>JAKSZT010007815.1:26827198-26906401 GCA_026826555.1 Tolypeutes matacus
TTTATTTTATTTTATTTTATTTTATTTTATTTTATTTTATTTTATTTATTTATTTTTTTACCGGGAGGTCCCGAGTATCGAACCCGGGTCCCTCCATATGGGAGATGGACGCCCAACCATTTGAGCCACATCCGTCCCCCCCTCTAATTTAGAGGTGGAGTGGACATCACCATCGCAGAATCCTCAGGATTGGGGAAAGAACTATGGACTAGAGTGGACTTACTGGTATTCTACTGTAGACATATTGTGATTCTAACAATAGAAGATATTACGACATTGAGGTGGAGCCAGTGGCCACTGGAGGCTCTGGGGGCAGGGAGAGAGAAGAACAGTTATAATATGGGGAGTTTTTCAGGACTTGGGAATCATCCTGAATGATACTGCAAAGACAGATATAGGCCATTTTATATCATCACATAACATGCAGAACTGTGTGGGAGAGAGTGTAGACTACAATGTGAACTACAGTCCATGCTTAATGGCAAAGCCCCAAGATGAGTTTATCAATTACAATGAATGTTCCATACTAATGAAGGATGTTTAGGTGGGAGGGTGTGGGAGGTGTGGAGAATGGGGCATATGGGAATCCCTATATTTTTTGTGTAACATTTATGTAATCTAAGTATCTTTTAAAAAACAAAATAAAATAATTTTAAAAAAGGTCTCTAGTTAATATAATTTGTCTCTTCTTCAAAGATATGTTGGCATAATGCCTGATAAATGCTACTTTATTTTTAAAGGATCTTTAGGTTACATAAATGTTACATCACAAATATAGGGGATTCCCATATAACCCACCCCCTCCTCTTCCCACACTTTCCCCCATTAACAATATCTTTCATTAGTTTGGTACATTTGTTACAACTGATGAACACATTTTGAAGCATTGCTACTAACCATGGTCTATAGTTTACATTATGTTTTAAACTTTGCACCATATAATTTTATAGGTTTTGACAAAATGTATAATGGCTTGTATCTCTCATTGCAAAATCATGCAGAACAATTCCAATGTCCCAAAAATGTCTCATGTTACACCTATTCTTCCCTCTCCCTCCCCTCAGAACCTCTAGTAACCACTGCCTTTATATATAAAGTGTTAAAAGTTCTTCCATTATTAGAATAATAATAAATCTACTTTAGTCCACAGTTGCATTCCCCCCTTATGTTTGTTCATTTCTCAAACTTGAGGATTTTGGGGTGTTGATGCCACTCTGCTTCCGATTGACAGGGGACTTAGATCCCATGGGGCAGATGGATGGAACCATCTTGCTTGCAGTTGAAGATACTCTGTGTTTTGGGGGGATGGGCATTGTCCATCATCAACCTTTTGTAAGTTGTCCTGGGTGAGTCTAATCAACTGGAGAGTAGGTATTGGCTGTAACTCTGCTGAGATTCTGGGCTCAACCGGCATATGAACAGCTAGAAATATAAATGCTATTTTAGATGAAGGAATAAGCATAATCTTAACAGTCTGCAAAACAAAGAGAAGTCCACAGAAGATAGAGATAAGTTTAGAAACCTTAGAACCTTAAACATTGATTTTATTTTTTATTTTTATTTATTTTTAATTTAATTTTATTTTTTAAAGATTTTATTTATTTATTCATTTATCCCCCCCTTGCTGCTTGTGCTCGCTGGGTCAGCTAACCACGCCGCGGGGGCGGGCTTGCCTTCACCAGGAGGCCCCGGGAACCGAACCCGGGGCCTCCCATATGGTAAACGGGAGCCCTACTGATTGAGCCACAGCCGCTTCCCTTAAACATTGATTTTAAAAGTTTAATGATTGCTTTCAAATGATTATACATTTCACTCAACAAATATTTTTATCACTGCTATATTTGCATTAATAACAAATATTTTCAATATCTATCATATACTATGCACAATTTATTTAATTGAATCCATCCCCTTAACAGTCATGCAGGTTGGGTATTATAATCATTTACCAATTTGGGAAATTATCACTGGTATACATGGGACATGAATTTTCTTGATTATAATGCCCTAATCATTCTTTACATTTCAGTACATAATATTGTTGTAGTTCTTCTTCTTTGTATTGTTATTGTACTAGATTTAACATCCAATAATATACAGATGATACTGAAATGAATTAGTCCTTTAAAACCCTTTTATAATTTACAAAGTAATTCCATACAGCATCAAATTTAATCTTTACCATAATTCAATCATATAGAAATTTTCATTACTCTCTCCATTATATAGATAACTAAACCTAGGCTAAAGAGATCAGTTAACTTGTCCAAGGACTCAACATCTATTAATTGGAAAACCAAACTTAAATTGGGCTTTCTTCATTAATAACCAACTAAATGTAAAATTTAAAAGAACAATGAATACTGTTTACTCCTGCCAAATTGGCAAATATAAGAATATGATAATATGCAGTATTGACAAAACTGTAGGGAGATCACCACTTTCATATATTATGGTAGAAATGTAAACTGGTACAACATTCTGGATGGCCATTTGGCAGTGTGTCTTTCTCTATAGTATTATTAAACTTCCTTGACTCCTTAAAGACAGATGTTGCCCTATGATGTGCTTTGGCCAATGAATGTGAGCCATAAAGAAACTTTAGGAGCCATCATATGCTTCACTACTGTCTCCTCATTGCTGTGGCTACTGTCCCAGATAATGACTTCTCTGTGAGCCTCGTTCTGGAATGAAGATGACATGGAGCAGAGCCCAAGCAAACCCTGATGACTTATACCATGAGCCACTGCCTTAAGCCTCTGAAACTTTAGGGTTGTTTGTTAACCAGATATCATTTAACATATTAGAAATGTTTCCAATGAGAATTTATCCTAGGGAAATAATTAACCATGTTCACAAAGTTTTAGTTATAATTATGTGCATGGTAGAAAACTTGGAAAGAAACTAAATGCCCATTTACTGGAAAATATTCAAATAAATCATAGTACATCAAAATAAATCTATAAATGGCAAAACTGCTATGACACTAAATTCAAGAAGATAAGTGAAAAATGTTATAAAATTGTATTATGTAATCATAATTTAAAAAATAATATTTTTCAGGAACAATATATACAAAAGTGTTTGAGGACTTGTTTCTAGGTCATCTGCTTTTGGTTTTAAAACTTTTTTATAACTTGCATTTCCTAATATTTCTTCAATGAAATTTTTAAGTATGATAAAGAGAATAGCGATAACAATACACCTTATATATTCTGATCCCAAAACCTATTCTCTTTACATTATACCATACTACTTACATTAATGGTAAGTCTATTGATCTCCATAAAGAATGGAGTGGTACCCATGAAGACTTGCTTTTGGCCACTGGGTCTCTATTTTCCTTCTAGAACCAATAAACATCTAGACAATGTTTTAAAGGTGTTGACGGCAGTTAACTCTGGTACCCTTGCAAAGCTAGAGTATGTTGCTCTGGAAAATTAAGCAAAGCTTTGTCTTTTCTTACAGGCCACAAGAAGAAATGTGATATAGAATAGGGAAGAACTGTCAAAACACTATGCCCTTTAGTAATCAAACAACAGAGACTATGAAAATAAAGAAAGGCTGAAAAACTGCCACAGACCAGAGGATAAACACAAGGGCTAGATACAATTTTATATCCTGGATTGAATCTTGGAACAGAATAAGGACATGAATGGGAAAAAATGGCGAAATCTAATAGTAATGCACCTGACTTAGTTTGCTAGAACTACTATGACAAATACCACACAATAGGTTGACTTAAACAATAGCATTTTTCTCATGATTTTGAAGGCTAAAAATCCAAAATTAAGGTATAGGCAGGCCATGCTTTCTCTTAAGTCTGGTGGTCTGTTGTTGCTTGTTGCAATCCTTGGGTTCCTTGGCTTGTATCTCTGCCTCCATCATATATAGCTTCCTCTTGCAGCTTTCTCTGACTTCCGGTTTTGACATCTTTTGGTCTCTCTGACTGTTTCTGGATTTCTTTTCTTTATAAGGCATCCAGGCATATGGATTAAGACTGACTCAATTTGGCACACCTTAAGTAATAGTGACATCTTCAAAAGATCCTATTTATGAGTGGGTTCACATCCACAGGCATGTGGATTAAGATTTGAACATGTCTTTTGTAAGGTACATGATTCAGTCCCCAATGGTACCAATATCAGTTTCTTAGTTTTGATGAAGTACTTTGGTAATATAAGATGTTAACAATTGGACAAACTGGGTAAAGGGTGTGGTAGACAGAATAATTACCTCCCAAAGGTATCTACATCCTAATCCCCACAACCTGTGAATATGTTAAATTACATGGCAAAGGGGAATGAAGGTTGCAGATGGAAATAAGGTGGCTAATAAACTGACTTTAAGATAGGAGATAATCCTGGATTATCCAGGTGAGCACAATATAACACAAGGACCTTTAAATGAGTCAGAAGAATCAGTGTCAGCTGATGTAGTGGAAGAAAGATTCAACTGGCCATTAAAGATAATTTGCTGCCTTTAAAGATGGAAGGAGGCTACAAGCCAAAGAATGCAGGGGGCTTCTGAAAGCTTGAAAAGACAAGAAAATGGATTCTCCTCTCGACCTTGGGAAAACAGCCTTAACAACTTGATTTTACCCAGTGAGACCCATCTCATAGCTTCTGACCCCCAGAACTGTACAAATAATCTGTGTTGTTTTAAGTCACCAAATTTGTGGTAAATTGCTAAGGCAGCCAGAGAAAACTAATACAATAGGTATACAGGAACAGTCTGTTTGCAGCTGTTCTATAATTCTAAAATCATTCAAAAATAAGTTTTTTTTTTTTTAAATACTGTGCCTTTAAGAAAATTTAGAATGTGTTTATAGGGCTGCAGTTAATCAAAGGACTACTCAATTTAGCAGAACACTGAAGTCTCAAGTTTGTACTTTCTGCACAGTCATCCTGATTCCTTGGCCCTACCTCCAGTTCAGTCTCCTCCAGTTCTGACACCTCAGGCAGATGTCAAGTCTAGGTAGTTAGGATCTGACATCACTCCTATCTCTCACAAAACTCTGACCTACACCTCTTCCCTAGTTCTGACTTCACCACTCTTACTTAGACTCTGGCAGCTCAAATAGTTGTCACCACCACTCATGAGGTTGGGCAAAAACAACCATTTTCCAGGTAAAATATTTTATTGAAGGCAGAAATTTATGAAAGCACTCAGTTGTATTACCATAGCAACCAGATAGAAAAGAAAGATGAAGTCAACTCTTTTTGGGGGGCTACAGATGGTCAGATAACTCAGGGAAGCCTAACCAGTTTGAATGGTCTTCCTCTCTCACCAGACCCCAGAAAGCCCTCTGATTATGTATCATTCTGTTGGTATGAGAGGGGTCATTCTGGCCTGAAGGCTTTCCACAGTTTTTGTTGTTTGTTTGTTAATTTTTAGTTTTGTTTTGGTCTTCACAAACTTGGTCGTTTCCTATGTACAGGGTCAGCCATAAAGAAATTATCTATCCTCAGGTTCCAGGAAGTCTTCTCTGTCTCTGTCTTAGTTTCTAGGGCTGTTGTAACAGAGTGTCATAAAGTATGTGGCTTACAACAACAGAAATTCATTTTCTCACAGTTCTGGAGGCTAGGCTTCACAATGCTGGCAAGGACATCCTCCCTCTGAGACTGTAGGGGAGAATCCTTCCTTGCTTCCTATAGCTTCTGGTGTTTCACTGCAATTCTTGGCACTCCCTGGCTTGTAGATGCATGACTGCAATCTCTGCTTCTGTCTGCCCATGACCTTGTTCCCTGTGTCTGCCCTCGTCTTCTTATAAGGATCCCATTCATGTTAGATTAGGGTCTATCCTTACTCAGTATGATCTCATCTTACATTGAATACATCTAATTCCAAAAATGGTCACATTCACAGCTACTAGAGGGTGGGAGTCAAACATTTCTTTTTGGGGAACACAGTTCCACTCACAACAGTCCTGAATTATTAACCCTACTTCTATGTACCAGAAATGCCAACATTAGTGACCTAATCTTTAGGCATCATGTTTGGGTCTCAGCTCTGCCATGTATATATACTGCATGCAAGTTAGTAAACCCTGCAGAATACACTGAGGATGTAATCTCTACCTCTAGGTTTTTTGTGAAGTTTCAATGTCATACAACAGGTACTAAGTTATTGATAATTCTCTATATTATTCTCCTTCCCTTCTGCTTGGGCTTTGATTGTTGTCTTAGTTTTCCAGGCACTATCATAAATCCCACACAAGGGGTTGGATTAAACAACTGGAATGTCTTGTCTCATTATTCTGGAGTCTAGAAGGCTTGCTTCCTCCCGGGGTCGATAGCATTCTGGTACTGGCTTTGCACCAATCTTTGGTGTTCCTTGCCTTGCATCTCTTCCTCACATTACATGGCACTGTCCTCCTTTCTTGCTTCTGTGACTTCCAGATCCTCTTCTAAGTTTTCCAGTAATCAGGATTGAGACCCACCCTCATTCAATTGGATCACACCTTAATATATTCAAGAAGTCCTATTTACAATGGGTTCATACCCTCAGTAATGATGATTAAGAACATGTCTAAACTGAGGTATACAATTCAATGTACCATATTGTTCTTCAAAAATATCTTGTGAAAATGCAGAAGAGATAATTCCAGGAAAGCTAACTTAGATCATGAACTTTCAGAACTCCAAACATCCATAGGGGCATGTTAGTTCCACTTTTCACTGCATAGACATGGAAACTGAAGACTGGAAACACTGGGAGCCCCTCCCAAGATTAATGCAGACTGAGGACCAGAAGCTCCAAATCAGAACTCTATATTCCCTTCCCCAGAACGAAGGTACTTTCTAATATCTTGAGTATAGGTTTTATGGGGATAATTATTTCACAAATTCCTAGGAGTAAGCAGAACAGGCATGGCCCAAATGACAGGTGGATACCTGAGGAGAGAATTAGAAAGACTGCAAATATCAAGGCTTCTTTAAAGATAAACCTTGCTCATATTTCCAAGGAGAGTTTGTCTATTGCACCCTGTACTTCACTCATTGTGGTAAATAATTATCATCCATCTAATTGATTCTCCCACTACTTTTTATTTGGTTGGGGCAGAAAGCATGCTGATCTTGATTATTTTGTTAATGCCAATGCCTAGCACATCCTCTGTCCCATTTTAGAAAAAAACTTTGTTTGAATTTTATTTTCTGCTAATTGAAATATTTCTGTAGTGAAAAAAAATCTCTCTACACTGAGAATGTAAATAATTATTCTAATTATATATCTACTAGTATTCATTCAGTCTGTCAATAATTAATTGCACATTTATGACTCTAATATGGAAATAAGGAGTGAAAATTGTATAAGGCATGTATAAGTATGTATAATAAGATAATATTTTAAATACTTTTTTTAATTTATTTTTTATTGTGGGTAAAAATCAAAATTTTCACAATACATATCAATATTTGTAAAATGATATATAAATATATATGCATATATGTGCGTTTGCTTACAAAAATGTTATTTATATATATATAAATATATTTTATGAGGTGCTTAGATTACCTAAAATATTACACGGAACCCACTGGGATTCCCATGTTGCCCACCTCCCACACCTCCCACCAGCAAGACATTGGTTATTGATAGTTTTCCATCGTAATTTGTCTTGTTTTCCTTGATATGAAGTTTTTAGTCAATTAAAATAACCAGGCTGTGTTAGATTAGCCCTGTGAAAGAACAAAAGAATTCCTATCTGGCATGGCTTAGAATTTGTAGCTCTTGACACGGTACAGCATCTTCAAGGAAGAAACCATTCAACATTCTCTAATTTCATCTTCTTTAGACCAGCATGAAGGCAAAACAACAACAACAACAACAAAAAACCATCAAGAATGTTCATTTTATCTGCTTTTTAGGGGAGAATAAATAGAATATACAGGGCAAAGTGTCCACTGAGAATAGATGACATTTTTTTTCCTAGATACATCTTTACAAGGAAAGACTGTGTGTGATGACAGTTGACCCTACTTCTCCTTTCCAGATAATCAGCAGCAATCCTTAATATAGTTTTATTAATATTATTGTAAAGAGGAAAATCATATATGAAGATATAATTTGCTTTCCACCCTAAAATCTTTCTTGGGCGTGGGGGAGGGGTGAGGAGGAGGAATGCATTTCCCATAGCCCCACTCACATCAGTCTAAATCTTAAAATAATATGTCCTTTGGCAATCACTAAATCTTGTTATTGGTTTGAAGCAATAAATCTTCCAAGGTGTTAAAAAGAGAAAAAAAAAGAAACACCATTGTAGTAATGAGATTACTCTGAAAATAAAGCGGTGAATTAGTAAAATCTAATCTGGAAGTGATGAAGTACATGTGATGGGCAAGTAATTATTCTTCCGCAGTCCCCATCCATGGGGAGCTCGGAGTTATTGGAAACTGCACTATGTTAATGATGCCACTGCCTGACATTTGCGTGAACGTGCTGACCGTCTGCCGTGTCGCCTTTCCTATTGTCAATACTCAGCACTAGCTCCAGCAGCTGCTGCAGACACAGCCAGAGCTGAGAGGGAGAGAGAGAGTGTGTGTGTATGCATGTGTGTATGTGTGTGCATGCGTGAATGTGCGTGTGTGCTCTTTCTCAGGCCAGCATTTTTGCAATTTTTAAATTTGTCTGAGATAAAGTGCCATCCTGAATAATGCTGTTGGTAGAATCTAAAATCCAAATACAGTTATCTGAGCTTTATTTAAACAATTAGACCAAGCACACCATTTGAGTTCTCTTTGTGTCCCCTTGTCTTTCAAAAGCATAAAACTAGATTCTCACCTGGCAAAAAGCAGGTTGTCCAAAAATGCTCATGTGGTAGGTGGACATATTTCTAATAAAATATTTTGTTTCTATATACGGTGATGAAGTCTTTACTATAAGACACTGAACAAGTACTTTTGGGGAAACAGCATTCTGTAATACAAAACGAACCTGACTCCAAGTTAAATGCAAAGATTGCTTACAGAAGTTGAATTGGCCAACTCAAAATAAAGCACAAAATGCAAAAGCCTTAGTTTCCACCCACCAAGCGTTTAATCAGGCTGCCCATGCTAGAGATACCTCAGACATCCAAAATCGGGAAGAGAAGGCATGGTGAGGGAGATCTTCTCAGAGAGGAGAAAGTTTGATGCATGGATAGGCAAAGTGGAAGAAGGAGGATGGCAGTCTCAGTGAGGAGAATGGTTTCAGCAGGGCTCTAATATGACATTTTGTTTGCTTGGCATGTTTAGAGCTAGACAAGTTTTTAATTTCAACAGCTGAAATTCAACTTGAACAAACTTTAAACAATCAGCAAAACAAACAAACAAACAACGACAAAAACCCAAACCACAATAACTACAAACATTTGAACAATATTGTAATATCGCATGAGAATCCAATTTTATCAAGGCTCTCTCTCTCTCTGTCTCTCATCTTTATTCCTTTTTGTATATCTGTTCATTATTTTCTTTCTCCAAAGACTGTGTCCCTCCTTCTCTTCCCTGATATACAAAACACGAAACATATCCAAGATAGATCTGGAACATTATTCTTAGACTTTAAATCCCAAATCCAAAAGTTCTGACGAAGGGATTCATAGCCAGCTTGTGTCAGAGGCCCTTTCCCTGGACCAATTAACAATGCCTAAGGGGCAAGGGAAAATTAAAACAGAGCAACTTCCACTGCACTCATAGGTTTGTGTGGGGGAGCAATTCCTAGAAATGGGGTATTGATGAGAAAATCCCATGGATAGTAATTGTTTGATTTCTAACCATTTGAAGGCCATAGAAACCCCATAAAAAGCCACTATTTCCTTCAGAAAGGACCTCCTGTCCTCTGCAGCACCCCTTTACTCTTCACTCTTAATAGGTCTACATAGTCCCTGCAGAGCTTTGCTTCATGCCCTCATTCTCTCTGCCCATCCACTTTGGAGTGCTGACTTTTCCTTAAGGCCCCACCTTACACCTCATTCACCATATCTTACGACACAGCATCTCTGATGGTTCCAACTTCACACTTGACGCCAGCTTCCAGATTTGGCACCTTTGTTCCTTTATATCTTGAGAGATAATTCACTGATCTATGAATTCATCAAGTCCAAATAGAAATATGGTGTTTAATAAGAAGGACATCCAAGTTTGACAACCCAGAGAAATGGCAACATATTTAGAGCTAAAGAATAGAGCTCTGAATATGTTTTTTTCCCCTCATCAACAAAGCAGCCAATTCCCTTTATTTCTAAAAGGTTGTGTACACATACACATGATCTGTATAATGTACATTCAAAATAGAAAGGTCTATATATTTGATAATATATAGAACATTTCACAATTACATTAATCTCATACAACATTTTAACATCCGCTTTTTTTTTTTTTTAATTTTTAAATTTTTTTGCACAAGCTCCTTCTCATTCAATTTGGTAAAGCCAGTTATAGGTATCTATGTGTACTGTGAGCTCTCAGGAGATTAATGTTTGGGGACACCAGTGAATGGGTGGAGAGACTGATGATGGGAGGACGATGACCATGTAGAATGTAGACTCGATGCAGGACAGGGAAATACCCGTTTCTGGGGACAGTGACTTAGGAACAGGCCAAAAGTCACACGTGGCAGAAATGGGAATTTACATGAGATATGTCTGATTGCTAAAGCTACATGTTTTCAGCTATGTATGTAATGCTGAAAGCTTATGAGATTCTTATTATGTCTGATTCGTAGTGTGGAATTTTTTTTTTTTTTTTTTTTTTTTAAAGATTTTATTTATTTATTCATTCATTTATCCCCCCCTTGCTGCTTGTGCTCGCTGGGTCAGCTAACCACGCCGTGTGGGCGGGCTTGCCTTCACCAGGAGGCCCTGGGAACCGAACCCGGGGCCTCCCATATGGTAAACGGGAGCCCTACTGATTGAGCCACAGCCGCTTCCCAGTAGTGTGGAATTTGAATCCTAATTATCCTGTAGCAATCCTGTGTGTGTGCACATGCGCACACGTGTTTATTATGTACCTGTGTGTGGTACGTGCTTGTCTGTCTTACCACTTAAGAAGAATCCTTGAAAGACTTTGGGCTTAAATAAACACTTCTTTCCTACCTTTGTTGTCTTTTCAAACAAGTAGTCCCAGGGGGAAAAGCTGTAAAAACAGCTTGGACTTGGCTAGTCATGAAGCAAGAGGAAGAATAAACAAGTACTTTATTCCAGGCCGGTTCCTTTCTCTTATCTCTCAGGTCCCCAGGCTGTAGATTCAGGCAATAGGTGTGAGGTTGTTTATGATTTCTTTCTAGGTTCCTTAAAAGGCACAAAGAGTGGGTGCAAAGTAACTCTCATCATCTCACCATCCTAAGCTATGCACGGCTGCCCCCCACCTCAGAACCCGGCTGACTGGGATGATGGCATGCTTCAACCCTGAGCTCATCATAGCCCCGCAGGTGCCTGCTCACTCCAGGCAGTAGGTATTTTCACATGCCATCTCCATGTGAGCAGGCAAAAAAAAAAAAAAAAAAAAATCATACCCCTTAGACCGAGATACGAAGCCTCTCTGCACCTCCACTACACATCCTCCACCAGGGGAGCAATCTTTATTTTTAATAAGCTGTACAGATCATGAAGCTAGGAGAGGCCTGATTGGGCTCCCATCTGAAGCGTCCTTACTCTGCAGTGAAGAGCAGGGAAGGCACCCTGGTGAGGGACTTCTCATACATTATATCACTTAAACCTCAGAGCAAAATAGGGAGGAGAAATTATGATCTCCATTTAATGACAAAGAATTTAAAGCTCAGCAAGATGAAGTAATTTACGGAAGGTCACAGAGGCAGTATAGGGATTCTAAACATCCAGGAGCCAGTTACTAGCTGTCTGACCTTGGGCAAGTAATGTAATCTTTCTAAGCTTCAGTCTACTCACCTTTAAAATGGAAATAACAGTAATGGTAACAACAACAATAACAGGAGCATCTATGGGTTGTTCCAAAAATGAAATAAAACTAACTTTCTTTTTCTCTCTCCCTCTCCCTCTCTTTATATATACACATACATATATATAATTAGCACCTTCTTAAGAGTTTGAAAATGTTAGATATTACTTTCAGGCAAAGCAAAGAGTTGAATCCAAAGCAATGCTTTATTCACTCTACTATAGACTCCCCTTTAACAGCTCAACATTTTCAGGATGATTTTAAAGCAGTGAAATAATCCTACAAAGAGTTAGTGAGTGCTTTGCTCTCACAGGCCTGTAACAGGTTTGTCCCCTCCAGTGCCTCCTCAGAGGCCACCATCTATCTTGTCTTGCAAGATATCCTGTACTCCCAGCATTCCCCATCTCTGAAGAATGCTTCTCAACTAGTCCTGCTAAACACTTCATTCTACTCCCCAACCCCTATCTTTTCCTCTCCTACCTTCATCAATAGGGAATTGTGTGACATTTGAGTAATTTTCCTAAATTCTCTAAAGCTGTTTCTTTATATGCAGAATTGTACTGAGTAGGGTGACTAACACATAATGTCAACCCTGATACTAGGCCTTGAACCCAGTCAATGCATCAAGCACCTTGTAGATAATCTCATAGGAAGTCTGGTTTCCCCAGTCCTGTGCACAGCCAAGTCTGACATCCTCCTTCCCTCTTCTCACAGGGTCTCTGTGTTCCACATCCTTTCTCCCTGCACCCCACCCTGAATTTTGGATTTATATCTTATTTATTGACCACCTTACATTTCATATGAGAAGTCACATTAAGATGCACCCTTAGAATTCTCCTGGGGCCTGCTGTGGCACTTGGTTTCCTTGTTTCTAACTGAGAGTAGGGAAGTACTTCAGTTTGGATAGACCATAGCTTATGGACATTAGAGAATTGAGAAATAAGCTAAGGCTCATTCACAAGTGTCTTAAATGAAGTGGTAATAGGTCCACACTTTTTCTTAAATATCAACATTCAAGAAGTAGAATCAAGGAAAGTCAGGAGAGAAATAGGAGGTAGAATCAAGTAGAAAAGGGATAGGATCAGAAGACAGAAATAGCAAGACATGATTTGATTTTACCCAAAGTCCAGCCACCCACATGATCTCAATTTTACATCTCCCATCCAAACCTACCAATACAACCTTTCTTAAGCTTAGTTAACACAAGTAGAAAAGAAAGAGCAGGATACAGGAAACAGGGAAGTAAAATTTTATTAGTCCTTGTCTGTCTGAAACATTTTATATATTTAAAATCTCATTTATTATTCACCAAACACCCGAGCAACTTTCATAATTGAGGATGACAAGAAGTTAAAAAATGCATACTAGTTGTGAATATTCTCGCTGTCCTGATTTTGTGCTAATCTGGGTAGGCTAAACATTCACTATATTAGAAATCATGCATGTGTCCCCAGACCTAGTTTTTCTCCCTATGTCTGGTTTTTAGAATGCTAGTGATAAACTAAGCCTAATTTATTATATGACCATCCTATATGGGAAAAGACTGTAACTTTGGGTATCTTTGGTCAACCTTAAGAGATATAGCAGGGGGTTGGGCATCCGTCTCCCATACAGAGGGATCTGGCTTCGATCCTCGGGACCTCCCAGTAAAAACAAAAAAAAAGAAAAATGTAGAAGGCACGTGGGCCACCAGGCCCCGTGCGTAGGTGCACCTTCAGGCCCCGTGAGCTACACAGCAAGATGATGATGTAACAGGAGAGTGACACAAGGGATAACCAAGACGAGACATGGTAGGACGCCTCTCTCCCACATCAGAGGTTCCGAGGATCGAATCCCAGCGAAGACAGTAGGAGAAGGATGAGAAGAGAGGGCAGGAAACAGACACAGAGAGTTTCCCTGTGAATGGACATAGAAACAGCAAAAACAGAGGAGAGGGGGGTAAAAATGGATAAAAGTAAATAAATAAATCCTTAAAAAATGTATAGGGGAAGAAGATACGGATTACAGTTAATGCTAATACTTTGATGATGCTCTTTCATGATTTGTTAACAAATGTTTCACAACAATGCAGGGTGTTTGTTGGGGGGGGGGTGACGTGTGGGAGACCTGTATGATGTTATACATGTTTGTTTTGTAAATTCACGATGTTAATTGAACACTTATAGTTTATGTATGTTCGTGTGTGAATGATATACTTCAATAAATTGTTTTTTAAAACGCATACTAGGTGTTTTAGTTTGCTAGGCTGCTTAAAGAAAATACCATGAAATGGATCAGGTTTAAACAAAGGGAGTTTATTCACTTAACAATCTGAGGCTGTGAGAGTGTCCAAATCAAGGCATCATCAAGGCTATGCTTTCTTTCCAAAGACTGGCTGCTAGTGATCATTTGGTCCTCTGTCACATGGCAAGGCATATGGAGATGTCTGCTGGTCTCTCCCTTCCCTTTCGGGTCTCGTTGCTTTCAACTACTTGCTTTGTGGCTTTCTTTCTTTGCCTAAATTTTGATCTCCTATAAAGGACTCTAGTAAGACGATTAAGACCCACCCTGGGCCATGATTTAACTGAATTAACTCCATCAAAAGGTCCTACTTACAATAGGTTTATACCCAACAGGAAAGGATAAGATTTAAGAACATGATTTTCTGTGGTTTATACAGTTCCAAACCACCACACCCAACCCTCTGGCCCCCAAAAGACATGGTCTTTCCATATGCAAAATACATTCATTCCATCACAATATCCCAAAAGCCTTAAATCATTTAAGAAACAATGCTTAGTACAAAGTCTCATCAAAATCAGTTATAGATGAGGTCTGTACTGAAGTACAATTCCCCTCTGTTGGTGAAACTGTGAAACCTAGAGAACCTTTGTATATCTGATTCCAATATACAAAGGAGAGACAGGCATAGGATAAACATTTCCATTCTAGAAGGGATAAATTGGAAGGAAAACAGGGGTCATGGGTCCCAAAGAGTTCTGAAACCCAGCGGGACATACTCCATTAGATTTCAAGGCCTGAGAGTCATTTATGGAATGATGTTTTGTCCTCTGGGTCTGATGGAGCAGTAGCCCCACACTTTCCAAGTGCTTGCACAGTAGCCATGCTCTCCCCAAATACTGAGGTGCTGCTCTCCCCAAATACTGGGGAGAAGGTTCCACCCTAGTCAAACATTGGGGTGGTGATCAGACTCTAGGCTCCACCCTCTTCAAACATTGGGGTAGTAGTCAGATTCTCTGCAATTCCCCGTGCACCTGAGAAAACTAGGGTGGTAACACTCTTTCTGAACAATGGGGTGGGAGGCCCACCTTCTCCAAGTGGCTGGGCATACCCACTCATTCCACACATATGGGGGGAGCTTGCTGTCTTGTCATGAGAAGATGGCTTCAGCCCAAACCTCAGCTTCCCTAGTTCTGCCTTTGAAGTAAGTTTTCCTTCAATCTATCCCTTTTAGTCCAGAATGGCAGTGGTTCAGTTCATACAGATCTTGCAAAAACACTTGTAGTTTCATATATAGTACACAGGATTCCAAACAATCAGAGAAAAGAACTTGTCACAAATCCTTCCTGTGCAACTGGACCTCCAATCCTGAGTTTCACAGAAACTGCTGGCCAGTTCCTTGTTCACATGGAATACTATTCTTTGGGGACTTGCTTTCCAGAAGCTCAGAATTTTCCAAACCATCAATTTCTGTTTCATTGTGCCCAGGAGTTCAGGTCTCAGATTATCCCTTTTCTCTCACTTTTAAATATAATCTGCTAAGAGAAGCCAGGCTGCACATTCCAATTTTAGTTTGGAAATCTCTTCAGCTAAATATCCAAGCTCATTACTTTCAAACTCTGCCTTCCATCTGACATCAGCTGGTAATTTTGCCAAGTTCTCTACCACTTTAAAACAAGGGTCACCTTTCTTCCAGTTTGCAATGACACAGTCATCATTTCTCTTTCAGGCTTCATTGGAAGTGCCTTTAGCATTCCTATTTCTACCAACAATCTCTTCAAAGCAAGCTAAGTCTTTTCTATTAAACAACTCACAATTCTTCCAGCCTCTACCTATTAACCAATTCCAAAGCTGTTTCCACATTTTGGTATTTTCAACAGAGCACCCTACTTTTGGTACCAAAATCTGTTTTAGTTTGCTAGGCTGCTTAAAGCAAATATCATGGAATGGTTTCAGTTTAAACAATAGGCATTTATTTGCTTAGTTTGAGGCTGTGAGAATGTCCAAATCAAGGCATCAACAAGGTGATGCTTTCTTCCCAAAGATCATCTGTTGGCAATCCTTGACCCCTCTATCACATGGCAAGGGATATGGCCGTGTCTGCTGGTCTCCCTCTTCTCTTCCAGATTTTGCTGCTTTCAGCTTCTTCTGTGGCTTTCTCTCTCTTTGTCTGAATTTCTTTCTCTTATAAAGGATCAAGCAAGAGGATTAAGACCCACCCTGGGCCATGATTTAGCCAAAGTAACCTTATCAAAAAGGTCCTACTTACAATAGGTTTACACCCACAGGAAAGGATTTGATTTAAGAACATGATTTTCTGGGGGATATACAGTTCCAAACCACCATGTTAGGTGACATACTGGTATATTCTTCCTCTTTCTGTTACAACACACAACAGACTGCAATATTTTCAGCAAATATGCTTATTCCCCAAGTGTGGAAGAAAATAAAGTCATCAATCCATGATCCACTTGCCAAATATTCCAACTAATTTGACTGATGATTTTGTGTTTTGAAAATGGGAAAAAATAAGCTAGTCTACAAAATGTTATGGTGTTAGAAATTCCTGTAAAACTTCCAAATCAGTAATTATTATGTCTAGGGTTTAATTATGGAGCATGTAACTTAAATTAGATTCCTTGTAAATATTCCTCTTTAACACATTGTGATGTTTGGCCAAATCAATTTTCTGCAAGGAACATGCTGCAGAATACCATAAATCTTCTTAGTTTTGGAATCTCTAAAAACATTTGGTATCAAAAATGCTTCTCAGAGTCTCAGTTTCCATAGCAATGGGAAGATTGCAAGGCTCTGGATAGTTTCTGGAAAACAGTGAAGCTTCCTAAACAACAACTGCACTTTAAGAATTGTACTTTATTCTATGGATACAGAAGTGACTAAAAATGTTTTTAAAAGTCACTTTCCAATATAGGAGACCTACATGTAAACAAATAATTACAACAGAGAGTGACCAATGCTATAGAGAACTCTGTGTAATATTCTGTGTGCAAAAAGGCAAGTGAGCAATTTTGGGGGATAGAGAGAGGCAACTAAGGAGGACTAATTTTCAGAGCTGGCTCTGGAAGACCCTGTGATAGTTCACCAGGAAGATGAGACAGGAAAGTGCAGATGGAAGAGAATAATCAAATATCCTTGACATGAAACAGCATGGCATGTTTTAAGAAACTGAAATATTTGAGATCATGTGGGTAGAGGAAATGGCAGGAGATGAAGCTAAAGAGGCATACAGGGACACAACCTATCTGGTTGAACCCTGTAGGCCACTTCAAAGGTCTGGACTTTCCCTAAATAGTGGGCTTTAAAAACCAGGGTTCTTAGTCTGATTTTTAACCCTCCAAATTTGGTTAACCAGATTTTGGTTAACCTTCCAAAATTGCACAAAATAATATGTGGGGGCTGTTTTGAGTAATGAGCAGGCTAGGGGTGCAAGTAGGGTAGAGAGCTCACAGCTTTCCTCAGGTTCTCAAAGTCTCCATGACTTAAGAAAGGGACTAACATAATAAGATTTATTTTCCACCCTATATCTTCCCAGAGAAAGTGGATTCAAAAGGAACCTGGAGTTGATGGGATCTTTCAAATCTCTTTATACATTCTAGAATGTCCCACGTTTTTGATAGTATATGGAGGTGATATAGCAATGGTGCTACAGGATGGAAGGGAGAACGAGGTAATTTATGGTACAAATGACCTCAAGACTGTTATAAATCTAGCAGTCCCTATTTGACCCCCTACTCTATTTCCTGTTTCTTCTGCTTCATGGCTCTTCTCAGCTTGAGTAACATGCAGGTTCATTCCTGCTTCACTCAGCCTGTTGTAGCTTCAGTTCAGGAAGCAGTAAATGAAGACTAAAATAACACATTTCTTAATGGCAGTATTTTAGATGATCAGCTCTATGCTCTATTCAGTTGACCATCAAAATAGAGGGCATTTACAATCTGCCCTCTAGTTACAATAAGAAACCTGCTTGTAAGAAATAATATTTATATCTTAATAATATTCTATCCATTTTCTTCTAGTTGATATTTTGTTCTTGAATGAACAAAATGTCATTCAAAAAGATGAGTACCTGAACTACATCACTTTAACCCCTCTTAAAATTCCTTTGACTAAATTGCAACTGATGTTAAAGATATTGTACTTTATTGAGGTATACTAAAGATCACTTATAATATTGGTTATAAGACTGTGGTTGAGGATGCTGATCATTATAATCTCACAGAGCCCCCTCTTACAGACATCCCTTAACCTGTAGCTCAAGGAGAATTTTATCACAGATCTCAGTACCAAGTAAAATTATACTGCTAGAGAATGAACAATATATAGCTTGTGTCTACAGTGGATTTTTTAACTTGCTTTAAGTTTTTGTTTGACTGATAAGTTTATTCTCTGGCAATAATGTGGGATCATCTGACATATATTTTGGAAAACACTATTTTTCTTACTCCTTATTCTAATTTTCCTGTAGCCCCTTTTTCTTTGCTTAATATTTATGTTATCCTGTGGCATTATATTTCTTTGTGTAAACTGATATTTTGAAATAGATTGGGCATTATCAGTATATACAACAAATTTGATAGTTTTTAGAAATCTTTTTTTTTTTTTTTTTTTGGTTTAAATTTATGAACTGAATATGAACTAAATAAAACTGTAGGTGTCAGACCTGGTTCTTGTGTTTCATCTTTAAATTTCAAATATCTTTCATCTGTAATCACTCCACAGAGGTATCTTTCATGGTTCAGTGGAGCCCCTGGAGGTCATCACAAGTGACCTGTGAATTTACAACCCCATAAATAATAATTTACAAACAGGTTATGTTTCTAGTGCTTGCCCCAAGCCGAGAGAGTCTTGCATGGGTTAAATTAACCAGCCAGGAGACCATGCGTGCTGAACATATGGTGAAGTGTTTTGAGGTTTAGAAAAGCAAGTTTCTGGTACAAACAGAGTCTGGCCTCTGAGACCCCACTGTCAGGATGAAAAAAGATCTCCTTATTTACCAGAGAGAAAAGAAAGGGGCGCTTTCAATTATTTCACCTCTGTAGCTGTACACAATGAAACAGGAGGAGAAATCGCACATTAATAGAGAGGAAAACAAGTGTAAGTTCCTTGGGGAAGCCAGAGAAGGCTGTAGAAAGCATGTAAAATGTAGTTTACAGCTTTGATTGGAAGTGAAAAGAGAAGAAATCGAAAGTGAAGTCCCACAAATTAGAATTAAAATTGTAATTCCCGTGAGCTCTCTGGTTCTTACATCCCCAGACCATCCCCCACGCTGCTCTAATTGTACCAATTCAAACCACCTAATGAGTTAGGTTTGGGGAAGTACCAAGTCCTGTAAATGAAACCGTTTATCATTGTAACACTCTTATTAGATATTAGATTGAGCACTTGTTTTGAAAACTTCGTAATGAAACATAGGAATCAGTCAATGGAGGTCTCATATACTGTGTTTAGAAAATATGAGGAAATACACTTACTCTAAGAAACATTAAATTGGTAGAGACATTATTTGCCTGACTATTGAATATGCTCTTAGAAAGATTTGAAACTGGAATTTGGATTCCTAGTCTGTGAGTTAGGACTGGCATTTTAGTTTGGTTTTGATAGATTTCAACATATAAGAAATATGGACAGTCTCCACCTGTAGCTGGGCAGTTAGGAAAACATCTTAATTTCTATATTCATCTCTTCATTTGTATAATTAGGATTATGATATTACCTATGTCATGGAGTTGTCACGATAATCACTTGATATAATATGAGAAAAGTGTTGAGGGAAGTGTCTGGAATATGGTAGCTGCCTCACAAGTGTTAGCTGTTATTATTCTTGTACATAGAGCACTGATGCCCAAACTTCTGGAGTTGGACTAGCAAATGAGCACTTGCTCAATATCAGAACATCATTCCCCACGCCATTTCTAAATGCATAATTCAAGAAATGCAAATTAAAACAGGGAATTACAATACCTCAAATACCAGCAAATATTTAAATATTTGCTTTTATTCACTATTGGTGAAAGTAAAGATACTCTCAATAATTATAGGTAGGAATGTTTATTGAAACCTTTTTTGGAAGGCAATTTGGCAATATCTGACACAAAATTAATGCACACACACCTGAACCTAAGAATTCCACTTCCTGAAATATTCCTTAAGAATTACTTACACAAATGTGCTATGCTATAATTATTGGGGATTTTTTACAGCATTGTTTGCAATAGCAAAAAAAAAAAAAAAGCCTGGAAATGACTTAAATGCTCATCAATGTGATGAATCGAATAACTTGTGAACCATCCATACAATGAAATTCTGAATAATTTTAAAAGTAAGTTAGATCTTTATGCATTGATTATGAAAAGATAAAATATAGAAGTGCAAAGCAAGGTATAGGCTAATAGATACAAAATGTATGAATTAAATTTAAAATGTCTATAGTATACACAATGTAAATCGCCCTAATCATCATATTGACAGATTAAAAAGTAATAACTATATTATCATCATAATAGATGCAGCAAAAGCATTTGACAAAATTTAATAACCATCTTGATTAATGAACAAACAAAAAAACCTCTCGACAAGCTAGAAATAAAAAAAGAACTTCTTCAATCTGCAAGAGTATGTATGAAAAACCTACAGCTCACATCATAATTAAAGGTAGAAAGACGGAATGCTTTCCCCCTAAGATCAGAATCAAGACAAGGATGGCAGTTCTCACCACTTTTATTTTACATTGTTTTAGAAGTCTTAGCCAGTAAAGTAAGGCAAGAGAAACACAGAGAAGTACCTTCATAGTAATTGATATGAACGTTTATTTAGAAAACCTTAGGGACCTACAAAATAGATATTAGAACTAGAACTGAGTTTGTCAAGATCACTGGATACAAGGCAAATATACAATTATATTACTCTGTACCAGCAACAGGCAGAAATTGACTTTAAAAAGCAATAGCATTTACAATAGCATCAAATTATGATGTACTTAGCAATATACATAACAAAATATATGTAAGAGTTGTACACAGGAAACTACACAGTATTGCTGAGAGAAAGTAAAGAAGACCTAAATAAATGAAAAGACTCAATTACCAGAAGATTCAACATTGTTAAAATGTCAGTTTCCCCAAATTGCTCTACATAATCTCAATTAATATTTCACTTGACTTTCTTATAGAAATTAGTAAGCTAAATCTAAAATTTATTGGAAAATGTGAAGGATCTAGAACAACAAAACTATGTTTGAAATAAATGAATAAATTTGGAGGACCTACAGGAACGATTTCAAGACAATATAAAGCTATAGTAATCAACAGGCACATAGATAAGTGGAACACAATAGAGTCCAGAAATAGATCCCACTCATATACAGTCAATTGATTTTCAACAAAGGAGCCAAAGCAATCCAAAATATAATCTTTTCAACAAATTGTACTGGAACAATTGGATAACTATATGCAAAAAAATGAGGAGTCTTCCCCCTTACTTCAAATCACATATAAAAATTAATTTGTAAGAGCTATATATATAAAACTTCTAGAAGAAAACATAAGCAAAAATTTTTGTGAACCTGAGTTGAGCACAAAAAAGCACTAATTAATAAGGGAAAAATGATAAATTAGATCTCATCAAAATAAAAAATCTTTTGCTTTTCAAAAGATACCATTTTGAGAATAAAAAGACAAGCTCCAGGCTGGGAGCATATTTACAAGACATATATCTGACAAAGAACTTTATCCATAATATATAAAGGACTCATAACTCAGCCAAAGGGGTGCTAATGTGAAATACCAAAAATGGGTTGGTCTTTATAAAGGGTATTTATCTGGGGTATAAGTCCACAGATACCAGGCCATAAAGCATTAAGTTTCTTCTCTCACCACAGTCCATTGCCATGTGTTAGAGCAAGACAGCTGCCGGCATTTGCCAGGGTTCAGGCTTCTGGGGTTCCTCTCTTCCCCGGGCTGCATTTCTCTCCGGGCTTAGCTCCTGTTTCCTCCACGAGGTCAGCTGCAGACGATCAGGCGAACGGCTTCCTTCTCTTCTCCTGGGGCCTTCTTTCCAACATCAAAACTGCTTCTCAAAAGACTGCTTCAACTGTCCTTTGCCTTGCCTTTTATATTCAATTCCCCACCCACCAAGGAGTGGGGCTCAACGCCCTAATCCTAACCTAATCATGCCCAGATTAACAGATCAGTTTATAAGCATGATTCAATTATATTTTTGGAATTCATAATTACATCAAATTCCCCAATGGTTACACTCAGTAACAAGAATAAAAATAACCCAATTATAAAATAGGCAAAAATATTGAATGAAAATTTCACCAAGAATATATGCAAATGGAAAATAAGCATATAAAAATCCTCAAAGTCAGTAGTTACTAGAGAAATGCAAATTAAAGCCATCACAATGAAATATCCATATCCACCCACTGGAATAGTTAAAAATTAAAAGATTTTGGCAATGATATAGATCAACTAGGTCCCTCATACACTGATGGCAGAGATGCAGTTTTGTGGAACAGTTTGGAAATTTCTTGTAATCATACATTTACCATATGTACCAGCAATTCCATTTCTAATTGTTTATCCAATAGAAAATGAAAACAAATATCCCCACAAAGATTTGTGCTTTAATTCCCATAGTAGCTTTACTTATAATAGCCCCAACTGGACAGAATCCAAACGGCCATCAATTGACGAATGTATAAACAAATTATGGTATATCCATACACTGAAATTACATTTAGCAGTACATAGAATTGTACTGTTGATACATGCAACAACTTGGATGGACCTTAAGGGAATTTTGTTGAGTGGGGGGAAAAAAAGAAAGAAAGAAAACAGCTACAAAAGGTTACAAGTTGTTTGAATTGCCAGAAAAGGCAAACCTTATATACACATAAAGCACAACAGGGTTTTTAAAGGTCAGGGTATGGGGGGAGACTGATTGCAGGGAAATTCAAGGGGGAACTTTTAGAATATGTAAATATGTGTGGGTGGCTACATGACTAGGTCCATTTATCAAAACTTATCAAAGTGATCACTTATAATTGGTGAATTTCATTGTATATAAATTATCTCAATAAAGTTGATTTTTAAAAATAAAGTAAATCTCTCTCTCTCTCTCTCTCTCTCTATATATATATATATATATATTTTTTTTTTTTCTATCTGGTTGCGTCACCATCATGTTAGTGCGTCTCTATGTGGCAGCGGGTCCTGCGCCTCTCCACGCAGGTCTGGCACGCCTTTTTTCTTTTTTTACCAGGAGGTCGGGGGATGGAACCCCCATCCTCCATAAAGTAAACTGGAGCTCAGTTGCTTGAGGCACAGCTGCTTCCTATATATTTTGATTAAGAAAAGATAATCAAGATACAGAATTTTCAGTTAATACAGAACATATATAACATAATTCATTTGTTTTAAGAAATATCTACTTGCATATATAAACATGTATAGAAGTATAAACAAGTAACACGTTGTTATTTCTGGGGCAAGAAAGGAGTTTGGGGGTGGAAAGGGGACTTCCAATATTTCTATCTCTTTTCTGCGTTGGTTGAATTAGTTTTTGCCATGGACATGCATAATTTAATAACAAATATATGTTAATTAAAAATGAAAAAATAAGTGACTTGTTTTAATGCCAAGACCATACTTTTGAAATTAAAAATCAGATCATAAGGACTAAGTAGAGGGTATGAAATAAGGACCATCCCAATAGAAATATTCAGTAATCAGGTGTATGAAATAGATTTATTTTCATTAAAATAAATTATGATTTCTATGATTTAGAAATTCTCTTAGCACAGTTGGAAAAACCTTTGGGTATTGCAAAAGGAAGGGTGATGAGTGTTGATTTATAAGTCAAATAAAATATTTGCCATAATAATGCCCATTAATGTTTGGCTTAATACACTAGTAACCCCATTCTTGCATAAAGACTAATTCAGAGAAAAATAAAAATGTTTTTTAAGATACTTTTTTTCAAAGTGAAAAAAATTCTTATATTAGACATTGTAGAGAAAGTTTGATTTTTTCAGTAAAATTTTTTATATATTAATGTCATTAAGAAAATTGGCATTGATTTTAGCTGCTAAAATTTAAAAGTCTGGACATATTTCAATAGCAATAGGCAGCTTTCTGACCTTTTATCCTAGATTAAATAGCTACATATTGGGCAAAAACAGGCAGGCCACTAGTAACCATTGTGACGTAAAGTGCTCATCATCCCTAAATAGGAAATCTCCGAGAGGGTAGGGACTTTTACCTCAGTACTGTAGCCCCAGAACCTAGAACTGTATCTGGCACGTACAAAAACAACCAAACAAATACTTTTTGAATGAGTGAATTTACTAAAACTGCAGTTTTTCATACTGACTACTGAATCAGGCCAACGAAAGAAATTTGTTCAGGTTTTGACTTATCTCTTGGAATAGTTAAATCGTATTTAATTCAACAAGTTATAACTTGTCACAATTTTTAAAGAAAATTTTCCACAGGAGAAATTTACTTTCAATGAAAACATCTGATCTACAAAAAAAAAAACCCAGCCTCTTACATGGTTTTTTTTTTTTTCCAAATAAATTTTATTGATACATATTAATAAAGCATAAATATATCCTAAGTGTACAACTAATGGTATTCGGTATAATCACGTAGTTGTGCATTCATTACTTCAATCATTTTTAGAGCATTTTCTTTATTACAGTAATAATGATAATAAACAAAAACCTAACAAACACAACTCGTTACCTTTCAATCTCTCTATGCTTTCCCTGCGCTACATAGTTGCTATTCTGTTTTTGTCTCTCTAGTGTATTCGTATTTATATTTTGTAAAACAGTCTTATATATGCAATACCACCCATATTTGTATTTTACATGAGGTTTCACTATGTTATACATGCCCATGTTACATTCTTTGTTACATTCTTTAGCTTTCCTTCTAGTAATATACACGACCTTAGACTTTCCCTTTCAACCACTGTCATACGCATATAATAGCTCTGCTAGTCACAGACACCATGATGTGCTCTCACCATTTCCATTCATTTACAAAGATTAAAAAAAAAAAAAACATTTTGACCACTTCTGCACAGATTAACCCTTAGCTTTCCATTCCCTACCCTCATTCTATTTTCTAAATCCATGCGTTTACATAGTAGCACAATCATACAGTATTTTTCCTTTTGTGTCTGGCTTGCTTCACACAATATAATGTACTACAGGTTCATCCATGTTGTCATATGCTTCATGACTTCATTCCTTCTTCCTACTGCATAATATTTCATCATGTGTGTACACCACAATTTGCTTATCCATTCACCAGTGATGGACATCTGGGATATTTCCAACTTTTGGCAATAGTGAATAAAGCTACTATGATGATCAGTGTGCAGATGTCTGTTTGTATCACTGCTCTTGGTTCTTCTGGGTATATGCCTAGCAATGATATTGCTGAGTCACAAGGCAAGTCAACTTCCTTAGGAAATGCCAAACAGTACTCCACAGTGGTTTTGCCATTCTACATTCCCAGCAACAGTGAATAAGTGTTCTTATCTTTCCACATCCTCTCCAACATTTACAGCTTTCTGACCTTTTAATAATTGCCAGTCTAATAGGTGTGAAACGATATCTCATTGTAGTTTTGATTTGCATTTCCCTAATCCCTAGTGATAGTGAACATTTTTTATGTGTTTCTTTGCCATTTGTATTTCTACTTTGGATAATTGCCTTTTCAAGTCTTTTGCCCATTTTTTAATTGTGTAGTTTGTCTTTTTATTGTTGAGTTGTAGTGTCTCTTAATATATCATGGATTTAATAATACAGGGGCATTTTCAGGACTTGGGAATTGTCTTGAATGACATTGCAACGACAGATACAGGCCATTATATACCTTGCCATAACCTACAGAACTGGGTGGGAGAGAGTGTAAACTACAATGTAAACTGTAATCCATGCTTAATTGCAATGCTCCAAAATGTATTTATCAATTGCAATGAATGTATCACCTTAATGAGGGATGTTGTTAATGTGGGAAAGTGTAGGAGATGTGGGGAGTGGGGCATGTGGGAATCCCCTATATTTTTTTATGTAACATTTATGTAATCTAATTATCTTTTTAAAAAGTAAAAATAAAATAAACTAAAAGAATAGTGAAGTCAACATTGTGAATTAAAAAGGTAAAAACAAAACAAAACAAAACAAAAACCCTTATTGGATATGATTGCCGAATATTTTCTCCCATTGAGTTGGCTGCTTTTTCACCCTTTTGAAAGTCCTTTGAAGTGCAAAAGTGTTTAATTTTGAGAATGTCCCATTTATTATTTATCTATTTTTTCTTTTGTTGCTTGTACTTTGGGTGTAAGGTTTGAGAAATTACTGCCTACCACAAGAACTTGAAAATGGTTTCCTATATTTTCTTCTAGGAGTTTTATGGTTATATTTAGGTCCTTGTTGTATTTTGAGTTAATTTTTGTATAAGGTATGAGATAGGGGTCTTCTTTCTTTCTTTTGTATATGGCTATCCAGTTCTCCCAGCACCAATTGCTGAATAGACTGTACTGGCCCAGCTGGGAGGGTTTGACATCAAAAATTATCAAAACTGTGGATGTAGACATTCATAATTTTTTAAAAATTTGTTTCAGAAATAAGAAAAGAATATAGTCTATAAAAGTTATAAATCTCAAACTTAATAAAACTCTGACAGGTTATTAAATAAAAAAAAAAAATCACTTGACTGTAGATGTGAGGGTCTATTTCTGAGTAATCTATTCAGTTCCATTGGTGAATCTGACTGTCTTTATGCCAGTACCGTGCTGGGTATTTTTTTTGTTTGTTTGTTTTTTACCACTGTAGCTAAGTAATATGCTTTGAAGTCAGGAAGTGAGAGTCCTTCAACTTTTGGCTATTCGGGGCCCCTTCCAATTAAATTTGATAATTGGCTTTTCTATTTCTGCAAAAAAAAGCTTTCGGGATCTTTATTGGGATTGTATTGAATCTGTAAATCAGTTTGGATAGAATTGACATCTTAACGATATTTAGTCTTCCAAACCATGAATACGGAATGTCCTTCCATTTGTTTAAGTCTTTTTGGTTTCCTTTAGCAATATTTTGTAGTTTTCTGAATGCAGGTCCTTTATGTCCTTGACTAAGTTTATTCCTAAATATTTGATTGTTTTAGTCACTATTATAAATGGATTTTTTTTTTCTGATTTCCTCCTCAAATTGCACATCAGTAGTATATAGAAATGCTATTGATTTTTGCGTGTGAATCTTGTATCCCATCACTTTTCTGAACTCGTCTATTAGTTCTAGTAGTTTTGTTGTAGATTTTTCAGGATTTTCTATATATAGGATCATATCATCAGCATATAATGATTTACTTCTTCCTTTCTTATTTGGGTGCCTTTTATTTCTTTATGTAGCCTAATTGCCATACATGGAACTTCTAACACAATATTGAATAACAATGGTGACACTGGGCATCCTTGTCTTGTTCCAGATTTCAGCAGGAAAGCTTTCAGTCTTTCACCCTGAGTACTAGGTTAGCTGTAGATTTTTCATATATGCGCTTTACCATATTGAGAATGCTTCCTACTATTCCTATCTTTTGGAGTGTTTTTATCAAGAAAGGGTGCTGTATTTTGTCAAATGCCTTTTCTGCATCAATCGAGAGGATCATGTGATTTTTCTTCTTCAATTTATTAATGTGGTTTATTACACTAATTGATTTTCTTGTGTTAGCCACCCTTGTATACCTGGGATAAAACACACTTGATCATGATGTATAATTCTTTTAATGTGCTTTTGGAATCTGTTTGCAAGTATTTTGTTGAGGTTTTTAGCATCTATATTCATTTAGAGATGTTAGTCTATAGTTTTCTTCTTTTGTAGTATCTTTATCTGTTTTTGGCATTATGGTGGTGTTAGCTTCATTTAATGAGTTTGGTAGCAATTTTCCTGTTCAATTTTTTTGAAGAACTTTAGCAGGATTAGTATTAGACTGTCTTTGAATGATTGGTAGAATTCACCTGTGAAGTCATCTGGTCCTGGGCTTTTCATCTTTGGGAGGTTTTTAATGACTATTTCAATTTCTTAACTTGTGTTGGTTTGTTGAGGTCTTTTATTTCTTCCAGGGTCAGTGTAGGTGATTTGTGTGTTTCTAGGAATTTGTCCATTTCGTCTACATTGCCTAGTTTTATGGCACACAGCTGTTCATAGTATCCTCTTAGACCTCTCTTATTTGTGTGGTCAGTGGTAATGTGCCCGCTCTCATTTCTGATTTTATTTGTGTCTTCTCTCTTTTGTTCTTTGTCAGTCTAGCTAAGGCTTTGTGAATTTTGTTGATCTCCTCAAAGAATCAACTTTTGTTTTTTTTATTCTCTCTATTGTTTGTTGTTGTTGTTGGTTTCGTTTTTTTCTGCTCTGATCTTTACCATTTATATCCTTTGGTTTGGCTTGGGATTCGTTTGATGTTCTTTTTCTACTTCCTCCAGGTTGTACAGTTAGGTCTTCAATTTTGGCTCTTCTTTTTTTAAAATAAGCATTGAGGGCTATAAATTTCCCTCTCAGCACTGCCTTTGCAGTGTCCCATAGGTTTTGATATATTGTTTTCTCATTTTCATTCATCTCAAGATAATTGATGACTTTTCTTGCAATTTCTTCTTTGACCCACTGATTATTTAAAAGTGTGTTGTTTAATCTCTATATATTTGTGAATTTTCCCTTTTTCTGTCCATTATTGATTTCCAGCTTCATTCTGTTATGGTCAGAGAAAGTGTTATGTATAATTTCAATCTTTTTCAATTTATTGAGACTTGTCTTGTTACCCAGCTTATGGCCTATCTTGGAGAAGGAGCCAAGGGCACTTGAAAAGAATGTATATCCTGCTGTTTTGGATGCAATGCTCTGTAGATGTCTATTAGGTCTAGTTCATTTATTATAATATTCAAGCTCTCTGCTTCTTTATTCATATTCTGTCCAGATGTTCTACCCAATACTGAGAGTGGTGAATTGAAGTCTCCAACTGTTATTGTACAGAAATCTATTTCTCCCTTCAGTTTTGCCAGTGCCTCATGTATCTTGAGGCACTCAGGTTAGGTGCACAAATATTTATTATAGTTATTTCTTCTTTGTGAATTGCCCCTTTTATTAATATGTAATGTCCTTCTTCATCCCTTATAACATTTTTGCATCTGAAATCTATTTCGTCTGATATTACTACTCCAGCCTGTTTTTGGTTACTATTTGAATGGAATATATTTTTCCAACCTTCCACTCTTTACCTGGTTGTGTCTTTACAACTGAGGTCAGTCTCTTGTAGACAACATATAGATGGCTCACATTTTTTAAATAGATTCTATCATCCTATGTCTTTTGATTGGTCAAGCTATTAACATTCAATTTTATTACTGTAAAGGCATTACTTACTTCATCTATTTTGTCCTTTGACTTTCTGTTGTCATATTTTACTATTGTCTGTCTTTTTATCTCTTATTTACCCTCCCTAATAATCTTCATTTTTATACTCTTCTCAAAGTCTCTTGCCCTTGTTTTTTCTTTTCAGCCTGCAGCTCTCCCTTAGTATCTATTGTAATTTTGGTGTTTTGGTAACATATTCCATCAGTTTTTGTTTGTCTGTGAAGACTTTGAACCCACCCTTATTTTTGAAGGACAGTTTTGCTGGATACACAATTCTTGGCTGGCAGTTTTTCTCTTTCAGTACCTTAAATACATCATACCACTTTCTTCTCTCCTCCATGGTACTCTGATGAGAGGTTAGCACTTAATCTTGTTAAGGTTCCCTCGTAAAGTGATGCTTTGCTTTTCTCTTGCTGCTTTCAGAATCCTCTCTTTATCTCACATATTTCTCATTCTGAATAGTAGATGTCTCCGGGTAGGTCTATTATGATTTATTCTGTTTAGGGTGTGTTGTTCTTTTTGGATATTGATATTTATGTCTTTTTTTTTTTAAGACTTATTTATTGATTTACCCACACCCCACCCCCACCGTTGTTTTATGCTTGCTGTCTGCTCTCTGTGTGTTCTTCTGTGTCTGCTTGTATTCTCTTTAGGCAGCACCGGGACCGATCCTGGGACCTTCCAGAGTGGAGAGAGGCTGCTCAAAATCTTAAGCCACCTCAGCTCCCTGGTCTGCTGCATCTCTTCTTGCTTCTCGTCTGTGTCTCTTTTTTGTTGTGTAATCTTGCTGCACCAGCTCTCTGCCCGGGCCAGCACTCCACTTGGGCCAGCTCGTGGCACGAGCCAGCTTGCTTCTCACCAGTAGGGCCTGAGAATTGAACCCTGGATCTCCTATATGGTAGACAGGAGCCCAATCGCTTGAGCCACATTCACTTCCTGATATTTATGTCTTTCATAAGGGTTGGGAAGTTTTCGGTCTGTCCTTTTCCATTGTCTTCTCCTTTTGGGACACTGATAATGTGTATGTTTGTGTGGTTTGCATTCTCATTCAATTCCCTGAGACCCTGTTCCATTTTTCCCAATCTCTTCCCTTTCTATCTCCTGTCTTTTCCAGTTTAGATATTCTGCCTTTGAAATCACTACTTCCGTCTTCAAGCAATTCAAATCTGCTCTTTTGTGCCTCTAATGTATTTTTAATCTCATCCATTATAACTTTCATTCCCAAACACTCTGTTACTTTTCTTTGCAGGCTTTCAAATTGTTCTTTATGCTCTCCCAGTGTCTTCTTAATATCCTTTATCTCTTTAGTCATATTTTATTTCAATTCTTTGAATTGATTTAGGAGATTTGTGTGATTATCACTGGTTAGTTGTCTTAAATCCTGTGTCTCTTCAGGATATTTGGCTTGTTCCTTTGGCTGGGTGATCTCTTCCTGTTTCCTAGTATGGCTTATAATTTTTTGCTGTTGTTTAGGCATCTGAATATGTTGGTGAATTTACTCTGATGGTCAATTTCTCTCTTTTGCCTATTTTTTTCCCACAGCTCTTCTTTGATATTTGGTCCAACTTATTCTAAGTTTTTAAAATTGCCCAGCTTAAGTTATCAAAATCCAGTCAGGGATTCACTAATGCGGTGCAGATTTTCTCCTAGGAGTTGGGGTACAGAGAAACCCATAAGCAGTTTTTGTCTGTGCAATTTTCAGAAGGCCAGCAGATGGCTCTCATCAGCACACCTTTCCACAGAGTTGAGATTCAAAGCTGGCTCTGCTGGCCAAATCCACTGAAGAAAAGCCCCCTGACTCCTCCTCCATATTCCCTCTTAAAGCTGACAGGGAGGAAGATGTCTGTTGCCCTCTCAGTTGGCTGCAGTGAGCTAGAGGTTTTACCTCAGCTTAACATCTTGGGAGTGGGGGAGGGGAACCCCTCCCAGCTGCCATGGGGGTTTGGTAACTCCTGTTTGTTGTTTTGGGTTCCTCGTCTCTCTGTCTCTTAACCTCCTGGGAGTTACGAAGCACAGTCCTGGTCTGCTGACAAACAAGGGAGGTCCCTCAGATAGTTTTTGTCCCTTGTTCCATTGTTTTTGTGAGAGTTGAACCCTGTCTGCCTACTCAGATGCCATCTTCTTGGAACATGTTTCTGAAATAAACTGATAATTTAAGTCCTAGGAAAATTTCATCTTAAGTACTTAATTTTTTTTAACAAACCGATTTTATTTATACATATTAATAAAGTATAAATATATCCAAAGTGTACAATCAATGGTATTTGATATCATCATATAGTTGTGCATTCATCACTTCAACCATTATTAAAGCATTTTCATTATTCCCATAATAATAATAATAATAATAATAATAATAAAACAAAAAAACTCATCATCTCTCAATCTCTCTATGCTTCCACTGCTGTACATAGCTGCTGTGCTACATCCATCTCTCTAGTTTATTTGGATTTATATTTTGTAAAATCAGTCTTATATATGCAATATTACCCATACTTATATTTTACATGAGGTTTCACTATGTTATACATTCCCATGTTACATTCTTTAGCTTTCCTTCTAGCAATATATATGACCTTAGACTTTCCCTTTCAACCTCTGTCATACCCATATAATAGCTCTGCTAGTTACAAACACTATATTGTGCTTTCACCATTTCTATTCATTTCCAAAGTTTTAAAAACATCTTGGTACCAGTTCTGCACAGATTAACCCTCAGCTTTCCATTCTCTATCATTCTAATTTCTGGTGACCTATATTTTAATTATTAACTCCATGAGTTTACACAATATATTTAGTCCATAATAGCACATTCATCCAGTCCTTTTGGGTCTTGCTTGCTTCACTCAACATAATATCCTCCAGGTTTATCCATATTGTCATATGCTTCACAACATCATTTCTTCTTACAGCTGCATAATAATCCATCATATGTATACACCACCATTTGCTTTAATCCATTCATCAGTTGATGGACACATGGGTTGTTTTCATCTTTTGGCAATTGTGAATAATGCTGCTATGAACATCAGTGTGCAAATGTCTGCTTGTGTTACTGCTCTCAGTTCTTCTGGGTATATACCTAGTAGTAGTTGCTAGATAACATGGCAAATCTATATTCAACTTCCTTAGCAAATGCCAAACAGTCCTTCACAGTGGCTGTACACCATTCTACATTTCCACTAACCGTGAATAAGCATTCCTATCTCTCCACATCTTCTCCAAAACTTGTAGTTTCCAACTTTTTAATAGTGACCATTCTAATAGGTGTGAAATGATATCTCATTGTAGTTTTGCTTTGCATTCCCCTAATCACCAGTGAGACTGAGCATTTTTTTTCATGGGTTTTTCCACTATTTATATTTCTTCTTTGGACAGTTGTCTATTCAAGTCTTTGTCCATTTTTTACTTGGGTAGTTTGTCTTTTTATTGTTTAGCTGTAGTATCTCTTTATATATCGTGGATGTAATACCCTTACAGGAGATGTGATTGCCAAATTTTTCTCCCATTGAGTCGGCTGCCTCTTCACCCTTTTGACAAAGTCCTTTGAGGTACAAAAGTTTTTAATTTTGCAGATATCCCATTTATCTTTTTTTTCCTTTTGTTGCTCATGCTTTGGGTGTAAGATTTAAGAAACTACCACCTACCATAAGATTTTGAAAATCTTTCCCATATTTTCTTCTAGGAATTTTATGGTCCTGGTTTCTTTTTTAGGTGTTTGATCCATTTTGAGTTAATTTTTCTATAAAGGGTGATATAGGGATCCTCTGTCTTTCTTTTGAATATGGTTATCCAGTTCTCCCAGCACCATTTGTTACATAGACTGTTCTGGCTCAGCTGGGAGAGGCTGACACTTTGTCAAAAATCACTAGTTCATAGATGTGAGGGTCCATTTCTGAGATCTTGATTCGGTTCCACTGGTGAATCTGTTTGTCTTTATGCCAGTACCGTACTGTTTTTACCATTGTAGCTAACTAATATGCTTTAAAGTCAGGAAGGGAGAGTCCTCCAACTTTGTTCTTTTAAAGACATTTTTGGCTACTTGGGGCCCCTTACCCTTCCAAATAAATTTGATAATTGGCTTTTTCATTTCTGCAAAAACAGCTGTTGGGATTTTCAGAATTACATTTAATCTGTAAATCAATTTGGATAGAATTGACATCTTAAAAATATTGAGTTTTTTTGTCAGTCTAGCCATGGGGTTGTGGATTTTGTTGATCTTTTCAAAGAACCAACTTTTGGTTTTGTTGAGTCTCCCTATTATTTTTTTGTTCTCTATTTTATTTTTTCTGCTCTTATATTTACTATTTCTTTCCTTCAGGTTGGTTTGGGATTAGTTTGTTGTTCTTTTTCTAGTATTTCCCCAGGGTGTGCATTTAGACCCTCAATTTTAGTTCTTCTTTTTAACGTAAATATTGAGGGCTATAAATTTCCCTCTCAGCACTGCCTTTGCGATGTCCCATAGGTTTTGATATGTTGTGTTCTCATTTTCATTTGTCTCAAGATATTTACTGAATTCTCTGGCTATTTCTCTTTTCCAACACACTTATTATTTAAGAGTGTGTTGTTTAATCTTCATATGTTTATGAATTTACCCTTTTTCCCATCCATTTTGGTCCCCAGCTTCATTCTGTTATGATCAGAGAAAAGTGTTTTGTATACATTCAATCTTTTAAAATTTATTGAAACCTGTTTTGTGGCCCAACATATGTTCTATCCTGCAGAAGGATCCATGAGTGCTTGAAAAGAATGTATATCCTAATATTGGGATGGGGGTGGGGGAGGGGGAGTTAATGCTTTAAAAATGTCTCTTAGGTCTTGTTCATTTATCATATTATTCAAGTTCTTTGGTTCTTTATTCATCCTATGTCCAGATGTTCTATCCAATAGTGAGAGTGGTATATTGAAGCCTCCAACTATTTTTGTAGAGACATCTATTTCTCCCTTCATTTTTGTCAGTGTGTGCCTCATGTATCTTGGGGCACCCAGGTTAGATGCATAAATATTTATTATAGTTGTTTCTTCTTGGTGAATTGCCCCTTTTTAAAATATATTATAACTTTCTTCATCCCTTTTAACAGTTTTTGTTTGAAATCTATTTTGTCCAATATTAGTATCACTACTTCAGCTCTTTTTGGGTTACTGTTTGTGTGGAATAACTTTTCCCAACTTTTCACTTTCAATCTGGTATGTTCTCACATCTGACATGAGTCTCTTGTAGACAGCATATAGATGATTCATATTTTAAAAATCTTTCTATCAGTTTATGTCTTTTGATTGGGGAATTCAAGCCACTAACACTCAATGCAATTACTCTAAAGGTATTACTTACTTCATCCATTCTATTCTTTGGATTTCTATTGTCATATCACACTATTGTATGTCTTTTTAGCCTTTAATTTACCCTTCATAATAATAATTTACCCTTCCTAATAATCTTCATTTCTACATTCTTCTCCAATTATCTTGTGCTTCTGCTTTCCTTTCAGGATTCAGTACTTCCTTTAGTATCTCTTGTAATTTTGTTTTTTTTGGTAATATACTCTCTCAGTTTTTATTTGTCTGTGAAGACTTTAAACTCTTCATTTTTGTAGGACAGTTTTGCCAGATACAATTGAAATCTGCTCTTATGTGCCTCTAATGTATTTTTTTTTAATTCTTTTTTTTAAATTTACTGAAGTATATCACATATACATAAACATACATAAGCAATAAGTGTATAGTAATAGTTGTAAACTTACAAAACAAACATACATAACATCATACAGGACTTTCATACCTCACCCTACCATCAATACTTTGCATTTTAAATTAATGATTAAAGAACATCCTCAAAATATTACTAGTAACAAAGTATTTTCCCCCAACCCACCCTATTATTATTTTAAAATCATTTTTACATGAATGTACATAAACAATAAGTGTATAGTAAAAGTTGTGAACTTACTAAGCAAACATTCATAACATCATACAGGGGTCCCATACATCAACCCACCACCAACACTTTGCATTGTTGTGAGACATTTATTACAAATTACGAAAGATCTTACTACTAATTATAGTCCTTATCTTACATTTGGTGTATTTTCCCCCAACCCACCTTATTATTATTTTTAAAATATATTTTTATGACAGAAGTTGTAAACTTACAAAACAATCATGCACATGGGCAGAATTCCCAAACAACACTCCTCCATAGACACACCATACCGTAACATTTGTTACAGACTATGAGATAATATCATCAGATTATTACCAGATCCACAGGATACATTTGGCACACTTGTTCCATACTCTCCCATTATCAACACAGTACATCTTTGGCATTGATGCATGAATATTACATTATTACTGTTAACCACAGGACATAGGTCAATTCAGTTGTACTTTTCACATGCTTGACATTCCCACCACCCTGCAATAGTGATGTACATCTGCTCTAGTTTCCAAAGGACACTCTTGCATCTGTACCATCAACCACAATTCTCTTCCACCTCTGGTTTATTCTGCTATTCAGTCCCGAGATTATTCTCTAGCTTTTTGTCAATTGGTATTTACATCGCTAGACTGCCATTTTCAGCCATGTTCCCATTTATAAACCAGCTGTTACTCACTATAATGTGTTACCATCAACTCCATACATTTCCACACCTTTACAGTAAAGTTAATTAAAACTTCTACATACATTAAATATCAGTACTCCACCTCAGTCCTCCTCTTATCTTCTTTAAGAATCCACCACTACCAACAGGTCTTGAAGATATTTTCCTACATTTTCTTCTAGAAGCTTTACGGTTCTTGCTTTTATATTTAGGGTAGTGATCCATTTTGAGTTAAAATTTTTTTTAAGGTCTGAGATAGGGGTTCTCTTTCCTTCTTTTGGCTATGGATATCAAGTTTGTTGAATGACTGTCCTGCCGGAGCTGGATGGGTTTGACAGGCTAATCAAAAATCACTTGACCATAGATGTGAGGGTCTGTTTCTGAACCTTCAATTCATTTCCATTGGTCTATGTGTCTGTCTTTATGCCAGTTCCATGCTGTTTTTACCTCTGTAGCTAGGTAATATGATTTAAAGTCTGGATATGAGAGTCCTCCAAATTTGCTTTTCCTTTTTAACATGTTCTGGCTATTCAGAACCTCTTACCCTTCCAAATAAATTTGGTAATCATGTTTTCCATTTATTTAAAAAATGCTGGTGGAATTTTTATTGGGATTGCATTGAATCTATATATCAATTTGAGTAGAATTGATATCTTAATGATATTTAGTCTTCCAATCCATGAACATGGAAAGTTCTTACAATTATTTAGGCCTTTTTTGATTTCTTTTAACAATGAGTTGTAGTTTTCCGAATATGTGTGCTTTACATCATTGAGTAAATTTATTCCTGAATATTTGGGTTTTATCTGTCATATTTTATTGTCACTACTCTTTTGACACTTTTATTTACTTTTATTGATATAATCTTCATTTCTAGACTCTCTTCCAGGCCTCTCCTGTCTTTTCTTTTCAGGCTGTAGCACGGCCTTTAGTACTTCCTGCAAAGCAGGTCTCTTGGTTAGAAACTCTTTCAGTTTCTGTTTATCGGTGAATATTCTAAACTTGCCCTCATTTTTGAAAGACAATATTGCCAGATATAAAATTCTTGGTTGGAAGTTTTTATCTTCTAGTATCTTAAATATATCATACCATTGTCTTCTTGCCTCCAGGGTTTCTGATGATAAATCGGCACTTAATCTTATTGGGTATCCCTTATATGTTATACATTCCTTTTCTCTTGCTGCTCTCAGAATTCTCTCTTTGTCTTTGGCATTTGACATTCTGATTAGTATGTGTCTCGGAGTTGGTCTATTCAGATTTATTCAGATGAGAGTACATTGTGCTTCTTGAACACGGATATCTATGTGCTTCAATAGGGTTGGGAAATGTTCTACCATTTTTTCTTCAAATATTTCTTCTGCCCCTTTTCCCTTCTCTTCTCCTTCTGGGACACCCATGACACATATGTTTGCACTTCTCTTGCTGTCCTTTACTTCCCTGAGACCTTGTTCAAGTTTTTCCATTCTTTTCTTCATATGCTCCTTTGTAATTTCATTTTCGGAGGCCATTTCTTCAAGCTCACCAATCCTCTCTTCTGCCTCCTCAAATCTGCTTTATATGGTTCCAGTGTATTTTTTATTTCATTTGTTGCACCTTTCATTCCCACAAGAGCTGCTATTTTTCTATGTATGCTGTCAAATTCTTCTTTGTGCTCATCCAATGTCTTCTTAATATCCTTAATCTCAGGTGCCTCGTTAGTGTAGTAGGTAGTGTGTTAGTCTCATAATATCCTTAATCTCTTTAGCCATCTCATTGAATTTATTAAGGAGATTTGTTTGAACATCTATGATTAGTTGTCTCAACTCCTTTATGTCACCTGGAGGCTCATCTTGTTCCTTTAACTGGGCCATATCTTCCTGTTTCTTGGTATGAATTGTAATGTTTTGTTGGTGTTTTGGCATCTGGCTTACTAGAGTATTTATTCTCGGTGCAGTTTTTCTCTTTAGTTTAGGGCTTTCTTGTCCTTTCTCCCTTGCTGGTTGTGTAGTAGGAACCAAGGATATAGTTGGTGCTCTAGGCTGTGGAGGCTCAAGGTGCCCTCGTTGCCACAGAGACTGATGAAGCTTTGCCCAACTTTCTCCTTTGCCAGGGGTAGGGACAGAGCCACAGCTGTGTGTAATAATCCAAGTCATGCAGGCCTAGACTGTAGTTGCTAAGAGAGACTGGTAGGGATGGAGCTGCAAGTATGAGCAGCAATCTATGCCGTGCAGGTCCAAAATGACCACAGTTGCCCCAGTAGACTTCCAGCTCTCAGTCTGTTCAAGACAAATGTACCTGCAGTTACCTGGAGAGGCTGATGCAGGGCTGCTAGAAGTGGGACTGAAGCCTAGGCTAGGGCTGCAGGCAGATCATGGTGAAATACACCAGTTTCTACCATCACTATGCTTTTGAGTCTACTCAGCTTCCCCTAATGCTGGGGGCGGAGTAAAAATGGTGGCTACTGGCCTCTTTCCAACTTGGATAGGTTCAAACTTTAGCTGTTCTTAGGGTTATACTTTAACCTGCTGAATTTACTAATCAATAGCTGAAATCGGTGGCCAACCCTCTCTTCCTCCCCCATTTTTGAAAGATGGAGCTTCTAACTCTAGCCACAAAATAGCTCCTGAGGTGGCTTGTGCTACCAGAGTAGGATGATCAGTGGCCTCCATGGTGTGGCCTATGTTTTTCAAGAGAGGCTGGCACAGGTCCTCCCAGCTTTCTCCCTGCTAGAGGTGGGGCTGAGACTTATGCTAGAGCTGTAATCTGATCTGGGTGGAAAAAGTCAGTCCCTACCAGCACTATGATTTTCAATCCACCCCGCTTTCCCTCATGCAAGGGGCAAAGTTAAAATGGTGGCTGCCAACCTCTTTCTGATCTGGTCAGTTTCAAACTTTAGCTGTTCTTTGGATTATACTCTAGCCCGCTGAATTTACTAATCATTAGCTGAAGTTGGTGGCCAACTGTCTCTTCCTTTTTTGGGAAGTGAAGCTTCCAATTCTAGCTGTGGAATAGTTCTTAGGTGGCTTGTGCCACCAGTGGAGGATGGGCACCAGTCTCCATGGTGTGGAGTGCTCTACTCACGAATCTTCTCTGCAGACGGGCAGTCTCCTGCTTCCATTCTTTCAAGGATGTTGCAGGTTGCTCCTCTGGTCTTATGGAGCCCCCAAACAGGTGCTTTAGATAGCTCTGGGTGATTAGTAACTGCCCTGTAGCACAATCTGACTCTGGAGCTCCTTACTCTGCTGCGATCTTGTTGGTTGTCTCTCTAATGTATTTTTAATCTCATCCATCGTATCTGTCATTCCCATAAGCTCTGTTACTTTTCTCTCCAGGCTTTCAAATTTTCTTTAAGCTCATCCAGTATCTTCTTAATATCCTTTATTTCTGTAGACATATTTTCCTTCAATTCTTTGAATTGACTTAGAATTTTTGTGGGATTATCATTGATTAGTTGTTGTATTGCATTAGGATATTTGCGATGGGCCATCTCTTCCTATTTCCTAGCATGGCTTGCAATTTTTTGCTGATGTCTTGGCATCTGAATATGTTGGTGAATTTACTTCAATGGTGAGTTTTTCTCTCTTGCCTCATGTCCCCCCCCCCCCCCCCACACACAGCTCTTCTTTGATTTTTGGTTCAACTTATTCTAAGCCTTTAAAATTGCTCAGCTGAAGTTATCAAAATCAGTCCAGGGACTGACTAATGGGGTGTAAATTTTGTTCCAGGGGTGGAAATAAAAAGAGACCTAAAAGCATTATTTTTCTACTTGTAATTACTTGTCTGATCCACAGGTGATGCTCATCAGGGAACCATTCCATGGAGGTGTTTCTTTCAACCTCTGCTTTCTGCTATTCCTGGTCTGTACAGAGCCTAGATTCCAAATGGGCTCTCCTGGCCAAATTCACTGAAGAGAAGTCTTCTGACTCACCCTTCCTCTTACCTTATAACAGCTTACAGGGAGGAAAATGCCTGTTCCCCTCTCAGTTGCCTGCAGTGAGCCAGGGGTTTTATCCAGGCTTAATGTCTTGGGTGTGTGTGTGGGGGGGTGGGAGCCCTTCCTGGCCACTGCAGGGGTTTAGTAATTCACAGCTATTGTTTCAGGTTCTTCTCCTCTCTGTCCCTCTCCCTCCTGGGAGTTGTGCAGCACTGTCCTGGTCTGCTGACCCCCAAACAGGTTTCTCGGGCAGCTTTTGTTCCTTTCTCCATTTTTTTTTTGAGAGAATTGAACCCTGCCTGCCTACTCCAATGCCACTCCCTGTTGCATTCTTTTTAATGTTCTGCAATGGACTCCATGGTGGTTGGAAGAAATTTTGGCTTCAAAGAAAGTAGTAGAAGAAGAATTAACACTTATTAAATATCTATTATGTGCCGGTGTCATGGTGGATATATCATTAATAATCCTTACAAGCCTATGTAAAATCAGTGAGACTCAAATTCTTCAAATAACTTCCTCACATTCACATTGTGGGCAAGCAGTTGAGTTTGTGTTCAAACTTGGTTGTCTTGGGCTCAAGGCCCATGTGCTTTTCATTACTCCAAGTTTGTTTTTTAATATCTGATAAAAGATATAATAAAGCAACTAAGACATGCAATAATAATGGAGGAGCCAGGGACAAAATGACAGGAAAGAAGAGGTCACTGCAAACTGTGAGCATCAAGGAAAGTGTTTTAGGTGGAAGAGAGAATTCTGCCAAGTCTCAAAAATCATGGTAAAGAATATAGATTCTTCTGTGGGCCATGAGGAAATAAAAGTTTTCTGACTTGGTGTGTGACATGACAATAGTGATGCTTCAGGAGGCTTATCTTTGAGCACTGAGCAGGTCATCAGCTAATCATCTGGATTCCTAAGATCTAACAAGTATTTCATTTCAGAAACTGAGGTATAGTAAATTGGAATACCAACAATTACAAGTTTTATTATGGATTGCTACTGTATTCTGTAATAACTAAAATATGGATAATCAAAGCAATAATCACTAGTGTAATAACTACACATGGCACTAACTTTCAAATAATTTTTAGAAGTCATGGAAATTTCTCCACAAATAAAATCTCATATGGAAGTCCAATATATAAAAATGTGAAAAGAGCTGTCTCCATATATCCCTCTGAACATTCCTATGAAACATAGTTTGAAAACCATTTGATAAACACTAAAATATCATTTAGTCATATCTTACTGGAGGTCTTCAATGATTTAAGTCAAGGCCTTATGATAAAGTCTGAATTCCTAAGAATGGCATTCAAGTCTTTGGCTTTACTTTAATAAACATTTGTACTATAATTTCCATCACAACTGAAACCACATCTATTGCAAGATGCTACAAGCATTTCCAAGAGAATGTTCCATGACAAATAAATCTTGGAAATACAATGAACAAAGTTCAATGAATGATCTTAGAGGCTTTAATAGACCAATGTACACTGAGAATTTCCAAAGGAAGTAGAGTTTCCCATACTTCTTTGCCCATTGAACCTTTTATTGGCCAGTAACTTGAACAATTAGAATTTTAAACACTGCTCTAAATTCAGGATTTGAACACTGGAGAAATGAGAGTTGAAAAAAAAAAAAAAGATTATTGATGTTCTCCAGGTAGGATAAATTATTCTCTTCTCTGCTCTCCCAAAACATTATGGTCATACCTTAATTACAGTACTTATCACTGTATAAGAAGATACAGGGGCAAGAACATCAAATAAACCTGTATTTTATTCTTTCCTCCATCATATAGCAGGGGCATCAATTTCTTCATTTGTAAAGTAGGAATGTAATACTGACCATGCAGGGATTAAACAACATATTTAAAGCATCTATCTTTGTGCCTGGACATGGTTGGTTTTTGTAAATACTGGTTCTACTTACTTTACTTACTTTATGGCTCATTTTCACAGCAGATAGTAAATTCCTTGTGGGCAGAAACCACGTTTTATTTGTCTGGGTCTGTAATATAGTAGTTGGCAGATAGTTGGAGCCTAAGCTATGTTAATTGTCTAATAGTCAGGCAAATGATATGTGACATCACCATAAACTTCATCTTTTCCTCTTTTCTCCAGTTTGGTTTCATCTGCTTTCTTTCCTTTGTCTGTCTCAGGTTCTTCTCATTTTCTTCTTCTGTCTCTTTTTTCACTAACTTCCTTTTTTCTTTTCCATTCTACTATAAATTTTTCTATCCCATTCCCTTTCCTCCATTTCCCCCCCCCCTGGGGTGAACTGTGTTGAATTATTCCCTACTGATCTAAATTTAAGAAGAGGTAAAACATCAATGTTTTATAGGTTTGTTTTTTTCTTTTGTTTTTTTCTTTCTTTTTTTTTTTTTTTTTTGAGGTAAAGCATGCATGACTAAATGAAGTCTTCCAGCTTGTTTGATTTTGTTTTGCTTATTTTTTGGATGCCCCTTAATAAATTTGAAGCCTTCTGTGAAAAAGCAGCCAATGGCAGAACAAAGAATCTTTATCTTATTTCTACAGTTTAAAATTAAACTCATGGCACTGGTATTCTCCCCCCATAATAGCTGGCAATTTTGGCACAGAATCAACACAAATAGAATTTCTAGAATATAGGGATCTGGTTAAGGTGTGAAGACCTGAATTCTGTTCCTTACAGAACTTTGTTGTTTTCCTCTCTGCCAGAAGAATAGTTTGCAGAGTCATTGAAGAGAGAAGTCCTGATAATTCTAATGGGAATTATTATCTCCCAGATCTCTTGTCTGATGGTCATGCCTCTAGATAATTAGTAACTTGATGGGAAATTCATTAGTTGTGGCTCACAGCCCAGTTCTCAGAAATGTTTTATTTTCACCTTCACACCTTTTGGGAAAATTCTGCTTTAGGTGTCTGGGTTTGGGATCTGAGTAAAACTGTCATATCTTAATTATACTCAAAGCTACCCTCTTGACTTCTATTTCAGCTGTGACATTAGCCTTCACACTTGGATTGGCTTGAATTCTCTCTGGCTTGAGAGTGAGAATTTCATATGTTTTCTTTTCATCTGCAGACATCTGTATTCCGTTTAACTCAGGATTGTAAAATTCATGGAGCAGGAAGGGCTCAAGCTCATTGTGATCACTATGGGACTTGTTCCTTTCAGGCCAACAGTTACAAATATCATTTTACCAGAACTTAAAAAAAATATTTCCACAATAAAGACCAAGAAGAGAGAACATCAATTATTACAATTATGATTTTTAAAATTCCTTTTCTTTAAATATAAATATTTTATCCATCATTCCTCACTTTTTCCACACCAGCTGTATAAACTAACTTATTTAGAAGAAAATGTATGTAAAATTTACATAAGTGTCTAATATCCCTTGGTACTGTGGAGACATGAACACATGATGTATTAACAAATTATGTATATTTACTGAGGCTCTTTTTATGAATGAGGAAGGATCCTATTCTCACGACCCATAAAGAATTTAGCAATCCCTGAAGTATATTTATATGCATTAACTCACATGATTCTCACTGCAATTCTATAAGGGAGGAAATGGGTATTACAGATGAAAAAAAATTAGGAATAAGATATTGAATGACTTGCTAAGGTTACATATTAGTAGATGAATTAGGATTAGAATTTAGGTTTTGAATGCTATCTTAGTTCTTATGTCTACAACAGCATGCTGCCTCTTAAAAGTACGGTCACTAACTGTGAGTAAATAAAAATTTAAATGAAGAGGAAAGAAAAATGAAATAATACAAAATAAAAATGAAGAGCTGCTATAAACGATCCATTTTAGCTAAATTAGTGAGGTTTTTGGGAGTTCATTAAACTGGGTTTCTTATTCCAAATAAGAATAATTATTCTGCCAAAAAAAAATTGCCATTGGATTGGGCATTTGAAAACTTTATTAATCCATGCCCAATAGAAATAGGTATAGAAACCATCTTTGACTGCATTAATAAATAGTAATAGCATGTTCTAACATAAGCAAGAGGTACTACTGTTCTCTAAGCTGATCACACTCTGACTGAAGTCATTTGATGAATTTGCTTATAAACTGATGAGTGACTGGGAAAATATCTGTACTGAAAAATCATGTTGTTCCATAAACGGCTGAAGAATCTGGATACATCAAAACCTTGGATAAAGAAGACTTGAGTGAACATAATTGTTCTCTGAAATGCTTGAAAGAACATCTTCTACCAAAGAGCACACATTTAGTCCCATATTTCCCATATTTACAAAACAATGATAAACATCCTTCTGAGTATTGTCAGAAAGATAATGAATGCAAAATTTGCTTATATTAAAATCATATTTCATTTCAAAAATTCTGTTTTACAGATAAATGTCTTATATTTTGTATGATCTTGAATTAGTCAATATTCATGGGAACTTTGGGCTTTTTTTAACCATTCAAAATTTTCCTTTATTTTTTTTCTTCCATTAAATTTCATTCTCATGGAAAGAGGATGCCAGAAATACAAAACAAAATTTGTCTATAAATAATCTGTAGTCCCTCCCCAAAAAGATTTATAATTTCATTTCGAGTGGGTAGAAAATTGGGACTTTTAGGGAAGTGGTCTTTTCACAATGAATTAAAATAATTTCTTGTCTCCAAAGTAGTTCCTACTATGATATTGTTACACTTACTACAAGATTTTATGACTATTTATTCACATATTTTCCTACTAAATTAAAAACTATTCAAGAGTCATTATATCCCACTAATGTTTGAATCCCTAGCCTCTATCATAGTGCCTGGTGTATAAGTCTGGTAAATAAATGAATAGATGGTTTGATGGATGTACTGTTTAATCATTGTTATGCACATTCTAATTTCTCATTAATTTACTCAATTATCCTTGTATTTTTGGCCAAAAACTTATGTTGAACATCTCCTATGCACCAGACAATATTATTGTCTAGAAATATTATTTACATTATTAGACTGAGAGGATTGACTATTTCAATCATTCAATACCCACTACTCACCTCCAACCCATCCCTAATGTTGCCAGTAAGCTGTTCAGGCTCCCAGTCAGCAATACCTAATAGCTGCTCCCACACTCCATTTCCCCTGGTGACTATTGCTTTTGCATAGCTGGTAGCTGAGTTCTCTAGGGAACCTGTTTCCAGATTTGATTTGTGTCTGAGTGAGACCCCTGCAGCCATTTGGAGGTAGGGTCAATAGTGCGGTGAACATTTCTGCTCTTTGATAGAGTAGAGGGCCAACTTGTGAGCACCATGGCAAACTGGATCTAATAGCACCTAATGAAGCCAGAACACATTTCCCTGACATATACCTTACTCCGTCTTTTCCATCTACTTGAACTAAGATGCTTCCTGCTTGTCTACCATGGCTCAGAGGAAAGGGCACTACCTGCCAGATACAAAAGAATGGGGGCAGAGGAAATGGGTACCAAGCACCGTTGTGTGCACACTATATAACAATTTTATAAACACACCTCATTCAATCATTACAATAATCCTCTGTGATAGATATTATGATGACCACCACCCTTTGACAGAAAAAAAAATGAATTCCTGAGATATTGAGTAACTTAAATTAGACCCACAGCCAGTAAGATAGAATCAGGATTAACAGGATTAAATTAGTACATGTAAACTGCTTAGAACAGTGCTTGGTATATAATAAGTGTTGAATAAACATTAACTGCTGTCATTTATCACCATTATTCATTTCAGCAAGGAATAAAAATAGAATACAAATAAGTCACATATACTGAAATCTGCAAATTCAGAAGGGAAACAGGGAAAGAGAAAGAGAAAAGAGAGGCATGATCAAGATGTGTTAGTATTTAAACATGAGAAAAGGCTAATTGATATTTTAAAGGACTATATAATATAATCCAGAGGAAATCATTTAGGCAAGTGTCCTACAAAACTTCATTGCTCCATCCTTAAAGAGCAAATAATAATAGCCTTTGAGGATTGTAAAATACTGTGTACCCAAAGCATGTATGTATGGTGATTAGAAAATAGATGTCTTTAGAAAACCTACAAATATTTAAAATAATTGGCATTCACTAGTTGGCATAAAATTGTTGTAGGATTATTTCTTTCTTTTCTGCCCCTTCTCTTCTCCCCTGTACCATTCTATTGAAATTCCCAGGACTCATAAGAAAACACCAAAGAATTATGTGGTTTCAAAATAAAGTTCCATGATTCTACTAAAAATACAATTCAATAAGAATTTATTGAGTATTTATTATATGACAAGAATTGCTATAGTTTTCTCAGTGATGTGAAGGAAAAGTAATACAGTACATGAAAAAGCACAGTATGGGAAAGGTATACTATAGCATATTGGTCAGAAAATCTGGCTTAGAATCCCACATATACCATGTACTATATTTGTGATTTTAGGCAAGTGTTTTAACCACTCTAGGCCTCAGGTTTCCTCTTCGTAAAATGGGGATAATAGTATTTATCACATAACATAGCTGGGAGGAGTGGATAAAATAATCTCTGACAAGGGCTTTGTACTGTTCCTGGTACATAATAAGTATTCAATTATATGTTAGCCATTAATAGTATATAAGTTGATAAAAATTTCAAAAAATATTAGGATACATTGGCAACTTTTACATGCATTTGTGGGAATAGAACAAAAACTGAAATGAACATGAAAATTGTGATTTAGGATCACGCACACACAATGCAGCCTACAGGAAGTTTATAATTTTGATGGTAATATAACACTTGCACATATTAACAACCAAGACTAATAAAAAGATGTGAATAATCATATATTGAAATGTGGAAGATCTCAGATATAAATAAGGTTAGCACAGTATGTGGCCACACACAGTGGATAAACCTCACGTTAGATAGTCAGCTCTGTGGAGACCAAGGACACATCATATTCTACATTTTACTTCCAGCCCCTGACACAGTCTTATCAAAAGTCCTTGTTTTATACTTACTTACTGTATAAATGAAAAATATATGAAAGTGATGGACAAAGTCTATTGTAGCAAGCACTATGAGAAATGTTTGTGATTCTGTTCAAGAAAAAAACACAATAGAACATTCTTAATACAGATTACTAAGTACATTCATTTATCCATATAGACACTGTCTTAGTTTGCCAGGGATGCTATGACAAATACCACACAATGGGTCAGCTTAAACAATAAGCATTTATTGTCTTGTGGATTTGGAGTCTAGAAGTCCAAAATCAAGATCTTTATAACCATGCTTTCTCCCAGAGTCTCTAGTGTTCTTGTGCTGACTTCCTGCAAACACTTGGGGTTCCTAGGCTTTCACATCTGCTTCTGTCACATGGCTTCTCCTTTTAGCTTCTACTTCTACTCAGTTGTCTGTGTCTCTGTCTAGACTTCCTCTCCTTAGAAGGACTTCAGCCACATGGACTAAGGCCCACCCTGATTCAAGTTGGCCTCATCTAAACAGGATTTTCAAAAATCCTATTCACATGAGTCCACACATTGACTAAAAACATCTTCAAAGGTTTTAGTTTACCAAAGGGCTGCCGATGCAAAGTAACAAATGGGCTGGCTTTTTTTGTTTGTTTGCTTTTTAAAACAATTTATTGAAGTATATCATTCACACGTGAACATACATAATATAAGTGTTCAGTAAACATTGTGAACTTACAAACGTGCATAAGATCATACAGGTCTCCCACATATCACCCCCCCCCATACACACACCCTGCATTGTTGTGAAACATTTGTTAACAAATTATGAAAGAGCATCATCAAAGTATTACTACCAACTATAGTCCGTATCTTCCTCCCCTATACATTTTTTAAGGATTTATTTATTTATTTACTTTTATCCCTTTTGACACACACACACACACACACACAGAGACAGAGTTTCATACTCACTTTAAGTGAATTTTATTTTTGTCTCTCTAGCCAGGATTTACTCAATGAAGTCAGAGGAAACATTTCTCTATATTACTCATCATAATTCAGGACACACAGAATGTTTTTAATAAATGTATATTTGGAAGTATTTCACCTGTAAACAGACATGCTAGGAGTTAGAACTCTCTCTTGGCTGTATTATTTCCCAGAATTCATGCAGGCACAAAGTTGGATTTACAGAGATGGGCTGAAGGCAGGGAAAAGTTGGCCTAGGAATTGCAACCACACCTTCAAGTTCTTACCTCATGTGCATATTTCTCCCTGCAGTCCTTCAAGGCAAATATGTCCATCTCATCAGCACACGAGCAAGGTCTTGAACATGGCTTTGGCAGGTCTCCCTAGACCTAGATCATATATGGAAGAGACTTGGGGAATTCATGTACCAAATGAAGTTGGCTTTTCCCACCTTCTGCTGTGTTTGTATTGTTCCCTGTCTAATACATTAAGAATTACTTGCAGCCAACGTGTCTTTGCTGTTGATATACTAAAATGTACCTCTGAGTCATCATGAGTCATGTGGTAGGTTTTTCATTTGACATAGTTAGGTGACAGGATTCAACGTGAAAGCCTGGTTTCTTTACTTGGTCACAGGGTGTGGTAGCAAATTGTGCTAGTCATCAACAATGACTATCAGTTTGAGGGTTGTTAATTTGCATGCACTACACTGGGGCCTTGTATTGGAACCCTTTAAAAAAATAAATAACATGTCAGTGGTAAAAAAAAAAAAAAAAAAAATGTATATTTGAATATGGATCCCCTCAGATGAACCTAATACAGAGTTTCAAAAGATAAAACTTTTGAGATCTGAAAGGAGGTAAAGAATAGAGCCATTTCAGTTGCTAAGAATTCAATATTCTCTCAAAAATATTTATAACATGCAACATAGTAGATACTAGGAATAGAGTGGCAAACAAAATTTATACTCTCCTTGCTCTCCAAGAACTGCATATGTAGTATGGGAGACAAACATTAAATTAAATAGTCATACTAACAATTTATACTTATATACACTGAGAAAAGTGTTATGAAGTAAAGGAACACAGTACCCCCTAGGATGTGATATTTGAACTTGGGATCTGAAGGCTCATAAGGAGATAGTGGGCCCCACAAATGAGTAAAATATAATTAATCTGAGGTTCAGTGAGGAGACTACCTGATTAGAGTGATGGGTACATGGTGATGGGGAAGGGGATGTGGGGAAAATGTTATTGGAAATAAGAATGGACAAATAAATGGGATGGAGGCCAAATTATGGAAGACCTTGTAAATACAATGGAAAGTTTAATGAAAATAGGAACCACTAAATAATAGTAGTGAAAATATAAATAATAGAAGTTGTACATACTATGAACCAGATTAACTACTGACAGACATTATCTCCTTTAATTTAATTATTTCCATTTTATGGATGAAGAAACAGACTCAGAGAGATTAGACAACTTACTGGTATATGTCAATAGACAAGTCTGGCTTCAACCCAAGTCTACCTGCGTTGAGTAAAAGTTTTTGACAAAAGGATTGAAGTGATAGCAGCTGATGATAGTATATAAAATGGATTGGCAGTAGTAGAGCCAATGTGGCTGTTTCAGAATCCAAATGTGAAGAAACCTGGGCCTTAGACCAGGGTATTGGTCATGGGAATGGAGAAGTGGGGTCAAAACAGAAAGAACCACCCCCCACCCCCCACCCCCAACACACACAGAGAGACTGGGTGGATTGGAGAATGAAGGCAAAAAGTTAGTTAAATATGACTAAAATACTGAATTTGGATGACTGGGAAATGGGAAGTGCCATTGATTCTAGAAGAAATTTTGGTAAAAGCTGGTTTTCAAAGAAGGAGGTCTTAAATTAGGGGAAAAAATGTCTATTGAAATTTTATACATAGATTGGGCTAGTAAGTATGTGAATTTGATTTTTAAAGAATATGTTAGTAACTCAAGGCTCAAACTTGTCCAAACTGCACTTTCAAATATTCATCAGAATTTATGACTAAATGCTAAATGTATTGAACTAATACATGTGTTAAAATGTGCACACTACACGTCTTAACTTTTTGACGAATGAGTTTCAAATCCACCCTGATTCATTCCATTTACAGAAGGAAATTTAAAAATTGATTGGCTACTTCCTCTGTGCATGTGGACACCTTGATTGGCCAGCTGCTGGTGGCTAGGTAACCAGGTGGAGAATCTTTGGAACAAGTAGCAGACTTCATCACAGCAGGAGCCATGAGGCAAGAAGCTCTGTGATCAATTAAAATGCCAGGCTTTTCCAGGCTGGTTTCCAGTGCATCTGTGCATGATTTCACATAAATTTAGGGAATTAGAGATCAGACAAAGGTAAACATTTCTTTGCTTTGCTAAGCATTGATTTAGAATGAGAGGATGAAATATGCCACAGTCATTCAGCCTGGAGCTGGTTCACACCTTCAGCTGAGTTTTTTTTTTTTTCCTCTCCCCTTAGAGCTTTCTTATTTTAGGTATGCTGTAATAGAAGACTGCTTAAATCATCTGTGTTTGTTTGGGGAGGGGAAGAGAAAACGAAACAAAGGAAAGATCAGTTCCTAGTTTCATAGACTAAACAGTAGAATATGACTCCTTCTTTAATTTTGTAGTCACACATCTGAAAAGTGAAATCATTAGTGTTTACTATTTCTAGCTATTTGGTTTCATGAGCTTGATTGAGATAAAAATCTCATTGATGTCTCCATAGAAAATGGAAGACATTTCTCCATAAGAGACTGTACAAGTCTGAACTGTGTGGGATTCTCCTCGGCCTTTGTTTTTTGTGTTCTTTGAGTCTAAATCTCTGGCTGTTCCCTGTTGTGTAGAAGGTTTGATTCCACCTGTGTGTCTGGGAGGATTTATCTTCCACAGCATCCTTTGTACCTGGGCTGATGTAAGGGGTTGGAGGTGAATCTGTGAGGTAGTGTGTAGCATAACAGAAACAAGTCACAGAGATTGAGACAGTGCAGACAAGAGACTGGAAGACAAAGACAAGACAAACATCAGGAAAGGAAAATGACATTTTCTTAAATCCCACAAAACAACACAATCCTCTAATATCATACAGAAGTATAGAGTTATCTTTTTATTAAACAACAACAGAAAAAGTGGTAGAGAAAGCCATAGCTTTGGCTTTATAGTCAATGTGGAATTGGAATTTGAGGCAACTTCTTAAAAGAACTTGACCAACTCAAAATCTCCTTTCCTGTTTCCAACCATAAATGAGTGTGTTGGAAAAGATGGTCTTAAAAGTTCTTTCCAGCCCTTACCATTGTAAAATTATATGAATTAACTCAAAATTTTAGGAAAGCAAGGAATGAAATTAATATCTCTTGAACACCAAGCACTAGGCACAATAATGTATGTCTATTTTATTTTTTAGTCCTCACAATGACCTTGTGAGGGAGATATTATCTCTATTCAGAACATGAAGTTCTGTAACATGCCAAAATTCACATAGTGAAGAATGATAAATACTGTCTTTCTGCCTATCAAGCCCATATTATTTTTGTCCCACCACACAGAAATCTCTCGCTCTCAATAAATCATATCTCATGAGGATTATTCTCCTAAAGTTAGACTTAAATTGAATAAATCATCCATTCTGTGTGCACTGTAGATATAAGTGCAGTATTAGATAAATCTATAATGGCCACTTCCAGGAAAACATAAAGCTTAAGAAAATCTCAGTTTATCTAAAGCCATTTCGTTAGCAGAGACCATAAGAGAAATGGCAATCTCCCAACAGAACAAAATATATGAGAAGGCAGAGGGTTGGACGTTTGAGTCTGGTGTTCCAACTCTAGGTACCTTTAGAATGATGTGATGCAGATGTTGCCAACATACACAGTGAAATGTTTTAATAAGAAAAATGAGTGGAGGTTTATAACTCATACAACTTGTAGAAGAGTATTTTGATTTGCTCTCATCCACAAGTGCCTGTAATTAATGCTGCTTATGTGAAGTTGGCATATTTATGACTTGAGTTTCCTCCTTATATCCATTCTTCACTTTTCCCCTACCTAATAGCAGCACTCAGATACCTGGGAAAAATTATTGCAATTCAGTGAAAGGTGACAAAATTATCTAAGAAGATATCAATATGAGCATGGTCTTCAAAAAGCAGCAAATACTTCTGTCACATTCTTTGAGCTGATATAACCTAATTCAGGAAAATCTTCATTCATTTAGAAAAAATTCTGCTTCTTTCCTGAAAGAGCTTTTACAAAGGCAGGGGTGAAGGTGCTTCTTCAATAATATGGCTTTAAATGGAAAATTATTGCAGTTTGTGAATTTAAAATGAGACAAATAAGCTGACCATATATAATATTAGCGATTGAGTTTTCAAAAATCATCCAGGGAAATCCCATTGCTGTTATAACTATTTTTGCACAAAGCCAATATACAGCTATATGTAAAAGGAGACTTCTGATTTTGGCATCATGAATGACTGATATAACACAGACCTCTCTCCCCTCTCACATATACAACGTAATTATGGATAAAAGTTAGCCCAAACCAATCAAAACCAAATAAATAGCTGAACTCAGGAAAGAATGGAAATCCCAGATTTCAGGAAAAAGAATGAAACTCAGTCATAAAGGTAAGCAATTGCATAAAACCTGTAACAGCCTGGGAAATAACAAACCCTGATAGAAGCCCTAGAGTCTAGGGCCTAGAGTTTATTCCTTAACCAGGAGCAGAAGAACAATGACTTGTAGGTGGAATTGAGAGAGTGGCATAAAAATAGACTTCTATTAGACCAGTCTCCTTTATTATATAAGTGGGCTGAGAAAAAACAGGTCCAATAAAAAGGCAAGGAAGCATGACTCAGATTGGGTCTTAGAGCAGAAAAAAAAATGTCTCCCACTAAAACCCCAAACTCTGGGCATTTACCACATACAGGTGTGGGGTAACATTTTAGTTATCTTCTATTAGTGATTCTAAGCTAAGAAATTAATAGAAATACTTTTCTCTGATTAGGAAAATGTGAGCCATCTTCCTGAAGCCAATAAATACCATTCTGTAGGACATTTCTACTACTCAGTGAACATGGGATACCCAGTCTGAAGGACTTGGAGGGTGAGAGGGTAGTTGGGAACAAGCTGAAAATGAGGTCACAATAGAAAATGAGAAATCACGTGAGAATTGATATAACAGATGAAACCATCTGAAGGTATGTCTAAGTATGTAAAATGATAAAAAATGATTTTTAAAAATAAAAAGACCACAATGAAATTATAGGTCATTGTGAAAAAAAGAGTAGATATTTTTTAAAGCAGACTTTCTAGAAACGAACAAAAACTATATTGAAGTTAAAATTTTTATAGAATCATTATAATGATAAAGGAAGAAGTAGTGAAGTGGAAGATAGATATGAATCACCCTGAGATGTAACAATAAAAATAGAGAGAGAAACAACGATAAATGTGCAGAGAGTATGTGCAGAGACATGGATGGGAAAATGTGATGATTCAAAATACTTCTAATACAAGGTCTCAAAGGAATGAATAAAAAGAAATTGGGAGAATTAACATTTCAGGAAAATGGCTGAGATGATTTCATAATCAATGAGAGGCATAATCCTTATACTGATGAATTACATCAGGACTAACCTAGGGCAAATACAAATAAATCCCCATCTAAATATATAATGATTCTGCAGAACACCAAGTTGAAAGAGACTATATTAGAAACAACCAAAGAGAAAAGTCAGATTATCTAAAAAAGACAAAAATTAATTATCTCAGCAGCAAGAACAGAAGTGATAAGACAAGGGAATGATATCTTTAGTAGGATGAGAGAGATCAACTGTCAATCTAAAATTATATACAACGAAACTATCATTTAGAATTGAGGACAATAAAAACATTTTCAGACAACAAAGACAGTGAGTGAGTTTACCACCTGTAGCCCCATACTGAAACAACTCCTATGGGACATACATCTCTTAGAAGTAAACTGAATGAAGAAGGCGGGCCTAGGTGAAAGAATGATGGATACAATTTTTAAAAGTGAAAATGAGGGTAAGAGAAGTATTAAAAATAGCAGCAACTAAAATACTGGACATAGAGAAGCTGTGAAGGGATGATCAGAATTAAACTGGTCCTTGCATTTTGTTGAAAAGTAGTAGAAGTAGTGATTAAACTTTTTACTTTACTAAGTCAAAGTTTAAAAGTAAAAACAAAATATAGAAATGGAACATATAACTTCCAAAACACTGTGAGAAAAGATAATACAGAAAATGTATCGATCCATGTGATAGTATGAAAAGAGGAAAAAAATTAAGAAAAGTGAGCATGCTTTCTTGATCTGTTGCTCAGGCCTGCACTTACACTTCTACCATCTACCCTGTGGGGCTGGAGGCCTGCAACCTACATTTTCCCTACTACTGTGCAGGCGGGCCTGGTGTTAGGAGATTAGAAGGCAGGAGGATCTCTGTTGGTGGCACACTGGAATTATTTTAGTTAAGTCATTTTAGACATAACATTTATCATCACTGTGGATTCAATCGTCAGGTTATCAGTACTTTGAAGAAATAAATTTTGAGGAGATATGGAAGGAAAGGAATACATTTTTTAAAATGTTACAGTGAGGCTCATATACTTTTAACTAGCAGGAGTTTTAAGTATATTGTTAAAAATTTGTATTGGGCAGTTAAGGGAATTACCAGAGAGTGAGAGAAACTGAGTTTGCCAAGCAAGGATTTCAGTGTAGATTTTGTCTTTATCAAATGAACCTAAAGGAGCAAGTTACAGTTCCAATGCCTTTTTCCTCATCTGGTTGTTGCTGTTACATTCCTTTGTTGAGCCTACACCTTCATAAGCTTTTTAGCAGGTATGTGTTGAACACGTCTGTTTCATGGTCAAGACAGAATCAAGAGGCCATGATACTGACAACTGATTTGTCTCTTCGGTTTATTTCCATGACTATATCTACTGCCTCATCTTGATTTATAAGCAAAACCCGGAAAGCCTACAAAAATAAGTGTTTTGTGGTTTATCTAGGGATAATACAAAAAATATTGCTATTATTTTTGGTGAAGAAAATAAATTTTGTACAGTTTATTTCAATCTAAATAAAATGTGAATTTTGTTTAAAAAAAAAAAAAAAGAAGGCAGGAAGAAAGAAAGAAGATGTTCAGTATCTGATGGCTAGGACTGCAGTTGCTTTAGTGAGGGTGGAACAGTTGTGGTCTCCAGCAGTCCTTGCAGGGTAGAATCTTCAGTGATTCCAGCTCATCAATAGCAGCACCTTGTTGGTGCCAGCAGTGCATGGACTCTAGCCTGGAGGAGCTGCTATTTCCAGAGTCCAAGATACACCTCTTATTCCTTCAGCCCTAATTTATCACCTCTTATTTGATTCTATAACACCTCTGTAACCAAATCTTTGTATTATATAGCTTCTATTTGACATTCTTAGCATGGTTTATCTTTTCCTGACTGGACTCAGGTTGCTATATATGGAAACAGAAGAAACAAAGAAGATGAATGAAATAAATCCAAATATATGCCATACATAGAGCTATTGGCACTCAAAGTTTAAAATTTTAGGGATGAAAACATATATAATTCAAAACCTTGCCAAAACAAAGTCTGTTCACAAAAAGTTAGCAGGCCTAGATGGTTACAGAAGTGAGTTTTAACAAACTTTTACAATAACTGATGTTCACTACCTCACTCTGTTCTAAAGAATTGAATAAAAAAGATAAAAGAAAAATCTTTTACAAATGCATTTCAAAGATTTACAAAAACTTGACACCAATTAGGAAAAGTGTGAGAAGAAAAAATTAGAAGCCCATTTTACTTACAAGATTGTGCTGAAATCCTACACTGTAAGTAAATAGCTATTTATTGCGTGTGTGTGCATATATATAGATATATAATACGTCAATCCAATGGAATAGGATCCTGCAATTAAAAGGAATGAATTATTGATGCATGTCACAACATGGACTAACCTCAAAAACCTGCTCAGTTAAAGAAGCCAGACACAAAAGATTATATATTATATGATTACATTTATACGAAATATCCAGAAAAGACAAATCTATAGAGATGTAAAACTGATCAATGATTTCCTAAGGCTGCATGTGGAACAAGAACTACAAAGGGTACAAGGGAACTTTTGAGGGTGATGTAAATGCTCTAAAACTAGATGGAGGCAATGGTTGCACAACTCTAGAAACGTACTAAAAATCACTGAATTATATACTCCAATGGGGAGTTTTGTTATGTAAATTATACCTCAATAAAGCTATAAAAAATATCTAAAGAAAGAAATAATGTAGGCATTCATGATAGAGTTAGCCTATGAGCCCTAGCACTTTTTCCTTCCCCATATGTCACATTCCTTTTTGGAAATATGTTCCCTTTCCAAGCATTTCTGGTCATTTTTAAAAAGAACCCTTGAAATAAGCTAAATGATCATGAGATCTTGGTTTTCATGAGAAGCCAAACATAGTCAGAGGCTTTTCTACTTTGGAAGCAGTTGGTATGTAGAGTCTTTTTCAGGACTATTTGGTTTTGATTCAAAACCACAAAGGTAATTGCTTTCAAAAGTTTAAATTAAAAGGATTTTGTTAAGCATAATTATTTTTTCAGTGGTCAGTTACATGCCAAAGACAACACACAGTTCTCATTTTTAGTAAAAATCAAGGCCACATTAGAAATCATACTATAGGTGAGACGTCATTAAGTTTTAAATTGCGTGTTTATGATTGCATTCATGAGTTTTTCTTCCAGATCATTTCCCTTATAGGAAAAACAATAAACATTGTGCTTTTCTTTGTTCTTTGACTGACAGTCATATTTCAATTAAAATTGTTCAAGCAATTGTAGAAATATTAATACCACTATGATGCTTTCCCAAAGCCTAAATGTCTTCACAATCCCTTTGGGCCTTGCTCCACTTCACAAGAGAAAAATCATTTCCAGCTTTATGCTAGGCGTTTAATTGTAGTGTACAGTGCCACTTAAAATTTCATGCAATTTAGATATAATTTTGCATCTAAAGCTAGTTATTGTCTTGAAGTCAAGTAGTTTAAATCCTCCAACTTTGTACTTCTTTTTCAAAGATATTTGATCTATTCTAGGTAGCCTATTTATTTATTTATTTATTTATTTATTTATTTATTTTATTTTATTTTATTTTATTTTTTTGGTAGCCTTTTTATTGCCATATGAATTTTGGTATTAACTTAAAATTTTTTTTTATTAAACAGCCTGATGAGGTTTCTATTGGAATTGTGTTGAAGCCATAGATCTCACTTTGGGAAGAATTAAAATCTTAACAATATTGTGTCTTGCAATTCATGAAAATAGGTTACTTCTCCATTTATTTGGATAATTTTTTATCTGCAATGGTTTTTGGTTATTGGTGCACCAGTCTTAAACATCTCCTGTCATATTTACCCATATGTATTTTGCATTTTTTATAAAATTTTAAATAATACTTTTAAAATTAAATTTCAATTTCTAATTGTTTGTCGCTAGCAGATAAAAATAAAATTGATTTTTTTTTTCTATGTTGGTCTTTTATCCTGAAACCTTGCTAAATTCACTTAATCATTCTAGTAGTTTTTTTGGTAACTTACACAAGATTCTCTAGAAAATCATGTGGTCTGAGAATATAGACACTTAATTTTTCTGTTCCAATCTGGATACATTTCATTTTTTTTCTTTTTCTTGCCTCGTTGTGCTTACTAGAATCTCCAACAAAATGTTGAATAAAAGTGGCTTGAGCAGGCAAAAAATAAATAAATATGTAAAGCTAGTTATTATCTTAGGACAAACCTTGAAATGATTGACTTCCCATAAACTCTCTCACCCCATAGCTATATCAAACTCTAACACTAGGTCCCAGTTTACAAAATCAAAGTAAGGCATGAAATAAGAATGCCTTTCTGTGTCAGCTAATGAGGCATTATTTTCTAAAGCCAAAACCTTCTAGCAGACAGACATTTTTAATGATTTCATTTTTATACTCCAGGTTTCAGAGTTCAAATTATAATTGCCACAGGACAACATGAGGAATCAGATATTTTTCTTTTAAATTTCACTTAATTTCAAGTACAAAAAAAATTAGATGCCAAGTGATAAAGTTTAGGGAAAAAAAGGACTAGATTTGAAGCTGTATATATAACTGAAATAGACCAAACTGGGATCCAGATTGATCTGGGTTTAGTTTCAGCATTGCTTCTCATTAAATACGTGACCATAGGTAAATTATTTTAAATCTACTTAAAGATAGTTTAGCTATCTTCAGGTGACTGTGAAGTCCCCAAGACTGTAAGAGAATTTTTGGACATAGAGTGTTTACAGTTTTCATAAGTTCGCAAAGGAATTTGTGTGCTCAAGAACCACTGAGATGGTTTACACAGATATTTGGTAAATATTAGCTGGCTGATAACTTTTGATAATATGTTATATCAAAAATCTACTTTCCTCTTCTAGCACTAATAAATAGATTAAATTTAAATCTGCAAACAGAATAGGATTCTATGCATAAGCCTTTTTCACATCACATATGTAGATGCATTCAACAAACAATGTGAGGCAGTACAACTTTGTGGCTGAAAAAAAAAGAAAGTGATCTTTGGACATAGACTGGTTGCATTTAAATTCTGGCTCCCAGGCTTACTGTTTGTGACTTTGGACAAGTCACTTAACTCATTTGTGCTTGCTCCTTTGTCTCTAAATTGGGAGCAATGATACCCACTTAAGAGAGTTATTCTAAGCAGGAATAAGAAAAGTGCCTGGCTGAAGGTAAACCTTGAAAAATGAGATTTGAGCTCTGCTCTCCTGAAGCTCAGTCTAATGAAGCTTGTTTAAATAATTTGCCCAGAGAATCCACAGCTTCCATTATGACTTGCCATTCTGGATACCAGGCTTTTGCTGGAGATGATGCTGATTAAGTGCAGAAATGTCAGATTTCTTTAGCTCAGTATTTTGCTTAAAAGATAATGCTCTTTTCTGTACATCAGGAGTTTCTGCTCCTGTACCATTTCATTGCCTCACAAATTTTTGGTTAATACGATTAACATTTGAGCATATTAACAGGTACTGAAATAGTTTCACAAATGCAATTTTACCTAATATATAGATGATAATAATAATAATTATTATTAATATTCATTGAATTACAATGTGCCAGACATTATGCTAGAACATTTATGTAAAAGAAGTAGCTTAATCCTTGCAATAATTCTTTAAGGTAGATATTGTTATCCCCATTTTATGGATGAGGAAACTAAGCTGAGCTAAGATAATTTACTTACTTATTTCACAGCATTTAGATATTGGAGGCAAGGTTCAAATTCAGATGGATCTCTTAATTACTCAAGGAGGCAATTTTATTTTAGGTTTTATAATTTGAGGGATACCTTACAAAGGCTATTCCAAACATAAAATTCTGTGTTTGAAAATTCCACCATTATTGATGTAGTCTTGTAAAGACTTAAGTATTTATTTTAAATGTAAATATTCCTAATAGAAGTAACACGTTAAGTTACTAGCAAAATATTATGAAGTCACTATTCCCAGGGGTAATATAATCATTTTTAGCATAGTTAGGTAGTTATTAATGAAATATTTTACTTATTTCCAATATTTAGCCTTATCAAATTCACAAATGAAATATGTATTCTTTATGTTAATCTCTTCTATATTCAATTAGAATTTACTGATATCCAGTATTTCTATTTGTTTATTCTTACAGCTTTCTCCTCTTGTCATTTCTAATTATTCTCTTTGCAGAGTTTCCTTTTAATCTAATAGGCTATTTGATCTGCTCTCTGAAGTTATGTTAATATTTCTTTTTAGTTTCTCAGCATCCCTGCAAATTGTTCAGCAAATTTTTTAAATTTCTTAACCGATAACTTATTAAACTATTGGTTAATAAATAATTTCTCAGAAAAGTACACAGTGCTTAAGCTTTTACGCATTGAATTAAGTCCAAAGTTAGGAACATGTAGAATTTTTAAACTTATTTTCAACAAGATTGAGTAAATGAATTTCCAGAAATGCATGCAATTCTTTTAGCAGCCACTCCTTGCCTGTTAACATTTTTATGTTGAACTACATGAAATTTCCAAGATTCGACTGTTTTGATATATAAACTTGGGAGGTTCACCTGGTTCAACCTAATAGATTTAAGACTTGTTTTTCAAGGTCTTTGCTCTTACATATCCTTTTGTATGAAATATTCTCTTTCAGGCTCTTTTTATGATTGACACTTTCTTATCCTTGAATTCTCAGCTCAAATGTCTCCTCTTTAATGTGGCCTTCCCAAACCATACAAAATAAAAGCACAAACCTCACCCTCCTTTCCTCTGTTTTACTTGATACTCTATTTTTCTCAATTGCTAGTATCTGAATGATTAATTTGATTACTTATTACAACCTATCTCTCTGGAATGAAATCAACACCTAATACCTGCTATTAAGTAGTCATATAATAAATATTTAATAATAAATGAACTAAATCATTAATGCTTAAAATTTTATTGACTGGAAAGATCATGCAAAAAACTCTATGGATGATTCATTCTAAATATTTTATTGCCTAAACTGAGTTTTAAAAACCATTCTTTCAAGACAGGAGGGACTAAGGATGTTGAAAAACTCCAGGCCCCTGAGGATAAAGGGGCATGGGAGATGGAGCCAGGGGTGAGGTGTGTCAGAGGATAAACGTTGGAAGGTTGGGGAAAGAAAACTAAAAGGGTAGACACTGTTGGGAGACAATTTTTCATGGATTGCTCTCATTTTCCTACTGCTTCCAAGCCGCAGTGGCTACTTTGCTCCAGATTACCTTTCAAGGATGTTTGTATAGGGAATGGCCTTGGAAGACAGAGATAGTATCTCATTAGCCAGAACAGTGTCACCTGGCCACCTCTAGTTGCAATGTAGCCTGGCATAGAATATTTTAGTAGCAAAATTAGGCTTCTATTAGTAAGTAAGAGGGAAAGAATGGATGTTGACTCTGTAACTAGCAGGAACTTCCATGTGGTAAATTGTGAAGTGGAGACTATGCTAGATCTGATAAATTATACATTTTTCCATTTATTAGCTATTATTGAATTTTTAATTATTTTCTCTTGAATCCAATGAATGGATTTTAAGTTCTATTCAAGTGTTAAAGTTGGGCTGAAATTCCCACATTTCTTCCATGACATTCCCATCCACTCTTCACCACTGAGTCCCATTCCTTTACGTACAAAGCCTTCAGTCACAGCCTAAACACTGAAATCCATAACAGTCAAATGGTTAAAACCAGAGTTTCTAGAAAATTCACCTGTAGGTGATTAGCTAAATCAATTTGAAAAAGTAAGATATTTCACTGTCTGCCACATAACGTTTCTCCAGCCCTAGACTCCACAAAACTAAATTATCTTTTATAGAAGCCAACTCATTACCCCATAAAATTACTACAACACATGTGCCTGAAAACGTAAGACAGATATTCTTAACTTGGCATGCCAGAGTGAACCACAGAAATGTTCTCCAAGAAATGATTTCATTTTGTTGGTTTCAATTTAAAGTCACATATTTGGCAAGCAAACCCAAATACAAAATTCTGAGAGCAAACTGGCCTATGGGATAGCAATCAGATTTTTGTATGTTCTCTCACATTTGTTTGACAGCTTACTTGTCCTTGCATACCTGACATAATTATCTGGGAGGCTGACTCCTTGTTTTCTATCTGTACTCTTCCTTTTGCTATCTTTCCTTCCATCCTCCATAGCTAGTAAAGTAGATTAGTTTAGCACATATATGTGTGGTTATAGGCCAGTCTGGATTTGAATCACTGCTCTGCCACTAAATAGTAGTGTAAATGTAGATAAATTATATAACCTTTTTGTGCTTCAGTTTACTCATCTATAAATAAAAAAGCATAACATAACAATAAAGCTGTTATGAAGATTGAATGAGTTCATTTATTAAAGTTCTTAGAATAGTTCCCAGCATGTAGTGTTATATAAGTTGTAGCTATTATTATTAGAATCTAGATGGATAACAGGGCATGACCTAATTAGCCAGGAAAATGGCTCCCCAAAGTAAGCCTGGCAAACCAGAATAATAGTATTCTATAGAGATATGTGCAGAAAGGACAGGTATTGTTAGAATAAGGGACTCGGGAAGCTACATGATTGTGAAAAGCTGCCTGGGATTCAGATTCATTATTTCTTTTGGATGCTCAGGAATTTAAAATTTTACAGTAGAAGATCTCAAGGTTTATTCCATATGATTCCTTTATTTTACAAAGGAATACCAGATATAGGAGCAATACAAATTTGCATAAGTAAACAGTGGAGAGCTGGTACTTTAATTCAACTTTCCTAAGCCCTGATGCGGAGTCTTTTTTTTTTTCTATATCAAGGCAGGAGGATTTCTTCATTCCTTCTCAGGTGAGGATAAAAAGAGAAAGAAAAGAGGCATCTGACATAACTACCAGTCCTAGACATACCTGCTAACAAATCAGGGCAGCCAGTCCAACTCTGAAATATTTACTTAATACATTTTGAAACTTAAGAATTGTTGATCTTGGACCTCTGTAGCTGTTTCTTTAGCTGATTTTCGATCTCCATTTCTTAAAGTGATATGTGATACTTGTTTTAATAGTAAGCTTTCAAGGTGGGCCAAAAATTGTCAAAGGGTTAATCTCCCCATTTGGGTGGCAAACTGATAATCCTATCTTGTTCTTGTTCCCATCGTTCCTCCAGGAGAGCATCTACTGATTTCAAAATAATGTCCAGCACCAGGGATACAAGGATCCTGTATTTGTTCAGCATTTTCATTATAAAACTGCCCTCCCCAAAATCGTTTTGGTCAGCAACATCATCCCCACTTCACTGATGAGGAAAGAAAGACTTAGAAGGGGTTCAGAGACCACATAAATGAGTGAAGGGGAAGCCTGACAAACAAAAAAACCAAAGCAGGTTTTCTGACCCATTTCTTCCTCTTTCATTCTTTTTTTTAGGAGGTACTGGGTATTGAACCCAGGTTCTCGTACATGGGAAGCAGGCACTCAACCACTGAGCTACATCTGCTCCCCAATGAGTGTTTTTGTTTCATTTGTTTTTCTTTGTTTGTTTTTAGGAAAAGGAAATGGGGATTGAGTCTGGAACTCGTACATGTGAAGAAGGTGCTCAACACTTGAGTTACATCCACTTCCCATTTCATTATTATTATTCAGTATTATTGTGTGCTTTCCATGTGCACTGGAAAAATAGTGAATATAGTCATGCAATGCCTTTGCTTCCATAAAGCTTACCTTACAATCTGTGTCAGTTGATTTCTCTTCTAACTCACAGTAAAAAAAAAATATTCATTGTCATCAATGAATTTACAAACCAGTCAAAAAAGTAAAATATATCTGAGACCAAGTACAAATAAATAGGAGTATTTGTAAAATAGCTTAATGAAAAGAAAATGTGCTGAGGGAAAAATGTAGAAACAAGATGATCAGAATGGTAGAAATAACTGAGAAAGACTTCCTGTAGGAAGTTAACTTCACTGCTCCACTCCCAGTCCCCTGCCCCAATCACTCTATACCTCCAAGCTCCAGCCAGATTGTTTTCATTTCTCAGGACACTCTATGAAATTTCATCCAGCCTTGCTACTGCTCTGGTTTCCTTTACACTTTCCTCCCCCTTTTCTTTTTGTAATTTATTTGTCAAAATTTTATTCCCTCTTAAGGCCCAGTTCAAAATTTCCCAAGACTGATATAATTATGGTTTAAGAAACTTCACCTGGTATCTGGGGCCTCCTGAAGGACACTGTGAAATATGAAGGAAAAGTTAATTTATAATAAAATAGCAAATTTTTCATTCCCATGAAATCAAGATACTCTGTAAAAGAAACTAAAGTTCATTTACTAATTCAACAAAATTTTATTGAACAGCAACTATTCTATTTTTCTAACTAAAGATACATCACTAAAAAAGATGAATCCCTACTCTTGTGATCTTTATTTATGGAGGGAAATCATAGAATAATAATTATATATATATATAAAACTTAACATAAATAAATGTATAATGTAAATTTTTGGTAAGTGTAAAATATTTTAAAAGATAATGGGATTGTGTCTGAGAGGGGTGTGTACATGTGGTTGACTTCCCAGGACCTATATCAACTTGTATTGACAAATAGCAGCAATGTGTGGTTTGGAGAATGAACTTCGGCTCAAAGAGTGGTGACTCTGATTATTATGAATAAGCCTATGCTATCATTGATTGGCTTAAGAATAAGCATGTGACCCAGCTCTAGCTAATAAGATCAGAGACAAGTTTGCTGCAGGCTTCTGAGAAAGCTTTTCTCATTAAGAAAAAAGCCATGAGAAATAAATAGTAGTATTAACAACGAATCCTGTAGCTCAGATTGCTCCTGGAGCCATCTTCAACCAGAAGGGAGGAAGACGATTCTGTGGATGTTGTAATGGAGAAAAGGAAAGAACATGTGGAGCTGCTAAGTCAACAATTCAAAACCTATGCATCCTCAGGATTTCCTCTTGTATGAAAAAATAAATAAATGTTCTTGCTATTTAAGCAAATTTGGACCATATTTTCTTTTACTGATTGTTGGCGTTCAGGAAATGGGTCGGTGAAAACGGTGCCGCAGATGAGAAAGAAAGAATAAGACAAAGAGAAGAAAAACTGGGATTAGGGGACTCTCCATCCAATACAGAGAGAAGAGCCAGCCACCTCATAAAGTGTGGCTTTTATTCTGGCTTTAGAACAAAGACAATATGTGTGAGCATGTGCAAGGGCAATAGATACTTGACAGTTACATTTTACTGAAATCAACAAGTCTTAAATGTTAATGGCTCAGTTCCTCTTTTCCTTCCTGAAATTCACAGACATTGTAAATCTTACAAGCTCAGGATGTTTCCCCACCCAGCTCCTGTTAGCATGAGACTGGAGAGCTAGTTTATTACATTCCAAGGTGATCTTTTCTGTCAGTAGTCATGGCCTTTAATTGAAACTCCATCAACTGATTTCTGAAAGTAAATGATAGAAAAGGCAGGATTGTCAGGGAAGGCTTATTTGAAAAAGTGACATCTGAACTGGAATCTAAATGATAAGAAAGAGTTGATTGGCTGAAGATCTGGAGGATTTGGGAACACTCAATACAAAGACCCCAAGGAAGGAATAACTGTCAGGCTACTGCGGGAACTAAGGAAAGCCAGTAAGACTGGAGAAGAGTGAAAAAGAGGAGAATGAGATGAGAAAATATTGAAAGGTAGTCAAGAGTCATAGCATGTAGGGTTTTGTAGACCATGTAAGGGTTTTAACCAAAATTTACACAGAATCATAATATCCTTTCTTTGAAAGATATAGCAGCAACAGAAGCCTTAGCTATGTATTCTCTCTGAAGTTATAGATCCTTCGTGGCATACATGGCAAACAGCACCTTCCAGTATTTTATAACCACCTCAGCCTTCCTGGAACTGAGATGCACATCTTAATTTTGAAGTTCCTCATTTATCAGAGTTTATTGGAACACGGGAATAAGGCTCCTTTTCTTGGGGTTATAGACATCCATAGGCAAGACTATGGGCCAAAAAATCTGGGATTTTTAAGAATCTATTGAAAGACAAATTGAAAGTGCAAAGAGAAAAGTCAATAGGCAGATTTCTGGGCTTACAAAAATTCTATCTGAAGGCGATCTTCAAATATCCAGAGGTAACTGGAGAATGAGAGAGAATGTTAAACTGTCACTGCTTATCTTCATAGTTAATGTTTTATTATTGCCTCTAGATCCTTAATGATTTAGTTTCCTGGCTACTGAAGCAAATATCATGCAATAGGTTGGCTTAAACAATGGGAATGTCTTGGCTCATAGTTCTGAAGCTAGGAGAAGTCCAACACCAAGGTGTCATCTAGGTGATGCTTTCTCCCTGAAGATGGTAGCATTCTGGGGTTGGTGGCCAGGGATCCTTGGTCCTCGGCTTTTCTGTCATATGGCAATGTACATGGTAGCCTCTCCTGGCTTTTCCTTTGTCTTCTAGGTTCAGTTGATTTTCAACTCTGGCTGCTCCCTCTAACTTTCTCTCTACTTATAAAGGACTCCAATAATCTGGCTTAAAGCCCTATCTGACTCATTTGGGCTACACCTTAACCGAAGTTACATCTTGAAGAGATCTTATTTACAATGGGTCCACACCCACAGGAATGGATTAAATTTAAGAACATGTTTTTGGAGGTACATAGCTCCAAGCCACCACACTTAACATATTGGAAAATAACTGCTCCCTACTTTATATCACCGGGATAACATGTATTTGTATTTATTTTATTTTAAACCTAATATTTTATTTATGAGTTTGTATCCCTAAATAGATTGTAAGTTCATAGATGATACAGACAACTTGCAATTCTCTTTTCAATTCCCTCACCATCTGACAATTCTATCAATATAGCAGAAGCACAATACATTTTTGGATGAATTAATTACTCTAATTGCTATTTAACACTGAAGGACAGAAATGTGAAAGATTTAATTTTTCAATAATTATATCATACAGAAAGCATACACTAGGTAAATACAATCTAGCAGTTGCTGATATTTTATATAAAGGAAGGATTATCTTTGGGTTTATAATAACTGCACTTTAAGTTACCTACCATGGAGAATTAATTGTCAGAGTTTCAGGAAATGATAGTTCTTTAATTCATTTCATAAAAACAAATGCACCCTTCTCAGTATCCTTCAGATTTCCGTTTCCTTAAGGATTAAGCTCTTGACACCCAAAATTCTGTTTTCATGTTCTTCCTATGTGTTTCTGCAGAGCAGCCTGGTTTGTATGGCTTGGCATGTATGATTCAGTCTTGCTTTAGTAGTTATACAATTCATGTTTGGTTGATTAATAAAAGTCGGTATTATGCAACTTCATTCTTACCTCTAAGATCTTATCAGGGACTTAATAAAACAATGTCTGCATTTTGCCTTTGATACAATAAATAACATGTTGTTGACATTTGTTAAGTAGCATTTATTATTCCAAAAGCATTTACATATATTATTTCCCTTCATTCTTGAATTTTCTCCCTCCAAATCCAGTTATCATTCCTTCAATCTTTTCCCTTTTTATCTCCAGCCTGAGGCAAAGTAAACTGAAACTCAGAATGATAAATCTGAATGGCATCAGGAATAAATATTCATTTAAAACTACTCACCGGTGTAAGAATTCCTTGAGTGCAAGGGGGATCATTAATGTGTGGTAGTCCCTTAAGCCTCCTACCATAGTGTCCAGTGTGCGCTATACATCCACTCAAAGGCCAATTGAATTTAAAGGATGAGAACCATCCCTTTAGAAAGAGTTTCAACAGTAATTCTAGAAATAAAAGAAAAAATAGCTTATTCTCCAGGCAAAGCAAAACTTTACTTTCTCAGCTATTTCTTTTCATTAACTCTTTTGCTTAATCAAGGTTTTACTTGGGGCAAAACCACACTAATTAAAATCAGGTTCTCTTGCAACTCTAACATTTTTAGCTTCTCTCGTTTCCTCATTAATACATGTAAAGTATGCTGCATTTTCAAATTCAAAATGGAATATATCACCATGTTTATGGTTCTTTTTGCTGGACTTTTTACAAGCAAACTTGATTTGTCTTCAAGCTTTTGACAGAAAATGTTCTTGCAGCTCCTGGGTGATCTTGGGTCAGTCACAATTAGTACCCACAATTAATTTTTCAGGCTTTATATCTGTCAAAGTGAAACTGCGAATGACTTAATGTCTTGGGAGAATACCAGTGTTCCATTTATCATTCTAGAAGGCAACCTCACTGTATAGCTTCAGTTCCAACTGAGGGTTAAAATCAAAGATTCTAGATCTATTTTTGAATTTGAGCCATTTTTAAAGAGGAAAATTACCAAATTTTTAGTGTTTTAGTTGACTCCATAATGGATATATTTCAAATTTTATGTCCCCTTTTATTTAAAATATTGCTTTTTCTTTACAAAATTAATACACTTAAAAAAATCCTTCTCTGAATGTACGGGTTTAGATTTTTGTTATTATTGAGTTATTTGACATTTAACTAAGTGGAATGAAAACATTTTTGTCTGTTCTAAGCAAATGGAGATAGAAAAATTTCTGTCATTATTTCTTGACTAATTACATAGTTGCTGTAATAACAAAGAGAATTTCCCTTCAAACGTCTGTAATTTCATGTTAATAAAAAGTTAGATAGCAAATGGAATTCAACACATGATTCAGATAAGGACTTGTGGGTTTGGATCCTATGTTGAATCAGTTTCTGGAATCCCTTCTAAAATTGGAGACAATGATTCTGGAAAAGGTCATTTGTGATCTAAATGATAAAAAATAGTAAGGCATGCAGAAGCAGTTAATACATTTTAAAATACAGTTTAAATGTTTTGTTATTAGTTTAGGTTTTTTTTGTATATGTGTGTGTGCATGTGTAAGGTATCCTTGGGTTCCTGGGGAACACAAAACCTGCTAGTTGCTATCACTCCAGGTTGAAACTCTTTAGCTCTAAAACCAGCCTAAAGTCCAGGGATTGCTAGTATTCTCATTGCTAGTGGCTTTTCAATACTGTAGCCACTTGTTTCCTTCAATGCCAGAGAGGTTGACGTTGTTGTTGTCAGACATGATATCAGGCAAGCTGTATTCTCTGCCTCACCTAAAATACCTCACTAATGACAGAAAGCTCCTTGGCTGCCTTTCACCACCTCAAAATGAGAGTTGCATGTCACAAGAGAACCCAGGCAAGTATAGACAGACAATGAAAGGGAAGCTATAGCAACCTGTCTATCACAGGGGCCTTTGGAGACCATCTAGCCCGATATTTCATTTTACAGATGGAAAACCTGAGACCAGGGTGGTGCACGTTCTTGCCTAAGATTCCAAAGATGACTAGTGGAAGAGAAACCATGTCTTCTGACTCCCAAATTTATTGTTATAAGTCTGTTTGCCCTCAGATCCTCTTTGTGCCATTCATGTGCTCTCCTGCATAGGGCTTGCTTCTTTGCCAGCTGGGCTTCCACTGCTTTAGGCCTCTGGGAGGCACTGGTAGAAGATAGGATAGCTGGAGTAAGGAAAATAAGAGGATACTAGCTATCTCCATGAGTGACAATGCCATATTTCATCTTCCATCCATGAAAATGCTGATTAAAATCAGGATTTAACCTTTAGATTAGGGATGGAAAACTTCAAAGCTTTAAGGAGCTGGTAGGTCACATAAAATGAGTAAAGTAATCCCAGTAGGCATGATCTAAAAAGGACAGGCTACCACACAACTGCAGACAATTGTTGCCATGTGAAAAAGTTGGTGTATGGTGGAAACTTCTCTGATATTTCAACTGAAATAAGATATCAAGAATCGAATGTAAAAGGTCCTTATTTTTAAGTGATAGAGAACATTTAATTTTTTAATACTATATGGTCCAAACACAACCTAGCTGTGAGACAAATCTGGCAAGCAACTGTAGATCAGCAGCTCAGCTGGAGAAGAAATCTGTACCTAAGTATTCACAATGAAGTGGAGGGTTAAAGCAATCTTCTGGGTAATTCCTCTCCTCCCATGCCCCCCCCCAAATACAATACCTGGATATTTTACATAATCATATTATCTTATTAAGATATCGTAGCTCAGTTGCTTAAATATTCCACTTTACATGGTGTATTTAAACAAAGAACAAGAGAGGATTGTGGGGTGATGGTAGAGTAGGAAGCTCCAGGATTCAGTCCTTTCACTGGAACAACTATTAAAAACCAGGAACTGTCTGAAACAAGTGTTTTGAAACTCTGGAGGCCCACTGTATAGCATCCAGGGAACAGAAAGAGGAAGAGGCTGGTAAATTATGGTAAGGACCATTGAATTGCTCTCTCTACATGGTGGTTTCCAGCCCCCTTCCCCTCTCTCATGGCAGTGCACTTTGGGGTCCAGTCCCAGGCTACCTCACTGGTAAAAGAAAGGGTTGTAAAAATCCTCTTCCCCAAGGTCAGGAGTGGACATAGCCAATCATTGTTCATGACTTTTGATAAGTGTCTTCAAATCTCTGGGGCCCCAGCTCTGAGGGAGACCACTGTTTCAATTCACCCTAGGCAAAGCCTGTGGCAGAGAAGACTTAAAGACACGATGCTTCCTCATAGCTATGAGGGACAGTTAGTTGAAGGCAGCATTTACTGGGAAGGCCAAGAAAGTTCATCTTTGGGGAGCCATGGAAGAAGCTCTTGGTGCGCTTTCTGATCCCCTCTGCAGAGCACTTTGGTGGCAATCTGTGACCCCACTAAGGATCCTTGGTCCTTTATCAACTGGGAAAGACTGACTTGGGCAAGTGCTTTCCAGTGTTCCCCTTCTCCCAGAACTTGCCCTCCAGGCAAAATCAGTTTGAGAAAACAAACAGACTGTAAGAAACTGTAGAGATGGACAATCTGGGGCAAAGGCTTGCCATCTTCAAACACCCAGGAGAGGGAGGTCCATCTCTTGGGAAACAAAGGGGGCAACCAAACTCTTGTAAATATAGGAATCTCAAACTAACCAACAAGTAAAAATCCAGGCCAAGACACAGGCAGTGAAAGAAAGGGAAATTCTTGCACACTGCATACAACTTGGGAAGAACTTCCTGATAGGAGAGTTGAAGCTCAAGAAAATCTCTGTCTTATCATAAGCTGGTTACAGAACCAGACCCAGAAATCTCAGGGAATAATTCCTAGAGTTAATATTTTAAAAATTAAAACATACAGTGTGCAAGAAGAGTACAAGACAAGGAAACTGGAAATAATAGCCCATCAAAAAGTAAGAGGATAAAAATCCATGAAACACCAATGGAGAATACCAGAAGGTGGACACACCAAACAAAGCCTTTAAAAATGTTCTTAAAAATGCTCAAGAAGAAAAAAGAAAACACAGAGAAAGAACTAAAGTATATCAGGAAAACAGTGAGTGAGGAATATGAGCATGTTAGTAAAGAGACAGAAATTTTTAAAAGGAATCAGACAGAACTACTGAAGTTCAAGACCCCAAAAACGGAAATGAAAAATTCTAAAGAAGATTTCAAGAGCAGATTGGAGCTGGCAGAAGAAAGAATCAATGAACTAAAAGACAAGATATTTGAAATAAGAAAAAAAACATTATAAAAAGTGAAAATATTCTAAAACTTCAGTGGGACACCATCAAGCAAATGAATATGCACATTATGGGAATCACAGATGGAGAAGAAAGAAAGAGGCAGAAGGAATAGTAAAAGAAACAATAAGTGAGAACTTCCCAAACTTAGCACATCCAACGAGCTCAGAGAACACCAAACAGGATAAACATGAAGAAAAATATACTCAGTCATATATTGATCACATGATAAAAAGCAAAGGACAAGGAGAGAGTTCTAAAAGTTGCAAGAGAATTCTCTATCCAGGAAAACTGGCATTCAAAAATGACGGAGAGTTCAAAATATTCACAGATAAACAGAAATTAAGAGAGTATGTCAATAAGAAACTGGCACTTCAAGAACTACTAAAGGAAGTTCTACAAGTTGAAAGGAAAAATCAAGGGACAGAGAGTTGGAGGGGAGTTTAAAAACAACTAAAAAGACAAAAACAGAAACAAAACAACATACAACATACATTAATCCAAAGAAAATATGGCTGAAGAAATTCATTGCAAGTAATAACACTGGATGTTAATGGATTAAATTCACCACTCAAGAGACACAGATTGGCAGAATGGATAAAGAAATATGATCCATCTATATGCAGTCTATAAGAAACCCACCTTTGACTCAGGGATTCAAGAAGGCTGAAAGTAAATGGCTGGAAAACAATTTTACAAGCTAACAATAGCCAGAAAAGGGCAGGAGTAGCTATTCTAATATCAGACAAAATAGACTTTAAATGCAAAACTATTGTAAGAGACAAAGATGGACACTATATATTAGTAAAAGGGATAATCTCTCAAGAAGAGAGAACAATCATAAACATTTATGCACCTAATCAAGGTGCCTAAAAGACATGAGGCAAACTCTGGAAAAGCTAAGTGGAGAAATAAATGCCTCTACAATTATAGCGGGGGACTTTAATACACCATTATCATAATTAGAAAGAACATCTAGACAGAGTATCAATAAAGAAACAAAGAACCTCAACAATACATTAGAGGACCTAGACTTAATAGACATATACAGAACAATACACCCAAATACAGCAGGATTTACATTCTTCTCAAGTGCACATGGACCATACTCCAAGATAGACCACATGCTAGGCCACAGAACAACTCTCAATGAATTCAGAAAGATTGTGATTATACAAAGTAATTTCTCTGATCACAATGGAATGAAATTGGAAATCACTATAGGCCAGAGGAACAGGTTAGCCACAAGGATATGGAAGTTAAACAACACACTCTTAGACAAACAGTGGGTCAAGGAGGAAATCTCAAAAGAAATCAGTAACTACCTTGAAACTAATGAAAACGACAACACAACATATCAAAACCTATGGGATGCAGCCAAAGCTGCCCTGAGAGGGAAGTTCATAGCCATAAATACATATATTAAAAAAGAAAAAAGAGCTAGAATTGAAGACCTAATTGCACACTTGGAGGAATTGGAAAACCAACAACAAACTAAACCTAAAGGAAGTAGAAAGAAGGAAATAACAAAGAGTAGAGCAAAACTAAATGAAATAGAGAATAAGAAAGCACTAGAAAAAATAAACAAAACCAAAAGCTGATTCTTCGAGAATATCAATAAAATTGACAAACCCTTAGCCAGACTAACAAAGAAAAAGAGAGAACAGATGCAAATACACAAAATAAGGAATGAGCAAGGGGATATCAGTACTGACCCCACAGAAATAAAGAGTATCATAAGAGGATACTTTGAAAAATTATATGCCAACAAGAATAATAATTTAGAGGAAATGGACAAGTTTCTAGAAACTCACAAACAGCCTACATTTGATGAAAGAAGAAATTGATGAACTCAACAGTTCAATTACAGGTAAAGAGATAGACTCAGTCATCAAAAACCTCCCAACTAAGAAGAGCCCAGGACCAGATGGCTTCACAGCTGAATTCTACCAAACATTCTGGAAAGAGCTAACACCAATTCTGCTTAAGCACTTCCAAAACATAGAAGTAGAAGGAATATTGCTTAACTCATTCTACAATGCCAACATTACCCTAATACCAAAACCAAACAAAGATACCACTAGAAAGGAAAATTACAGACCAATTTCTCTAATGAACCTAGATGCTAAAATCCTCAAAAAAAAAAATACTTGCTAATTGCATTCAACAACAAATCAAAAGGATTATACACCATGACCAAGTGGGTTTCATCCAGGCTATGCAAGGATGGTTCAATATAAGAAAATCAATCAATGTAATACACCACATAAACAGATTGAAAGACAAAAATCACATGATCATCTCTATAGATACAGAAAAAGCATTTAATAAAATACAGCACTCTTTCCTGATAAAAACACTGCAAAAGATAGGAATAGAAGGAAATTTTCTGAATATGATAAAGGGTATATATGAAAAAAACGAAAGCTAACATCATCTTCAATGGTGAAATACTAAAAGCCTTCCCTCTGAGATCGGGAACAAGACAAGGATGCCCACTATCACCACTCCTATTTAATATTGTCTTAGAAGTACTTGCTTGAGCACTGAGGCAAGAAAAGGATATAAAAGGCATCCAGATTGGAAAAGAAGAAGTAAAAATTTCATTATTTGCAGATGACATGATCCTATACATAGAAAGCCCAGAGAAATCTACAACAAAGCTTCTAGAACTTAAAAAGGAGTTCAGTAATGTCGCAGGCTATAAGATCAATGCTCAAAAAATCAGAAGAATTTCTGTACACCAAAATGAGCAATCTGAGGATGAAATCAAGAAAAAAAACCATTTACAATAGTAACTAAAAGAATCAAATACTAGGAATAAATTTAACTAAAGATATAAAGGACTTATATACAGAAAACTACACAACATTGTTAAAGGAAATCAAAGAAGACATAAATAAATGGAAAAATATTCCCTGTTCATGGATAGGAAGACTAAACATCATCAAGATGTCTATCCTACCAAACTAATCTACAGATTTAATGCAATCCCATTAAAAATCAACACTGTATTTTTTAAGGAACTGGAAAAACTAACCACAAAATATATTTGGAAAGGTAAGAGGCCCCAGATTGCTAAAGACATATTGAAAAAGAAAAATGAATTTGGATGTATCACATTACCGGACTTTAAAACATATTACAAAGCTACAGTGATCAAAACTGCATGGTATTGGCACAAGGATAGACCTACTGACCAATGGAGTCGAATTGAGAGTTCTGATATAGATCCTCGCATATACAGTCATCTAATATTCGACAAGGCTACCAAGCCCACTCAGTTGGGAGAGAATGGCCTCTTTAACAAGTGGTGCTTGGAGAACTGGATATCCATATCCAAAAGAATGAGAGAAGAATACCATCTCACACCTTATACAAAAATCAACTCAAGATGGATCAAAGATCTAAATATAAGAGCCCAAACTATAAAGACCTTAGAAGATAATGTAGGAAAGCATCTACAGGACCTTGTAATAGGAAATGGTTTCATGAACTTCACAGCTAAAGCACTAGCAGCAAGAGAAAAAATAGATAAATGGGATCTCATCAAAATTAAAAACTTCTGCATCTAAAAGGGTGTTATTAAGAACATAAAAAGGCAGCCTACCCAATGGGAGAAAATATTTGGCAACCATATATCTGATAGGAGCCTAATATCCTGCATATATAAAGAAATCCTACACCTTGAAAATAAAAAGACAAACAACCCATTTAAAAAATGGGCAAGTGACCTGAAAATACACTTCTCCAAGGAAGAAATACAAATGGCTAAAAAGCACATGAAAAAATGCTCGACATGGCTTGCTATTAGGGAAATGCAAATCAAAACTACAATGAGATACCATCTTACACCCATCAGAATGGCAGCTATTAAAAAAACAGCAGACTCTAAGTGTTGGAGAAGATGTGGAGGAATAGGAACCCTCATCCACTGCTGGTGGGATTGTGGAACGGTCCAGCCACTGTGGAGGACAGTTTGGCGGTTCCAGAAAACTAACAATAGATCTTCCGTATGACCCAGCAATTCCACTGCTGGGTATATACCCAGAAGAACTGAAAGCAAAGACAGATATATTCACACCAATCTTCATAGCGGCATTGTTCACCATTGCCAAAAGTTGGAATCAGCCCCGGTGCCCATCAACAGATGAATGGATAAGCAAAATGTGGTACATACATAAAATGGAATATTACTCAGCTGTAAGAAGGAATAAAGTGCTAACACACGGAATAACGTGGATGAATCTTGAAGACCTTATGTTGAGTGAAGCAAGCCAGGCATTGAAGGATGAACAGTATATGACCTCACTGATTTGAACTGAGGAAAGTGAGCAGTCTCTGAGAACCATTGTCTGAAAGATAGGTTAACAAAGGAGAGTAAGAGAAGAGTAGGCTGTGAGCCATCACCCATATGGACATAATCTATGGTAAAGGGATAGAGTATAGTTGCATATTGAAGGATAGGACAGATGGGAAGTGATATTACTGGGTTTGGTGATGCAGGGTTGACAGGTGGGTAGATTAGGAAGGACAGGTTGGAATACTCAGGGCATGTAACTATGAATCTTGTCATTCCATGAGTCAAGACAGGGGAGTGTCATATGCCCCAGGGGGATGGGGAGGAAGGAACAGTTAACATCAAATGGGGTATTTAGTGGTCATGGGAAAGGTTTTTCATTACCTTACAATAATGAACACAGGACATGGTAAATATCATCAAAAATTATTAAACTGTACCATCCAAATTGTAAACTATACTGTAAACCATTGACAATATTTAGTTGCTATATTTTACTATCTGCATAACAGTTATAACAATGCTAACATCCATTTAAAAAAAAAAGGTTTTAATATGGGGTGGGGAAGGGGGAGGGAGATCGGGTATTTGGGAGTCTCTAGTATTCCGTGTGTAACTTTGCTGTGACCTAAAACTTCTTTGAAAATTAAATGAAAATTTGGGAGACACTGGGGAATGAGAGGGGGAAGGTGTCATGGTACACTGGACATCTGATAACACAGTGATAAAAGGAAAAAATAATAATTTTTTTTAAAAAGGATTTTTTTTTCCCATTTTTTGAATGTCCCAATCTAATTATATTTTTAGTTTTTTTTTTCTTCTGAATTTCCCTGTATTTATCTCTTGCATTTAAGCTTATCATTATTATTTCTTTTTCCTATTAATTGTATTTGGTTATTATATGGGCTTCATGTTTGAGGAAGGTTTAGATTACAGAAGTGTTACAATGGGGGCTGCAGAGGATCATTGGTGAGGGGTGTCTGGGATGGGGGATTCATGGGAGTAAGTTCATCTGAATATACATGAAAGATACATAAATTGTTCAAATGATCAATGGATGGGGCATGGTCACGGTGGGTAGACAATCACTCAATAAATGAGGGAATCTGAATTCCCAGCCTGGAGAGCTCTGCCACATTCTCCAAGGGAGCAGCAATAGTCCCTAGTGCAGGGGCAGTATCTGGCAAAAGAGGATGGCCCACTGATGGGTTCTTGTTATTGATGACTAGCCCTATGAATCTTTGCCCTTGTAATTGAAACTTAGCTTACTGTTTTAGGGTGCCTAAGGGTTGCCACCTGAGAGCCTCCTTGTTGCTCAACTGTGGCCTCTCTCTAAGCCAAACTCAGCATATGAATGCATTACCTTCCCCGCAATGTGGGACATGACTCCCGGGGATGAGCCTCCCTGGCAACAAGGGATTAATACCAAGTGCCAACTGGCAACACGATTGGAAAAAGACCTTGAATAAAAGGGGGAAAAGGTAAAGAAAAATGAGTTCATGTGCCTAAGAGACTTCAAAGAGGGTCAGGAGGTCATGCTAGAGGTAATGCTTATGCACACCTCAGTAGGAGCTCATAGAACACCAAAGTGGATATCACCCCACACAGAGGGGCTCCTGAGGGCTCTGGGGACACCCAGGTCCTATATAAGGGGGGATAGCCCCAGAGATTGATGCCTTATTGGTGGGTTCTACTTTGGAATCTGTGCTCCTGAGAGTGACAGAGTGGGACTCAAATAAGTCCTCCTTGCACATGGTCCATCAGTCCCTTCTATTCATACCTATATGTAATGCTGGAGTTTGTAAGTGTACTTCCAGAGACTGGAGCCTTTGGCTTCCCTATGTGTCAGCTGTGCCTGGAATCTTGGTGGAGCTGCAACTCCTACTCTACAGCTCAATGGACTCATCCAAGTCACCTGGTGAGGAGACGACTATGGGCAACAGCCATCCCAGGGAATGGAGAGAGCCTGCAACTGCAGGCAGGATAATCCCATCCACTGTATCCATGGGATATAAGCCCTCTCTCACTTGGAGGTGGAGTGGACATCACCATCCCAGTCCCCTCAGGATTGGGGCAAGAGCTATGGACTAGAGTGGACTTAATGGTATTCTGTTGTAGACATATTGTGATTCAAGCAATGGAAGAAATTTTAACAGTGAGGTGGAGCTGGTGGCCACTGGACGCTTTCAGTGCAGGAAGGGGAAGGGCAGTTGAAATACAGGAACTTTTTCAGGACTTGGGGGTTGTCCTGCGTGGCGTTGTGGCAATGGATGTAGGCCATTTTACATCAGCATATACCATGCAGAACTGTGTGGGAGAGAGTATGGTCTACGATGTGAAATGTGGTCTATGCTTGGTGGCAAGGCCCCAGGATGTGTATATCCATTGCGGGTGATGTGCCACACTGATGAAGGATGTTTGTGTGGGATGGTGTGGGAGGTGGGAACATGGGAATCCCTGTAATTTCTGTGTAATATTTAGGTAATCTAAGCACCTTTATATATATATATATAACATTTATATAAGCAAATGCACATATATGCATAGAAATTTATATATATCATTTTACAAATATTGGTATGTATTTTGAAAATTTTGATTTTTACCCACAATAAAAAAAAAAAAAAAAGCATGACCCAACTATATGCTGTGTGTAAGAGGCGCACCTTAAATTCAAAGATATGAGTAGGTTGGAAGTGTAAGGATGGGAAAATATATCATGCAAATGGTAACCAAAAAAGAGCTGAAGTAGCTACACTAGTATCAGATAAACTAGACTTTGTCAAAAATAGTTACAAGGGACAAAGATATTCATTATATACTGATAAAGGGGATAATCCAACAAAAAAGATTTAAGAATTATAAATATATATGCATCTAACAGCAGAGCTCCTGTATTAGTCAGCCAAAGGGGTGCTGATGCAAAGAACCAGAAATCTGCAGGCTTTCAGAGAGGGTATTTATTTGGGGTAAAAGCTTACAGTCACAAGGCCCTAAAGATTCCAACTCAATGTACCATAAGAGGTACTTTCTCACCAAATGCCTGTTGCCATGTTTTGAAGCAAGATGGCTCCTGCTATCTGCAAGGGTTCAGCCTTCCTCTTTCCTCTTAAGGCTCCATGGGTCCAGCTTCTTCCGATCTCAGCTATAGGCTGGCTGGCATAGGGCTTGTCTCTCTTTCTGGGGCTCATTTCTTTCCAGGCTCAACAGCTTGTTTCTCCTCACAAGGTAAACAGCTCATCTCTCTTCCAGGGGCCTCTGCTGTGTCTATTGAGCTGTCTCTCTTCCTCTGTTATGTTCTTCTCTGTATATCTACTTCTGTGTATTTCTTCTTCTGCCTTCTTGATTGATTATCTGCCAGTATAGCCCACCAAGGGGGCTGGGACTCACCCTGCATGCCCTAATGATATGGTTGAATCCAAGCCCTAATCTTGATTTAATTAAGTAAATGTAAAGCCTTTGAATTTAAATCAATCAAAGGGTATCATGCCCAGAGGAACAGACCAGTTTACAAACATAATCTCTCCTTTTGGAATTCAAAAATAATCTCAAACTACCACAGCTCCAAACTATATGAAACAAAAACTGACAGATTTGAAAGGAGATAGACAATTCTATATTAACAGTAGTTGACTTTAATGTATCACTTCCAATAATAATTTCAATGCATCTAGTCAGAAGATAAATAAGAAAAGACAAGACTTCAACAATATTCTAAACCAACTAGACTTAAGATATAGATAGATATAGGTATAGGTATAGGTATAGGTATAGGTATAGGTATAGGTATAGGTATAGGTA
>JAKSZT010007815.1:26906576-27419119 GCA_026826555.1 Tolypeutes matacus
AGAGATAGAGATAGAGATAGAGATAGAGATAGAGATAGAGATAGAGATAGACAGAGATAGAGATAGAGACAGAGATAGAGATAGACAGAGATAGAGATAAAGATAGAGATATAGAGAGATAGAGGTAGAGGTAGATGTAGATATAGATGTAGATATAGATGTAGATATAGATGTAGATGTACATATAGATATATAAAGAACACTTCACCTAATGAAGACAGAATATACATTCTTCTTGAGTGCACATGGATCACAGGATAGAACCATATTTTAGGTTACAAAACAAATCTCAATAAGTTAAAGAATATTGAAATCATAAAATGTATATTCTCTGACCACAACAAAATGAAGAAACCAATAACAGAAGGAGAAATGGAAAAGTCACAAATATGTTTATCTGTGAATGTCTCATACTCTTAAGCCACCAATGGATTAAAAAGGAAATCACATGTGAAATTAGGAAATGTATTGATGCAAATGAAAATACAATATACCAAAACTCATGGGATGCAGCAAAGGCAGTGCTGAGAAGGCAATTTATATGCTGACTTTAAAAAAGAAGAAAGACTTCAAATTGTAACCTAACCCTAAGATAGCAGAAGGAAGGAAATAACAAAGATTAGGGCCAAGATAAATTAAATAGAGAACAAAAAACAATATAGAGAGTCAACAAAACCAAAGTTTTTTCTCTGAAAAGATCAATAAAATTTATAAACCTTTAGCTAGACTGGCAAAGACAAAAAGAGAAAGGATACAAATACTGAAAATCACAAATGAAAATGGGGACATTACTACTAACCCTGCTGAAATGAAAAGGATCATGAGATGATGCTATGAATAACTGTACCCAAATAAATCAGATAATCTAGATGAAAGGGACAAATTCTTAGGAACACACAAACTCAAGAAGAAATAGAAGATCTCAACAAACCAATTCCTAGTAAAGAGATTGAATCAGTCATCAAAAACCTAGCAACAACAACAACAAAAAGCCTAGGACCAGAAGCCTTCACAGGGGAATTCTACCAAATATTTTTTTTTTTAATTTTTTATTTATTTTTATTGTGGGTAAAAATAAAAATTCTCACAATACATACAAACATTTGCAAAATGATATATAAATATATATGCATATATGTGTATTTGCTTACAAAAATGTTATTTATATATATATATATATATATATACATATATTTTAAGAGGTGCTTAGATTACCCAAAATATTACACGGAATCCACTGGGATTCCCATGTTGCCCACCTCCCACACCTCCAAATATTTTAAGAAGACTTAACTCCAATTCTGCTCAAACACTTCCTAAAATTGAAGAGACTGGAACACTCACTCTTTCATTTTATGATGACAACATCATTCTCATACAAAATCCAGATAAAGATACCACTAGAATAGAAAACTATTGAACAACATTTCTTGTGAATATAGATGCAAAAATCCTCAACAAATACTAGCAAACAAAATTCTACAGCATAATAGAAAAATTATACACCATGATCAAGTGGGGTTTATCCCTGGTATGCAAGGGTGAGTCAACATTTAAAAAAAAAAATCAATCAAAGCAATATATCACATTAACACAATGAGGTAAAAAAACAAACACATGATCATATCAATTGATGCAAAAATGTCATTTGATAAAATCCAGTACTCCTTGATAAAAACACTTAGAACACAAAGAATAGAAAGAAATTTCCCAACATGATAAAGGGCATATTTGAAAAGCCCATGCTTGATGGTGAAAGACTGAAAGCTTTCTCTCTAAGATCAGGAGCAAAACAAGGATGCTCACTGAAACCACTGTTATTCAACATTGTACTGGAAGTTCTTGCCTGAGCAATTAGGCAAGAAAAAGAAATAAGAGGCATCCAAATTGGAAATGAAGAAGTAAACGTTCCCTATTTGCAGATGTCATGGTCCTATATACAGAAAACCATGAAAAACCCACAGCAAAGCTCCCAGCTCTAATAAATGTATTCGGCAAAGTGGCAGGGTAGAAGATCAACAACCAAAAATCAGTAGTGTTTCCATACAGTGTGCCAGTTTGAAGATTTTGAGGACCAGAGAAAACCATGTCCTTAGGGTTAGTCCATTCCTGTGCATATAAACCTATTGTAGGCAGCCACTTTTGATTAAATTACTTCAGTTAAAGAGCTTTGGTTAAATTGCATGCCCCAGGGTGGATCTTATTCCTCTTATTGGAGTCTTTTATAAACAGAGGAATAAAAAAGCTACAGATACAGAAAAAAGCTGCAGAGACAAAGAAGAATTCAGAAGCTAAAAGAGAAGTCTCTGGAAGCCAGAAACTAAAATCAACAGGACACAGAAGCTGAGAGGAAGCCACTTTATCCAGAAGCTGAAAGCAATGAGGCCTGGAGGAGAAAGAAGAAACAAGCAGATGTTTCCATGTGCCTTATCACACACAGTTGCAGCTTGGGAAGAAAGCATCTCCTGATGATGCTTTCAATGGCCTCAAAACTGTAAGCTTTCATCCTAATAAATCCCCATTGTAAAAGCCAATAAATTTCTGGTGTATTGCTTCCAGCATCTTTTAGCAAACTAAAAATAGAAATTGGTACCAGAAGTGAGGTGCTGTTATGCAAATACCAAAAATATTGCAACAGTTTTATAAATGCGTAAGGGGAACTTTCTGGAAGAACTGTGAGATTCTTGATAAAAAAGGTCTAGATTGCTTTGAAGAGACGGTTGATAGAAATATGAACACTAAAGATACTTCTAATAAGGGCTTAGGCAGAAATGACGAATGTATTGTTGCAGTCTGGGAGGAAGATAATCATTGTTTTAAAGTGGCATAGTACTTGGTGAGATTAACTCCAGATGTAAGATGCAAAATTTGAAAGTTATTAACTTGGATATTTAGCTGAGGAGATTTCCAAACTAAATGTGGACTATGCGGCCTGGCTTTTACTTGCAAGCTTATAGCCACATGTAAGAGGAACGGGATAAACTGAGAACTGGACTCTGGGCACAAGAAACAGAAATTGGTGGTTTCAGAAATTCTGAGCTTACAGAAAGTGTATCCCCAGAGAATAGAGCCCCATGTGAGGATTTAACTGAACATGCAACCATCCAATCATTTCAGTGTAACTCAGGATTAGAAATGCAGTTATCCAGGAAGGATCTGTGGAAAGTCTTACTATCTGATAGGACTTCAAAGGCAGACACATGGAAGCTGAATTCTGGACTAAAAGCATCTTGGGCCAAAAGTGGGACTCCATCCATGTGTGTGGAAAGAGTAAGTATGCCCTGGCACTTGAAGAGGGTGGACACTCCACCCCAATGTTCAGAGAGAGTGCTACTACCTCAGGCTTCAGAGAGGGTGGAACACAATCCCCATGGACTGGGGAGAATTTGGCCATGACCCAAGTGTTCTTAGGTGGTTGAACCTGTGCCCCAGTGTTTTCAGAGGACGGGGCATGGAGTTAGGCCACCACCCTGAAGATTGATGAGGATAGAGTGGAGAACATGGCTCCTGGGGGAGCCCTTGGAAAGAGTGGGATTGCCACTCCATTGGGCCCTGATGATAATAAATTGTCATTCTTTAGATGACTCTCAGAGCTTGAGATATAATGGAGAATGCCCTGCAGGTTTTTGGAATGGTTTGGGACCCATGACCCCTGTTTTCCTTCCAATTTATTCCTACAGCAATGAGAATGTTTATCCTGTGACTGTCCCTCCTTTGTATATTAGAAGCAGATAACTTATTTTCTAAGTTTCACAGTGCCACAGCCTGAGGGGAATTTTGTCCCAAGACAGACATACTTATAACCAGTTTTGTTGGGACTTGTACTTAATACTGTTACTGAAATGATTTAAGGCTTTTTGAAATATTGTGATGGAATGAATGCATTTTGCATATGGAAAGAGCATATATTTTGGGGATCCAGAGGGTGGAATGTAGTAGTTTGAGACTTTTGTGGACCCCAAAAAATGATGTTCTTAAACTAACCTATTCCTGCGGGTATAAACCCTACTATAGATGGAACCTTTTCATTAGATTCAGTTAAGGAAATTTCCTTTTGATTAGTTCACTTCAGTAGGGCATGACCCAGGGTGGGTCTTAATCCTCTTACTGGAGGTCTTTTTAAACTGGAGTAATACAAAGAGAGAAGACCACAAAGACATAGAAAAAGCCAAAGAAGCAGAGGGAACACTACAACAACGAGAAGCTGAAATCAGCAAAACCTGAGAAGGAAAAGGTGAAAGCAATGCAGCCCAGAGGAGAAGGTAGAGACCAGCAGACATCACCATGTGTCTGATTGCCCATAGATGCAGCTCAGGGAGAAAGAATCTCCTCATGATGCCTTGATTTGAACACATTCATAGCCTCAGAACTATAAGTTTAAAAGTTAATAAATCCTCCTTGTAAGAGTCAAACTGCGTCTGGTATATTGCCTTGGCAGCTTTTAGCAAACTAAAAGAACAAGCAATGAACAACTGGAAGAATAAATCAAGAAAAAATTCCATTCACAATAGCAATTAAAAGAACCAAATAACTAGCAATAAATCCAATCAAGGATGCAAATGACTTGTATACAGAAAGCCTCAAAACATTGTTAAAATAAATCAAAGAAGACCAAAATAAATGGAAGGAAATTCCATGTTCATGGATTGGAAGACTAGATAGTGTTAAGATGTCCATCTGACCAAGAGTGATTTATAGATTCAGAAAAATCCCAATGAAAATTTCTACCATCTTCTTTGCATAAATAGAAAAGCCAATCATCAAGTATATATGAAAGGGTAATGGTCCCCAAATTGCCAGAGCCATCTTAAAAAAGAAGAATGATGTTGAAGAACTCAAACTTCCCAATCGTAAAACTTATTACAAAACCACAGTAATCAAAACAGCATGGTACTGGCACAAGGACATATAGACCAAAGGAATTGAATTGAGGTTCAGAAATCAACCCTTACATTTACAGCCAAATGATTTTTCATAAGGGTGCAAAGAATTTTCAACTGTAAAATAATAGTCTCTTCAACAAATAGTGCTGAGAAAACTGGATTTCCATTTGAAAAACAAATTAAAGAGGACCTGTACCTCTCACCATGTACAAAAATCAATTCAAAATGTATCAAAGACACTTTTTCTATTAAGGTCTAGTTCTAGACCTTAATATAAGAGCTAGAACTATCAAACTCCTAGAAGAAAATGTGGGCAGCATCTTCAGGACTTTGTGTTAGGCAATGACTTCTTAGACTTTACACCCAAAGCACAAGCAACAAAAGAAAAAATAGATAAATGGGACCTCATCAAAATTTAAGACTTTTATTCTTCTAAGTACTTTATCATGAAAATAAAATGGCAACTTACACAATAAGGGAAAATTTGGAAACCACATATCTGATAAAGGATTTATATCCAGAATATATAAAGAAACCCATCAACTTAACAACAAAAAGACGAACAACTCAATTTAAAAATGGAAAAACACTTGAACAGATCTCTCTCCAAATAAGGAATACAAATAGCCAGAAAGCAAATGGCAAGATGCTCGATATCATTAGCCAACAGGGAAATGCAAATCAAAACCACAATGAAATACTATTTTACAATCATTAGAATGACTGCTATTGAAAAAAAGGAAAATTACAAATGTTAGAGAGGATGCAGAGAAATAAAGACACTCATTCATTGCTGGTGGCAATGTAAAAGTTGTAGATGCCATGAAGGACAGTTTGGCAGTTCCTTAGAAAGTTATGTATAGAATTACCATATGATTCGGTAATCCCACTCTTAGTTATATACCCAAAAGAATTGAAAGCAGGAACCGAAACAGATATTTGCACATCGATGTTCATAGTGGTGTTATTCACAATTGCCAAAAGATGGAAGCAACCCAATCATCCAGCAAGTGATGAATGATCAAACAAAATGTGCTATATACACACAATGGAATATTACTCAGTTGTTAAAAGGAATGGAGTTCTGGTATATGTGACAACATGGATGAATCCCGAAGACATCAATTTGAATGAAATAAGTCAGATGCAAAAGGACAAATATTCTATGACCTCACTGATATGAAATATTTAGAATAAGAAAAGTCACAGTGTCAGAATCTAAAATATAGGTTATCATAGCATAGGGAATAGGGAGTTAAGGCTTAAAACATGCAAAGTTTCTATTTGGGATGATGGAAAAGTTTTGGTAAAGGTTGGTGGTGATTGTAGCACAGCATTGCGAATGTAATTAACAGCACTGAATTATATATTTGAATGTTGTTAAAAGGGGGAATGTTACTAGAATAAAATCTTTTTTAAACTCTATGAACTGCACCACACAAACAATGACCCCCAAGCTAAACCATGAACTATAATTAATAGCACAATTATGAAAATGTGCTTTCATCAATTGTAGCAAATGCTTTGCACCAATGAAAGGCCTTAATAAAAGGGTGGCATATGGGAATCCTATATATTTGCAGGATTGTTCTGCAAAGCCACAACTTCTCTAATAAAGAAAAAGAAAAAAAGGAAGTGTTCTGAAAAGAAGAAGAAAAAAAAAAAGACACCAAGCTTGATTGCATAGAGTTTGTGGGAGTTAACAGGGCAGCATTTGATAAAGAACATGGAACTGAGTTGCTTAAAAAAGCAGTCAAATCCTGTTGTAAGTACATGGTATACCTTCAGTTATTATCTACAAATAAACCCTGGTAATAAGGTTTGGGGTCCCTCTTGGTTGCATGTTGATGATAAATTCTCTGTGGAACTGACTCCGACCCATTAAGCAAGCTTGCTCCTGCCATCATGGCTGTTAATTTGACAGGACACTGTCACATTAACTAGAACAAACATGTTTTCGCCCAGTCGGCCATCCGGAACCGACATGGCTGTTACTCTAACAACTGGATATTGATTGGAATTACTCACCCCTTCTGACCCTCCACTGGCAGGTGGAAACCAAGTTCAGGCTGATTGAGGATTTGCCTGTTTGGCACACATGGCTAGCATGTTAAGGATAGCCACAAATTTTAAACCATTTAGCTCATTGTCATGTTCATCCATTGGACACTGTCTGGTTCTCATTTTTGTCAGTGGGGCAATAGGCTCTAAATAAATCATTGTGCTCATTCATTTTATAGATCTGCACATTAATCTCTGAGGACTGTTGTTTTCAGCATTTACAACTTCATGAAAACAAAACATCAAAGAGATTCTGTTAGAAGTCCTAAAGAGACTCAGAAACTAAAAGTCCCTAAAATTTTAAAAAGGAGAATGGAATCTAGACTCTCTTTTTAATCTGTAGAATGGAGAGACATCTACTTAGTTTTTCAAATGATAAACACATTTGCCTGGAAATAATATTAAAGTTGTATATAAATCAAACTCACTGGGAACAGAACTGATATTTACCTGTCCCATCCACCCCCCACCCCCTTTTTTCTTGAAGGTATGAGGGCCAGGGATTGAACTCCGGACCTCGTATGTGGGAAGTCAGCACTCAACCACTGAGCTACACTGACTCCCCTTAACCAATTTAAAATAATTGGTTATTTTTAAACCTGCTTATCCCCTTTTCCTTTTACCACTAATGTAATTTAACACTTAGCAGAGTTTGTTTTTCAGGCAGTAATTGGCTTACTATGGATAACATTTAACATGTGAAATTGCTGGGCTCTCATTTAGCTATGCCTCTATGTCAGTCTGAGCTTATATTGTACCTTGCTCTGTATACTGTTTAGATTGTTCATCAGAATCCTTTATTTGCTCTGGAATGTTCCAGGGAAGTAGGCATCTGGTCTTTGCTTGAATACTTCCAGTGATGGCAAACTCATAAAATTATTACCACTCTAAGGAATTCTATTAAAAAATTATTGTTTTATTTAGCTAAAATATGTTGGCATAAAGCTTTCATTCATTGTAATTTTTCCTCTGGCCATATAGTATACAACAGATCTCTTTTCTGCAGGGAATACTTGAAAACAGTAATAGCATTCTGTCTTTTCTAAGCTAAAGCTCTCAGTTCCTTTCAGCTGTTTTTTTTTTTTTAGAGCAGTTAAAAGCTGCCTTTTATATTTTTATTAGAGCATCTATCTTTGTTTATATATCACCTATGACTGCTTCCATGCTACAATGGCCTGAAATATGGAAAATATATAATTATCTAGTTCTTTATTAAAAAAAAAAAAATTTGCCTATCCCTGGCCTATACCATGGCATGTCAACACCCCTCATCATTTCTTCTTTTCCAGATACTTTTCAGTTTTTACCATCTAAGACTGTGATTCCCAAAATTTGAGAAGCCTGTGTCACTTGTTCTTGATACACTCTTTCTACTAACTGAACAGCATTTCCAGTAGCTTTTAAAAAATCTTCCATCATAAAGCACAAAGAAATTTTTAGTTAAACCAAAGAAATTTTTAGTTAAACCACTGAGTTTAGAAAATTTTAAATTTTTTTTGTAGTTTTTCCCAAAATCCATTCTTGTTTTAAAGATTCATTGCTACTTTAAATTGTACTTTTATTTATTATTGCATAGCATTGTTCTAGGCACTATACAAAATGATAAATAAGACATGATCCTCTCCCAAAAGAATTGTTGGTTGTACAGTGGATACATTTTTAAACCAACATATTTTGTTTCTTTTCTACCTCCCTTCACTAGAATATATGTTCCACAAGGGCAGTAGGTTTCGCCTGCTTTATTCTCTAGTGTATTCCCAATGCCCAGAACTGGGCCTGGCACATAGCAAGTGCTCAATAAATATTTGTTAAATGATGGAAATACTTAGAGAGGAAGACAAAATATAATCAAGTATTAAATTATATGATGATGACTATATGAAAAGCAGGTAGTCTGGTTAGCACTAGAGCAACATGGTCTAGACATAGAGCTGGATAGAAACTTTGTCACATAATCTAACTTCTCTCCTAAAAGTAGTAATCCATTTTATAGTGTCCAGGTTAGTATTTCTCACCAGCTTTAGAATCCTCTAGTTCACTTATTAAAACAGATTCCTGATACCTACGACTGACTTATTGAATCAGAATCTCTGGCCACTGGTCCCAGAAATATGCTTTTTTAGCAAGCAGTCCAAGGGATGATTACAGACCCTAAATTTTGAAAACTACCACACTGGAGAGAAAGTAACACAGCTTCTACATAAATATCTGTAGTGATAAAGAGCTCACACTATCACAAGGCCAACTTCTATTTTTTTTTGTAGCTTTAGTTGTTAGAAAATAATTATTTATATATCTGCCTTCTATAATTCCCAATCACTGGTTCTAGTTGCACCCATTAAAGTTGCATGAAATCAGTATTTTCTTCCTCTTCCATATGCTAGTGCTTCAAAATGTATAAAGAATTCTATGAAATTTCTTCTCTAAGCTAAAGATTGCTTTAGATGTCATTTTGTTGTTGTTGTTTTGTTTATAGACAAAACTACCCAGAGTATGTCACTTAATTCAGAGTTCCTAACCTGAGGTACCAGAGGAACCTAGCACCCAGAGCAGAAAGTTACACTATATGCATCCCATTCTAGTCCTTCATACTTAATCTCAGCATTGGAAGCGGGCAAGGGAAGACTTGCTCCTAGATCATGGATTCCAGTCTCTACACTATTCTTTACACTCTTATGGCAAGATCTATATTTCTCAACATCTATCTTAAAATGTGTCTTCCAGACCACAATAGTAAGTGGTCAAGATGTAAGTCATATAGTCAGACTTAACCACTCATTAGCTGTGTAACCTCTTGGCCTCAGTTTGTTGGATCTGTAAAAGAGAGATGATAGTACTACCTTATATAGTTATGTGAATTAAATGTGCTAATATATGTATAGCATTTTAACATAGTATGTTGTATGTGGTGAGCTTTCAATAAATGTTGTCTATTATTACTATCTTCCTGGTAAAACGTGACCATTACTCCCCTTGTAAGTGTGATGACTTTTTAATTTATGTTCACATCTTCTCTTGCAGATGGAGAACTTCTTAAGGCAGGATCCACATCTGATTTATTTCTAGCTCCAACTACAAAGAGTCACCAGGGAGAGATCAGCCATACAGTCCAATACCCTCTAAATAAGTTCCCAACCTCTTCAATAATTGGCATATGGCCAATTCCCCACTTTGTGATTCAAAATCAGGCCAACTTTAACATATCCCACTCTGTGGACAGACAATTATTTAAAAAGCCACCATCACACCAGCTCCATTCTAGATAGTTGCTTTAAATCCAATGTCTCTGCCCCTGCCCTTGTCCTCATGCTAAATGTATCTCCCTAACTTATCCCTGATCCTCCAGTTTATTCATACAGTTTTAGTGCTGCACTCCCTTGTGAACTAGGTTTGAGCTCTCTCTCTGACTCTCCCCACTTCTGACCTCTGTGAGTAACCAACCTGTCTGCCTCAGCAGCCATTCCTAGAGTTGTACCCTGTGTGTTAGGCTGCTGGCCATGTCTGCCCTATCACTCCAGAGAAGAACAAAGCAAGGCAATGAGAAAGATGCCATGATAGAATGCTGACCACACATCAGTCTGATCTGGCTGCACCATGTCATGTTAGTTTTAACTGTCCTGCTATACAGAAAAGGCTGAGAGTAAGTCATCATTAATATTGCATTACATTATCAGTGATGAAGTATTGATAACGGCTGGTTCAACAAGACATGGGGTTAAACAAGTAAACCCCAGAACATTTCACCAGTGTCAGCAATACAAGTCAAAAGGGATGATGACGTGTCAGGTCTTAGCAAACCAGAGGTGCTGAGTTTGACCTCCTTTGTCTTTGTGGTGGTAGCCCAACACCCAATCAATCTTAGAAAGGCCTTGTGACGCTTTGCACAGAAGAGGCTGGCGCAATTCAGCTGAGTGAGTGGGATGATGGAAAGTGACTCTGGCATTGCTGAGTTCAAATGGAATTAAGGATTCATGAGAGTGCTTCACAGGCAGGCAGGCAGGCATAGAGCCACGGATGAATACTGAATGAGTCACAAGGGACACCCGGCTGAGCTCCAAATCCTAAATAAGCAAAGAACTGCTTTCTGATGATGCCCAACTATAAATATCATCACCTCAGAAAACCAGGTTCTCCTTTTACAACATCAGGAATCAGCAAAGAAGATGATGAAACCAAATGTGTATATTATAGAAAAACATAATGCTTTGCATAAATAACACTGCCACTCTGAAGCCATTCTTGAAAGAATTTTGAAAGAGCATTATTTTTCTTAAAAATATTATTTTAATTGTCCTAAAAGCCATGGATAGAATTCAAACAAGTTCCATTTCTCTGGGCTGCTTACCAGGCTATTTAATGAATAGCATATTCTCCAGTCCTAATCTGAGTCTGATTATGGAAGTACTGATGTTTAAGTATCATATTGTCATTTTAAAAAATGACAGTATATTTCACCTTTGATTGTGATGCTTATCCCTCTAACCCCTTACACTCGTTCAAATTTCTTTCTTTCAACTGACGACAGAAAGCAAAGAAACAGCAATTGTATTTTTAACAGAATTTTGTCAATAGCACTGGAAAGAATGTGCCTGAAATTCTCGGGTTTTAAATCTTTCTCTCTGCAGCATCTGTCATGGGCAGGTCTTTCAGAATCCATCACTATGGGACTTAATGAACGAAGGTAGAATTTGCTCACAACCTAGGAAGGTAAATGCTGTATCCTCATGCTTTGTCCAATCCTGCAAATGGAGGGTAGGCCCTATTTTCAACAAAGCAGTGCTAACACAGTTTCCCCAAATACAGGAGGCTGAAATCTTGCTTATAATCTAATACTGTTTGGCATTCATCATATGTCAGGGAGGGAGGACCACGACTTAACACTGGAGCTATGTATAGAAATGCTTTCAGTACATATACCGACACATACATACATTAAACTGTTACAATACTGTATTCACACCATCTCAGCTTTCAATATAATGTGTCAAATAAAGGGAAATAAACGAGACCTAATTTAGGCGAAATAAATTATGTATGTAGAGGCCTGGATCAACACGGCTGTACTCAACTATAATGTTCACAAGCTGATTAAACCAAAGCAGTTCTGCGCTTTGGACTACGTGACCAGAATTCTATTAAAGTAGACCCTGTGCCTACTGGAAAGAACCCATCCACTTTCTCTGATCTTTTCCAATTTCTGACTGTTCTCTCTGTAGTTATTTGCTGACTAAAGGGAAAGAAGCAGTGCTGCTGATTAATTTTTGTCCCTATCTTTAAAAATATCTACTAAAAGACTCCTGCACCTTGCCAGGAAAATGCACATAAAATATTATCTATTTGATTAATCACAGCAATATCGCAGAACATTCATCTTTTACTAAAAAGAATCTTGGGCTTTCCAGAATTTTCTGGGTGTTTTCATTATTTTCGTCCATTTTATGGTATCGTAAAGGAAGGCGATGTAGAAATCTAACACTTCTCTTTTCCCCTTGTAATTTACACCATGTAACTTCACAACTACTTTTCAATACTTTAAAATTACACTGTAGGATGCTCGTCTGGGATTTTGATTATATAAATAAAACACTGTCTGCTTTTAACCCTCAGTATATTTATAATTTTTTATCTTCTCTGAAAAGAATTAGAGTTTGGGATGTACAACACAAGACATGTTTTTATTCTTGAATTCTTCTCTCACAATAAGCCTGTACATTAGAACTAGGTTTTGGCCCTACTACTTTGCCCATTTCCTCTGCCTTTCTACCTCTCCATTCCTTCTCCACGTGTTATGCACTACTTGTTCGCCAAGACTCAACTCAGATGTCTCCTCTCCTGTGAACCTCTTCCCACCCCCACTCATGTATACCTTGTTCCATTTCTCCTCCTTCACCAGCTCAAAAAAAAAAAAAAAAAAAAAAAAAAAAATGTCAGCCCCTGGACAGAGTAGGCAAAATTTATCTATGTTCCTCAGTACCTAGTACAATAACTGGCAAAAGCAGTGAATGAATGAATATACCAATCATCAGTGAACAAACCTGAAAACTTCCTTCAGCATCATATAGTCTCCTCTTTCTGAATCATATTTCCCATATTAAATTCTCCTTGCCCTACATCCCAGTGAATCTGTGCTGCTCACCAGTAGTTCAAGAGCCATTTTCAACATTTGAAATTGTCTTATCAATGTCTATATTTTTCCCACCAATAACTTCCATGCTTTCTTTCGGAGCCTTTTGACTTGCCTTAAAACTGATTTGGAAGAAATAATGAGTTGGGAGACTGACACTTAGGTCCTATATCTTCTGCTAATTCATTGTGAGGCTTGAGCAAATTTCTATTCCTTTCTGGGCCCCTGTATATTCTATTGTAAAATTATCTGAATATCTTAGGTCTCTTTCAATTTGACAAAAAGCTGTGGCTGACAATGTTTTTAGAGTAATGCCCCTTATAGGAATAATTGCAAATTAATAGGTATTTAATTCATTCATTCAACAAATATTTATTAAGGGCCTATCAGATACCAGGAATTTTTCTAGGATCTTGGAATACAGCAGTAAATACAATATAAACCCCATCTATATAGCTTACAATCTTGTGGAGATAAGGAAAATATATGATAAAAATCATATATATGTGTAGAAATCTTATATAATCAGGTATTGATAATGTTGTAAAAGAAAAAATATATGAGGTTAATGTGGAAAGAGGCTTATTGGGGCAAAGGTAAAAGGATAGTTACGTCTGTGAATTTATACAATATGTTTAGTGATGGTGTCACTTATAAAGTGATAGTTGGGGAAAGGAAATGAGAATGAAAGTAAGAGGAAAGAATTTTTCCAGGCAGAGGGGATAGCATATGCAAAAAGCCTGTAGTACGAGTATGACTTACTAGTTTGAAGAAGAGCAAGAGGTTAGAGTAATGCAACAACAGAGTAGAGAGGTGATGAGAGATGAAATTAAGAGCTTGGGGTAGGAGAAAAAAAAAAGACTAAGGCCCTGTGAGCCACTGTACATGCTTGGCATTGAGTGTTATGGAGGGGTTATTGGAAAGAAGTGGCAAGATCTGATTTAACCCTTTAAAATGATCACTGAGGCTGATGTGTTGAGAATAGACTTGGAGATGGTTTGTGAAGCAAGTAGATGGGAGGTTATTACAATAATCCAGATTAAAAACTGCAGATGATGTGGAGTTGGGCAGAAACAGTGGAGATAGTGAGAAGATGATGGATTCCATTTATAATTTGAAGGTAGAGCTGACAGGGTTTGCCCATAGTTTAGACATATAGGAGGGAGAAAGAGGAGTTAAAGACTACAGTGTTTGTGGCTTGAGCAAGTGGAAGGATGGAGGTGGCTGTTACAGCAAAGAGGAAGACTGTAGGAGGAACAAGAGAAGCATGTTTAAGCTGGCAGGAGTATTGAGGATTTTGTTTTTTTACAAGGTAAGTTTGCAACGCTTCTTAAATGTCCAAGAAGAGATGTCAAGCAGACAATTTTCTAAGAGAATGGAATTCAGGAATGACTTCTGGGATGGAGATATATATTTTGGAGTGGTCAGAGCAGAGATGGTTTTAAAGCCATGGGAATGGATGAGATCACCCAGGGAGTAGATGTAAATAGAGAAGAAATGAAGAGACCCCAATACCAAGTCCTGGTGCCACTGTAAGACTGGGAGATTGAGACGATGATGAGAAACTAGCCAAAGAGATTGAGGAGGAGTGATCAATGAGGTAGGAAGAGAACCAAGAGAAAACATGTCCCAGAAGCCAAGGGAAGAAAGTGTTTCAAGAAAGAGTGTATGAAAGGCTAGGTCAAATGCTGCGGAGAGATCAAATGTGGTGAAAACTTGAGTCAACTCTCAATTCCCAACAAATTTCTGGGGGTCTGTATCTAATTGTGTTCATTTAAGACCCTGTGTCAACCAGAGTTGCCATATTATCATCTTGTTTTCTATGAATTTGTGTGACCTGGAGTTATAGTGTACAAAGCTTGAGAAGACACCCGCGACAGTCTAGGTCAACTATAAAGAGCCAGCAGAGCCTTTCTGCCTGCTCTCTTGAATCAGCATTAGCAGGGTGACTGGATAATAGTCAGCAGGGTCTGTTTCAAATGCACACAGCATCACCTCCACTCCCAGCCACATTTACATAGACAATCTTGGCATTTGTCATTCAAAATGCAAAGAATGACATGTTTACCCTGTTATTTTTCTATAATATAAGTTGGCTTTAAAACCAGGAAATTATTTTATACTACCATTTTTATATCACCATTACTTTATCTATTATTAACTGCTTACATTTATTGAGTGATTAACACATACCAGGCATTATTTTAATCATATTACATATATAATTTTGTTAAATCCTCATGACACACTGATTTTCAGATGAGAATATAAAGACTAAGAGAGGTGAAGTGGGTTTTCTAAGGTCATATAGCAAGTAACAGATAGTCTGTTTTCAAAACCAAGAGTCTGCATCTAGGACTCTCATACAATGAATAAGAACAGAAATGTTCAGTTCTCCTAAATTTCTTGTTCCTTGAATAATACATGTACTATCAACTCTCTGTTACCACCTGTTCCTCTTTGTCACTCCCAACAGGGTTTGGTTATCTGGAACCAATCCAGAATCTTCCTGATGCTTGCAATCTAAGCAAGAGCTGACTTTACTTTGCCAACCCCTTCTTAGACTGTTAGTCATTGCTTAAAACAACAGGTTCCCATGATCAGGCAGCCAAAGAGTGGCTAGAAGCCAGTTGAGTGGCAGCCTTCCATTCCTTTGGGACTGAAAAACTGACCTTAATAAGGTTATTAGCTCGCATTTCTGATATCACAGCACCACACGATTGCCAACCTCTGCATCATCACTCTAAAAGTCAGACACCAGATCTCCAATGACTGGGCAGTGTTGGAACATTGCTATCATCTTTGTTATAACAAGCATTGATTTGGTAAGAAATATTATAATTCTTTTTGTTTAAGTGACTGGTGGCTGAGATGTCTGCTTTTTAAAAAAATAAATCCATAAAGTAGAAATGTCAAACCATTTATTAGAGAGGGAAAGGAATCAATCAAATTCTTTAGTAGATGGAAAGATCTTAAGGAAGTCTGTGCTATTAAAAAACAACCCATTTAAATCCCTCTCCCCAAAACAAAAGGTCACATGCATAGAAGTTTAGGCTACATACAAGTTTAGGTTATTTTTTTCCTTGTTCACTGAAAAACTGCTGGAAAATCTTACTTCATGGAGAATATAGCAAAATGACACTAAATAGCCAATGCTAAGCGAATACACCCAGAATACTTTTTTACTTTCCTTGTACTGTTTTCCTTATTCTTTATACCTTTCCATTCCCTATGACAACATTGACCACTTCAGGTAAATCTGTGACGTGTTAGGGAAGAGTTGGAATAACTGATTCATCTTCAGCCACCCTATTCGTTGCCCAAACCTTTGAAGGAGTCTCACTGGATCAGGCATGTGGTCTCTAACTGTGATTTATTGGTTTTCTATGCAGAACCACTAGCCTCCACAGGGAACAAGCCTAGGGTTCCCACTACATTAACGGAACAGTCTACCTGAATGAGCTGCCTAACCAGTTAAACCTGGGCTCTGATGCCCTCTTTCCTTTCTCAATGGCATAAAGAAACAAAAACACTTTGTTTGGAATCAGATATACTGGTTCCAATTCTCATTCTATATTCTTATTCCTAAACCATTTTAGGCTATCATTTATACTCTCAGCTTTAGTGTTTCGCATCTGGTCAAGCATAATAAATATAACATATAAAATCTATCTATGTATAGCAAGTGCACACATGCTTACCCATTTATTCTGGGCATCACTGAAGCTTGAACAGTAGAATCGTTAGTCATTTTCTTTTAAATTATGCTCCTGCTCTGGAAAATAAAGTTATTAAATTGCTCTTTTAAAAATATTTTATTGTGGTAATATATATATGCATATGTATGTCACAAAATATCCTATTTTTTACTACCTTTAAGTGTACAATTTGATGGTATTAATTACATTCACAAAGTTGTGCTACTATCACCACTGTTGAAATTATTTGAAAATAATTAATAAAATATTTTCACCATCCCAAACGGAAATGCTGTATGCTTTAAGCAATAAATCAGTATTCTCTTTCCCCTCCACCCTAGTCCCTAGAAACCTCTAACCAACTTTCCATCTCTGTGAATTTGTTTACTCTAAATATCTCATATAAGTGAAATCATACACTATTTGTGCTTTTGTGTCTGTCTTAATTCACTCAACATAATGTTTTCAATGTTGGTCCATGTTATAACATGTATTAGAACGTCATTCCTTTTTATGGATAGTTTCCATTTTATGTAAAATATTATATTTTGTTAATCTATTCATCTGTTTATGGACACTTAGGTTGCTTTCACCTTTGGATTATTCTGAATAAGGCTGCTATGAACATTGGTGTACAAGTATCTATTTGAGTCACAATTTTCAATACTTTTGTGTATATAACTAGAAGTGGAATTTCTGGGTCATATGGTAATTCTATGTTTAACTTTCTGAGAAACTGCCAAACTGTTTCCACAGCTGCTGCACCATTTTATCTTCCCACCAACAATGAGTGAGGGTTCCAATTTCTCTGTATCCTTGCCAACATTTTTTCTGTTTGTTTGTTTGTTTTTAATAATATCAAGGTGCTCTTTTTAAAGTTAGAGTATTTAACATCTAACTCACAGTTAGTTCTGAAATTAGAAACAGCTTCAAAACCAGGTTAAAGCAGTATCATGAAAGGCTTTATCCATCTTTTGCAAAACTAATTAAAAAGACTGATGTGCTCAAAACAACTTTCACAACTACTAAGAATGAATGAATAATAAGAACAGCTCCCATTTCTTGCATGCTTACTGTATTACTTATCTACTGCTGCATAATGAATGATACCAAAACTTAACTTAAAATAGTAAATATTTATTATCTTGCATAATCTCTGAGGGTCAGGAATACAGAAGCAGCTACCTGGGTAATTCGGGTTTACGGTCTTTCATAAACTTGCTCTCAAGATGTTGGGTGGGGTTAATTAACCTGAAGGCTGGAGTATCTATTTACAAGCTCCCTCACACGATTCAGTCGCTGGCTAGCTAGTGAGTAAAGGCCCTTGTCCTTCACCACATGGGCCTCTTCCTAGGGTAGCTTAATTGTCCAAGTAACATGGCAGTTGGCTTCCCCCCGAATGAGTGATCCAAGAAAGTGACCAAGACACAATGCCTTTTATGACACGGTATCAGAAGTGACACACTGTCACTTCTGCCATATTCTATTTTTCAGAAGTGAGTCATTAAGTCCAGTCTACTTTTAATGGGATAGGAATTGAGCTCTACCCCTTAAAGAGAGGAGTTTCAAAGAATTTGTAGACATATTTGAAATCCACCACACTTACTATATGCTACAAAATATTCTAAGTGTGTTATGTAAATTATTCTTATTTTGTTCCCACCCCAACCCTAGGATATTAGGAATTATTGTATTTCCCCATTTTATAGATAAGATAAATGACAAGTTTTAAGATACTAAAGGAGGTGGCAGAGCTGGGATTTAAGATCAGACAGTCTGAATGCAGCACCAAAACATCAATTCGTCAAAAAAAGATTAATTTCCTCCAGTAAATATTTTAATATTTTTCTTTGAAAGTGATAATTTAGGTCTAGAGTATTTGGCAATACTTCAACAAATGTGAATTTGGATTAATCAGAATATAAGATTTTCTGACAAGGCTAAATACATAAGGATTTACTGCTTACGTATTAGGATCAATTGCAACATTAAGTGACCATAATGTCTATAATATTTTGCTGTATGGCTTATACTCCATTCTCAAACAATAGCAATCCTGGCAGGCTATTTTAAAATATTTAAATTTCAGGAATTTAAGAAATTTGGCCATTTATTCAGCCAGAATGATTAAAAGTTCTAAGAGATTCTAAAAGGGTCTGGTGTAAACTTGTTTTTGTATCCTTTTTACACTTTCTATTTTTTATGCTTTTAGATTTATTTCCAATTATCTCATAAACACAAGGGGGGGTAAAAAGAGTCCCATTGAGAAATAACATACACTGTCATTTAAGAGCTGCTTTTCTGCCAACAATGGCTTTAGTTTAATTTATTAATGGGTAAAATTGCAGTTATTTAGCAAGTCAGAGCAGAAGGGGGTAGAGTCAATGATCCAGATCAAGACTTCAGCAACAAGCAAGAAAAGATGTCAACAAGATGTTAATAAAATAATAGATGGGAGAGAGAGAGAGAGAGGAAGAGAGGGAGGAAGGGTGGGTGAGAGGAAGGAAAGGAGGCCTGAATATACAAGAGGGGAAAGAATGGTGCAGGTGAAATGCCCTGCCATGACAAGGAGAATAATGGTCTCACATTTTGGGGCAAAAGCCTTCAGTAGTTCTCCATTTTCCAGAGCAGACATGAGCAAATTATTGCCTGCTGCTTGTCCCCAAGCGGGCTAATTGCTGAGGGTTGAAAGTCACAGCCTTCTGCAGCTTGGAGAGTAAGTTCTTCAGTTCTGACGGGGCATTCCGGTGGCACTGGACAGAATCCTTTCCCCTTTCCAATCGCCCTTTGCTGCTTTATGTAGTACTGTTCTTATGCTGTTATATCTATAAAGGACCATGTTCTCATTTATACAAGATACTGACAAAATTCAGTTATTTAACTGAAAGCTGAAGATAATATAAATGTCCACCGAAATTATAATTAGAGTTAAATGAAATAAAGCAAGTATTTAGCACATGATCAGACACAATGTCAACTGCAATTATTGTTATTATTGTTTTTATTAACTATATTATAGGCGTTTGGATTTCATTATTTCAGGGACTGCTCCAAAATTAAAAATGAAGAGATATTTAAGTATGCCCAATAAATGGCACCTCTGTAATCACCGCAGAATCTGAACAAATATAAAAATAAGGCCAAGAAGTAGCAGAGGGAAGCCCAAATATCATATTTTGAGAGATAAAGGTTGAGCTGGGCCAGCTAATGTGTGCACCACAGAATTAGGTGCCTTAGCCACTCAGTCACAGCCACATGGAACTGTGACAAGCAGCCTCCTACCCTGATCCTCACAGTAGCAGAGCCAGAACCTGGAGGAGCAGAGCAGAAAGCCAACTTCCAAATGAGAAGGCACTGGCTAAGCTGAGTATAACTATGCCCAGTTAACTCTTCCCAGATAAATCACTCCTCCTCTAGATCAGAGTAAATGAGAGAACAAAGGACAGTGAGGAAATATACTTCCTGAGCTCCTTTCACATGGAAAGAAACTTTTAGAATGGTAGAGAAGTATTTCCCCATAACAGTAGTTTTATGTCCCTACACTCAGATCAAGTCTCAATTAGCCAGAATATTGGACTTATGTACAGAGACACTAAAAAGCAATTCAAAGTTCTTAAATTCTCTCTTGGTGTGATATGCTATACAGTCTATAACAAATTTTTGGTTTTAGTGATGTATTTTCATTTTTTGCAACATATTTTTAAGGGGGAATACTTTGCCTTCTTAAGTCTGATAAATCACTTATAAACAAATAATTCATAAAACACATAACATAATTAACAATTAACACAATCAGGGAAAGCCCTAGCTTGTAATCTGAAGATCTGATTTTTGGTCCCATTTCAACCACTTGCTAGCTAAATATGCTTGACTAGTAATTTAAACTCTAAAAATCAGTTATCACATCTTTAAAATGGGAAGGAGCGGAGCCGGTGTAGCTCAGTGGTTGAGCACCTGCTTTGCACATACAAGGCCCTGGGTTCAATCCCAGGTACCTCCTAAAAAAAAAATTGAGAAGGATGATAGAGATTGCTTAAGAAACTTCACGCAATGCTGGAAAGATCAAAGAAAACATGTAAAGGCATTCTGAAGGTGCTGTGCTTGGAGGTATGGCATCTTTAAGGGCTTCAAATGTGTTTTGATTTGGCAGAAAAATAAAAGGTCTTATATCTTAGAAACACAGGCAAATGAAAAGAAACTATCCACATTTTAACTGTATTTGACAGCAAAACACAAAGAGAAAAGAAAAGATTCTGATTTCTCCCACTTGTAAATCCATTAATTAACTTTTCATGATCAATTTAGTCTTGGAGAGATTTTACATATATAAGAGGAAATTTTCATTATGTAGTCTAAGGGCCAAGGGTTTGGGAATCAGTAAGTTGCCAAACAATTGGATATTTCACATAGATGCAAAGCCACAATACCTATCTTTAAAAATAAATAAATACAAACTCCAGGCTGAATCTACCGCTAGTGCATTGTTGTAAAGGTTTTCCATACAAAACTGAAAGAAAGAATGTGCTGCTGCTAAGAGCTTCAAGGTCTAGAATGCCTATGTGCTCCTTATTACAATTTCTTTCTGCAAAATAGCACTTGTATCCCTGAAGGACAAGCCTTGTGTTCACTCAGCTCTAGGAATTGATTAATGCCTCGAGATGTGATGTATATTTAAGCCAAATTCATGGCCTATTAGCAATTCACAAACCATGACTGTGTACAGTGCTATGCTCAACTCCATTTTGCATTGCAAAATGTTTATAAATCTGCCTCTATTCCCAGACTGTTATATAAACACATCAAGAAATTGTGTGTGTGTGTGTGTGTGTGTGTGTGTGTGTGTAGGAAAGGAGGTAGAAAGTTATGAATTTATCATAGCCTCAGGCTGTTCTGTGACAAATTAAATACCACCTCAGCCACTGAGGTCCCTACTAGGCAGGTGGTCAGATAGATTGAACCTTTCTTTTTGGAACAGGTCAGTGCTCACCAAACATTATAAATTGTGTCTCCCACACTAGAAGGAAAATTATACCGTGCTAAAGAAAAGCCTCTCTTGTTTCTAAAAGACTGCAGTCTTATGATTTCCTTAGAAAACAAAGAGGTTTCATGCCAAAGAAAAGTTACAAAAATAGGTGGAGAGCGAGGATGAAGGACCATGGGGATATTACCTTAATTGTAACTCTAGCACCAGAGAAGTTTGTGGTAATAGGGAGGGAATTCAGATTAAATATATATTCTGTTTCAAGTGGGTGAATTCTCTTCCCTCTTGTCTTTGGGACACTTAGTGGGCACCAGTAAACGGACAGAAGAGGGTCCCCCAAGCAAAGCACCCAAATTGCCCTAAATTCACCCAAAAGATGACTACCTAGATTCTGATTTTCAACAAAATTTAGTCACAGGCAAACCTCATTTTCTCCCCTTTAATCTAAAGGTATACACTTGGGCTCAAAATGCAAGTGGTCTTTATTGTTCATGATAGGTATGAAGATATGCTTTGGTATGAACCAGATAGCCTCAAAGATCCCAAAGTTAGTTAAGAAGTTCATTTCTTAAACCTTTACCTTATAAAATAAAGTGTTTTCTGCTGGAGAAGCATGCATGCTGACTAGAAAGAGGAAAGATTTTTGGTAACTATATCATAAAATTGTAGACTCTCAGAGTTGGAAGGACTCTTAAAAATCTCATCCATAACAGAGTTATCCAGAATGTAACTATGAGACATTACAGATTCTACAATAAGAAAGGGTTCCAAAGTCGTTGTCATTAGTTCTGCTTACCACTATCTTGTTTTCCTCTCCTTCTGGCCACTTTGGGCTCTATGGGGGACTGAATCATGTCCCCCACAAAAGACATGTTCACATCTTAATCTGCATTCCTCTGGGTGTGTGCCCATTTGCAAACAGGACCCTCTGAAGGTGTTTTCATTAGTTAAGGTGTAGGCCAAATTGAATCAGGATAGCTCTTAATCCATAAAGAGAAGAAATTCAGATGCAGTCTGCTAGAGTAAACCACAGGAAGAAGCCTGAAGTCAGAAGAAGCCAGAGGAGAGGGAGAGATAACCATGTGATGGAGAACTGCCACCACCAGAATGCTACTGACTCTGGAAGAAAGCATGGACTTGCTGACTTCTTGATCTTGGACTTCTAGCCTTCAAAACCGTGAGACAAATTCCTGTTGTTAAGCCAACCAGTGTGTGGTATTTTTCATAGCAACCCTGGCAAATCCAAGAGTCTCCCTTGGGTTGACTTGGGTAATGTTACTACTTCTGAGCTGCCAGAAGTATGTATCATATCTGGACTGGAGCTGTCTAGGTTGAGAATCTCGTAAACTTCCTTTTTCCTTTTGGCAAAACTATCTGCCATTTTCATGCTGGTGGCTGCTGGTATCCCTGAGCAACTAAGAAGAAAAGTGCATCCCTCCACTGCCATCTGCCATCAAACCACTGAGCCAGGGATGACTCTCAGACATGTAACCTGAGGGGGTGGGGGGAACTTTCTTGTTTCATGTTGATGAGATTTGGATGTATTTTGTTATTCAGCATAACCCAGTCTATCTTGATGGATGCAATGGTCAGTAAAGTTTGAGAAACACTGATTTATACAAGTTTTATTACAGAAAGAAATTTCTGCACAGAAATTTTCAAAGGCTTTAAAATGCTAATAGGAAATGTGAGTCTCCACTAGAGAAACATCTTAGGAAGCACTTCTCACAGCTATTTGTCCACAGAAGTGTGTGCTTTGTTTTGTTTTAGTTTTTGTGTGTTGCTGTTTGGTACACTTATCAGCATGTCCAAGATCACAGTGTTCTACAGAGTAATTAGGGAAACAACTTTGGTCCAATCCCTGCAGCTTACAAAATAGGCAAATAAAGTCCTATGGAGTGAATGGCCTTATCCAAGGTCATACTCAGTGGTCAGTTAGGGGCAGAAATGGGAGCTGATGTCTGATGTCCAGGTCCTTGATCTGGAAACCTGGTGTAGATATATCAATGGATCAAATGTTTGCTAATTTTTACTAAATGTTTACTAATGATCAAGTCAAATGGAATCACACATCCCACTTTACTATGCAAATTAAAATCAACACAAAGTTACCTTAGCCCACAGAGAAATAAAACAAAGAAATACCCATAGGAAAAGCTCAACAATTGCTCCACCAAGACAAAAGCAGACTTGACAGGGTTAACATTTCTTGGCGCTGTGGGGGAAAATAACCTCTCAGCTGGATATTCTGAAGCAGGGCTCTATAACTGTCTGCCAGAGATTAGTTCTCTTGCTAGAATCTGGCAGTGAGAACCTTGAGGACATATTGGACTCCTTCTCTCTTGGGGAAGCTTTGACCAAAATGAGATTTCAGCCCTGATGTGAGAGGGAAGATATCGGATTCACTGAGCTTGTTGTTAAGCCACTAAAGACACCTTTCTCCTTAAAATAATTTATTTTAAATGGTGCTAGAGGGCATAATCGAATTTCCTTTTTCTTCACAAAAATCACAGTAGTCAGAGTGGTAGGGAGTAAAGGTCTACTGAAACACAATTTGGGTTTAATCACAATATTGGAGGAAAGGAGTAAAAGCTGTGGGAGAGGAAAAAAAGCAAACCGCTGCATGGATATTACTAGAAGATGATGGATGACTAAAAGCTTCAAGAAAAAAAAGTTACCTTCCATGGCAACTCCAAACTTGATCTCTGAGCTTCACTGAATCCAAATCACTGAGTAGAATTTTCTCTTGCAGGTCCTAAATGTTATGCTTTATCTTTCTTGAGATATGGCCCTGAAATGCAAGTTTCCTGTGGCTCCTTTGAAATTTCTCAAATTGCTCTAGGCTCTTCACCTGGGTGAAATGAGCTGTTTCGTTAAAAAGCAATGAAGTGTAATTAAAGCATAAATACTTTTTAAAATTTGGTCTAGGTCTGAAAACTGGAAAGTGAAAAATTTTGTCATGGGGGAAAGACACAAGTGGGGAGCATGAACCCAAGTGCCACCTTGAGGACTCCTTGTATAATGGCTAGGACAGACAAAGCTGCTTTTTCAGTGAAAGAGCCTCCACAGAAAGCTTGCTGCTGGGTTGCCTCCCCCCATGACGTGCAGAGACCTCTATAGCCTCTCCTACTCAGGGCTGCAGGGGCAAGGAGGGCTCAGGTGTTCACAGTTCTCTCTGCCTCAGCAAATACCAATAACCGCAGTGCCTAGCCTGAAGGCTTCTTCCCCACAAAAAAAGAGGTTAAATGAGGATAAAGAGGATTTGAGAAAGTAACTAAATTTGATAGAGTACGGCTGCTGTAACAAACAACGCCCTTGGAGGAGGGAATACAGAGGCAGCATCAACACTAATGCAGAAGGAAGTAGTTGACTGATTTGCTAGCTCCAGCTCTTCTGTGATAGGACGCCCCAACTCAGCAGAGACCACCAGTTAAAAAGCGGCAACTGCATAGGAAGTCAGCTCATTGTCTGCCTCCGAAATAAATATGTGGTTTACAAGAGCGGGGGTGGGGGTGATCTGACAGAAGCCTCTTTCAAGGCCCCTCAGTTGTTTTCAAAACATACAGAGGTTCGGTCCAAAGTAATACTTCAAAGAGAATTATATTTTCATGCCATCATCTGCTTTACGGCCCATTTCTTTTATTGTTTCTATGTCTGTGATTGAGAAATACATTCACAGGAAAACATTCTGGATTTAACAACTTAGCCTTTCCAAAGCTGTAGTTTCTAAAGAGATATCAAGAACCATGGTAACACAAAATGATGAGTCTCTAATGGTGACTTTCTGGATTCACTGCTAATGATTGACAGGGGGAGGAAGAGAGGCCTAAAGGCCGTAGGGAGCACTTAAACAGAGAGCACTTGGTATTCACCAGTTTCATTCATTTGCTCACTCATTCAATTAACAAACATGTTATGAACTCTGATAAGAAGAGCACTGTACTCATTGTTTACATGGATACAGAGATCAACAAGACAAAAACTGGCTTACAGTTTAGTGAAAGAGACAAGGGTCTAAATATATATCTGTAACATAGAGCAGAAAGACTTAAGATATATGATAGACCTAACAGCAATGTACTGTAGGAAGGAACAAATAATTGTGATTAGGAATACTCAAAAGTTTCATGGAGGAGGAAGAAGTGATTCAGGCTTGAAGTATGAGGAGTGTTTTCATGGATGAAGACAGAGAGGAGTGCAGGCACACAGGGCTGAGAGAACAGTATGGATGGTGGACAAAAGCCTGAACATAAAGGCAGAATCTGGCCAGAGCACAAAAGACCAGATCATGGAGGTCACTGAATTCTATGCTAAGGAATCTGAAAAAGTCTGTTGGTAATCAATGTCATTGACCAGTTCTGAGACAAGGGTCAGGGCTAACCTGTCACTGTGCGATCAAGTAGTCTCAATACCTCTAACTAGAACCTTCTTGGCAAAGATATGTACAGTGGCTACTTCAAAAGTAGCATGGACTGAACAGTCAGTCAGATGTGGAGGGATGAGGGAAGAGGGAGGAGTTAATGATGACTCAGGTTTCCAGTGGAAGGAATAGGACGATGATGATGACGGCAGCTAACATTTTGTTGAGTACTTCCTAGATGCTGGGAAATTTCTAGCTGCTGGGATTTAATAATCACAAGAACTCTAGTGAGAAAGACTTTGTCATTTTGCAGATGGTAAAACATTTACCATTTTGCAGGTGATAAAACTGAAGCACAGAGAGATTAAGTACCATGCCCAAGGTCAGAGAGCTAAACAGTATGAGACTTGAAAAGTGATGCCAGGCCACCTAACTCTGGAGTCTGTGACTTTAACCACTACACTAGAGTTGCCTCTTTAAGAAATAGAGGGGTGCTACCTTTAACTAAGAGAACCAGGAGAAGTCCTATAAGGGCAAATGATAATGAAGCAGGGGAAATTAACTTGATTGGAAACATATTCAAAGAAATGTGCTTCCTAGAGCTTACTTCAGCATCTGAATTATGTGAGATGCATTAGGATGAGAATTGACTCCCTAATAAATACCTCATATAAAATATCTAAATGTACAGGATAAATGCTACCATACATCACAGCTATATAATGCCTCAGAACATTGCAAAATCATATGGGGGGAGTTGAGAAATAAATGATAGGAAACACTTTTCTTCATTTCCCTTGGACTTGTTTTTCAAATCTTTATCTCCACATTAGTATGGTGTAAACTCTCTTCTCTGCTCGTCTGCAACTGAGGGAGGTGATTGCAGAAGCCTGTTCACAGGGATGAAGCATTGAGGGATCATGTCCAAAATTGCCATATTTCCCTCTTCCTAATTAGCCACCTAATCATCAGAAAGGATTTCGCAAGGTGCATCACCTTTTAAAAATACACCTCTTTTAAGTATAGATTATCTCTATTTATAACACACTCTCTTTCCTTCACATTCTTTAAAAGGTAGCCTTTTCCCATTATTTTTACTCAATGACTTCACTCTTCTATCCACAGTTATCTGCCTTCCATTCCAACAGTGTACTGCAATTGCTACTTCCTAGGTCACCAATGATACATCCAAGGATAGCTTCTGCTATTCGTGTAGTGTTTGACACTGTCATCCCTCCTGCCGTTCTGAAACTCACTGTTTTGGTGGTTTGTAGGACATCATCCTCTGCTGGTTTCTCTCTTACCTCTATAGTTCCTTTTGTTTCAGTTTTCTGCTGCCCATCACTCAAACCAGTGATTTTCAAATAGGACATTATAGATTACTAAGAGGGGGATGCATAGGGATCAGGATTCTAATAGGCAGCCTCAAAGATGGCCCCCGATGACTGAGGTTTCCTGATATTCATAGCCTTGTATAAAGCCCTCTCCTTGAGTGTGAATTGGATTTATCGACTCACCTCTAAAGAACAGAATACCACAGACATAATGGGAGGTCATTTCTGAGATTAGGCTCTAAAATGACTGTGGCTTCCATTTTGGGAGAAAGGTCTCTTGCTTTCTCTTACTCATCCTGGGGAAGTCAGATGCCATGTTGTAAAGCAGCCACATGGAGAGGCCCATGTGATGAGGAACAGAGGTCTACCAAAATCATATGAGTGAGCTTAAAAGAGGATTCCCCTGCAATAAAGCCTTCAGATGAGACGGGGCCAATGAGTAAATGGCAACCTAATGAGAGACCCTGAGCCAGAGGCACCCAGCTAAATCTCTCCTAGATTTTGACCGCAGAAATGGTGAGGTAATAAATGTATGTTAGCTGTAAAACAAACTCCCTGGTGGAGCCGGTGGCCACTGGACACTTTCGGGGCAGGGAGGGGATGTGCAGTTGAAATACAGGGGCTTTTTCGGGACTTGGGGGTTGTCCTGAGTGCCATTGTGGCAACGGATGTTGGCCATTTTAAATCAGCACACACCATTCAGAACTGTGTGGGAGAGAGTGTGGTCTACGATGTGAACTGTGGTCTATGGTTGATGGCAAGGCCCCAGGATGTGTAGGTCCATTGAGGGTGATGGGCCACACTTGTGGGAGATGTTTGTGTGGGATGTTGTGGGAGGTGGGGAACATGGGAATCCCTGTAGTTTCTGTGTAATATTTAGGTAATCTAAGCATCTTTAAAAAATAAATAAATAAATAAATAAATAAATAAATAAATAATATATATATATTAAACATTTTTGTAAGCAAATGCACAATTATACATATATATTTATCTATCATTTTACAAATATTGGTATGTATTGTGAAAATTTGATTTTTTCCCACACACAAAAAAAAAATTAATTAATTAATTAAAAAAAAAACAACCTCCCTGCCCCTACCACTCCAGTCCTTACCTGCAGCACCTAGTCCACCCCAGAGCCCCCTACCAGAACCATTCAGCCAGAGCAGTTCTGTTTGCATCTTTCCTGTAAATTGGCATTCCTCATACAATTTCATTTGCACAACTATTCCACAAATAAAAATTTGTTTGAAAAACAATTTCCTAAATGTTGTTAGTTTTCAAGGTTCTATCATTGACCTATTTATCTGCTCACTTTACCCATTTTCCCTTAGAAATCATACTTATTTCCATATCACTTCTACCTCCCCTATATTTTATAAGGCCCAAAGGCATATCCCCAGGCTTGACTCAAAATGTAACTGATTGGGGAGCAGATGTAGCTCAAGTTGTTGAGCACCTGCTTCCCATGTATGAGGTCCCAGGTTCGATCCCCAGTACCTCCTAAAAAATAAAACAAAATGAACAAACAAATGAAAAAACCAACTCTCATTAGGGAGTAGATGTAGCTCTGTGGTTGAGCACCTGCTTCCCGTGTATGAGGTCCTGGGTTCAATCCCCAGTATCCCCTAAAAAAAAAAAAAAAAAAAAAAAAAAAAAGCAACTGATTATAGACCATCTCCATTTGAATGTTCCATAGGCACTTGAAAGTATGTCCAAAACTGAACTTATGAACTTTCTTGCAAAATCTGTTTCTCTCCTATACTTCCATCATCTAGGTACCTTAATTTTTCCCACTTCTCACTGTTCTTCCAACCACTTTTTAAAATCCCATAAATTGCAACTCTTTAATATGCCTGGGATCTATATTCCATATGTCCACTATTACTCTCTTGTTTAGGGCCACTATTATTTCTGCTTTGACTATTTCAACATCCTTTTAACTTGTCTACCCACATCCACAGAGTATGGAAGTAGAGAGCATGGAGGAGACCTTTTGATTTCAGACTACTTTGAAGATGTATGTAGATAGACCTTTTAGTGAGCAAAAATCATGAAAATATTTGTGTCCCACGTGAATGCTCACCAGAGGGTGACTTAAGCAGAGGAAGATTTTAATAAATCTGGTATCCACAGAGGCTGGTTCTGTGGATACAAGCCAGCCTCTTTCCCCAGGCACTCCTGCCATTGTCCAATGGAGTCATAAACAAAGTCCCATGGTGGTACGGGTGGAGGCTATGCATGGACTCAGTAACATGAGCTTCCACTCACCAAGGCCAATCAGGCTGCAGCCACTGCTGAGTGCCCAATCTGCCAACAGCAGAGACCCACACTCAGCCCCCAATATGGCAACATTCCCCGAGGTGATCAGCCTGCTACCTGGTTGCAGGCTCTACTTCTATCACGGAAGGGGTAGCAATTTGTTCTCATTGGAATAAAAACATGCTCCAAATATAGGTTTGCCTTCCCTGCATGCAATGCTTCTGCCAAAACTACCATCGATGGACTTATAGACTACCGTATCCACCCTCATGGTATTTCACACAGAATTGCTTCTGATCAAGGAACCTACTTCACAGCAAATGAAATGTGGGAATAGACACATGCTCATGGAATTCACTGGTCTTACCACGTTCCCCATCATCCTGAAGCAGCTGGAGTGATATAACAGAAGAATGGCTTTTTAGAAGACTCAATTATGGTGCCAACTAGGTGGCAAAGCCTTGCAGGGGCTGGGGCAATGTTTTCCAGGAGACTGTGTATGTTCTAAATCAGCATCCACTCTATGGTGCAGTTTTGCCCACAGCTAGGATTCATGGGTCCAGAAATCAATGGGTCTAGAGGTCTTAGTTCCAAAAGGAGGAGTGCTACCACCAGGAGATGCAACAATGATTCCATTGAACTGGAAGTTAAGACTGCCACCTGGCCACTTTGGGCTCCTCATGCCTCTGAATAAACAGGCAAAGAAGAAAAGAGATAGGGTGATTGCTCCTGACTATCAAGGGGAAATAGTATTGCAACTACACAAATAAGGTATAAAAGAGTTTGCCTGGAACCCAGGAGATGCCCTACCCTACGGCATCTCTTAATATACCATGCCCTGTGATTAAAGTCAATAGAAAACTGCAACAACCAATCGAGGCAGCACTAACAATGACCCAGAAACTTCAGAAATGAAGGTGTGAGTCACCCCACAGGCAAAGAACCAAGACCAGCCAAGGTGCTTGCTGAGGTTAAAGGGAATATGGAATGGGTAGTAGAAGAAGATAGTTATAAATAAAAGCTACAACCATGTAAGGAGTTATAGAAACAAGGACTGTAATGGTTATGAATATTTCTTCCTTGTTTTGTTATGAGCATATTTGTATATGGACATAAAACAAAAAGTCTTTGTTTTCTTCTGTCTTATCCCCTTAGCACATGACATAAGTTGTATTTGCTTCATGTTGTAGTATTTAAGTTATAGGATATCAAGTTTAAGAGTGAATATTACCCAAGGACTTGTACCCTATTCTGGGGAGATTTGGTGTGTTTCCAGTTGTACAAGGACATTGAGTATTGATAGGTGAAAATATGACAGTAACTGTTTTTATTTAGAGATTAAGTATGGTTTAAAGAGATGTGTATGTCTGCCAAGCTGACAAGGGGTGGACTGTAATGGTTAGGTTCATGTATCAATGTGGCCGGGTTATGGTGCCCAGTTGTTAGGTCAAGTAAGCACTGGTCTGATTGTTATTGTGAGGACATTTTGTGGACTTAAATCATCAGTAAGTTGACTGCATCTATGGCTTATTACATCTACAATCAACTGAGGAGATTGCCTTCAACAATAAGAGAAGTTTCGTTCAATCAGTTGAAGGCTTTAAAAGGTGAAGTGATGATTTCAGCAGTCAGAAGACAGCATTTCCATCTCTACTTCAGCCAGCCAGCTTCTTCTGGAGAATTCATCAAAAACCTTCATTGGAGTTCCCAACTTGCGGCCTGTCCTACAGAATTTGGACTTTGCCCATCCCCACTGTTGTATGAGACAATTCTTATAAAAATCTCATAATATATACAGATATATCCTGTCAGTTCTATTTCCCTAGGGAACCCTGGCTAATGTACACTCCTATCACTGTAAAGGCTCTCCCTTCTGTGAGAAACACCCTTTCTACCCTACTGAGCTGGCTAATTCCCATCCCTCCTTTCAAAATTTAGATAGTGATATCACATTTTCCAGGAAACTTCCCTGACTACCACTGAAACCAAAACAACCTACACACACACACCAACACACTCATACATGCAGGTAGATCCTTAAGAGTCCCTAGTTCTCTGTACACATCTCTATACCTAATATCTAAAAGACTGTAAGTAACCACGTATATTTCTCTCTTATTCACTAGACATGAGCAGTGTACTCAAGCAATCAGTAGGAGTATCTGGAAATTTATAGGCATTTGGTGAATATTTAATCAATGAATAAATGAGGGCTCTAACCTACCATCTCCCTTTTTATTTGAGAAGGTATATGAACTTTCTACATATACCTACAGTTTACTTCTGTGGTGCTGCCTTGATATAGTGATGGCAGCAACTGGAGGGACTCTCAATCAAGATCAAACAAGAGCATGGACTCTGGACAATAAGGAATCTTGAGAGCTTCCAGACTTTATATTGATGTGTCCAACCCAGTTCAAGTGAATGAAGTCATAAAAATCTCTCCAAGACTCTATTCCATAGCTTCAAGCAGATGCATACCAGGTTATAGTTTACTATTTTAATTACCCACTCCCACCAAATATCTTAATTTTTAGAACTTGAAAGCTTTCAAGCACTTCCAGTGAAAGCTTCAGACCAACAAGTTCAATAAGGTAGGTTTGTGTCTCATTGTCCAGCAACTCTCTAAGCAGTCAGGTGCCTTGGATTAGGGCTCCATTAGCCAGTTAGTATATTGATTTCCAATTGGGGGGATGTTCAATGTCTGACTCCTTCAGTAAGTACCAAGAAAGGTAAGTGAGGAGACAAAAGAGTTTCCTGTCTTTTAGATTTGATCAAGGAACTGCTAAGTTCCTGGTTCTTGAAACAACAAAAGAATGAGGAAACTATGCCTTTTTTTTCCTTCCTATATCACTTGCTCTATCAATCCTGAAGAAGAAAAATAACTGTTTAGAAATGGCATGTACTGAAGATTGAAATGGAAGATACTGTCTCCAGGCCTCAACAAAAAAATGAGAAGAGTCAGTATTGCTAACAGGATCTCCTACTGAACCCACTCATTTTCATAAAGATTCCAAATATGTGCAGTGAGCATAGACAGTTTTCTCAAAGAGAGCCTTTGTTCTGTAGCTTGGAAAGAGAAATGAAGGGAGAAGTATACCTATAAAACTGATTAAGAGTTGATAAAGAAAGTGCTCTCTCTCCAGGGAAGCGGCTGTGACTCAATCAGTAGGGCTCCCGTTTACCATATGGGAGGCCCCGGGTTCGGTTCCCGGGGCCTCCTGGTGAAGGCAAGCCCGCTTGCACGGCGTGGTTAGCTGACCCAGCGAGCACAAGCAGCAAGGGGGGGATAAATGAATAAATAAATAAAATCTTTAAAAAAAAAAAAAAAGCAAGTGCTCTCTTTACATTTCTAACACAGAGAAATGGAATTGCTTTTCAATAATGTATTTTCATTACTAGAGTAAGATAGCAATGATCACAGTAAGAGTGAAAGATAGTCTTTTTATTCTTTGCAGTATATTTGGAGTGTGATCTTTGGTATTTCCTTTGGCACAAATAATTTTCTCATGGATGTTAGCTAGAAGTTTCTATGATGCTGCAGAAATAGGAAATAGAAGCAATAAACAAGTTATTAGAATATTTTATGTAAGAAAAGACAACTCATAAAACTGATAGCAGCAGAATAATAGACTAAGGAGTTGACCTGATTAAGAAAAGAGATGTCAGTTTAAGTAAACAACAATTGAGAAATGATATGTCCTGTAAATGTGAACCCAATAAAGTATATACAGGGCTGCAGACTGCTATTTAACTCATCGTGCATTATAAAGCCACTCAAGATTTTAGGGGGAAAGGACTTAATGCTTAAAAGAAACTACAGTCTTATTTTCAAGTCTTTGATATATCCTTGCTACATGATCTCATGATAAAAGACAGTGACATTATCAGTACTCAAGTGAGGTATTGCTAAAAGCTGGTCTCAGAAGAGGATATTCTCAGATACATATCAGGCAAAGGGCTATTATCCAAGATAATAAAACCAACTCCTGTAGTCCAGTGGTGTAGAGACCTGCAACACAGTGGAGGAGTTGACAGGGATTTTAAATAGATACATTACAAGGGAGGATATATCAATGACAATAGGCAATGAAGGAGTTAGTCATCAGGGAAATGCAGATTAAACAACAATAAGATACCACTGTCTACCCACAAGAATGTTCAAAATCAAAAGGACTGACCATACAAAGTATTGGTAAGGATGTGGAACAATGAGAACTCTCATACATTGTTGGTAGCGATATAAAATGATACTATCACTTTGGGGGAAAAAAAGGTCTGATACCTTCTTATAAAATTGAACATAACATGCTATGACCCATCAATTCCACACCTAGATAGTTACTCAAGTGAAAACATGTACACAAAATACCTTTCTAAAGATAGTTCATAGGAGCTTTATTCATAACAGTTAAAACCTGGAAATAGCCCAGGTGTCTATCAATAAGAGAAGGAATAAACAAACGGATACATTCATACATGGGATACCACTTATAACATACATGCAGCAACACACATAAATCTCAAAAACATGGTGAGTGGAAGAAACCTAAAATAAAAGGCTATATTGTCTGAATCTATTTATAGAGGATATTACTTGGGAGTGGGGGTGGAGTGACTGGGAAGGGGCAGTAGGGTATTTTCCGAGGTGATGGTAATGTTCATAAGATTTTGTATACGTCCATAGAGTTTTGAGTTACATAGGTATATACATTTGTCAAAAGTCAATGAATGTGCAAATAGTCTCGCTGTCCTGATTTTGTGATAATCAAGGTAGGCTAAACATTCACTATATTAGAAACCATGCATGTGTCCCCAGACCTAGCTTTTCTCCCTAGGTCTGGTTTTCAGAATGCTGGTGATAAATCAAGCCTGATTTATTATATGACCATCCTGTATGGGAAATGACTGTAACTGTGGGTGTCTTTGGTCAACCTTGGGAGATAAAGCAGGGGGCAGATGTGGCTCAAATGGTTGGGTGTCTATCACCCACATGGAAGGACCTGGGTTTAATCCCTGGGACCTCCCAGTAAAATATACATATACATATATATATATATATATATATATATATATATATATATATAGAGAGAGAGAGAGAGAGAGAGAGAGAGAGAGAGAGAGAGAGAGAAAGAGAGAGAGAGAAAGTGTGCAGGCCACCAGGCCCCATGCATGGGTGCATCGTCAGGCCCCGCTGAGCCACACAGCAAGATGACGACGTAACGGGAGAGGAACATGGGGAAGAGCCAAGATGAGACACGCCAAAAAACCAAGAACTAAGGTGGCCCAGGCAGTGGGATGCCTCTCTTCCACATCAGAGATTCCAAGGATCGAATCCCCTGTGAAGACAGGAGGAAAGGATGAGAAGAGAGGGCAAGAAACAAACACAGAGAATTGCCCAGCGAATGGACACAAAAACAGCAAAAACGGTGGGAAGGGGGAGCGGGGAGGGGAGAGAGGGGAAATGGACAAAAGTAAATAAATAAGAAATAATAGGGAGGGTTGGGGGAAAATATAGTATATGTAAGGTGTGGACTACAGTTAGTACTGTAGTAATATTTTCTCACAACTTTCCCTATATACTTATTGTTTATATATGTTCATGTATGAATGATGTACTTCAATAAATTTTTTTTAAAAGTCAATGAATGTACACTCGGGATTTATGCATTTTATGTACTCAAATTTTCTATCAAAAGAAAAAAATCTATAAGCAAGTATTAAACTCTATTCAATTATATGCATGCTGTAGTATTTCGGGGAAGTGTACTGATATCTACAATTTACTTTGAAATGCTCTGAAAAATTGGATTGATGGATGGATGGTTAGAGGGGTAGATAGATCAATAGATATGTAATAAAGCAAGTAGGCAGAGTGTTAATTGCAGAGTGTATGCAAAGAGTATAAAGTTCTTTTGGCTTTGCTGTATGTTTGAAATTGTCATAGCAAAGTATTGGGAAAATAAGTCTTTCCCTCAAAATAGATAACATGTATTTCAGAGAAGGTGACTCTGAATCTAAGAGCTCATTAAACACTCTCAGAGGAGTGTTGCCACAACTTTAAATACTGGCTTGTTTTACTTCCCAATACCCAGAAGTATAAATACTCACTTATTCACTTAATGCCCCAAAGCAAAAAACTATCATCAACTTTTTTGGCTTTATTATGCCCTGGAGCTTTGCTAATCAAAGACTGAATCAGTAGTAATGGTGTAATAGGGAGTTTGTTAGAAATGCAAAATCTCAGGCCCACCCCTGACCACTGAATGAGAATCTACATTTTAACAAGGTGGTGATTCATATACTTATTTATATACACATTAAAGAATGGGGAGCACTAGTGTCTAGCTTAGTTATTCCAATACACTTCTCTTCCCTGATTTTCCATCTACCTTTCTGGACATTCCTTCCAGAACTCCATCCCAGGCTCTTTTTCTTCTCTCCTCCCTGTGTAAGTTGGAGAGCTGTCCTTGATGCTCTGACATCTTCAACCCTTGTACTACAAGTCTTCCCTCCATCCAGCTTTGGCAGTCTTCTTTAACTGTATGCTGAAGACTTCCATTTGTGCATCTCTATACATTCTCTTGAACTCCAGGCCTGTATATTCAATCACCTATTGGCAATTTCTCTTTCAATGTCTCAGACTCACTATCAACTGAGTTCATATTTCTCTTTCTCTTTTCCAAACTCAATATCTCAGTTAATGATGTCATATTCTACCCAGGCATCCAAGGGGGAAGTCATGCCAGACTCCTCTCCCCTCTACACTGTACAGTAACTAAGTACTGTTCACCCACCTTTATAAATAGCTCTGAGAATGGTTCCCAGCTCCTCATTCCCATTGCCATTGATGAAGCTTTTTCTCCACACACTGGCTATAGGACACCTTCCTAACAGCTTTCCCTGCCTTAGGTTAAGCATTTCTCCACCCAACTGCCACCAAAGTGGTCCAGCCAAAATAAAATCTCTCATAACTCTCCTTTGTTTGTTTTTTTTTAACTTTATTTTGTACATTTAATAATTGAAAACATAAACAATTAAAAACTAAAAAGTAAACACAGATGAATAAATATATACATTTCTCGATTAAATGTAATGGATACATGTACATTTTTTTTTTTTTTTGAATCAAACAATATATTACACAATATATTTGGTTCATAGTAATGCATTCATACAGTATTTGCCCTTTTGTGTCTGGCTTGCTTCACTCAACATAATGTCTTCCAGGTTCATCCATGTTGCCATATGCTTTATGACTTCATTTCTTCTTACAGCTGCATAATACATCTTTCAAAACTGAGCCTCACTTTCAGCATAAAAGTCAAACTTCTTGATCTAGCAAGTATCCAGTCTGTCCTTCACCTTACTCTTAAGCCACATATTCTGCCATTCATATACTTGCACTGCATATCCTAAGTGATGGGAAAGATCTACAACAGCTGAATTGTTCTCTCTTACCCCGATACCGTGGCATACTACTTCCTCTTCCTGGATGGCAGTATTATAAGAGTGGTTAAGACCACCCCATCTGGAGCTAGGTGACCAGGGGTCAAATCCCAGTTCTGTGGTATTACTAGTTGAAGAGTACAGCTCCTGGCCAAAATGCTATTTTTGTGATTTTTTTCAGGCCCAAACATAGGCAATTACAAAGGCTTTACCTGACAGGCATCATGGGAGAATCCTGCCCTCCTCACAAAGACAGAGTGTGCAGCCAGTGCATTGCAGTCTCTGGTGGAAGTTGTAGTCGACTTCAAGGATGTCTGGTTGGTCCTGCTCAAACCCCCTCTGCATTTCTAGCCCAAGACCTTCCTCAGGCTCTACTGATGAGGCCTCATTGTCAGGGATAGGAAGGGGAGAACTTGAAGACACTTTATTCACAATATTCAGTATTTTCCCACACTTAATCCCCCCACCCAAACCTTCAAGTCCATAAAACTGCAGGGGCCATTTGTTCAGGGCTCCCTCAGCAGTAAGATATCTCTAAGTCTTACTCTGGGTTAGCCTCTTGCTAATGTCATGGCAGTAAGTGATTCAAGGCTTCACTCTTATTTCCATTTGGACTTTGTTTTAATTGCTACCTTTGACACCTAGCAGCTGAGCTCAACTCTTGACACTAGTTATGTAAGCTTGATTATGTTACTCAATTTCTCTAAGACCCAGTTTACTCACTTGTAAAATGAGAAAAGCAAATGGCATTTGTGCATGTGAGTGTGTGTGAACAAAGTGTGGTATATAGTAAGTGTTCAATGTGTTTTGTGTTATGTTATGGTTATCATTACATTGCCTGGAATCCCTACCCCCACCACCACCCCCCACCATCCCCATACTCTTCCTGGGTAATAGTTACTCAACCTTTTAAGAGTCAGCTTCAATACCACATTTTTAGGTGTTTTTTTCTTAGAACCTCCATACTCCTTTCCCACACAAAGATTTGGTTGTCTTTCTTATGAACTTCCACAACAGTTGGTAGACACCTCAATTAACATTGTTTTTCTGTTTATCTGTCTCTTCTCCTAGACTGGGAATTCCTTGATATGCAAATGTACCTTTCATCTCTGTATCTATAGCTTCTAGACCAATTTTTAGTCCATAATGGACATCAGTTAATGGTGGCTGAATGAATGAATAATCAATTGAGCAAAGATATCAGGCACATTCTGTGCCATAACATGAGGCTGAGCAAAGCAAGACCTGCAGCCTACTTAATGGTTAATGTCTGAAGAAGTGAGACAGTCATGAAGAGCACATCATCTGATAAATGTAACACACAAAATCCCTGTACGCGTAAGCAGGAATAGAATGCCTCTCCTCCTTCTCCTGGAATTGCATCTCATTTTTCTGACCTCTGTTTGCTTCTAACATTTTTGGATCTCAGATGTCTCCTTACTAAGCTAAATTTAGTCTGATAAACTTAGATATATGCTAAGTAATTAATTTTTTTTCTTTTGGGATAAGAAAATATCTTATTCCTTAGCTCAGTTGTTTAAAATATAAGTTTGACAAGCTGAATGTGAGAGTACTGTGAGTTTTCCTGAAAAGAAAGACTACAACCATGCTCTTTTTTGCCTCAAGGATTTTACTGCCAGGGACAAACAGACTTCAAGGCTGATAGAGCACATTGGTTTTACCACACACATAAGGAACGCTGGCTACCATGTATTGGGTGCTAACTAGGGACAAAACATTGAGCTAAGCATTTTGCAAGCATTATTGTATTTAAATCTTCATATCAATCCTGTGATGTATTGTACTTCTCCTTTTTCATGTGCTTCATTTAAAACAGTATCACAAGAGACTGAATACAAAAGCAGTTATGAGAATCCAGCTATCTTCTATTAAGCCAGACATTAAAGAAATTTGCAAAAATATAAAACAATGACCTTTGTCTCACTAGATATTTAATTTAGAAAATAGTTATTTTTTATAAAATACATTTTTGTGTTAACACATTAACAGGATAACAATTGTTATATTTAGAGGAATTAATAATTATTTTTTTAAATTCTAGGTTTTAGTTTCTAATATGATAAATTTTGATAGATATAATATACATAAACAAAATCTCTTTAAGGTCCTTCATAATTTAAGATTGAAAAGTTTCCTGACACAAAACACTTAAGAACTTCTGTTTTATAGCCCTTATCACTAATTTACATTCTATTCTTTTTTAAAAAATTGTTTACTTATTTATTTTTTATCTCCATCCATCAGATTGTTAATCATGAGAAGAGGGATCTAGACAAGTCTTATTCACAGACATATCCTACCCCTAAAAGAGTGACTTGCACATACTAGGACGTTCAATAACTATTTGGTTGAATCAATGAATCCTAATTTTAAAAATGAAAAAAGAATCTTAAAGAGGTTAAATTATGTGCCCAAGGTCACATGGCTAATAAGTGGCAGAGTGAGAATTCAAATTCAGCTCTGTCCTTTCCAAGCTCATGTTTTTTGATTAAAATACTCCACCAAACTTCCTTTGCAGTAAAGATTTAGAGGTGGCCTTGAGACAGTAACATCTAGCTTTAATACCATCCCACTTCTACCCTTATAAGCTTTTATTTTATAACATGTTATGGCTGACATAAAATTATTTTAGTATTGGAGGGAAACTTCAAGGGCATTAGGTCCAACTGCTTGTAGGTTGTAATGGGTTGAATTGTGTACTTCCATTTGGACTTGTTCTTGGTTTTGGTCTGCACTCTGGCGGATGTGGACACATTGTAACTAAAATCTCTTCAAGATGTTACTTCATTTAAGGTACCACCCCACTGAATCAGGTTGGGTTTTAATCCAAATTTCTTAAATCCTTTATAGGCAGAGTTAAAGTTGGATGGAGAGAAAAGCCAAGAGAGGCGGCCATGTGCACTGCCATGTGACATAAAAGCAAGGATCAAGGATTGTGGGTAGCCAGCCAGCCCCAGAAGACCATGGTGTTCAGGAAGAAAGCATTGCCTTGCTGATGCCTTGATTTCAGAGTTTTCCTAGCCTCAAAACTGTGAGTCAAATAAATTCCCATTGTTTAAACCCAAACTCTGTTTCATATTTGTTTTAGCAGCCAGGAAACTAAAACACACACCTACCCAGAGTCACAGAGTTAATTATTCATACAGCTGAGGACCTGAGCAACCTGATCTTCCAACCATTCCCATTAGGGCAACATTTGTGGTACCCAGGAATGGAAATCACATGAAGCGGTTTTCATTTTTTTTCCTCACCCCCAGCTTTTTCTTTTCTGGAACCCCAGATGATAAGGAAAGGAAAGAAAGAGATGGGGCCTAGCATGTCAAGTTGAAAGATTTGGCTTTCTGACCACAGCAGACCAATTTTTCCATTGCTGACACCTTGACTTGATAGCTTGTTTTAAAGGTATGTCTTGATGAATGACACCTGGCTTCACAAAGCAGGCTCTTCCTGAGCAGAGGCTGCAGCATATGAAGTAGAAGCCCATTCTGACAATATTAGCATGTGGCAGAGGCACAGACTACAAGTCTTTAGAAAGCAAGGCCCTTTGGAAAAGCCCTTTCCAAGTCTCTCTTGTAATTTAATTACTTTTCCTTTGACATTCAAACCAACAAACAGAAGTACTTGCTTACCAAATCATTTTGAATGCTGCAAGGCAGAAACCTAAAGCAAACGTGATGCAAGCCGTCACTATGGGATATGTTCATGAGTGTTCACAGGTAACCTAGGTGAGGAACAGAATGAAAAGGGGCATCATGTCTCCTACACTTTGCCCTATCAGTACTCAGGGTAATACCAGTTTCACACCAATTTCAATGCCCAGGGAAATACTTCTGATCAGTGTTGGTCTTAAGTGCTTAGTGGCTAGTTAGAGTGGTAAGCTCCCCAGTTTCTCACACATAGTGGATGATCAATGAATACTCGTTGATTGACTAATTTTCTGCCATGCCAACATGTGCTGCAAACATTCACCATGAGTATGCTTCCTCTAGTTTGAAAACTCTGTGGTTGTACAGAAGACCAAACAAATACTGCTATCTTTAGCAGAGAAGGTTACATTTATAAATCAGGATGGTTTATATACTTGTTGGTAGAAATGATATTTTACCTTTAGAGAGATGTTATGTTCAGATTACAGCTGTCAGATGAAAATATTGACTTGGCCTACAGCACTATGACAAAATATAAAATAGTAACATCTACCCCATCCAAAGTAAATTCAAATATATTATCTTTTACTTGTGGGTAGGGAGACAATGGCATTAAAAAAGCCAGAGACTTAAGGTCAAACTAATTGAGTTAACAAGAGAAGGTTTAAATTTATCCTAATTAATTTCCTTGCTCAATATACTGCTGAGCAATGGGAACAAAAGTTAATGCCATGACACCAGGATTTCAAGGAAAGAAAACATTTTATTGCAAGGCCGCCAAACAAGAAGACAGGAGGCAAAAGTCAACTGTCTCCCGGAATTGAGGAAGTTTATGGTTTTGATGGTGGTGATACAGGGGGTTGGGTTTAGAGGGCTAGGTAATGTGGGCAGGATGCGGGTAGAGACAAGAGGAGTATTTCAGATGGGTATCATGCTAAACCATACATCACATGATCAGAAGATGGCATCCTTAGTATTATGAGTGGGTGGAGATTTAACAGGAGAGATCTCATTAGATTACTTTAGGTTATGCTTGGCAGCAAGTGCACATGTGTCTGGCTAAGAATTCCTATAGACGAGTTGGAGCTGTTTCCTTCCCGTGTCAGGCAATTTTGTGGTAAGGGGTTGTGGTGATTTATTGGAGAGGGGAAGTTAAAGCAGCTTGTGACAGGGCAGAGAAAACAGAGGAGTTTCCATGGTTTCAAATATTTTTCCCTAACCTTGATACTTCTCATTTTATTTCTGGATTTCAATCTATGTAATATCTATACACTAGCATGAACTAAGTGCTTAATTAATTTTTGTTGAATTAATTTAATATAATGGTTCTTACAGTCAGGTCTGAAGAACCCTGGGAGGAGTGATATGCTGGAGCTGGCTTCTACCATCTTGCAAGGGCAAGTTATCAATTTTTCAAGAATTTTACAATCCATTTGTTAAATGTAACCATTATTAAAAATTGAATTATAAAAACTTACAATTAAATTGTATTAGAAAAAAGAAAATACATACTGAAAACCCATCACTTCCTAATTATTTTATTGCATTTTACTATTACCTATGCTCTTGAAATTATAAAATCTATATTGGTATGCCACTGTGCATCTCTTCCCAATTTTTCTTTATTGGCTGTGATCAGAGTATTTACACCAGGGAAATCAGCAGTACTACAAACAAGGTGCTTTTTCCCCTCTGGTGAGCTGGTTATTAAAACATTTACCAGCATACCACTTCCTTGGGGTTCCTGAAACCCTTTCAGGAGCACCAGGTCCTTCCTCTTCAACTATATATCTGTGAGCTAAGATTTTCTTCATATTTGTTAGCCAAAACAACATATTGAAACAGATTGCATGCAGAAGCAGATATGAGACTCCTACTGTCGGCCAGATAGTAAAGCTATTTTCAAAACCGTGAAACTATGTCCCTCTTCTCACTTTTTTTTTTCCTTTTTCATACAAATGTGTTATTTGTGTTAACATGTAATGATTTTTATTGTTAACTTTAAATGACAAGTATTTTTTTTTGATTTCTTAGTTTTAAATTCTAATACAGTAAATATTGATAAATAGAAGTCACATAAACAAAATTCTTTGATTTAGTCAACATTTTTTAAGAGGGTAAAGGGGTCCTGAGAGCAAAAGGTTGAGAACTTGAGACCTGCTGATTTAATAAGTCCCATATCATGCTTTTCACACCAACATATTCTGATTCACATCTCTATTTCTATGTTGTGTACACAAACATACACACAATGCATACACCTGACAGTGCAGTGAAACTAGAAGAGCAGGTTTGTATTTCTATGTGTGTGTGACCTTGGAGATTAATTCACTTACCCTTTTCAAATCTTTATTCCTCTATTTGCAAAAAGACCATGCTAGACAAGATGATCTCAATGAATCTTTTTTTTTTTTTAGCTCCTTAGATTCTGTAACTATGAGAATTATTAATGAGCTTTGCTCCTAGTTTAAAGGCAGTAGAAATGTTTTTGCTTTGTGATCTTTTTCCTACCTCCAAACCACATCATCACTATTTTTAAAAATCTTTTCCTTCTGAGCTCTTGTCCCCAAAAGGACTTAACATTTGATTACCTCACTACATTACAAAAGTCACTACTTCCAGCTGTCAAAAAATCAGACCAGTCCCTGACTAAACTATATGGCATGTAGCAGATGCAAAAGCCCAGTGCAAACCAAGAAAATGCCAGTTTAAGGGCACTCCATCCATCAGGTGAAAAATGAAATGCCTAAAGCAGGCACTGCAACTGAATTTAATAAAACAGCCCGACCCCTGCTTTGCATCTCCCCACAGCCACAGAGTTAAATGGGAGGCATGTGCTGCCTGAATATTTTCTCTTTCCTGAGCAAACAATGCCAATTAGTACCTGCTTGGCGTCCTTAAGTGTGTGTGAATTATTAGTCTTGATCCCAGGCAAGTCCGCATGTGCTTTGCCTCGGAAATCACTGCGGCAAAATGCAAATGATGTATGAAATAAAAGGCCCTTGCCAAGTGCGCCAAGCCTGCAGCCTTCACTTTCAAATCACATCTGCTGCTCTCCTCTCTTTGCACGCCCGGAGCCATAGCGAGGGGTGAAATCTATCCCAGTCTGTTAGGAATTCAATTTCCATATCCTTTCCCAAAACCGAACATACGACCATGAAAAACCAACCCAGCCGCCAGCGAAGCAGAACCGGAGATGAGAAGGGCTTAGGGAGAGCGTGAGTGAGCCGGCACCGCGGGGCGCGGCCGCCTTGCGCTGCTGGTCCTGCCCTGATCAGAGTCCCACTGAGGCCTGGCCTAGGAAGGGGCCCAGGAATCAGAGCTGCGCTAAAATGGCTGCCAGCAGCACAGTTGCTGGGAGGCGAACTGCTTTGTGCCAGCAGCAGGCTGCCCTCCCCAAGCGGCCCAATGCGCCAGGACGCGTCCGCCTCCCGGCAGCAGCCGAGGGGTTCCGCATTTGGGGGGCACTTCCCAAGGACAAGAAGAAGCCATCGCCGCGGCTTCATTTAACTCTGTAGAAAGCCATCTCCGCACTGCCCTCCACTACAAAGCACGTGCGGCAAGGCATCGCCATGGCAACCTCCTTTCTCCCGCTCTCTCATTATTGAACAGCTGAGACACCGAGCGTCCCTGAACTTGTTACTGCCCAAGTTAATGCGGTCCTCCGAGGGTTTGGTTTCCTAACTATTGTTTTTTTGTTTTTTTCTTTCCCCGCAACCGACTGCTTCTTGAAGCTAGAAAAATCTACCCGTGTGTTTCAAATGTTCTCCCCTCCGTTCCTGGCCCAGCGCGTTTACATGCATGTCAGTGAATCTGATAGTTCTCCTAGAAGGCGGTGCAGCAGAATAAACTGGAAGGAAGCACGGATTCAACCCCAACTTTGATTCTCTTACTCCAACCTTGCAACCATTTTGACATTTACAGGCTTCAGTTTCTCAATATATAAACCATAAAAAGTTCTGTAGTGATCTTCTTTACCTCTCCCACCTGTAATTAAGGGTGGAAGGTTTTATTTAGAGTACAGTATTCTCTCTAGCTGTGGCCTTAAAGCATGCCCAAGGAAATGGCATTTGAGGAAGTAAAGTGACCAACAATTATTTCTTTTAATTATGAATAATTTTTTAAAGACCCTCCAAAAGACAAGATAGTGTAAGCTTGTTAATAATCAAAGAAATTCAAATTAAAAATAATGGAAGTATGCTATGTGGTAAGCATTTCTGTTGTTGTTACCTTTTAATAATAGCCAACGCTGACAAAGGTGTGGCAAAATACTCATGTGTAGCTGGTGAGATGGTGAATTGATACACTTCCTGGAAGCTTGTTGTTTTTTGGTTTTTTTGTGGGTTTTTTTAGAAATAATTAGAGTCTTGAACAAAATATAGCTACAAAGATGCTCATAGCATGTTTATAAATGTCAAAAATAGAGGCTTGGTTAAAGAAATCAATACAATGGGATATTGTGCATCTTTTAAAAATGAAATGAGAGGCTGCATGATTCCTTGAAAGATTTTCTAAATGATTTTTTGCTAAGGGAAATATGAATATAAACCAGTGACTAATCTGATCCCATTTTTATTTTTATTTAAGTGTCTATGTCAAGTGTTGACTGCTTATCTCTGGGTAGTGGGATTACAGATGATTTTTTATGTTCCTTACTCTTTCTTTGACAGTTACAAGCATTATTTTACATAACAATAAAAAGCTAAAATGTGTTTTGTTTTGTTTTTTATTGTGTCAGCAGAATATTTTATACACTGTGTATTTTATAAATAATTTATTTATAATCATATAACCTGTTTATAAATAGACTGTAATTATTTTTTTTTTCCTCAAAGGAAAGTATGGAGATTTTAATATTAGAAAAGAATTCTTGTTCCTTTGGGTCATTTGTTTTTCCTCTCAGATATTCAAGTACTTACATTTCATTTGGAAAAAGAAACATTTCTTTAATTCTTTACATTCTACCAAAGAAAACAAAATGAGTTTCCATTAAAAACATAATGATATCAAGAAATATTCAAAAAATGAATATTCAAAAAACCCTTTAGAATGGAAAACCTCCATTCAGGATTAAGACTTTTCATTTTTGTCTCATTCTCTGCTTAGAGATTTTCATCTTGAAAATCAGTTGTTAATTTAAAATGGAAATACATGAGTGATGAAAGCACTGGCTGCAGTGCCACACTGTGCACAAAGTGGAATCTTTTAAAAACAACGTTTCTGTGGTCCCTGTACCCAGGCCCCAGAAGAGCAGGGAATGTCCTGTCATCTTATTCACAGGAGACTACAGGATCCTTCAGGGAAACCACTCTCTTCCCAGCATGGGTGAGAGTGAACCTGATTGTTGTCCAGTAGCTTGAGAGAAGCATTACGCTCCCACCCCTCGTTTCTGAGAAGGCTCAGGGAGAAGCCAGACTTGGCCAATGGTGACAAATTGGGGCCTTTAAATGCTTGACAACTGCTGGCTGGGAGTTATCCTGAGGAAAAAGCTCAGAGACTTGGGCAAAAAGATAGCTAAAGAAGGTTTATTTTTTCACTATTTTTATAACAGTAAAATTTTAGAATACACCTAAATGTCCAAGAATTAAAGAAATTAGTTACAGATAGAGGGTAAAATTTCATGCAGTCTTTAAAAATGATATAGAAAATATTTAACGATACAGGAAAGTTTTCACAGTGTAGTGTCAACTGAAAAGAAGGGCACATTAAAATAGAATGTACAGTATGACCCTATTTTATAAAAATTCTTATTACACACTATAGATACATGTAACTGGCATCTTAAACTCCAAAATGATGTATTGCCATTTATTTCTATTTTCTCTTAGTTTCACTAATTAAGGCAATTAATAATAAACTATTAATGGCAAAGAATTATAAATGAGGTGTTAATGGGAAAGAGTATATTCTATTGGAAGCCAGGGAAAGATACTGCACACGCTGATGACTTTTTATGTCTGCATTTGCAGGCACCTGGAAACTCTTTCACCAAAGCACACATTTTATAAGCTCAGCAAATAAGGGATGTTACATCACCTGAGTCACATTACCCACATTATATATCATTTATCCGGACGAAAGTTCTAGGACCCTGTCTTTCTTTCCAACCTAATTTTTAGAGCAGATATGACACCATTCACCTGAAAACATCTGCTGAAAAGATTAAATCAGGCTAAAGGTTGTCCAGGCCCCAAATAAGCAAATTCTTTGCCTTCTCCAAGTGCATGCATGCTCTGGATTCTGACCTTATTTTCCATAAACCACTAATTTACAAAAGGACTCTCTAATTGAAAATCCACATGGGCTCCCCCTCAGGGTACATGGCTAAGCTTTTCAGCATATTCCTGCAGGCTCTTTATTACCTGATCCCTGCCAACCACTCCAGCCTCCTGGGCTCAGCCACAATGAGACCACAACAGCTCACATGATTTCAGCCGTATTATGTGCCGGACATTGTTGTAATTCTCTCAACAAACCTATGGAAAATTACTCTTCCCATTTTACTGATGAATAAACTGAGGCACAGAGAGGTTAAGCAATGTTCCCATCATCCACGATTAGTAGTAAGCATTAGGATCAGAACCCAGGAAGCCTGCCTCCAGTTCTTAACTGTTATTCCACTGTCAAGATATATAGTTTCCCAAATAGATCCTTAGTTTCAATGCTGCTTGGTCCTGGCTCTTCCACCTGTGTTGAAGTTCCTTCCACTTTGCCAGCCAAACCCTGACTCTTCTTTCAAAACACAGGTATATTGTATCTCCTTTGAAAGGTATTCTTCATTCATCCTAGGCATGATTACGGGTTTTCCTCTATGCTCCCATATGTACCTCAGATATGATACTTATAACACTGCCGTAAGGGATATTTACTTATATGCCTCCACCAATAATCTGTGAACTCTTCAAAGCAAGGGCTCAAATTTCTATTAATATTTATATCTCCAGGGCCCCACACACGCACCACACAAAGCTTGACACATAAGAGATAATTAATAATGAATGTATGTATGAATGATCGTGAAGAGTACCATGTAGCCCCCAACATGGTAATGTCCTCCCATGACAGTCACTGTCCCACCATTAGTGTATGTGCTGTGTAGACAAACACTGGGCTAGTAGCCAAAAGACTGGTGTAATGCCAGCTTTATGCTAAAATGCAATCTTTGCCTTGCTGGGATCTGGGAAATTGTGGACATGTTATTAGGGAGGGGAGAGAATGTTAAGAGGACCCATTAAGAGTATTATCAGGGATCATTTAGCCAATTTGCCAGCTATTCTATTAGGAAGGAGACCCCAGAAGGGTGGACAGAGGATGGCTAAGTCTGATAAAGGATTTAGAACTTGGCATGTTGCCATGCAAGGGCATAACTTGACTATGCCCTTAGCTGGCAGGTTGAAAGTAGCACCAGTGCTCTGGGTATTTCTGGTGGTCTAGATGTCTCCTGTCTCATCAGTTTCATCAAGACAGGCCTGAAAGTCACGGACTGTCCATGTCAACATTCTTGAATAGTCAGAAGTTTATTCTAGCTGGTTTCATGCAGGTCACTAGTGAACTGAACTGATAGAAGGTAATGAATATGTATGTATTAAAATAGATCCCTAATGAATATTTAACATAAAGACGTTTCTGTTTGCATTAGTTTTACAATTCGTATCAACTTGCTGTTGCTCCTGCATTTTTATTAAGCTGCCTCAAATTCCTTTTTGAACAAAACTGGGAATGAATGCATACATGACATTAAAATAAACATATTGGTGATTTACCTTGAGGATTTAGTTTGAAGTTTACTTTGCATTTCTAGGTTTATTTGTGACTGCATTTCTAGGGGAATCTAGTGCATCCTCATAGATACCAAAACAAATAATTTGAAAGGGTCAAAATACTAGTGGGTATCATGTGCACTCTTTTGGAGGAAATAAATCAGTTTACCCCCAAAATATTTCCTGTACTCAATTAGAAAAAAAAATGAGCTTTCACTGTTTAAATGTCCCATTGACCATCATTTAAAACCTTTTATGTATGGTGCTATCACACATTTAACTATGGGTTGTTTTTTTAAAGTTTTCCAAAGTTCTCATAGGCATCTAGTGACTCCTTGTGGAGTTTTCTCTCTACATGCAACAATTCATTGAAAAGTTAGGAAACATAGAATCTCAGAGTTGAAGGGACTATAGAAGTATTTAATGTCAACATCCACTCAGTTAGGAACCTATTTTGCAATACCCTCGAAAGAGGGTTGAAAATCTCTAGTGACAAGAAGGCATCTTTTGGGTTACTGCCTCCCTCTCTCCCCCTCTATTGGTGAGCTAGACTTGAAAACCATGTTGTAATTTTTCTGAGATTTTTCTATGGAGATATTCATTTCAACAGGGCTCAGAATGCAAGTAAAAAAGGAAGAGAAGGATTTTACATTGGCCAAAGTTTGTGATGCCCACTGGAATTTTATATATAGAATTAGATCCTCATGACAGTGTTGGTCTTACTTGGAGGCCAAGTATTCAATGTTCCAAGTATGGTGAGATGTGTCTAAAATCCCATCTCCCCCAAAACCCCCAATCTCCCACTTATTCTGTAATCTCACAATTAATTTATATTTTGTATTTAGATATGCCATATTCAATAATCTTGCCAGTTGTGGTTTGGAACTGTATGCACCCCAGAAAAATGTGTTCTTACAGCTAATCCATTCATGTGAGTATAAACTTATTGTACATAGGACCTTTTGATGAGGTCACTTCAGTTAAGGCATGGCCCAGGGTGGGTCTTAATTCTCTTACTTGGAGTCCTTTATAAGAGAAGAAATTCAGACACAGAGAGAGCCACGGAAGCAAGAAGCTGAAAGCAATGGAAACTGGAAGAGAGGGGAGAGACCAGAAGATGCCTCCATGTGCCTTGCCATATGGCAAAGGAGTCAAGGATAGCCAGCATCCAGTCTTTGGGGACAAAGCATCACCTTGATGATGTCTTGATTTGGACATTTTTATCAGCCTCAAAATTGTAAGCTAATAAATTTTGTTAAGCCAATCCATTTCATGATATCTGCTTTCAGCAGCATAGAAACTAAAACATCAGTAGACATTTGTTATTTGGAGCCCAGTACCTACTTTCTTGCCCTGATTGTATCCCAACTGCCTTTTATGAAACTACCCTCCCTTACATTGTGTGTGGTTTTTGTGGGATGGTAAGCCTAGTTGTCCAATTCCTGCTCTTGAAGTTTCAGTACAATCAGGTGGTTAGCAAAGCCATCTAGATACTTCCTCTCAGGACATTGAAACTTATGTAATGATCAAGAACCTGAGAGGCTCATTTGAGACTGCCATTGCAGCAGTGGTGCCCTAGCAGACTTTTGGGCTATGGACCATCTCCTCACTGTACAGAGAAGCCTTAGATCTTGCCTGGTTTCAAGCCTAGTTCTTCAGCTTTTCTGTCATTTCTTGGCATTCCTAATATCTTTCAAATATATTCTCTCTTAAAAAATTAGCTAGATTCTAAAATTGATTGTGGTGGTTGTTGCACAACTCTGAATATACTAAAAAAACAACAACAACACTGAGTTATATAATTTAAATGGGTAAATTGTTTGGCATGTGAATTATATCTCAAAACCATTACAAGAAATAGTTAGCCAGAGTTGTTCTATATTGCTTGAAGCATAACAAGATACAATTGATATAATCTTTCTGTCAAAATACAAATATCTAAACTGCAAAGGTTTACATATTCTCAAACCTTATCTATTGAATTTACCAGGAAATAAGAAATGGAGTAAAAGTTTTAATGGTGTTTGCACAAGTCTGGAGAATACAGTGGTATTCTGAGAGGGCAGGCAAGGATGAGGGTACCACTTGGGGGATGATTTTAGGTATTCTTGCTGGCATAAGGACATATTGGCCTGAGATGTGGGAGATGGACATGTGAAAATGTGTTGTGGTAGCTCCAAAGGCGAGGAAATTTTTCTTGCCATTGGTTCAAAATCCAAATTAATCTGAAGTAAAATACCTAGTACCAATTTATCTCTTTTCTCCAGCAAATCATTTAGAATTCATCACATTACTTTTAAGAACAAATGTAGTGGTTGAAGGTGAAGGACACATGTGAAAATGTATAACTAACAATTGACACACTACAAACCTTGGAGTAAAGATTCCCTGTGCGTTATTTTATTGACAACCCACAGCAACCCTGTATTTCAATTTGGAAAAAAATTAGTAATTTTCTCAAGGTTACAAGCCAGGAAGTAAAGGAGATGGAATTCAAACTCAGGTCCATCTGGTTCCAAAGGTCATGCTTTCTCTTAATGTCCCTCACTGAGCTTGGTCTTTCATTGTTCTGAGATGTAATCCCTCAAATTATTTCATGAGTAATGGAGGACAGGAAAAAATAGATGATAATATATAGAGATATCTAGTAATAAAATATTAACTTTTCAATCAAACCAACATCATGAGGAACATTTTGTACATTTTCACACATACACACACACAAAATGAATTTTCTAGGAATATAAAATGTATTTAATCTGGCTCAAGCTTACCTCTTAGTTTCATCTCTTCTTACCTGTACCCTCTTATTCTCCATATGCCAGGAGTTATAGAATTTGCATATGCTTTTCTCTCCACTCAAAATATCCTTCCTCATGTGCCCCCATTTTTTTCTCAATTATATCAAGGAAAATGTGCTCAATTCAACCTTCCCTTAGCTATACTCATAGTAGATAGACCCAACACCCCCTACCCCACTACAGAACTCAAAATCATCCTATGTCTATAGCACATTTCAATCTGTATAATTCTTTTGGCTTGCCTCTTTCTGGCGCTAAGAAGCAGATTACTTGAGTCTATAAACTGCATCCAATGAATTGTCTTTAAACTTCATCCCCTATTCCATACCTGGAACTCGTTAAGCACACAATAAATGTGTGTTGGTGAATAAACAATTACCCAACAGCCGGAAAGTTTCCAAAGTATAATAAACTCAGTTTAGTTTATGATAGGCCATTCTAGTTAAACAAATAATCCAAGTGTGTGGTTTGAAGCTGTATGTATCCAAGAAAAAACATGTTCTTAAAGTTAATCCGTTCTTGTGGGTGTGAACTCATTGTATAAGTAGGACCTTTTGATGAGGCTTCTACAGTTAAAGTGTGACCCACTTCATTCAGAATGGGTCTTAATCCTCTTACTGGAGTCCTCTATAAACAGACTGGATTCACACATGAGACTAAAGCCTCAAAGAAGAAGCTGAAATCAATGAAACCTAAAAGAGAAGGGAGAGACCAGCAGACACCACCACACCACCGAGAGGCTTGTCACATGACAGCATGGGCCAAGGATTGCCAGCAACTGGTCTTGGGAAGAAAAACATCACCTTGATGATGCCTTAATTTGGATATTTTCCCAGTGCCAAAATTGTAAGTGCATAAATTCCATTGTTTAGCCTGACCCATTTCATGATATTTGCTTTGAGGAACCTAGGTAACTAAAACACCATTTAAAAATTATCTATGCCATACATGTTATCAAAGAACCATCATATTGAAAATATGAAAAATAAGAAAACCCCACTAAACTTTTCATTTCCCCTTGATTAAATAATTTTTGATATTTTAATGATTGAGGACATCATAGGCTTTCATTGATTGTCATCAGTAGGCATGATTGAGCCCAATTTAATAAATAGTTCTGGCTAGCTGGGTGTAAAATGCAAGAGCACTTATTATAAACAGATACACATGAGGTATCACTATTCTTCCAAATATTGATCCAACAGAATTTCTACATCTAGGGGAAAAATCTATTTTGGAAGTGCATATAGATATTTTATTCAGTAATTTGGGGGGAGATACTGTTATCTGCTATACTACCCTTGACAAGCCTGTCACCAATATTAAGATTGTTCTAGGCAAAAGTTGATTTTTGGAGACTTAATACAAGGACTTCCTGCCTATTTATTCCTAATTTACTTTATCATTTTTGTCATCAATGTTCCAACGTCTGGTTCCATATCCTGGCTTCATATCACCTTTGCCTTCTTCATGTTTTAGAACCATTTACACTCTGTGCCTGGCATTTAGGACTTCAGCAATTGGGAAGGGTTTGGCTCCTTGTTGCCTCTGGTGGGGACTCTTCCTCCAACTCCCAGGGGACTTTCCCCCTTGCCTGTACCACTCTCCAATTTCATCCATGGTGAGTGGGAAGACAGAGGGATTAGACAAGCAAAACTTTAAGGTTGTTATTCCTCTTTGCCACCACAAATATATGAGCAGTTCCCTTATAACAGGAACCCAAACCCAGTTGACTCTTGACCAAATTTGAATGGTCGGCAATTTACAGTGAACTTTACATGGGGAAAAGTGTGATCTCAGCATTTTCTGAATTCTAATCCTTGCTTATATTCATGAGTGCACACAGGCAAGTCAGTTACCTTTTGTATCCTTTCAAAAAAAAAAAAAATGCTCTGGCCAGTTTTATTAAAGAAAATTTTTTCATGATTTTCTTTTCGCCAGTCTGTTCTGGCATGTTTCTAATGATATCAGAATCACCTAGAAAATAAAACAGAGTAATTTTACAATTTATTTAATGGCAACTGGCAACCACAAAAATTCCCTTCTTTAGTTATGCCTTCTTTAAGACATAACTCTGCAAAATTAACACTGGTTACTTTCAAAGTTATTGCAGTAGCTATATCTCCTGAGATTAACCAAAGATACCTAGAGTTACAGCCATTTCCCATACAGGAGAGTCACATAATAAATCGGACTTGGTTTATCATGAGCATTTTAAAAACCAGACCTAGGGAGAAAAGACTAGGTCTGTGGACACATACATGGCCCTAATATAGCGAATGTTTAGCCTGCCCTGGTTATCACAAAATCAGGACAGTGAGAATATTCGCAACATTAGTGTCTTAATATCACAGTACGCATTTATCAATTGTAATGAATGTGCCACACTAATGAAGGATGTTGTTTATGTGGGAGGGTGTGGGATGTGTGGGGAGCGGGATGCATGGGAATCCCAATATTTTTTGTGTAACATTTGTGTAATCTAAGTATCTTTAAAAAAAAATATATATATATATATATTTTTTTAAAAAGATCACATCTGTAAAATGATTATAAGAACAGCCATCTCCTGAAAAAAGAGTCTAGATTAATTTATTTGTAGAGCTATAGTAGAATTATAAAGACCTCTCTATGCTAAGATGATAGTTCTCTCCTATTTTCATTTACTGGGACACCAGGAAAAGTTGATGGCACTTTAGTGTGTGTGTGTGCATGTGTTTGTGTGTGTAATGCCATGAAATATTTATATATTAAATGATATCATATGAACTAGAAACATTTTTAGCAGAAAATATGACTATTCCAAGTCTGCTGTAATTTACTACTGTGAGTGTCCTGAGTGGTTGAGGTGATGAAGGGAGGAAGCAAGCAAAATGGAAAAAAGAAAAGCATGGATTTCCGTTTCTGAGTTACCCTGCATGTTTGTTCCTCAATCATTCCCCACCACCCAATTGTTAAAAAGACAAGCTTTAGGAGCTTTAAAATACCAAGAAATATAATTATGTAGAAGAAATTTTAAAATTTGAGACATCACTAATTTCAAAAAATCATTTTTTGCTTTTGGAAGCAGACTACTCCAGCCTAAGCCAAGGAGCTTCAAAGTTCCACACAACTGTAGTTTTGGAACCGCTGTATTCATATCCCATGACTATCCTCTAAACAATTATTTCCCCTACTTTTTTCCCGTAAAGTGAACTGCAAGATAATGGTTTTACTCAGATGGGGATTGAGATGCTAATATTTCCAAAGAGAATGAATCCAGAGTTTAGCACAAATACATAAAATATACATTTCTCATTTTTAACAGTCTTTTAAATGTTAACATAGAGCATTCACACTGCATTCATTCGTGGAATAGATGCCTAATTTAAAACATATTTTCCATTAGAGAGATGGTTTGTATATGGAAAATGAAATAACTCCCTTAGTCCCTCTGTGTATATAGAAAGAGAAATTTGGAGCCATTATGTAGTTTATGCTTAAGTTTTTGATTAAAAGATACCATGAAAATCCCATGAGAGCTCTGCCCAAGGTAGAAGATTTGAATTGAGCATACTGAAAAAAGATCAGGTGCCCAAATACCAGTTTTAAGTATCTTTTCTAACTGAACTATATAATAAACTGTCCACATGAATGTAAAAACCAGCAACTTCCTGAATAATGGTTCCATCTGTTTTCCAGTCAAACTTAAATCCCCTACCTCTAAATTTGGTTAATAATTCCATTTTAGAGCTGGAATGGAACTTAGTCCAATCCTGTTATATAGAAGATGAGGAAATGGAGGCACAGAGAGACTGCTCCTTAATAGCCCCTACTAGTCCTTCTAGTCTTGGCCTAAGGGAGGCCTTCCCTGATTCCACTGCCAACAAATGATGTTCCCTGTTATATACTTACACATCCCCCAGCATTTTTCCTTCATAATACTTAATGTAATTTGAAATTATAAAATTGATTGTCATGACTTTTTAGAGTCCATTGCTACCTATAAAAGGTTCTATGACCTTGGTCCCTCTACCCAGCACATACCAGGCATACCAGGGTATTCAATAGGCATTTAATAAATGAACATGAACATATGTATTGTTTCATTTAGAAAATGAGAGGTTAGACTAGATTATCTTTAAAATTTCTACTAATCAAAAAAAAATGTGATTGCTTGGTAAATATGATGTTCTTTTCACTATGCCACAAGTGTCAAACAAGACTTTTCTCGTTGCTAGTCTAGTTCCTCCATTTACTCTTTATGTGGCTTTGGCCAAATTTATTCTTTACATTGAAGTTCAAATTCTTGAACTTTTAATAACAATAATAATCTCTCTTCCATCCCATTTGTTTTTATTCTCCCACTTTACTAATCCTGCCCTCTCCCACAGACCTTCAATTCATTTACCCCTTCTCAGCATTCACCATCTGCCTTTTATCAGTTATCTACTGCTGTGTAACAAAGCCATTTATTGAGCTCACAATTCTGGGTAGTTCTTTTGGTTTCGTCCAGACTAAGATGATCTGGGCTGGGTTTGCTCAAGAGTCTGAGGTCAGTTGGTGGGCTGGCTGGGACTTGACTCTTCTCAAATGGCCTCATTCACATGTTTCAGAGTATGCTGGCTATTGGCAGGAATGACAAGAGTGACTGGATCATTTGTCTTCATCTTCTCAGTAGGATAACCCAGGCTTAGTCATAAGTGGTGATGGCAGGTTCTGAGAGCACCAAGAGTAAAACTCCAATGCACAAATGCTTTTTAAGCTTTGTTTGTATCACATTTGCTAATGTCTCATTGGCCAAAGCAAGTTGAATGGTCAACTCAGAATCAGAGTGGGAGGTAACTACCAAAAGGCACAGATACAGGGAGAGCTGGACATATTGGGGGCCATTACTGCAGCAATTCCCTGCTTTCCTTTTAGAAGCTTTTCAAATTCATTTCTTCAGACTTAATCTAAAAGTGAACACAAAAACCTCACTTTGCTCCCCGTTTTCCTTCATTTATAATGGTACTTAAAAGTGTTGCTCGAATCAGTAGTGGACAGTCATCCTTGTTTCCTCTTTCCCCCATCACTCTGTCATAAATCTATTTACAAGTCTTGTCAGCTGTCAAAAACATAACAAATTCATATGCTTTTTACATCTCGACTTCTACTACTCTTTCCCAAACCACTATCATCCCTCATCATCTGCAATAGATTCCAACTGTTCTCCCTGCTTCTCCTCTTGAATTCTTCAATCTATTCTCTACACGAAAGCCAGGATATTTTAAAAACATAAATGATCACATTACTCCTCTTTTCAAACCTTTCCATTGCTTTCCACCACACTTAGAATGAAACGCAAATTCCTACAGTTGTTTAGACGGCTCATATATGGTCTCCATTTGTGCCCCCTCCCCTTCCTGCAACCTCATCTCCTATCGTTCTTCCTATTTTTTTTTTTAAAAACAGCTTTATTGCATTATAACTGACATATCATAAAGTGCACATATTTAAAGTATAGAGTTTGATACATTTGATAGATGTATATATCCACGAAGCCATCACAACAATCACGATCTTCCTTTTATTTGCAACAGTCTGCTGATTCTATTGCTTGAACATATCAGGTCTGTTCTTGCCTCATGGCTTTCGTACTTGCTATTTTATTTACCTGGAATGCTGTTCATGTGGTTAGGCTTTTTCATAATTCAGATCTTGCCTCATATATCATCTGGTCATCCTTTTTAATGTTGCTTCTCCTTCCTACTCCTCACACATCATGCATACATGCCTCTGTTAACTCATCACATTACTCTGCTTTTTCTCTTAGCCCTTTTACTATTTGATTTTTTGAAATTATATGTCTTTTCCACCAGAATATAAATCCATGAATGCAGAGTTCTTATATATCTCGCTCACTATTTTATTCCTGACTTTTAAACAAAGTATAGCAAAGAGCAGATAATACATACTTGTTGAATAAAGAGAATAACTCTTTTACATTGTGTAGTTTTTGTGAGGAATTTTTAGAATGCATTTGAACTACTCTGGTATATCATAGACACTCAGCAAATGCTGTTTATCTTTTCTCTTGTGCTTGCAAATATATAATATTTCCATCTGCTACCCTCAGCACCCAGCACAGCTCCTAGAATTAGAATGCACCCAAAAATTATTTATTGAGTCAAACAATGACTCCATGATACACAGCCACTAAATTTGGTCTGTATGGATTTGGTAGAATATTTCAACCAAAGCTTTTTTCGGTGATGAGTAACAGAAATCAACTCACACTAACTTAAATATAAAGGAGAGATTCATTATAAGGACAAAGGGGATATCTGATAAGTGCAATTTCAGAAAGTATGGCCACAACCTCCGGGACCAGGAAATAGAAAATCATCACATAATATGGGTACTTCCTCAGAAGCAGTATGATTTCTCTCTCCAGATCAGTTTCTCTAGATTTTCAAACAATGGTTACTGCAACCCTGCCTTTAGATCAGTTCACAGTTCTGGTAACCAAAAGAGAGTAATTAGTGTCTGAGAATCAAATTTCGAAATTCTTGTGGAGAAAATCTGGTTGACCCAACTAACTGGTCAAATATTTACCTGTGGTCCAAAAACCCATGGCCAGATGTTATGGTTATATATTATCAGATTGCTTTAGAGTTTATCTCAGTGTGTATGTTGGAGGGGATAGGTAACGTTTTCAGAAAAGATCAGGCAAGAAAGGAATGGACATATATTAAAAAATGCATCTACCTCCTAAGGTGTAGGTCCAATATACAGAGGGAGTGGAGAATATAGCTCCTTTGGTAGCTTTGATTTTCAGATCTAAGTTGATTTCCCTTACTACATGGCTCAAAAACAGTGGAAAGTGTTTTGGGAGGGGAGATTTGTCCTAGATATGTGTGGAGAGTTTGCCTTTGTCACTAGAGAGGCTTTGCTCTGCAGAGGACTTAGGTTGAGACAATGTCTGATCAAATTAAATTAAAAGTTGAATACAGAAAACACTTACCAAAGGTAGGTAAGAAGTCTTGTCTGATAACCCTGAAGGAGCAAATAATTGACATTTCAATAAGGATACACATGTTCCCAGAAAGAACCATTTTGAAGCCAGCAGCTGAGTAGAGATTGAAACTTAGAAGCAAATAAACACCACTTTCAACCTTGACCTCTGGAGAAGCTTGATTTTGTAAGAGTGTAGGAAAACAGAATGATTTGATTCCTGGTGTGAGCATAGACATTGAATTATAGTCATATAAGCGTTTGTTTTCATTCATCGTTATGGTTAAATTCATGTGTCAACTTGGCCAAGTTATGGTGCGCAGTTGTTTGGAAAAGTAAGCACTGGACCGATAGTTACTGTGAAAATATCTCGTGAATTAAATCATCATAAGTAGATTACATGTATGGCTGATTACATCAACAACCAACAAAGGAGAGTGCTTTCAACTATGAGAGAAGTCTCATCCAATCAGTTGGAGGCCTAAAAGGGAGAACTCAAGATTTCAGCAGTCAGAAAGAAGAATTTCTACCTCTTCTTCAGCCATCTAACTTCTGGGAATTCATCAAAATCTCCACTGGAGTTCCCAGCTTGCAGCCTACCTTACAGAATTTGGACTTGGCAATCCCCACTGTTGGTTCTATTTCCCTGGAAAACTATTACTAATACATCCATTTTGTCTCATCCATCTTCAGGCAAGCCTACAGGTTTCCCATGCGTAAGAAAGAAATTTAGGGCATATTTCTTCTGCCTGCCACCTCCCACTCTGAATCTCTCATGAAGAATGAACTTCTTTTGAATAAATAGGCAGGCAAGAGTGAGAGAAAGGTGAAAATTGGACTTACTTCTTTGAACATGGAAAAAAGTTGGAAAGATAAAGATACAATTATGTGACTCTAAACTGCTTTATCTGGTGGAGAATCCTGATTGGAAGGAAAATATTTGTATTGTTTCAAATAAAGTCTATCCTTCATTTTAGCAACACTCGGGGAATCATAATTAATAAGGTGAAAACATTGGGTATGCGGTGGGTATTTCTGGCCTGAGCAAATAAGGACTTACATAGAGATTTTAGCATTTACCACTGATTCCTCAGACTCCAAACTTTTACTTCATACCCATGTGTTAAGATCCAAGCCCATGAACTAGCCCTAAAAATACAAGATGCACACCACGCTGCATTTGTTATTATCTGACATTCCAAACAGCTCAAATCACTGCGTTTAACTATACTAGATATTTTGAAGGATCCATACATCTCCTGTTTGCTAGCAACTAGATTTTTACTTTTATTCATTCATTCTTGCATTTCTTGACACATTCGTTTTCTCAAAAGATATTTATTGAGAACTTTAAAATATCAGATACTGTTCTAAACCTGAGGTTGTAATAAGGCAAAAAACAAAGAAGTAAAATTAATTAGACGTTGAATAGCACATTGCTTCATTGAACTATTAATTTATTAGACATTTTCCTAAAGTTTTATGTTTTTACTTAGTATCTTATTTAGTCCCCATAACCAGAGGTAGATCTAAATATTATGAGGCCCGAAGCTAATCAATTCTGGGGGTCCTTCTTAAGAAAAAAATAGAAAACTACAAATACAAAATTATGTAGTGCTTTTGGAGAACATCTCTACAAGTGAGGGAAGGATCTTGAAGTTTAACTTTTATTAGTGCCTTGGTAAATCCATCTCTTCTTATAACAATCTGTGAACTAAGTACCATTATTTTTACTTTTCCCAACTTACATATAAGGAAAATTAGATTTAGAAGAGTGACTTGCTCCATGTCTTAGAGCTTGGAATGGGTCAATGCAAAATTCTAGGATAAATTATAGGTCGTGTTTGAGATTAAAGGTTCATTATGGTAAATATACTATGTAACATTTCAAACAGGAAGTTTCTATTTCTGGTTGAAGGGAAGCAACTTTAAGAGATCTGTGCCTTCCAATATGGTGCTTCTTTTTAATTTCAGGCTTCAGAATGTACCACTTCACCCCTGATCCAGCACAGCACACAAAGAAACAAAACAGTATATAATCAAAAGCATTCCCAGAAATGACATTGAAACCCCTATGGTACTGGTACATTAGGAACAATGGGCATAAGTAATAATAGTACATTTTAAAAATGAAACATAATATAATGGTTTTAGAACACATGGGAATGAAAACACATTTCCTTTTCTCTTCCTCCTCATTCCCAAATAAATTGTATGTATTATATTCAAGATACTTGGTTTTCAAACAAACACTCTTGTATCCACAATAATCCTTAACAATTCTTAATATTATGCCATATTTGCTTCAGAATTTTAAAATGAAATATTACAGATAAAAGGTTTCACCATTGATTCTCCTCTTCAATCACATTTGTCTCCATCTCAATAATTTGTTGAATGAATGAATACACATGCAATTGTACACAACCATACATCTTCACCTTTCCTTCTCAACAAAGTCATAAGTGTTTCCATTCCCTATGCCAGTAAAATACCAATAAATAAACATACTCTGCAGATTTGAGTGAAAACAAATTGAGGTAGATCTTTTGATCCACCAAGTATGTCAAAGAACATTATTGTGCAATACACTCAATTATTATGAAACCCTGATTATAAAAATCTTGAATCAACTCCTTTCCTTATTCTATGATAAAATCTCAGGCTCTGGATGCATCTGTATTTTAAAAATTGCCTTCAGAACCTCTCCACATCAATCTTTAGAATCCTAGAATCACTTTTATTTAATTTCTAGTGACATCTATAGGTTTATGTGAGGACTAAAGCCACCAAAGATTATGAAAAATGGGCATCCATATGTGAAAAGTCACTTCTTAGCATTAAAGGTGTGATATTTGATACTCTGTTAGAAAGAGGTAGATAACATAGACATGGTAACAATCACATCAAAGTTACATGACCTACAACATCTAAAGAATTCCTCTCTTTGAATTCTGCTCTGGCTATTGTGATCATGGAAGCACTACTTGCAACCCCCGGCTAGCCCTTAACACTGCGGGGAATGAGGAATGAGCTGTTCCTCCTCTGACCAGTATTCAAAATTATCCTGTTCAGTAGAAGTCTGGTCTGTGGCTGACCAGAGACATTTATTAAATTACATGTCCATAATGGCCAACAGCTCAAACTCAGAACAGGCAAACTTGGCTTGGTATCCTGGCTCCTCACCTTACTAGCTCTATAAATTTTAAGCACATGTCCTTTCTTCTAAAATTTAGTTTCTTCATTTTTTGATATGGAATTAATGCTAGAACCTGCCTCAATAGTTGAACATTTAATTAGATATTTTATCTAAAGTACTTTGCACCGTGTGTGGAACATAGTAAATGTTCACCAAAGGTACATCATTTTTATTAGCAGTATTAGGAACAAGGTACTGGACTGCTTCTCCATCTCCTTTACACTTCTGGAAACTCTACTTCCACTATCAAAGTCACTTCAGGAACCACCATATGAATACATTATGACTCCTCCTCCACCAGCTGCCATTGATTGTATGGGAGAGGGCATCTAGACAGAGTCTTTTCCTGGGACTTGTGAAACTAGAACTGAGGAAGGCAGATGCTCTTTGAGTCACTGCTGCCAAAGATGCCAAACTCTGAAGCTGACTGAAGGTATACCCAATATCCTTCCAATACATTGTCATTTATACTTAAACTATTTGAAGGCGGGTTTCTATCACTTACTAACAATGGAGTCACTTTAGCTACATTATCTCATTTACTTTTCAGTAATGTTGAGAGATTACTATTCTCATCAGAATTTTACAGATGAGGAAATTGAGGTTCAAAGAAAATAAGTAGTTGCCCAAGGTCAAATGACCAATGAATGGTAGAACCAAGATGGGATATGATCCTTCTGCCTCCAAGCCTTTGTTCCTATTCTCCCATCTGTCCATCATGTTCTTGTCTTTCCATTCTGTCCTCTCTCCCTTCCCCTAACTAACTTCTGCTTTTCCTTCAAGAGTCAGACTATCATCATGCCTTCAGGAACCCGCTCTTGATTTCCAGGACTGGGTCAATGCTTTCTGTCAATGCACCATAGCTTCTTCGCTTCCTACTGTCACCACATTTTTCCTTTGCATATTAAGTATCTGTCTTGTTTTCTCTATGCTCCAATAGACCAGAAACTATCTGAAGGCAAGAGAGTCTTTTTTTCACCTTTGTGTCTCATACTTGGCACAGCTTCAGGCACATAGAGGTCCTCTCTACAAGTATTTTGAGTCGAACAAAGAAAGGATGTACTTTGAGGAGGAAGGAGAGTTCTCCACGTCTTAGAAATCACACAACTAAGGGTGCCTCACACTTTCTCATGTGGAAGATTAAACCAGGACCCAGAAGCCCTTCTTGGGTTTGATACTCATTTCCTATTAAAAAATAATCATACCAGTCATCCTATTGCATACCACAACCCCTTATTCACCTCCTAGTTCCTGCAGCTTTATAGCTCTGCCACTAATTGGGAGGTGAGACTAAGAATAATAAATAAACCAAAGACTATTTAAATATTGCAAGCCATCTCATGGCACTTCTACAGCATGGAAAAATGTGTCTTGGGCTAAGAATATTCTTTCAATTTCTGGCTTCAATTCAGTCATGCTGTCCCTCTCATCTCCAGGAATAGAAGCTATTGTTTTTCATTAAATTTTACCTCAGGATCTCATAAATTATCTGGTTCTTACATTCTTATTGGCACTCAAAAAAATATGCACATTTTTAATATAAAATGAGAGAGATGATGAGGAAGAGGAGGAGGATAGGTGAAAGAATACATATATTTTTAAATAAATTAAAATCTAAAATTATAATATTTACATATATTAAAATAAATCATAAGGGAGAAAATTGAATGAGTAATATTTAAGAAGATAAAATTTTAATAAACATGGTCTGCAACTAATTAAACTGTTCTCAGAAAGATTCTCAAGCAAAAGAAGAGCCTTTTGAATGGATGCTAAAAGGAGCTATCAGATATAAGATTTTTTATTTTTTGGTGTTTAAGTTGGTGAGCCTCATTTCTCAGCTTGATAGAGAAGATAGCATGTCTTTTTGTAGGGAGACAATACTGAAATGGTTTTGAATTATTAGGACTTCTGGTAAAATGTGTCTATTTTGGACAGGTGAACTATTCTGAAGCTGTGAGCCCCTCACAATTCTCATTAAATAAAATCCTGAAAGATCAAATCCTCATACAGGTTGGGACCAGAAGGTTTCAAACAGCTGCTGAACAGTAAGGGGCCTACTTTGTGACCAACGGCCATCCAAGTGTTCTTTGAAAGCATTGTCTCCTAAGCAAATGGAAGGAAAAGGATGAGACCTTTTCAGCACTACAGAGGGCATAGCAAACAAAAAGATATGTGGTGTGAGTGCTTTCAGAGCAGTGCAGCTTACCTCTGGAATACTGTGAGATATTGCTTCTTAGTTTGCAGAATTTGGAGGAGGGGGGGATGGGACACAGATCACAGAGACACAGAGGTTTGACATAATTAAACCAAATCTCTCATAATGTGCGGAATCAAGTTTGATTGAAGGGACATGTTCCTCAATCAATATGAACAATATTTTCCACAGGAAGCCTTTTGGTTCTCAAGCCCACAAGATTTATTGTATTTAAAACCTTCTGCAAGTTGTGTGTGTTCACCTACAATGGATCTTTTAAAAGTGAAAGTTGCTATTTCTAAATTTTAATGTGATGGAAGAATCTGTTCAGTTGTAGATTTTCATTTGCTGATTATAATAAGGAAAGGGCTAGGTGTTTTACAAATAAAATTTATCAGGAAAGGCTCTAACTCAAAGAGATAAATTAAAATATTTTTTTAAAGTTTTATGGCCATGAAGATGATAAGAGTAACTTGGAGATGAGCTGTAAACCTGCCCCACGAGAACCCAAGTGAAAATCAATAATTCATCCTCATATATCTTCCTGTACTTTGTTGGCGCTTGCAGACAAAATTAACAGCAATGCTGACAGCACAAAGGAATGACTCTATCATGTTTCCCAGGAGGGCAGCACCACTTCACTACCAGTGAAAGTCTCTACATTTTTCACACTCTTAGTTCTGGGAACATATGAGTCAGATATTTCCTGTAATTTAGCTTTATCTATAATCTGGGCAATTATTATTTTTATATCACCAACAATAGTTAGTTTCCTTTTACAAGGAACAGTCATTCTTTAGATATACCAGAATCAAAATTCAGTAAAATCAAATCAGTAAAAACCACTTATGAGCTGAGAGAAGAGGTATCAATATTTTACCAGGCCAATGGGCTATGGCAGAGGAAGAGTCAGCAGGTGTCATAATCAGGAATCATTTAATTATCATGAACAGAAACCCACTCAAGCTAAAATAGGTAAAATAGAGGTTATAATCAGGATATAAGAAGCAATCTTGCAAGTAAGTAAGGACGATGGAGTAGATCTATGTCCTAGAGTGACTAAAATGTCTGAAAACTGCTCTCTCTTTGACCAACTCCTGAGAAAAAATAGACCCCCTGCCCAAACTTTGATTTAGAGGTCGACACTAATGATGCTACACATATATAAGTAGGTTATGAAAAGATTTATTACTCACATAATGAGGCTTTCTGGGGAGAGCAGGGCAGGCTCCCAAGCAGTTCCAAATATGGCCTGAGAAAGCAGGGAGGGGTGACTGGCTTTGGAGTTCATTGTGTTTAGTGGGTAGGGCTGAAGTGAGGCTTCTTGGTTGGGGGACTTCGATGGTTCGAACTTCTCACTGGGTCCAAGTAAGGGAGCAACTGGGCTTTCTTATCAGGTTGCCCAGATGTGGAGGAGAAGGGAAAGGGGAAGTTGTGGGGCTTGAAAGCTATAAGCAATCAAACATCAAAAACGGAATCAGACCTTATTACATTCTCTCTCTAGCCCTTAGGCTAAATAATCTGTGATCCTGGGTTCTTTCTGCACATCTGTTCCATTATCTTTTTTAGGACCTCTTCCCTCTGTAAGTCTCTTCTTTTCTATAAGTTTCTTGGGGCTATTTTAGAGTCATGGCAAAAACTGCAGCTGTAACTCTCAGTGACCTTTTAATCTTAGTGCCTATCACTGTATTTTAATATAGTGCCTGACACAGACTAAAATTCTGTATATAAAAAAGAGAGGTTGACAGAGACACAGAGAAATAAGAAACAAAAAGAGATAAAGATGTACAAATATTGAAGCATTGCTACTAACCATGATCAATGGTTTACACAATGGTTTACATTTTGTACCATACACTTTTATAGGTTTTGACAAAATTTAAAATAGCCTGATGTGAATATTCTCGCTGTCCTAATTTTGTGATAATCAGGGTAGGCTAAACATTTGCTATATTAGAAACCATGCATGTGTTCCCAGACCTAGTTTTTCTCCCTAGATCTGGTTTTTAGAATGCTGGTGATAAACTAAGCCTGATTTATTATATGACCACTCTGTATGGGAAAAGACTGTAACTCTGGGTATCTTTGGTCAACCTTAAGAGATATAGCAGGGGAACAGATGTGGCTCGGGTGGTTGGGCATCTGTCTCCCATATGTAGGGACCTGGGTTCGATCCCAACCTCCCGGTAAAAATTAAAAAAAGAAAAATGTAGAAGCCACGTGGGTCACCAGGCCCCACATGGGGGCACGCCATCAGGCCCTGCACACGGGTGTGCCTCCGGGCTCAGCGAACCGGTGCGCCATCAGGCCCATACGCGGTGCGCTCTCAAGCCCCGCGAGCCATGCGGCAAGATGATGATGTAACAGGAGAGTGACACAAGGGAAAGCCAAAGTGAGATGCATTGAAAAACCAGGAACTAAGGTGGCACAGGCGGCAGGATGCCTCTCCCTCACATCAGAGGTTCCAAGGATCGAATCCCAGTGAAGACAGGAGGAGAAGGATGAGAAGAGAGGGCAGGAAACAGACACAGAGTCACCCAGAAAATGGACAAAGAAACAGCAAAAATGGGGGTGGGGGAATAAAAATGGATAAAAGTAAATAAACAAATAAATAAATTCTTTAAAAAAATGTATAGGGGAGGAAGATACGTATAGTTAGTAGTAATACTTTGACAATGCTCTTTCATGATTTGCTAACAAATGTTTCACAACAATGCAGGCTGTTTGTGGGGGGATGATGTATGGGACCCCCCTGTATGATGTTATGCATGTTTGTTTTGTAAGTTCACGATGTTTGCTGAACACTTATAGTTTATGTATGTTCATGTATGAATGATATACTTTATTTTATTTTATTTTTTTAAAAATTTTTTAGTTTTTTGAATGATATACTTTAATAAATTGTTTTTTAAAAATAGCCTGTATCCCTTATTGCAAGATCATGCAGAACAATTCTAAAGCCCTAAAAATACCCTATGTTCCATCTATTCTATTAATAATTGTAACAAATGTGCCATCCACATGTAAACTATTAGCAGGGGAGAGTGGAAAAGGGGAAGGGCACTGGGTATATGGGAAACCCCTGTATTTTCTATGTGACTTTTCTGTAACTTAAAGCTTCTTTGAAGATAAAATGAAAAAAATAAGACACTGGGGTAATACATGGAAGAAATTGTCATGTACATACAAGATAACAGATTGTACAGTAATGAAAGACACAATCTATAAAAAATTTATTTTATTTCAATTTTTTTATTTTTGTATTTTATTTATTTTTAAAATTATTATTTTATGTTCTTATTAATTATTTTTTTGGCTTTGTTTTTTGAGAGGTTTTGGATCTCAGAAGGGTCAGTTCTGTGGCAGGGGAGAATCGTTGATGGGGAGATGTGTGGGGAGGGGTGTACCTGAGGCATGCTTCTAAGGCATATGAATATGTTCAAGTATCCTTGGGGTGGTGTCTCAGTGGATGGAGACCCACATAATAACCAAAAGAATATTGAATTCCCATCCTGGGGAGTCCTGCTACATTATCTAACAGAACGACAAGAATCCCCCAAGTACATGGGCAGTGCCTAGTGAAGGAAGACAGACCATTACGCCAGGTGCTTGGTATTGATGATTCTACTTATGAGCTTTTTCTTGTGAAATTGAAACTTAGCCTAGTATTATATATTGCCTAAGCGTTACCTCCTGAAAGCCTCGTTGTTCAAACGTGGCCTCTGTCTAAGCCAAACTCAGCATATAAATGTACTACATTCTCCCCAGCATGGGACATGATTACTGGGGATGAGCTTCTCTGACTCCGATTTATAATTACCAAGCACCAACTAGCAATGCATCTGGAAAAAGACCTTGACCAAAAGGGGGAAATATGAAATACAAATGAGGTTTTATGGCTAAGAGATTTCAAAGTGAGTTGAGAGGTCATTCCAAAGGTTAAGCTTATGCACTTCTCGGGAGGATCTCATTGACTGCCACAGTAAACAGTGCCTCAAACAGTGTGACTCCTGAGGGCTCTAAAGACTTCTAGACATATAAGCAGGGCAGACAAGCTCAAGAATTCACTACCCTGTTAGTGAGCCTTACTCTGGAATTTATGCTTCTCAGTGTTACAGAGTTAGACTCATGTATATTTTCCCTACACATGGCTCTTCTGCCTCTTTTATTTGAACTTGTAATTAGCACTATACTTGTTAAATATATGTCTTTTCATAATTCATTCTTTTCATTCTCCTCACTTGGTAAACTGACAATATTAAAACAAGAGGGCCAGAGAGGACTTCAACTACTGTCTTTGTTCTATTAAGATCAACTAAATTAAATATAAAAACATTTGTTTGAAGGAAACAGTGAGCTTCTGAAGCAGGCAAAACTTGAGATACCAAGATCCTAGAAAGATATGAAGCTCACTTAGTGAGTCCAATATTATTTCTCCAATTAAAATATAATTCCTAGTCTCTTCCAAATTCAGGCTTCTCATATTAAGGAATAGGAACTATTATCAAGAAAAAAAAAAAAAAAAAAAGAGTGAGGGTTGATGTTTATCCTCAGGATTTCACATGGTGACATTTGCCTTCTTTGCCTGAGGCCTTCATGTGCCCTGACATGCAGACCCTGCTGTCATTTGGAGGCCTTCATTTGGACCAGAGCTCTTCTGATGTCTGACCACGACGATATTGCTCAGAGTTTTAGGTGTACCCCATAATGTCTACCTTAAATACTTCAAGTTTCAAAGTGAACACAGAGTAGGAGATTGAAAAATCCCTATGCTATATATTTAATGATATTCTAATTAGAACAGAAGCTTAAAACAAGGAACGTAAGATATCAGACAATACCAATCTTCCCATCAAATCTGCTATTTTTCAGCATTTCCATTTTAGTAAATGAACTCTCTATCCAACTTGTTGCTTATGCCAGAAAGCTGAGATTAATCTTCAATACACACATCTCATCATCATTCAACTTTATCATCATAAATCCCTGTCAATTCTTCATCAAAAATATATTCAATTTTAATAAAGTCCAATTTATCAATATTTTATTTTATGGTTAGTGCTTTTTGTATCCTGTTTAAGAAATCTTTGTTTAAGGTTATGAAGATATTCTCCTATACTTTCTTCTAGAAACAGTATTGTTTAAACTTCGACATGTTTCCATTTGAATTAGTCACTCTGCCCAGTTTTGCTTATTGAAGACAATCTTTTCTCCACCAAATTGAAAGTGGCCAATCTGTAGTAAATCTGGTGATTGTATATGTGTAGATATGTATCCAGACAATTTGTTTTGTCCATTGATTGATTTTTCTATTCTTATGCCAATACCACACTGTGTTAATTGCTGTAGTTTTGTAATAAAGTATTAATAACTGTTAGTGTAAATTCTGCAGACTTTTCCTTTTCAAAGTCCATCTTGGATATTTTAAGTCATTTGCATATCTATAGAAATTTTAGATCCAGCTTGTCAATTTCCAGGAAAATATAATGAAATTGGAATTCTATCAAATATATAGATCAATTTAGGGAGAATTGACATCTTAAGAATAATGAGTCTTTTAATATATCAGTAAAGTATATTCTTCCATTTATTTAGGTCTTCCTTAGTTTCTCTTATCAAAAGGCAAATATAAGGGAGTAAAATTTAAGGCATAAATGGTGTGAAGATATTTTCAATACAACTGTCAAAGGATTGTATCCACAATATATAAAAATCTCCTTAAATTAATAAAATCAATTAAAATGGGCAAAGGACTTGAACCAGAACTTCACAAAAAATTATACTGAAATGGAAAATAAACATATGAAAAGGCTCTTAACATCATTAATCATCAAGGAAATGCAAATCAAAATGACAATGTATTATCACTATATCCCTACCAGAACAGCTAAAATTAAAGCATCAAACACTATCAAATATTGATAAGAGTGTGGTGAAACTGGAACTCTTTCTTTGATTATGGGAATGGGAATTTATACAATCACTTTAGAAAACCATTTGGCAATTTTTACTAAAGCTAAAAATATGTATATCCTATTACCCAGCAATTTCACTTCTGGATGTATAACCAATAGAAATGAATGTTTATGTCTACCTAAAAACATTCATAACAGTATTATTCATAATAGCTAAAAACTGGAAACAACAAAAAGGTTCACAAATAATAGAATGGATAAATAAATTGTGGTATATCCATGCAATGGACTACTACACAGCAGTGAAAAGAAAATACTGCTAAATTCAATAATATGGGGTGAGTCTCATATACATAATGGTGAGCAAATGAGACAGACACAAATTAGGACATGTTATATGAAATTCAAAAATAAGGAATGCTAATCGATAGTGATAGCTGTCAAACAATCATAAACTTTGTGATACTACCTGAGTGGTAGGCAATATGAGGAAGTGTCCCATGGTATTGAAAATGTTTTATATCTTTATCTGGTTGGTGAATATACTGTTAATATAAGTAAAAAGCATAGAGCTATACACTGTTTTTCTTTTTTGTATATCAGTTTTATCTCATTAAAAAGAAAACACACACACAATCTTCTAAACACAATGTCACTTCAATACTGAAACTTCCCTATAATAATTTCATTCCTATCTATCCTTCAATTCAGTAGCCAAAGTGACCATTTAAAAATGTAAATAGGTCACTTTACTCTTTGTTTAAAATCCTTCAATGGCTCCCTATTGAACTTGATAAATTCGTACATTTTAACTTGGCCTGCAAGACTTTACCTAATTTGTCACTTGGTCCATAGTAGCCCCAGAAAGTCTAGGGAAAGTAATTTGGGATAGGATTCATGATCTTTTTTATCTGCTTGTGTAAAACTTATATAGGCTTGGTAAAATGTCAAGAATGGGAAGAGGCTAATGATGATTATAAGGTATGATGGATTTAATTATTGTCACACTTCTTCACTCTTCCCTGTATCCATGTCCTTTGTCATATAATTTTAGAGTTCCTTCCACAAATGTTGGAGTGCCCCCTTCCTTATCCTAGGCTCAGTGATGTGACTTGCTTTGTCCAGTGAGACATTAGTAGATATAATGGTGCATAAAATGTGTGTAGGCAGTAAGCTTGCCCTCTTGTGTTTCTGTCATTACTATGACCTTGCTGATTCCAGAAGGAAGATGAGAGACATGTGAAATAAATCTGCCCAGGTGAATCTCAGAAACAGAAAGCTCCCCAGTTGAGTCACAGAATTGTGAGCCAAAAATAAACATTTATCATTATATGCCACTGAGATTTTATGGCTGTTTGATAGGCAGAATTATCATGGTAACTGGCAATTATTGCTATTGTCCCTATCTACTTGGGCATTCTTGTTTTTTATCAGTCTTTTCTTGGATCTATGTTCCAACCTCACTGACTTGGTTTCAGCTCATAAAACTTGCAAAATTCTATCTTTCCGAAAGTCTTTAAATATACTAGCTCTCTTTTGAACCGATTAGCCCTAAATATTGATAGAGAAATAAAGTTTAAATATTATTAAATTTTTAGATTAACTATTGAAAAATAGAAATAGAATATATTAAGGAACTTTCCTCCCAAACTTAATGACTTATAAAGGCAGGCAATGAAAGAAACAAAACAAAGAGAAACAATATGAGAGCAAGATGGCTAAAAATAAAACAATAGGATAATAGTATATCAAAAATATGAGGATTAATAATCATGAATGAGTTAGATTTTCCCAATTAAACTCAAAGGGTCAAATCTTGTGTTAAATATGTCAGGTATGTATCTAATAAATTCAACAAAACAAAAATTGAAAATAAGGAATGGAAAAAATGACATACTAAGCAAATGTTAACAAAGAAAAAATTGAACTGGCAATATTAATACCACAGAAATATAATTCAGGAGGAAAATAGTAATTGAATAATCCAATTCATTTTCAGAGGTGTAAATCATCAAGGAGATACAACCTCTAAGAACTGCATCAATGTACTCCCCCACCCTAAGGCTTCCAATTGGGTTTGGCCAAAGAAGAAAGTGGCAGTGGATAGAAGGGTGGGAAGGGAGTGATCGGGTTTTTCTTACCCTCACTTATCTATAGGGTTGCAATGGATCAGCTGTGATCCTCTACGAAAGACCTTGCTGCAGTCAGGCAGCCTTTATCACTGAGCCTTCCCTTACAGCTCCAGCTACTCTCTCCAGTTTAATTAACTGCTCATTCACCTTGCCCCTTTGTATCTAGCTGTAGTAATCGCTCCCTGGCTCTCTGAGGTTGCTAACTCAGGAAAGCTTCACCATCTCTTGGTTGTTTCCTTTAACCAAGCTGACACCCTATAAATATATCCTACATTAAACCTATTTATTTTAGACTGTTTGAGTTTGCTGTTTCTTAATGACAACCTGGCTCTGAATATACACATACAAACATACATTTTAAGTAGAAGTATATATTTAAAGCAATGATTAGAGGCATCTGGAAATTATTGCTTAAATAAAAACAAATGTTAGAGGGTATATGGAAACTCTATTTTCTCCACGAGTTTTCTGTAAAACAACAATTTCCCTAATAAAAGAAGTAAATGTTAATTTTTCTTTCCACATTTTGACGAATACACTCACAAATTGAAACCAGATTATTCAACTATCAAGAAATACTTTTGACTAATAACAAAGTCAAATAGTAGGCTTCTCCAAGGTTAGTCCTTACATCTTAAGAGACTAAACCCAAGAATTAAATATAGACATCATTGGGTTGATCAGAAACACTGTTCTGAATATAAAAAATACTCAGGTACTTAAATATTTATTTATCTTACTATATCACCCAGGGCAAGAATATCTGACTTGTAGAATTTCTATGATTTTATTAAAAATGTTTCCCATAAATTCAAAGAATAAATCTATCCTTGTACTTCATGACTCCTGATACTGTCAGCAGACCTGGAATCTTACAGAAGAATGGAAAAGACAAGAAATAGAAGAAAATCATTGTCATACCCGGGCTCAGTGTTAGATTGCAGTAACATTGTGAATATGACAGTCTTCTCAGCTCAGAAATAACATCTTCCCTCAAGAGCCTAATATCCAGTTTCTCCCTCTACCTTTCATCAAAACCTGCTCTCTGATTTTTCATTTTCATTCAGGTCTTATTTAGCGATAAAACTTGAAATTCCATCTTAAACATTTTAGGTCAATACTCTCTCTTATTTCCTTGAATCCTCTTAATAAGGGCCCACCAAACACTCTCAAACCAAGAATCTAGTCTTATCATCACTGAATCACCAGAAGAATATAAAATTTTTTAGTAATGAATACCTTTTTGATTACCTACTATGTGCCAAGCAATGCCTTAAATTCTTTATGCATGCTTGTCATTTAATCCTAATGTCTATGATATAGGTAATCTTATTATCTCTGCGTTTTTTTGATGAGGTGTCTGAGGTACCATAGAGGTTCCTTGCTCAAGTTTCTCAGGCTTTACACTTTTTTTAATGTAATAAACTTTATTCTAAAAGAGGTTTTAGATTACAGAAGTTACATCGAAAGTATAAGGGATTCCCATATATCCCAGCCCCCTCTCCCACATCTTTCCCAATTAATAACATCTTACAATTGTGTGGTACATTTGTTACAATTGATGAATAAATATTGAAGCATTTCTCCTAACCAAGTTCTATAGGTTACACCTAATTCCAATGCCCTAAAATGCCCTATGTTCCACCTACTATTCCCTCCCCCTCCCCTTAGAATTTCTGGTAACCACATGTTCTTCCATTACCACAATATTATTAAGTTTACTTTGTCCATGGTTGCATTTCCATTCCTCAACCTTGAGGATTTTGGGATGGTGATGCCTGCTCTGCCTCAGACTGAGAGGGGACTTAGAGGTTATGGGGCAGATGGAAAGAACTGTTTTGCCTGCAGTTGTAGATACTGTTTTTTGGGGATGAGGCTTGTCCATCATCATCATGTTGTTAGTTGGCTAGGTGAGTAGGATGATCTGGAGAGTGGGTGTTGGCTACAACTCTTCTGAGATTCAGGGCTCAACCAGCACATGGACAGACCAAAGATTTAACCCTCTGAGACACATATTTAATGGGTATAGTGCTAATTATAGGCTCATGTAAAAGGGGTAGAAGAATCATGTGTAGTGAAATTATAAATAAGTCCTACTCTGTTACATTCGGAAAACAGGTTATCACATATTTCAAGGTAAGGCCCACTGACCGGGGGCTGATTTCAAGGGATTGTGTGCCTTGCCTATAGGTCTGGATGGCTCTAGAGCCCTCAGGAGCACCGCTATTTGAGGCTTTTCACAGTGGCAGTTCGTGAGGTCTGCCTGAGATATGCATAAGTGTAACCTCTGGAATGACCTCCTCACTCATTTTAAAATCTCTTAGCTGTAAAAACTCTTTCGTGTTTGATATTTCTCTCTTTTGGTAACGTCTTTTCCCAAATGTATCAATGGTAGGTGCCTGGTATTAATCTCTCCTTGCCAGGGAAGCTTTTTCCCTGGAGCCATAGCCCATGCCAGGGGGAAGGCAGTGTGTTTATTTGCTGAGTTTGACTTAGAGAGAGGCCGCATTTCAGTGCCAAGGAGGTTTTCAGGAGGTAACTCTTAGGCAATAGTTATTATTGGGCTAAGTTTCAATTTTACAAGAATAAGGTTCAAAGTTAAATGCACTCATATTGAAGGCTTAACATATTGGTTTGCTTTTTTTTTATTAGGCACTGTCTATGTACTCAAAAGATTATTGCCCCTCTTTTTGAGAATGAAGCAAGACTGCCCAGGATGGGAGTTTAATATTTTCTTGTTTAATGTATGGGTCTCCACTCATTGAGATAATACCCTATGACAAGATGAACACTTTCATATCCCATAGAAACATGTCCCAGGTGCACCCTTTCCAGCACATTCCCCAACCACTGACACCCCATACTAGTGACCCTCCCCTGACATATTTGCCCAAAGAACGTTCCCACAATTGTGTTTTCAACCACAGACCTCCACCTCCCCAGAGTTCACCTGTTCCTTCCTCCAGGCCTCCCCTCAGTTCCAAGGATAGTCCCACCCACTCCCCCCAAACCCTGCTCACCCTCACACTCCAGGACCATTGACCCCACTCACATCCCTGCACCACCATCACCTTCTACTTATCATAAGTTCTGTCCAGATTGATCATCAGCTCACCACTTTCTACTCCCTTTCTGTCTCCTGGTAACTTATCTCTGTGAGTCTGCGCAACATCCTTGGGTCATACCTGTAAGATCATGCAATATTTGTCCTTTAGTAAGTGGCTTACTTCACTCAACATAATGTCTTCAAGAATCATCCATGTTGTCTGAGCTACACAGTTTTTAAGTGACTGAGCTTATTAAGGAACCAGGTCTGCCTAACATGAGCAATTGTATGCTTTAGTTCTGGGTTTTCTCATCACCCTTAACAGGTGTTCAAAGCATGTTTGCTTAATACATAGAGTCTAATATCAACTCCCAGTCATTCTAAAGTGAAATCAGTGGAAACTCTTAGCTAGACAATATTTTCTTTTCTAATTGGGCCTGTATTCTCCTCTTCATTCCAGTTGACTTTCAAAGAAGATTCAAAGCACCTTGTGATCCAAAGGACTAACTCCTCTCAATCACAATTTTATAGGAAATACCATTCACATCAAGCAGGTTTGAAAAATGACTGAATTTTAGGTTATTTGTCTCAATCAAACTTCTTCTTAAATATACACTTTTCTCTAGTATTTAAAGAGTACAAACTGCTGTGTTTCTTAAGCTTATCAAAAGGTCACATAAAGATAAATTATAAGTGGAGGAGGAGGGAAATGGAATGGGAAAAGGAGTGGAGATTTGTAGCAGAGGGAAACAGCAGAACCAGCTGCAAGACATTTGGAACAGTGAGGGATAGTCAGGGTTGGTGAAGGTAAGGAGGAAAGTAATCCAATTTCTATAAATGCCCATATTTGTAGTTATGAAAAGGGAAGGTCTAAAACATTGTCCCTCCAAAGAAGACTTTCTTAGAATCTAGGAAAATATCATGTCTGAAAAATAGTCTGAATCTCTCAGGTCCTACTGCCACTTGCCAGACAAGGCCTTGTGTAGAGTGCATTGCATCTAACCAGGATGAGAGGGTTTGAATAAAGACCATGGATACTGGGAACCAACAGTCTTGGTGTCAGGGTCTTTTCCTTGTTTTACCTTCATGTCTTCCTTTTCTATTATTTCTTTGTTCCTCTGAATCTCCTATCTAATGACTTTTCTTCTGGACATTTTTACCATAGCAGCTCCTACCCCTGTACAAAGTTCTGTTTGCCTAATATAAATAACATGCCTAGAATTCATGACAAAATTCAGTATAGTCCAGCCAGCTTTATTTACCAATCTATATCCATTTCCTTCACTCACAAAGGACTTCGAAAATTAGTCTACCCTGTGAAATGTTCTTTGTTTTGTTTTACCAACAAAGGTAATTTAAACACAACTATATACAATAAACTATAAATAATATTCAACGCAGATACGGTTTCCATTTTTCTTTCCTTCTCACTACTGTTAGATCTGGTCTTGTCTGATTCTTTCTGGTTCTTTTCCTTCTATCATTTCCCAGGATCTTTCTCTATATGTGGCACAATGTTAGTTAAACTCCAATACCCATTCTTCCATTCTCCTGTAAGAGAAGATTTAAGGGGATATGTAGTACCCCATGTTGAGACCAAATTTTCCAACTTCCCTTGCAGATCTGTATGGCCATGTCATTTAACTGAGGCCAAAGGAATAGGAGCAGAGTGGTATATATCACTTCTTGACCTTGCCTCTTCCTGTAGACTGGTATATGGAAGTGGAGGAGATCCTGCCTATGAACATACAGATGTGTATAACACCCTGAAGATGGCAGAGTAAAATAATGAATGAAATCTGGTCCTCAGTACTGCCAAGTCATTCTACCAGCCCTGAATTCCCTTCTCAGAGTGAGAGATAAGTAAACTTTGATTTTATATATTCCATTTAAGCCATTCCATTTCCTTTTATTAAAGAAGTTATGGGTTTACAGAAAAATCATGCATAAAATAAAAGATTCCCATATAACACCCCATTATTAACACCTTGCATTGGTGTGGTATTTTTGTTATAATTGTTGGAAGCACATTTTCATCATTGTACTATTAATTGTAGTCCATAGTTTAAATTACAGTTTACTGTTTTGTGTTGTGCAGTTCATGGCTTTTTTAAAAAAAAATTATTCTAGTAAAATATATATAATGTAACATTTTCCTTTTTAACAACATTCAAATATATAATTCAGTCCTGTTAATTACATTCACAATGTTGTGCTACTATCACTGCCAACCATTACCAAAACTTTTCCATCATCACAAATAGAAACTGTGCACATTTTAATTCTTAAGTCCATACTCACTATCCACCCCATCCACTGGTAATATATTCTACATTCTGACACTATGAGTTTGCTTATTCTAAATATTTCATATCAGTCTGATCATACAATATTTGTCCTTTTGTGTCTGGCTTATTACACTAAACATGATGATGTCAAGGCCATCCATGTTGTAGCATGCATCAGAACTTCATTGCTTCTTATGGCTGGATAATATTGCATTGTATGCATATACCACATTTTGTTTATCCATTCGTCAATTGATGGGCTCTTGGATTGCTTCCATCTTTTACCAATTGTGAATAATGCTGTCATGAACATTGGTGTGCAATATCTGTTTTAGTCCCTTCTTTCAATTCTTTTGAGTATATACCTATTGTGGGATTCCTGGGTCATATGGTAATTCTATACTTAACTTTATGAGAAACTCTCAAAATGTTTTCCACAGCAGCTGCACTATTTTACATAGTCACCAGCAATGACTGAGTGTTCTTATTTCTCCAGATCCTCTCCAACACTTGTAAATTTCTGTTTTTATTAATAGTAGCTATTCTTATTGGTGTGAAATGGTATCCCATTGTGGGCTGATTGCATTTCCCTAGTGGCTAATGATGTTGAGCATCTTTTCGTGTGCTTTTTGGCCAATTGTATATCTTATTTGGAGAAGTGTCTATTCAATTCTTTTGTTAATTTTTTTTTCTTTCTAATTTGGGTTGTTTATCTTTTTGCTGTTGGGTTGAAGGATTTCTTTATATATTATAGATATTAAACCCTTATCAGATACGTGGTTTCTGAATATTTTCTTACATTGTATAGTTATCTTTTTACTTTGATGTTAAAGTCCTTTGATGCACAAAAGTTTTTTATTTTGATGAGATCCCATTTATCCATTTTTTCTTTCATTGCTTGTGCTTTGAGTTTAAAGTCTAAGAAACCATTGTCTAACTCAGGATTCTGAAGATGCCTCTGTATGTTTTCTTCTAGGAGTTTTATTGTTTTGGTTCTTGTAGCAGTTTAGTATTATTTATGATTGACTTTCCTTGAGGTTCCATTAATAGTATCATCATTTCGTACTAAAGCCTCACTGGAAATAACTTTAGAGTCTATATTCCTACCAACAGTCTCTTCAAAGCAACCTAGGCCTTTTTTATCAAGCATCTCACAATTCCTCCAAAAAATATCCCTTACCCATTTATAAAACTGTCCCAGCATTTTTAGTAATTGCAGCAGCATCACTCTCCTAGTACCAATTTCTATATTTCTTTGCCAAAGGAGTGCCGATGCAAAGTGCCAGAAATCTTTTGGCTTTTCTGATTGGGATTTATTTGGGGTAAGAGTTTACAGTTTCAAGATCATGAAAAGTCTTACTCAAGGCACCATAAGAGGTGCTTTTTCATCAAAGTCAGCTGCCACGTGTTGAAGAAAGATGGTAGACGTTCTCTGCCTGATCTCTCCTTCCTCTCCAGGCTTCCTCTCAATGGCTCATCTGCTCCACTTTCTTCCCAATTTCAGCTGCAAGCTGACATAGAGCTTGTCTCTTGGGGCTTCCTATATTAGTCTTGGCTGTTCTGTTCTCTTCCCAATTTCAGCTGTAAGATACCAGGCAAATGGCTCATCTCTCCCTGGGGCCTCAGCTGTTTGAGCTGCCTTCTTTCTGTCCCATGGAAGCATTAAAAAAATGACAGCACTCTTTCTTCTTGTGTCTATCTCTGTCTGCTTTCTCTGTGTTTCCATTTATATCAGATCCATCAATGGGATGGAAACTCAATCTGAGTTATGCCTTACTGAAGTAGCCCAATCAAAAGCCCTAAAGAGATCTTATCAAGTAATCTAATCAAAGGTTCTCAGCTGAATTTAATGCAATCAAAGGGTATTACACCCAGAGGAATAAATAATTTACAAACATAGTCTTTCTATTTTGGGGATTCATAAAATAATCCCCAAAACTGCATCAATGTCTTTGGCTATTCTGGGCCGCTTATCCTTTAACATAAATTTTATGATTGGCTCTTTCATTTCTGCAAAGAAGGTTATTGGAATTTTGATTGGGAGTGCATTGAATATGTAAATCATTTTGGGTATAATTGACTTCTTAATATTATTTAGTTTTCCAATCCATGAACATAGGATATCCTTCCATTTATTTAGGTCTTCTTTGATTTCTTTTAGTAATGTTTGTAGTTTTCTGTTACAAGTCCTTTATATCCTTGGTTATATTTATTTCTAAATATTTGATTCTTTTATTTCATATTGTGGAATTTTTCTTTATTTCTTCTTCTGATTGTTCATTTCTAGTGTATAGAAACACTACTGATTTTTGCATGTTGATCTACCATGCTACTTTGCTGAATACCTTTATTAGCTCCAAGAGCTTTGTTGTGGATTTTTTCAGGGTTTTCTGTAAACAGAATCATCTCATCTGCAAATAGGGATTTTTACTTATTCCTTTCCAATGTGGATGGCTTTTATTTATTTTTCTTGCTAAATTGCTCTTACTAGAACTTCCACTACAATGTTGAATAGCAGTGTGACAGTGTACACACTTATCTTTTTCCTGATCTTGGAGGGAGAGCTTTCAGTCTTTCACCATTAAGTATGAGGTTATCTGTGGGTTTTTCATATATGATTTTTATCAAGTTGAGTACGTTTCCTTCTATTCTGGTTTTCTAAGTGCTTTTATCAGCAAAGAATGCCAGATTTTGTCAAATGTCTTTGTTTCATCACTTGAGATGCTCATGTGTTTTTCTTTCCTTCATTCTAATCATTGATCTATTACACAAATTGTTTTTCTTATGTTGCACCACCCTTGAATACCTTGGATAAATACCACTTGATCATGGTGTATAATTCTTTTAAAGGTTGTTGGATTCAGATTGTTAGTATTTTTTTGGAGGATCATTGCATCTATATTAATAAGGGATATTGGTCTTTAAATTTCTTTTCTCATTGTATCTTTATCTGGTTTTCAAATGAGGATGATATTGGCCTCATAGGTTGAATTAAAGTGTGTTCCTTCATCTTCAGCTTTATGGAAGAGTTTGAGCAGGATTGGTGTCAATTCTTCTTGGAATGTTTGGTGAAATTCTCTCTGCAGCCCTCTGGTCCTGGGCTTTTCTTTGTTGGGAGGTTTATGATGACTGATTCAATCCCTTTACTTGTTATTGTTTGTTGAGATCTTCTATTTCTTCTTGAGTCCATGTAGGTAATTGGTGTGTTTCTAGGAATTTGTCCATTTCATTTTGATTATCTCATTTGTTGGCATAAGTTGTTCGTATTATCCTCTTATAGTCCTTTTTATTTCTGTGGAGTTGATAATAATGTCCCCCTTTTCATTTCTGATTTTAGTCATTTGTGTCCTCTCTTTTTCTTCATCAGTTTAGTGAAAGGTTTGCCAATTTTATTGATCTTTTCAAAGAAACAAATTGTGGTGTTGTTGATTCTTTCTATTTTTATTTTATTTTTCTCTTTTATTTATCTCTGTTCTGATCTTTGTTTCTTTCCTTTTGCTGACTTTGTGCTTAGTGGGCTCTTTTTTTTTTTTTTTTTTTTTTTGTGGTTCTTCCAGTTTTGAGTTTAGGTCTCTAATTTGAAATCTCTCTCCTTTTATAATATAGACAGTTAGAGCTATACATTTCCCTCCCAAGACTGCCTTTATTGCATCCCATAAGTTTTCATATGTGGTATTTTTATTTTCATTCAACCTGAGATATTTGCTTGGCTGTTGTTTTCCTTCAGCACTTGAAGTATTTCAATACACTGCCTTCTTCCCTCCAGGGTTTCTGAAGAGAAACTGTCACTTAATCTAATTGGGATTTTCTTGTCCTTACCATGTTGCTTCTCTCTTGCAGCTTTCAGAATTCTTTCTTGGTCCTTTGCATTTTTTAGTTTGATCAGTATTGATGGAGCATAATTTTCTTCAATTTTATCCTGTTTGGTGTTCTATGGTCTTAGAGGTGTATAGTCATGGCTTTTGTTGAATATGGGAAGTTTTCTGTCATTATTTTTTTGACTATTTCTTCTGCCACTTTCTGTCTTTCTTCTCCTTTTGGGACTCCCATAATGTGTGTATTGGTATGCTTAATGGTGCCCCAGAAGTCTCTTAGGCTATTTTCATTTTTTATAATTCTTCTTTCCTTATGCTCATTAGCCTGACTCAGTTCAATTGTCTTTTCTTAAAGTTCACGGATTCCTTCTTTTGCCAGCTCAAATTTGCTATTGAAACCATGCTTGGAATTCTTAATTTCAATTATTGTGGTCTTCAACGCCAATAGTTCTCTTTGATTCCTTAAAAAATAAAATTCTAACTCTTTATTGAGATTCTCATTCTGCTCATTGTCCGATAACCTTTAGTTATTTCTTTGTATTTTCCTTCATCTACTTGAGCATATTGAAAAAAAAAAAATTTAAGTCTTTCTGGTATGACCACAGGCTGTTCTTCACTGAAATTTTTTGGTTTTTATCCTCTTCCTTTGAATGGGCCATCATTTTCTTTCTTTGTTTTGTTTTTTAATCTTTTATTACACACTGTACACTTCAATATTTTACAATGTTTACTCTGGGATTTATTCCCTGAAATGATTGTTTCTGATTTTGTAAGCACCTGGTAAAAAGGCAGAGATTTGCTGGAGTGTCAGGACAAACGAAACCAAACAAGCCTAAGCGAAGAATCATCTCTGCAAACTGGCTTTGCATTGGCTGATGCTCTACATCAGAGTTCAGCCCTCCTAGCCTAAAGATTAGTCCAAGGTGACCTTGGCTTCTTTCTATGTTTTCTGGACCTGTGTCTTGTCCTTGACTTGTGCTTGCTAGGGCCTTAGGAGTTCCCCTGTTTTCAGGAGTTTGAATGCCCCCTCTACTTCCCGGGAAACAGACCTTTCCCTCTCTATATTCCACTTTGGATTTAAAGCTGGTAAGTCTTTGCCCCAGCTTTGACTCAAGCTGCTTTTGCCTGGAAGGCAAATTCTTGGAGGGGTGGTGTGCTGGACAGGAGTTTTCCATGTCAGTCTTTTCTAGATGGAATAAGGCCAAAGAAGCATAACCTGCTCTGGGGAAGGAAGGAAGGAGCCAGGAAGTGAACTAGGAGCTTTTTCTATGGCTCCCCAAAACTGCACTTTCTTAACTTAGTCCCTGCTCAGCAAATGCAGCCTTTCAATTTTCTCCCACCGCTCTGAGTTAACCATTCATAATATTTTGGTTTGTATTTTCCTGTTTTATATCTATTATTTTCAAATAAATTTGTTATAATATGCAATTTCATATAAAACATAACTCATCTCTAAATTATATATGTATATATATATATTAGTCAGGGTATGCTACCTGCTTTAACAAATACCACCCGTTGCAGTGCTTAATAGCAAAGGTATATCTCACTTAACCCATAGTTGAATAAGGGTCATTTGGGGCATTTACTCCACACAGACATTCGGAAATCCAGACTCCTTCCCTCTACTGGGTATGCCAACTTTTGGTGCTTCAAAGTCCTACACAGGATTTTCTGGATCTGGCTGATAGATTAGAGTTGGCATGGAGGCAGGGAGTATATCCTAGGAATCAGGACTGATAATAGCATCCATGAGTTCTGCCAATACCTTATCAACCAAAACTCAGACCTATGGGAAAACTTAATGGTAAGAGGCTGGGAATGCAATTTAACTGTGTGTTGAGAAAGAGAGGTTAGTTTTGATGAGCATCTGATTAATCTCTACAATGTTCAGTTTCCCCATGTCAGAAAATATTCTTTGAAAACATGATTTTTAAATGATGTCATGGATGGTCCTTGCCTACTGTGGCACTGACATCTCTGATTCTGATTCATGACTGTATACCCGGTTTCAATTTCTGTCTTTGGTTGTATCTCATTAAATTTCCCTTTTGTTTTACTATCAATTTCTTTGCTCTGTTTTCTCTTCTTTCTTGTGTATCTCACCATTGTCTTAACTAGGAATTTTCATCTCTAAACCTGAAATTTTCAGAGCCCTAATTAGCTCCTAAAGCTGACTCTACACCTAATTCCAGGGCTAGCACCCAGTCCCAAGCCTTGTCAATTAGAACAGCAATGCTGTTATTTTAGGGAAAGGGAGTTGGTGTGACAGTGGTTGAAAAATAAAAGAAAGCAAAGCAGAGAGATGCAGAAAAACAGCTTCCTAATAGCAATATTTGAATGAAATCCATATACCAATGGATTTTTCAGTTTTATATAAGCCAATATATTCCATTTTGGGTTAGGTTTCTATTTCTTTCGATGAAGACTACTAACAAATAATAGGCATTGAGATGATGGTGAGCAATTCCTGTTTTATTAGTTCATGGAGTTACCTCCCCAGGAAAAGGAAAGAAAAATGACATCTAAGAAAAAAAAATGGAGGAAAAAAACATTCAGATTGAGCAACTCAGTGAACTGAAAGTGTAAAGCAAAAGAAAAGTAAAATAATGTAGAGAGTTAAATACAAGTCTGCTATAGGTAAGATAAAGTTTCAGAGCTGGTTTAGTAATTAATTTTAAAATCTTTTGGAAACCAGCATGGCTGGGTGAGCTTCACCAGATGAAAGAGGGGTATATTCCAAAGGTATCAAATCAAAATAGCCATTCTGTTCATTTTTGCAAGGATCAGGCTTCATGTATTAGATTACAAAGAAAAAAACAAAAAACGTGTTTTAACAAGGTGTTCAAACACAACTCAAAAGGAGACTGGATGTGGACTTGGCAGGAAGATCAGCTGCCAAATGCCCAGGGAAAAGATGTGGAAAATCAAAATGGATTTTCCATTGCCATCATCTGATTTTGAGCTTTGGGAAAGGTTTACTTCTTGCACAGATTACTAGATAAATAAGAAACAAATGATAATTTGCACTTAAATTCTGTTGATATTCCACCTTATATTGCTGAAACCTTGATGGGACTGGCAGAAGCTAGATAAATTGTCACAGCACAAGAGATGGGAACTTAACTATAATTTTGTGGCAGACCATTTTTTGGTTCTTGGAAAACCACACAAGTGGGTCATTTACTTGTGCAAGTGTTTTGTAGGAACTGTAATCAGAAATGGAGGTGTCTGAGAAGCTGTTGAAATTTAGGTGCTAAACTACTTGATGTGTTAATGTGAATGTTTGTCGATGTTGGATAGAGCTGCATCTCTGAATACTGTTTCCTTCAGAGAAAGTTTATTTTCCAAGTACAGATTTAGAGTGGTATGCCTCCAAAATATCATTTATCTTGTGGAGTTATTCATGCTCCCTTTTGACAACTTTGTCACAGGAGAAACATTTATCAAGGTCACTGACACTCTCCATGTTGCAAAATCCCAGCATTAATTTCTATCCTCCTTTAAATAACTCTCAGCAGTATTTGACACTGTAGTCACCACTTACTTCCTGAAATACATTTCTCTTCTGAATTCTGCCACAATTAGAATGCCTTGGATTTCAAGTTATATAAACTACTAACTCTGGCTTGGAAAATAAAAGGGATTTTTTGACTTATGCAAATATGAAAAGTTCAGAGATGGTGTGTGATGGATTCATGTCCAGTTTTGTCCTAGGCTCTTCCTCCATTTCTACATAGTTCTGCTCTTCTCTAAGAGTTGGCTTCGTCCTTAGATGTGTTCTTCATGCTTATACAATAGTTAGTTGCCAGCTACAGGTAAGGCTAATTGCTTCTTCATATGCAACCAGGAAGGAAAAATATAGCTTTCCTTTAACTATGGAAAAATAAAACCGTGAGCTTCCTATTGATTGGAACAACCTCAAATGGAAATCTATAGCCAAAAGAATGCTGTACACTACCAACTTAAGCCAGTATTACCAAAGCCAATTATGTGTCAAGGGGAATAAGACTATCCTGACTAGTTCACACTAATCAGAGCCCTTTCAAATATGGCGTGGATTCAATCCCAACCAAACTCCACAGCTGCCTCACCATGAATAAGAAGTAAATGGATGAGGGTTAATGAATCACAAGGTCCATCCCAGCTTTGGTAAAACCACAGTCTCTTGTTTCTCTTGTTTTTCCATACATCTCCTTCTTATTGTTCATTACTGGCTTTCCTCCATAAGCCCAACTGTAAACATTGGGTGCACCACAATTTGACACTTGACCCTCTTCTTTATATTCTCTCCCAGTTTGATCTCACTGTCTCTCATGATGTTAAATAGTATCTATTTGTAAATGACTCCAATTTATTTCTCTATGCCTGACGTCCCCCTTGAGCTCTAAACTCATTTATCTAACTTTTATTTAACAGTTTGTCTTAGTTCTCAGGACTGCTGTGACAAATACTAAATAATGGGTTGGCTTAAACAACAAGCATTTATTGTATCATTGTTTTGAAGGAGGCTAGAAGTCCAAAATCAAGATGTTGGCAAGGCCATTCTTTTTCCTGGGGTCAGTAGTGTTCTTTGACCTTCTACTGCGTCTGACAGACTCCATCCAAATTTCCTCTGTTTATAAGTCCTCCAGTCATATGGACTAAAGCCCACCCTAATTCACTTTGACCTCATCCAAAATAGTATCTCAAAGATCCTATTCACAAACGTGATCACACCTTCAAAAGTTCTATTTACAAATGGGTTCATACCCACAGGAATGCAGATTGATCATGTCTTTTTAGGGGTGTATGATTCAATACTCAACACAGATGCACTTAAATATCTAATAGGCATCTCATATTTAGCATGTACAAAATGAAATTATTTGTTTCTCTACTTTAAACTTACTCTTTCTCTTGCCCACCCTGTTTTAATTAATAGCACCATCACCCACACAAATGTCAAAAATTCTGGTTATCATCCCTGATTCCTCTTTTTCCCTCACTCTACAATCCAATTATTGGGAAATCCTGACAACATTTCCTTCATAATATTTTGAATCTCAGACCATTTCTCACCTTTTCAACAGCTACTGTTCTAGCTCAAGCCCTACTGTCGGTCAACTGGACACTATAGTAACCTAGCCCGTCTCCCTGCCTCTATTTTTTCTTCCCCTATGTAGCAGTTTGGCAGTTTGATGTAATTACGAATTCCAAAAATAGATATTGGATTATGCTTGTAAACTGGTCTGCTAATCTGGGCATGATTAAGTTATGATTAGGGGGATAACTGGGCCAGTCAGTAGGGTGTTGAGCTCCACCCCTTGGTGGGTGGGAATCAAAGATAAAAGACATGGCAAAGAACAGAATTGGAGTAGTTTTGATTGCTGGGGTTCTGATGAGGAAGGAGAGAAGGCCCCTGGGAAAAGAGACGAGCCATTCACCTGATAGTCTACAGTTGGCCTTGTGGAAGAAACAGAGGAGCTAAGCCTAGAGAGAAATGGAGTCCCGGGAAGAGAGGAACCCAAGAAGCCTGAATCCTGGCAAATGTCAGCAGCTGTCTTGCTCTAACATGTGGCAACAGATTTTGGTGAAGGAAGAAACTTATGCTTTATGGCCTGGTAACTGTAAGCCTCTACCCCAAATAAATACCCTTTATAATGACCAAAAGATTTCTGGTATTTTGCATCAGCATCCCTTTGGCTGACTAATACACCCTACAATAAGTGCTCCTCAAGGGAGCCTTGGATCTTTTTCTGGAATTTAATTCAGATCAGATCATTGCCTGCTAAAAACCTTATAATGGCTTCCCATCACACTTACAAAAATCCATATAGGACTTCGTTATCTACTGTGATGGATTGAATCATGTCCCCCACAAAGACATGTTTAAATCCTAACCCCCCAATCATGTGGATGTAAACCCATTTGTAAATAGGATCTTTGAAGATGTTATTACTTAAGATGAGTCCAAACTGAATCAGGTTGGACCTTAAATTCAATATGACTGGAGTCCTTATAAAGAGAGGAAATTTGGACACAGTAGTAGGAGATAGGGAAAGAGACTGCCAGAGACAGAGATTGAGTTATAAATTGACAGCAAGCCACCACCAGACACTACAAACTTTAGAGAAAGTCTGCTGACATCTAGATTGTGGACTTCTAGTCTCCTAAACTGTGAAAAAAATAATTTCCTGATGTTTCATCCAGCTAGTCTATGGTACTTTGTTACAGCAGCCCTGGAAAACTGAGACACCATCTACTTCTCCAATTACATTTCATCTCCTGCTCCTATATGGTTCCACTCAGTGAGCAACTTGTATTTCCATTGAGTTTCAGAAAAATTAACCAATATTTCATTTTCCTATTAATTTTATTTGGCTGTTTTAATGTCTTCATTTTTGAAGAGGCTTTGAATCATGGAGAGGTTACAACTGGGGCAGGGGAGAGGTGTTGGTGGTGGGAGATACATAGGATGGAGTTCACCTGGGCATACATATAAGTTATGTAGGTTTGTACAAATGTTCATCATTGTCGCAGCGGGTGGAGATTCACACAATAACTGAAGGAATATTGAATTCCTATCCTGGAGAGCTCTGCTGCATCTCTAATGGAACAGCAATAATCCCCCAAGTGCAGGGACAATGGTTGGTGAGGGAGGATGTTCCATTGGTGGGCCCTTGATAGTGATGACTATGCTTGTGAAATTTTACTCTTGAAATTGAAACATAGCCTAGTGTTATAGGTTGCCTGGGAGTTGCCTCCTGAGGGCCAACTCAGAGAGCTCAGAGGCTCAAGTGTGGCCTCTCTCTAAGCCAAACTCAGCAATGAATGTATAGCTATCCCCCCAGTGTGGGGCATGATTCCCAGGGTGAGCCACCCTGGTGCCGAGGGATTGCTACCAAGCACCAACTGGTGGTACAGCTGGAGAGGGACCTCAAGTAAATGGGGGGGAAAGGTAGAGATAGGTGAGTTTCTATGGCTGGGGGACTTTGGGGTGGGTCGGGAGGTCATCCCAGGGGTGGCGTTTGTGAACGTCTTGGCAGGATCTTGTGCACTGCCAGGGGGGATGCTGCTCCAAATAGTGGGGCTCCTGAGGGCTCCGGAGACAACCAAGTCCTATGGGCAGGGCAGATTGCTCCAGTTTGGTCTTGCCAGTGGGCCCTACTTTGGTGTTTGTGCTCCTGAGTATAACAGAGTTGGACTCAGTTACGGCTTCCCTACACATGACTCATATGTCCCTTCTATTTGAACCTATAGTTGGTGCTGGAGTTGGTAGATGTACATCCAAGAGACATAAATCTTTGGGCTGTCCATGTGCCAGCTGAGCCCTGAGCCTCAGTGGAGTTGCAACACCTACTTTCCAGTTCATTGGACTCACTCAGGACAACTAACAAGAAGGTGAGGAAGGACAACCACCATACTAAGGAAACGAGAGAGCCTACGACTGCAAGCAAGAGAGTCCCATCCATCGGCTGTATGAGATTGAAGCCCCCTCTCAATTAGAGGTGGAGTGGACATCACCATCCTGGAATCCTCAGGATTGGGGAATGAACTACAGACTAGAGTAGACTCACTGGTATTCTACTAGAGAGTTATTGTGATTCTAGCAATGGAAGAAATTACAACACTGATGTGGAGGCAGTGGCCACTGGAGGCTCTGAGGGCAAGGAGAGGGAAAAACTGGTGTAATACAGGGGCATTTTCGGGACTTGGGAATCATCCTGAATGACACTGCAATGACAGATATAGGCCATTATATATCTTCCCACAACCTACAGAATTGTGTGGGAGAGAGTGTAAACTACAATGTAAACTATAATCCATGCTCAGTGGCCATGTCCCAAAATGTGTTTATCAATTGCAATGAATGTACCACACTAATGAGGATGTTGTTAATGTGGGAAAATGTGAGAGGTGTGTGGAACAGGGCATATGGGAATCCCTATATGTTTTATATATCATTTATGTAATCTAAGTATCTTAAAAAATTTTTTTTTAAATATTAAAAGAATTTTTTTTAATATTAAAATAAAAAAAAAAGGATTAACTAAGCTCATTCCCAGGCTAGTGACACTTGCCAGAACTCTTTCTTCAGATATTTGTAAGCTATTTCTTATCTTCCAGGTCCCAGATCAAATATCACCCTTAAGTAGTGGATATGGTTGGTGCCCCATCCATATCTCCTTTACTATGCTGGTGCACCCATCCCCCAGTGGATAAGAGTATTGGTTAGTAACAGCTCACAGCTGCCATCTTTTCTAAGAATTGTCCTCATCTGCCTTGCCTAAGAGATTGTGTTCCTCCTATCACCAGGAGATAGACTGAAACGAAGGACTAACGGACAAGGAGATATAAAAGGCCAGCCCTCTTGCCTCAAGGTGGGATCACCTCCGTAGTGATCTTCATTCTCTTGAGCTCCTGGTGAGACCAGGCTGAAGAGAGCCTCCAGTTGCAACCACATCTCTGTTTAACTTTCTTCTCCTACCTTCCCTTTTCCCCCTAGTTTCTCTTCTACTGAGAGCACACCTTCAGTAAATCACTCACAAGGAACCTCATCTCAGGCTCTACTTCTAAGAAAACCTATTTAAGTTTCCTCCTCACAGAGGCTTTTTTGACAATCCAATCTAAGGTAAATTTCCACCCTCCCAGCATCCTTTTCCATCACACTACATTCCTTTATTTTTGCTTTAACACATATTTTCTTTATTTGCTTTGTAAAAAAAAAACCTATCTCCAAGATATGTAATAAATTTCACCATGCAAATACATACACACACACACACACACACACTACACACACACTTGGAATGGTACCAGGCCTTAAACTTGGAGAGAATGGGAATTCTTTCTCACTTGGGACTTCAGTCCCTTGTGACTGTCCTCTGACGTGGGTAGATTTTTTGGGGCATAGCTAAAGATGGAGGGGAAAAGGTGGTTATTGCCACAGGAACACAGGCCCAGTGCAAGGTAGGTAGTTATCCTAGAGCTTGCCAGGAAATCAATCCTGTAACGAATGTGTGGCATCCTATAAGAGATGCCTGAGGAAAGCCCAAGTCATGAAGCTCCTAAAACCGCCAGTCCAGAGATTTTAAAGTGTGAACCTGAGGGCCAATTGATCTGGAGACATTTTGTTCAGCTTGCATTGCTTTTTAAGTTGCCATTATGTTTGCCAACAATTTAAAAAAATGCATGTTGTCACATAAATATCTGGATTTTCAGACTATCTTGAAAAAAGTGGCATCATTCCCTCAAGGCAGCCATCTTCTGGAATTGATTAACTACTGACCCTGTTAGGATGGGCATGAGTTTTCCATGCCACCATATCCTAACTGGCCTTCCTCTTTCTGTTGCATACTGTGCTCGGTCCCTATAGGCCTAACGTTTGTAATCTCTCCACACTAACCAGTTGAAAATCTCTGCATTGAAATATTCTACAATCCTGGATCTTTTCTTTGATAAATGTTTGTTAAAAACTGCAGCTTGTCTTCAGCTCTGCTGTGAGTAATTAAAGGAAGGATCAGAGTGGTGAAGGATAGTCCCATACATTTGAGCAAGTGTGCCTAAGGGAGCCATCAGGGGCTGAATCCCAAGCCGAACTCTGTATGCCAAGCAATGTACCCCAGGATGAGGTGGCCTCAACCAGGAGGAAGGAGTGGTCTCTTTCAAAACTCATCTTTCTCTTTGTAATTCACTGGCCAAGGGTGGGTCATATGTGGGAGAAGTGGTTTTGGGAGAACAATACCAGTATGGTAGTAACAGTAACAGTCTCAGGGGATAGAAGCACTTAGTAGTAGCCCAGACAGCAAGCTTTGGTGGATCAACTCTCTAGGCCTAATATAGCAGATGCCTAGTCAGTGATTCAGATGGATATGGCAGCCCAAGGGAAGCTCCCTCAAATATAAGCTGGATATAGAGCCAGGAGTAGACTTCAGGTTTAACTGTTATGCGACTTTATTAGAACTCAGAAGCAGAGCAACCCAGAGGATTCTGGCTTTAATTTTCAGGCAACTTTTCAAAGTTGTATGTACTCTGCAGATCTCACATTGTAATATATGTGTACAGTTGTAGGTTTTTAAATAAACACATTACTCCAAATAATAGTTCTGTCTTCTGTGGTGACTTATGTTCATATTTTATTGACTACCTTTATAAATTTTCTGAGTGATGTTATGCATAGAATAAGATTCAAATTGCCATGAGGAAGAACTCGGGCTATTGAGTGATTTGGGATACCAGTCACACAGCCAAGTACACTTGTTTTATGCCCTTGTCTCCAGTGCTCATTTTATTTCTTGCCCTTTTATATAGGACTTCTGCCATTTGATCCTTGAGGGGACCAACAACGTGTCTTGTCAGAACAACTTCTTGTCAGCGGAGTGACAGTGTGACATCTCTGTGATGTCTTCCTCACTGTCTAGAATGCATGTTCATTTTCCCCATTGCTGGCCTTGTTAGTGGTGGAATCAGGAGAACATATTCCTGCATGTCTTGGAGAAAACGCTGGGAAAACAATGCCCCGACTAAGCCAAATGTAACAGTCTTTTTCAAGATTCTTATTCCCCATAGTAGAAGAAATAAATGAAGGAGAAAACATTAAAGGAGAAACTTGTAACTGAATAAGATCTTAAAAACTGAGAGCTGGGTAGTTTCTCATAATACCTGAGAGGGATGTTGTGAGTGTCCAAATTTGGTACTGGACTCTATTCCCCACCACTAGATTCTGCATTTTTTATTATTAGATGGGAGACACAGTTTTGGACACTGTGGGAAAATATGAAGAAAAGTTAAGATATGCCACCCACCTTCAGTGGGTTGCTGTGGAGCACAAATACAAACAAATAAATAAAGCAATGATAAATCAAGGTTACATGGAACTGAAAGTTACTTGCTGTCAGTAAGGAGAGAAAAATATGACATACCAGCCTTCCATGCCCAGTCCCTTCCTTTTCAGTGCTCCCTTTCTCCCCATCCCTGCTTCAGGTCTCCATGCAGTCAGATGGCTGTTCCTGCTCCCCTCCCCCTAGTAGTGTTTCTACTGAGCCTACCCTCCGGGAGAACAGCTCTCTTCCAGTTACTAGCCCTCTCATTTCACTTGGGTCTATCCCATCCAAGACCAAGTATTGTGGTGTATCTAAATTAGCACTGGTCCTGGTTTTCATAGTTACTAATGGTATAATGTGTTTTACATTTAGTTAAATATTTTCCCTTTACTAGGGGTCTCTAGAAGACCTACTACCTTCACTCCAAGGGAGGAACTCTAAATCCCTACATTTGTTTGGCATCTTATAAAAATTTACTAAACTTTCTAATCAAATCATCTCATTTAATTTTTACTGCAATTCAGTGAGTTATGCATTGTTATGCCCATTCTGCAGATGAAAATACTGAGGCTTGGATAATTTAAATAGTTTGCTCATAAATGGTTATAGGTCTGATTAGAAGCCAAGTCCAATGTTCTTCCCATTACACTAGGCAATCCCCAGTGAAGAGGGTATTTTGGAACACCTAAAACTTCCAATGGTTTTAAAAGTTATATCCCTAATATAGGCAAGCATACAGTACATTATTACTGATGGTCAAGTGAGATTCCAACATTGAAAGCCCTCAAATAATCCATCAAGTTTTCATCTTTTTTTTTTCAGGCACATCATACAGAATCATGTTTTGTCAAGAAAAGAAAAAGAAGAAATTGAAAAAGGAAAAAAAGCACAGAAAAACGATGAGTATATGTTCATAAGCTTAAGTTGGCTCTACCATTAAGATGAGTCGATTGTTCCCTGGGTTGAGTTCACTGATTTTCTTGAGGAATGAGGCTAATGTGGAGATACCTCTGGCATAAATATACCCCTGGATATGAAAGGGAAAACAAAGTCAACACTGAAAGACTTCCTCTTCTCCTTGTGAATAACCTTAAGGTTTCAAGCAAAATTTTAAAAAAGAAAAAGGAGAAAGAAAGAACAATATATTCATCTCATACTGTACGTGGTTCTTTTTGTCCAGAGTTGTTGAGGTCAGGAACAAGTGAGTTACTCTGCCTTCGAATCATACAAGTTGCAGAAAGTATGAATCATGCATTTGTCAGCTTCCTTTAATTGTCCATATCCTGCTTTGGGTTTTGAGTTGTGAGTATGTGGATATGGAAGGAACAGAAGGGAACAAATACACCAAGCTTTGGTCTTGACATCTGGAAAGACACCACAGTCCGCCTCCAAGTCTTCCTTGGCACTCTCATACAGAACATGCTTCCAGTCTCTCCCCACTTCCATGTGTCAGTCAACAAGACAGATCTGATCATCTTAGGACCGCCACTCTTAAAATTCCTTCAATTAAATTTGAACACCCTAGTCTGGCATCTTAGTTGCTGCTCAGCTATCCTAATTATCCTAGTCAGTCTCATATTTGTTCCTAAGAACATTTCATTTGATACTCCTACCACAACACTCAGCTCACTCCTTTCTAAACACCCAATGGTTGACACATTTCCATGATTTCTTAATGATGTGGCCTCTGCCTTTATGCCTTTCTATCCCTTATATGGTGGACTAACATCTATTCCTCTTTCAAAGTCTGGCTCGGTCTTCAATCTTTTTCTGAACTTGCTTTTTTCAAAAGAATTACTTTAATGGGGAGGATAATAGTACTTTGGCTACCTTTAGAATTTGCTGTGCATATCAAATTCATTCTTTCATTCACTCAAGATATATTTTTTGAGCTCTTAATCAATTTCAGGCATTGAATATAGTATGGAGAGCAAAATATATGGTTCGTGCTTCTCATGGCATTTACAGTTTAGTTGGGAGAATTAGATGTTAATACCTAAACATACATAAATACTTATCTGCAAATTGTGAAAAGTAGTATGTAAGAGTTCTCTGAAAGCTGTAAAGTGATAGACTTTGAGAAGGAATGATTGTGAATATGATTGTTGCTATGTGGAATTTGCCACCCAAAAGGGAGATTCTGTGTATATAAAATTTCTTTCTCTTTGCTTTGATGACATTCTATTTCTACCTTGTTTATATTTCCTTCTCCACTAAACTGTGAGTTTTTCAAGGATGGAGATCTTGCTTTATTCATTTTTGTATCCCCAGAATATTGTAACCAGCAAGCACATGGTTCAATAGATGTTGAATGAAGAAATGAAGGGACAAATATAGTAGCTCTTGAGAAAATGTTTTAGTATGTTAGATTTAATTGTAACTGATTAGAATTTCTACATATTAAACATTTACTCTGTGTGTATACTTACTAACATTTGGTTAGTGCTAATGCTCAAATACTAAAATAATTACTTCCCAAGCTCTTTCCCACCTTGGTGCCCTTGTCTTGCTTTTTCCTCTTCCCGAAACTCTCTTCTGTCATATTCTACCACCCCAACTCACACTCATTTTTGAGGTCTCATGTTAATGTTGCATCCCTGAGAAAATGTTCCTCAACCCATGAACTATGCTTGGTCCCCCATTTAAATTTCTTATGCATCTATGCTTCCCTTTTATAGCTTCAATCAAACTTGTAATTGATTTTTTTTTCATTTTTTTACCATCTTTCACCCCCTCTGTGAAGGCAGGGTCCATTTAGTCTTTTCCCCACTAAATGCCTAGCACCTGCTACATAATAGGTTCTCAGTAAATATGTGTTGCTTAACAAAGTGACTAACTTATTGAATGTCCTCTACAGATGCAGTCCATATCTTTATACTCTTACTATACAGCTATAATGATTTATATTTTTATAAGTATATATTTATATTTTACATAAATGATCTTCTATAATGCCTATTGTTCTGCCCTTGCTTTTTCTCACATACAACTCACAAAATATAAATTGAAAAATAATTTAGGTAACCAATCCAAGAAATTTAGTTGTGGCCAAAATAAAAATACCAAGGAATGGTTTCCAAAATGGCCCAATGTGACTAATTTGACATGGAAGACACACTTGAAGATTTACTTAGCATCATGGGAAAAGGAAAAAGGGAACTAATATTTGTTAAACATCGAATATGAAGGCTGCTTTGCTAAATATTTTTCATATATTATTTGATTTAATCATTAAAACCAGCTATTTAGAGGCTGTGGACTGTAGTGTTAAGAGATTATAATCTGGAGCCAGACTGCTTGTGTTCACATCCTGATTTCATTCCCTATCACCTCTATGACTCTGGGTAATGTCTCTGTGCCTAGATTTCCTCATTTATAAAATGAAGTTAAAAATAGTATCTGGGGGGGGGTGGATGTGGCTCAAATGGTTGGGCGTCCATCTCCCATATAGAGGGACCTGTGTTTGATCCCCGGGACCTCCTGGTAAAAAAAAACAAAAAAATAGTATATGCTCCACAGGATTATTGTGAAGATTAAGTCATTTGATATGTATAAACTCTGGGAACAGTGGTTGGCATTTCATAAACTCCATATAAATAATTACTATTATTATTAATAATAATATTATTGGATCCTTTTTCTACATCCTCCTTTAAAATAAAACCAATGCTAAATAACATCTAAACAAACAAACAGTAAAACAAACAAAAGTGCAAATAAGGAAGGGAGATAAAACAATAATCAAGGGAAAAAAATGTGTCTTTGAGTGTCCTAGAGAATGGGACAAAAAAGGACACACGATGGGTTCCATGTCCTTTCATATCTATTTGTTGACAGTGCACTAATGCATCAGGAGCAGCATTCCTCAGACCCTTAAAATCCCAAGGATCTTTACCTAATGCATATTAGGCAAAATAATAGAACATCCTCAGAAGTGATTTCATAAAACTGGAGAGGGTTTTTTTTTCATTCTGTGAATATTGATGGTTTCATTCAATAGAAGCTACTGAATTTGAGCAGAGCACAGAGTGATGTGTTCAAACTATGAAGCTTTTTGGGTGTCTGACTGCCTTAGGAAAGCTTGAAGAACCTCTAACATTTTAAGGGACTGAGTAGCATTAGACGGACCTTCTTCACAAAGAAGGTGCTTTAGACAGCAAGTAAATGAAAATTATAGTTTAAAGTCTTGCATAAGGATGCAAAGAGAAAGAAAAAGCAAAAATCCTGCTACTTTTATCACTATAGTAAAGAATTACATTGCTGTAGTTTACTGGTGTTAAAACTCAGGGAAGCAGCATGTAAATAAAGTGAAAAATGGAAAAAGAAAATGTATAGGTCATGGGAAGATCAGGGGAGGAACACAAGCAGGAAAGCAACTTGAAGGAGAACTAGGACATGTGCTAGAATTTCAGACACATCGGGTTCTGCAGAGATTCAGGCCCTGGAGATGGTAGATGCTGATTTCCCCCACCGCCAAAGCTCCCTAAAGCATGGGGATATCTGAGGGTGAAAAAAGCTTCCTCACCTGAAACTAAAAAAAAGACAAAAATGACAAGGGGATCATCTTGAAGGCTGCTCCCCCCTGGGAGTTTTTGGGCTTAAGAAAAATCCTTTCTTGTGTAGGTTAGAGCAACCCCATATACAGGAGCCTTCTCTTTCAGTCATTTCTGTACAGCCTGACTGGGAAGTTGGGGGCACAGCAAACACTCAGGGAGTGTACTAAACTTCAGGTTCCATGAGACCAGAGACTGGGTTTGTCTTTTCACCACTGTATTCCCAGTGCCTCGCACAGCAAAAGTACTTAACAAACATTGTGAATAAGTGAATTAGTAAATGACTCTCAAGACAGCTAGTTGCCAGTCATCCTCTCTGTAGATAAACACAGGAATAATAAGCCACAGATGGTAACTTGAATATCCGTCATGATTGTAGTAGTTAAAGGTATGTCCGTATAGGAGGCCCAAGGTTCTATTTCCGGGGCCTCCTGGTGAAAAGCAAGCACGTGGAGTGCTGGTCCACGCAGGAGTGCTGGCCCTCATGGATAGCTGGCACAGTAAGATAACACAACAAAAAGAGACACAAAGAAGAGAAAATAGACGCAGCAGACTAGGAAGCTGAAGTGGCGCAAGAGATTGAGCGCCTCTCTCCCACTCTCAGGGCTGCCTAAAGAGAAGACAAACAGACACAGAAGAACACAGAAAGCAGATAGCAAGCACAAAAGCAACGGGGGGTGGGAGTGAAGAAATAAATAAATAAATATTTTAAATAAATAAATAAAGGTGCATATATGTGTCTTTTTATCTCCTGAAAGATCTATACCAGCCCAAAGATAAAGGGAGAAAAGTACAAAAATGAACATACAAGGATATTTGTAACACCAATATTTATAGTAGCTAAACATTGGATATAACTAAAATGTTCATAAATAAGACATTGGTCAAATAGATTATAATTAGTTCACTATATGTAATAGAATATTAGGCTATATAACTCTACATTCAAACAGGAAAATACACATGATATACTGGTAAATGGAAAAAGCAGATCACAATAATAGATCAAAGAAGATTTCAAATTTGCAAATTACAAAATATATGTGAGTTTTATGTGTTTTTATACTGTTCTTTACCTAGTGAAGCTTTCTTCTTCCTCCCCCCAAAAGCAAATACTACGTTTTTAATCAGAAGAGGAATAAAGTGATTTAAAAAGTAAAAAGAAAATGCTATCTTACTGTGGTAATAAGACCTGTATTCTAGTTCCAACCCTGCTTGGGAAATTTTTAAGACGTTAAATACACTCTCCTAGTCCCAGTCACCTTATCTGAAGAATAGAAATACCAATAATGATACATGGTCTTTCTATTATACAAGGCAGATGTGAGCATAAAGGGGGCTAATGCATGGGAAAGCATTTTGCAACTGCAAAATACTAGATACACATAAAGATCAAGGTGGGAATAAGCATTGGGATGGGAAGGATGAAAATGAGAAAGAAAAAGGGAGGAGGAGACAGGGAAAATGACTGTTTTAGTCTGCTAGGTTGCCAAAATGCAATATACCAGAAATGGGTTGGCTTTTACAATGGAGATTTATTAATTTATAAGCTTACAGTCCTAGGCTGTGAAAGTGTCCAAATCAAGGCTTCATCAGGTGATGGTTTTCTCCCTGAAGGCCAGCTGTCCACAATCCTGGACTCTCACATGACAAGGTACATGGCAGCATCTGCTGCTCTCTCCCTTTTGTTCTGAGCTTCATTGCTTTCAGCTGCTGGCTTCCTCTGGCTTTCTCTCAGCTCTTATGCCTTTCTCTCTTCTCCTGTGTCTTTCTCTCTGTATTCATCCCATTTATAAGGGACTCAGATAAGAGGATTAAGACCCATCCTACTGCAGTAATCTAATTAGAAGGTCCCATTTACAATGCATTTGCACCCACAGGAATGAATTAGCTCTAAGGACATGATTTTCCGGGGTTCATAAAAGCCTCAAACTATGCTTTATGACTATTTTCTCTGATCACAGTAAGAGAAAATTAATGTGGTCAGTAGTAACACTAGGAGACATCATTAGAATAATTTTCCTACAGGAAATATGAATTTTTGGGTTATAGAATTTTGCAAATGATGTTGCATTCAAATCAAAACATTTTCATTCCTGTCACAGAGATACGCATAGAAGGCATATGAGCCTCTTTAATACTTAGGATGGGTCGTTGACTAGTCTCTTTATGCAGAGATACTTGGAAGAGAAAACATATTCCTTCACATCCCACCTCCCACTCACTATTGTTTTAGTGGTGTGTGTGGTGGCAGTAAATAAATAAATAGATAGTGTTTACTAAGCAATAAATAAATAAAATCCATTTAATTAATTCCTTAACTAAAAACCTGATTAAAAAGAAAATAAAAACAACAAAGGCACAGATCATTATAATAGTTCCAAATCCATAACATTCTCTGTGTTCCCTTGAGCAGGTCATTTTCCTTTATTGATCTCTAGTGTCTTCGTTTCTTAAGTAAGGGAAGTCAAATAATCATCTCATAAGTCCCTTTCAGCAGCTAAATGCTCTCAGTTTCTATAAAATCTGAAATAAATGATCACCTTTTCAGATAAATTTTCTCACTGCTTGCTGATTTGATTGAGACAAACATCTCCTTACTCTATTTTACCTTGGGAAAGTTACTTAGCTTTTCTGAGCTTCAGCTTCTTCACTTGTAAACTGGGAATAAAAAGATACCTACTTTCCAAGGTCATTGTGGAGTTCGTAAGATGCTATTCATAAAATGTTTAGGGCAGTGCCCAACACAGGTAAGTGTGCAATCAACATTAAGTATTATCATTGCTACTGATAAATTTGGGGTTTTCCCTTAAATTGTTCTTTAAACTTAGCAGTTGTGAGAAGATGATCATTGAAAGATGGGGTTTGACTCAGAGACCTACTTCTTAATTTAAAACTCTCTGTGAAACTGCATCCCATACCATCTAAAGAATATCACATTCTTCCATTAAAAATCAAGTGGTGGAGCAGAAGTGGCTCAAGGAGTTGAGCACCTGCTGCCCACACGGGAGGCCCTAGGTTTGGTCCCTGGTGCCTCCTGAAAACAATGAAAGACAAACAACAAGCAAACAAAGGGAAAAACTCAGGGAATCCAATGTGGCTCAGTGGTTGAGTGCTGGCTTCTCACATACAAGGTCCTGGGTTCAATCCCTGGCCCTGGTACCTAAAAAAAAAAAAAAAAAAAAAAAAAAAAATCAAATGGCTAAAAGGCTATTTTTCTAGAGCATAGATTTGCTTTCCGCAGGGCATCCACCTGCTAAGTTCACGTTAAAGCTACAAACTAAATAAAATAAACCCAAATTAATGTATTCTTTTTTTTTTTTTAAACAAAAGGCTAAATAGAGCATTTTATTAACACTGTTTTTGCAGCAACAAAATAATAATCCACATCTTTTCATGCAACACAACAAAAGCTATGATCACATTATATCACTTTGAGACACAAAGCAAAAGATTTTTATTTTTATTAAGGTCAAGAACGGTTTGCATTTTTAAAACAAACTTTTGTTTTATATTTTGCAGTAGCAGGGCCTCCAGTCACTAGCACAATACAATGAACAGATCAGATATCCAGAAGAGACAATTAAATACACCAATAATATTTTGATTTGAATTGGGAAATGCATTATCATTTTAGAACATTATTTAGAGGTATGATGTTATCTCTTTAAAAAGAAGAAGTTATTTCAACCACCCAAACAGCTACTACAAGCAAAATGAAGATAATATACAGACAGGAAATTTTATGCATTGCACTTATTGCTTGGTACACAAATGTTGCAATTCCTGTTTAGTTATATTAAGAAATAACAAGCAAAATGCCTCTTCCCCATCTAAAATTCTATGACTCTATGAAAGTAGAAATTGCAGTCCCCTAACCCAACATTAGGTGTATGCTATTTTTGGTTTTGTGTGAAGATTGTTTATTATGTTTCTGTGCATGGATATGTATAAGATATACAGATATATAGATATAATTTTCATATAATTTATTGTCCTATGTATTTAAGACAAATATATTTTAAATGGGACTTTAAAATAATAAAATTTTCTACTTACAATATCTCTATTAAGTTTATCTTTTCATATTATATATAGCTCTGTGGCACAAGTTTCATATAGTATTTAGTTATTAAGGAAGAAGGATAGCTAAACCATTTTCTACTTCCTTTGTCATTAATATTGCATTTTAAGGGCTGTTTCTCCACAGTAAATTTCTTATTAGATTCTTAAATGTGTATACATCTTTTTTTCTAATATAAGTTACAACCAGTACAAAGTTGTAATAAAAAATACGTTGAAGTCTATTTCATTTTATATTTTTTGCAAAAAAGTTATCTGATATGCTACATGAAAAGTTGGATTTTATTGAAATGTGAAGTGTTTTATACTGTTAGGTAAATGAATGGAAGAACATGAAGCATACCCCTCTCTCTACAAGGTCTCTTTCACAGAAATAAGTGTTTGTGCCCAATTTCATATAAAACACTGCAAGATATTCCTTTTGAGGTCCAGCAAAATATCTTATGCTAGGCAATCCCAAAAAGTATTCAGTACACCTTGCTAGTTGCTAGCTCATAACATGTCTTCAATTGAGAATATCCCAACTTCATGCTTTACACGCAATAAACGTTGCCAAACCTGATGCAGCAAACGTGACAGTATCACTCTTTAAAAAACAAAAAAACAATAAATAAAAACAGGACTTCTGAGTGATATCTTGCAATACAGTGTAACAAAATACATAAGTGCATTTTTCATGATCAAGTAGCTTTGGCTTCCTAACCTTTGTAGGATGGAATGTGCCATCTGCTTTAGTTGTGCTTTATTAAATGGTAATGAGGTTTAGCTCATATGAATCCAATTAATAACTAGTTGTTTCTACAATTTTGATCAGTCAACCTTTAAATTACAAACACAAGAATGGATGACCTGAATGGAAATGATTGAATTTCACAACTTCTACAGATTGCACTTGATGGTAACTTTGTGGGTTTGTTTTGGTTTCATTTTTACAGCAAGACTTTGTCAGGTTAATATGTTTACATGTTTACACCACACTTTTTTTTGTGCAATCACAATTAATTTAATCACAAACACTAAAAATAAATCCAGCCAGTAGCTTTGTTATGAATAATCATCTCGGTCCTTATAGGTGTATGAGTCTTGTACATCTTCTTGTACAAATTCCTCTTTCTTTTCCCACCCATTGGGCCAACCTCCATTGGCCTGTGTTGTGGCACCATAGGACTTGGTGGTACCGTAATTTATGTAATTTTGAGTTATGTCCCCTGTTTCTTCGTCGAGTTCATCTTCATGGATAAATCCACATTTTTCTTCACTTGTTTCCTCAGGGTCTGCCCAGGGTTGCTTTTCTCCTGAGGCAAATATTGCATAAAATATAACTCCACCATAGTGCACCAGCGCAGCGATCAGGAAGACGTACTGCCACTCTTCACGTGACTGCAGAGTGACAAAAAGTGACACTGAGAGAATGACCTTCCCATGGTTGAACAGCTTAATATCTTCACTGATTATTCCACTATCAAGCTTTTCATAAAAATACTATCTTCACAGAAAACCCACTTTCTAATATTATAAAGAAAATACTCTGATAGAAAGACACTTTATAAAATATTAGGATCTCCATTATTTAAAATCTGAAAGTTCTAAAATAAAACTCCAAATATATCTATGGTCTACTGATTTTTTTAAAAATTCATAATCTTTCTTTTCCTTTCCATTGATTTCATTACCTTTTACTCCCATTCTTTTTTTCTTTCAGGTAAACCTTAATTTTGAAACAGTACACATAAGGACAAATAGCTCATAATAATATATGTCCATGGATAACTGCAAATGAGTCTCAATTGAGTTTTACAAATAAAACTCAGAAGACTCTTGTATGCCTTCTCTAATAAGCTAGGAGCAAAAAGGTTATTTGCCTCTCCAAGAATATCAGAAATGTTAATATGTGTCGAGAAGCATATTGCTTATTGGCTGGGGAAGTGGGCTCCCTCAGAGTTCTTCTCAAAAGATATTTTCTTTTGAGCCTCAATTATCTTCCCTATTCAGAATTGAGGTAACTAGACCAGAAAGAGAATGCCAAAGAGGACATATGAACTCTTTTTTCAGACATGAGAGAGACTTTTCCACAACTGAAAATCTATTTTGCTCCATCTTACCTTATTCTTTGTCATTGCGCCAACGATGATAGGGCAAACCATTCCTGACAATGTGCCCACACCATTCGAAATGCCCATTAAAATACTGGCATATCTTGGAGCAATATCCAAGTGGTTAACATTGAAACCTGAAATACAACGCCTTGATTCAGATAATCCTAAAGCTCTCAGAAATGAGTGTCTATAGAATATTCTCTACTACCTTCACCACAACTCTTTACAAGCTACTGGGTATATAGCATGTGTTTAAAAACTACATTTTTAGGCATCACCATCCCAGAATCCTTAGGATTGGTGGATGAACTATGGACTAGAGTGGACTCAGTGGTATCTACTATTGACTTATTGTGATTCTTAGCAATGGAAGAGCTTAAATCATTGATATGAAAGCAGTGGCCACTGGAGGTTCTGAGGTCAGGGAGAGGGAAAATAGGTGTGAAACGGGGGCATTTTGGGGACTTGGGAATTGTCCTAAATGACATTGTAATGATAGATATAGGCCATTATATTTTTTGCCATAACCTATAGAGTTGTGTGGGAGAGAGTGTGAACTACAACGTAAACTATAATCCATGCTTAGTGGCAATGCTCCAAAATGTGTTCATCAATTGCAATGAATGTATCACACTAATGAAGGATGTTGTTAATGGGGGCAAATGGGGACAGTGTGGGGAGCAGGGCATATGGGAATCCATTACATTTTTTATGTAACACTTATGTAATCTAAATATCTTTTTAAAAATCTTTAAAAAATTTTAAAAACTACATTTTGATGACTTAACTCAGGGATATGTTGGGAGTGGAATGAGATATGATTTCTCAACCAGTACTTAATATATGATGCTCACTTCACAGAAAGGAGAGAAAAAGGCAGGGGAAAGTGAGTAGTAACAAATTCAAATTAAATTTTCTAGATGTTTTATTACTCTTATTTTCTAATGGAAATATGTGGAGAAAAATTTCTCAAGAGTCAAAATAACAAAGAAGAAAGTAGAAAATTTATATTTGTTATCATAAGCCAAAATAAAAGGATGTCACAAAAGCAAAGCAAAAATATATCTTACCAGATATGGCAAATCCACTGAATCCCACTGCAAGTACCAAGAATGAGATGGCTACTCCTCTGGTATGAGAATAGCCAACAACCAAAAGCAGTGTTGCTTCCATGCCAAAACCTTCAGAGGCAAACACATGGAAACACTTCAGAAATTTGTGTAAACTTTATCAATGAGCCAAAAGTGCTAAAAATGCTCATACATAATGACCTAGCAATTCCACTTCAGGAACTCTATTTTAAAACATATGAACAATAGTAAACTTTTATGCACAGTAATGGTTACTGAAGCTTTCACTGTGATGTTAAAACATCCAAAATAACCTCAAGTTTCATTGATGGGAAAGGCCAAGTTAGTTACAATACATGCAAATGATGCATTATTATAGACTTCTTTAAAACTGGAGTCATGAAGCATTTAACGTAAGAAGGAAAAATGATTTTAAATGAATAATTAAGGCACAAATTTCACAGCAACTATGTCATTTAAGATGAGTAGTAAAATGAGTACTCACGTAAATTAGAACTTAGTGAACTCAAAATGTGTCCATAATACCACTTACATACTTACCCCCACAATTCATGATCTTTCTCACTGTCGTGGTTGAAAGAATTTGTTTGCTTCTTAGAAAATCTGCAATTTGTCCTCCAATAGGCACAATAATTGTCATTACTAAGTGTGGAACAGCAGATAGCATGCCAACCTGATGAAAAATAATAGGAAGAGAAATATATGTGACCAAAATTATGGTGGCAATTTAGTAAATTTACTTTTATCCATTTTTCTCTTCTAGGAAAATGGAATTCTTATTTTCACTGATATGAGCCAGTAAATTTTGAGCTTATGAATCAATCATCCTGAATCTTACCACAGAGTGAGTGAGATTATGTGTTTATTTTACATTCTTAAATCTGTTTGCACAAATTCAACATTAGATAGAAAGGTGGGGAGGAGAAATACATTCAACAAATCTTGAAGAGACTGCATTTGAAAAATTCATTTAAAAACTTCATTATGGCAACAAGGGGGCACTTCCAAGGAAGGTGGTGTAGAAGGGAGATCCAGGACTCAGCCCTTCCACAAAAACAACCATTATACTGGCATAAGCTATTTGGAAATTTCAGAGGCCAGAAGAACACTGTACAGCATCCAGGCAAGAGTGAGAGGAAGAGGCTGATAAATTATGGTAAAGAACTGTAAATGGTTCTTTACGTGTGGTGGCTACCACCACCCACTCCCCAGTTTTGTGGAAAGCTGCTGCAGGGTCCTGTGCCTGGCTAGCTGCTGGTGACAGAAAGGGATGTTAAAATCCTCTTCCCCAAGGATAGGAGTAGGCATGGCCAATCACTGACCACAGTTTTTGAGTAGCAAATTCGGATAGCTGTGTTCTGGCTCTGAGGGAAGCTATTGTGTCAACCCACCATGGACAAAGGCAGCAGCAGCCACTGTTGCAATCCTCCTCAGACAGGGGTGGAGCTGATGGAGATTTAAAGACACAAGCACTTCCTCAGGACTGCGGAGAACAGTTAGCTGAAGGGCTTCATTTGTTGGGCAGTCCAGGAAAGCTCAGTTTTGGAGAGCCATTGGAAAAGTTTTTGATACCCTTCCTATTACCCTCTCCAGGGCACTTTGGAGCTGGTCTGCATCTCCTTGTGGGTCTCTGACCCTGTTTTGGCTAGGAAAGACTGACTTTGGAATATCCTCTCTGAGGTGACCCTCCTATCAGAACTTTCCCTCCAGGCAAAAGCAGCATGAGACAAGGAAAGGAATATAAAAACTATAGAGGTGGACAGAATGGAACAAAGGGCCATGGGTTCAAATACCCAGGAGAGGGAGGTTTGTCTCCTGGGAATCACAGGGGACAACCAAACTCCTGTAAACAGGGTGACTCCAAAACAACTAATCAGCAAAATCCTAGGACAAGACAAAAGCACAGAAAGACAATGAAAACACTGCACACTGCATCCACCATGGGAAAACATTCCTGATAGGAGGGCTAAAGCTCAAGAAAACCTCTATCTTATCACCAGATGGATACAAAACCAAAGCAAAAACATCCCAGGGGTAATTACAAGATAGTAATATAAAAGTAGGCTTTGAAAATATTAAAAGATACAGTGTGCAACAAAAGAGTACAAGACAAACAAAAAACCATCCAAAGGAAGAGTATAAAAATATAGAAAACATCAATGAAGAAGATGAGAATGTGGACATACCAAACAACCCTTCAACAAAATGATTTTAAAAATGCTCAAGGAGAGGGAGAGAGGGAGAGAGGGAGAGAGAGAGATCTGGTTTCTTATCACACTTCACCCTCTTCTACTAACAAACACCTCTTTATAGATTCAGGGTGGAAGCTGAGGGCGAAGGTCGAGACCTTCGCGAAGCAGTGCTTGGCTATTGACTGAACTCCATGGAGATTAGGGGCAATGTTTTGCCTTAGTCTCAGAAATCTAGAGATAAATTTTCTGGGGACCCTTATGAGATGGAGCACATCTAATGTTTGTGAAACTTTCCTTAAAATGTTTCACCAAATACTATAAAAAATAAAATAAAATAAAAAAATAAAAATGCTCAAGGAGATGAAGTAAAGTACAGAGAAAGAACTACAGGATATCAGGAAAACAATGAATGAACAATATGAGAGTCTAAGTAAAGAGACTGAAATTTTAAAAAGGAACCAAATAGAACTGCTAGAGTTGAAGAGCACATTAACTGAAATGAAAAAATGCCCAGGAGAGTTTCAGAGCAGATTGGAGCTGGCAGAAGAAAGAATCAGTGAACTTGAAGACAAGATACTTGAAATGTGCCAGACTGAGGAGTGGAAAGAAAAAAGAAATATGTGCATCAATACATGCATTATGAGTCCCAGAAAGTGAAGAAAGACAGAAAGGGGCAGAAAGAATAGTCAAAGAAATAATGACAGAGAACTCCCCAAACTTAGTAGTTGTGAATATGCACATCCAAGAAGCTCAGTGGACACCAAACAGCATAAACATGACGAAAAAATATATCTCATCATTTATTGATTATACTATAAGAATAAGGAGAGAGTTCTGTACAAGGGAGGCCCCATTAGAGTGCTGATTTCTCATCAGAAGGCATGGAAGCTGGAAGACAGTGGGTTGACATACTTAAAATGCTAAAAGAAAACAACAGTATGCTAAGAATTTTATATCCAATGAGTCTCTCTTTCAAAATGAGGGAGAGATTAAGACATTATCAGATAAATAAAAGCTGAGAGATGTTCATCCTTACTAGACTTGTCCTACAAGTAGTGCTAAAAGGAGTTCTATAGCCTGAATGGAAAGGACACTAGAAAGTGTTTCAAAGCAGTATAAAGAAATAAAGACCTGTGGTAAAGGTAACCATTTGGGTAATTATAAATGTCAGTATTATTGTAGTGCATGGTTTGGTATGTAAATCCACTTCCTACTTCCTACAGGGGCTAAAATGCATAAAAAGTAATGATATATCTAGGTTTGGGGACATACAATGTATAAAGTAACAAGCACAAAAAATAGTGGGGGGGACAGAGGGTTATAGGAAAGGTATATGCACATGTTATTGAAAGTAAGTTGTTATCAAACCAAATAGGATTGCTATATATTTAGGATGTTACATTTTAAACTCATGGAAACCACAAAGAAAATAAATGAAAAATATACCCAGATAGAAATGAGAAGGCACTCAATATGATACTACACAAAAAAGCAAATTAATATAAAAGTAGGCTTTAATAGACATAAGGGACAAAAAAGGAATAAGACTAAATAGCCTTTAAATGTAAATAGATTAAACTCTCCTGTCAAAAAGCAGAGATTGGCAGAATGGACAATAAAACATGACCCAACTATATGCTGTCTGGAAGAGACTCACCGTAAAGTCAAAGATACAAGTAGGTTGAGGGTGAAAGGATGGAAAAAATATACCATCCAAGTAGTAACAAAAAGAGAGACAGGGTGACCATACTAATATCGGATAAAATAGACTTTAAGTCAAAAACAGTTACAAGGGACAAAGATGGTCATCACATATTGATCAAGGGGACAATTCAACAGAAAAATGTAACAATTATGAATATATGCATACCTGACAGCAGAGCCCCAAAATCTAAGAAGCAAATATTAACAGTATTATTTGCTTTTGAAGGGAGAAATTGATGGTTCTACATTAATATTAGGAGACTGTAACACACCACTCTCAATAACAGATAGAATGTCTAGTCAGAAGATAAATAAGGCAGTACAGGACTTGAATGGTATGCTAAACTAACTAGACCTAACAGACATATATAGAACATTGCACCCAATGAAAACAGAATACACATTCTTCTTGAGAGCACATGGATCATTCTTCAGGATAGACTATATGTTGGGTCACAAAAAAAAACTCAATAAATTAAAAACTATTGAAATTTTACAATGTATATTATCCAATCACAATGTAGTAAAGGTAGAATTCAATAAGAGAGAGAGAAATGGACAATATGTAAATCTGTGGAAATTAAACAATATACTCAAATAACTAATGGGTTAAAGAGGAAGTCAGAAGTGAAATTAGGAAATATCTTGAGGCAAATGAAAATGAAAATACAACATACCAAAACATATGGGATGCAGCAAAGGCAGTGCTGAGAGGGAAAGATATAGATCTACATATTTACATTAAAAAAGAAGAAAGACTGAAAATAAGAGACCTAACCTCAAAACTGGAAGAACTAGAAACAGAAGAGCAAACTAAACCCAAAGTGAGCAGAAAGAAGGAAATAGTCAAGATTAGAATATAGATAAATGAAATAGAAAAAAAAAAAATCAACAAAACCAAAAGTTGGTTTTTTGAAAAGATCAATAAAATCAACAAGCCTTTAGCTAAACAGATGAAGGAAAAAAGAGTGAGGATACAAATAATGAAAATCAGAAATGAAAACACTGGCATAAAAAAAGACTATAAGAGGATACTATGAACAACTGCATGTCAATAAATTATAAAACCTAAATGAAATGGACAAATTCTTAGAAACACACAAACTACCTACATGGACTCAAAAAGATATATAATATCGCAACAAATCAATTACAAATAAAGATTGAATCAGTCATCAAAAAGCCCACAACGATGAAAAGCCCAGAACCAGATGGCTTTACAGGGAAATTCTACTAAACATTCCAAGAAGACATAACTCCAATTCTACTCAAACTCTTCCAAAAAACTGAAGAGGAGAGGTACTCTCTAACTCATTCTACAAGACTGACATCACCATCATACAAAAGCCAGATAAAATGTGAATATTCTCGCTGTCCTGATTTTGTGATAATCAGGGTAAGCTAAACATTCGCTATATTAAAAATCATGCATGAGTCCCCAGACCTAGTTTTTGTCCCTAGGTCTGGTTTTTGGAATGCTGGTGATAAACTAAGCCTGATTTATTATATGACCATCCTGTATGGGAAAAGACTGTATCTCTAGGTAACTTGGTCAACCTTAAGAGATATAACAGGAGAACAGATGTGGCTCAAATGGTTGGACGTCTGTCTCCCATATGGAGGGATCTGGGTTCGGTCCCTGGGACCTCCCGGTAAAAATTTAAAAAAGGAAAATATCGAAGGCACGTGGGCCACCAGGTCCCATGTGCGGGTGCACCACCAGGCCCCATGCGTGGGTGAGCCACCAGGCCCCACCCATGGGTGTACCACCTGGCCCTGCAAGCCACGCAGCAGCATGATGATGTAACAGGAGAGTGACACAAGGGAGAGCCAAGATGAGACATGCCAAAAAACCAGGAACTAAGGTAGCACAGGTGGTAGGACACCTCTATCCCATATCAGAGGTTCCAAGGACTGAATCCCAGTGAAGACAGGAGGAGAAGGATGAGAAGAGAGGCAGAGTCGCCCAGTGAATGGACACAGAAACAGCAAAAATGGGGGGGCGGGGCGGGTAAAAATGGATAAAAGTAAATAAATAAATAAATAAATCCTTTAAAAAAATGTATAGGGGAGGAAGATACGGACTATGGTTGACGATGTTCTTTCATGATATGTTAAAAAACATTTCACAGCAATGCAGGGTGTTTGTGGGGGGGAGGGGAGTGATGTGTGGGAGCCCTGTATGATGTTATGCATGTTTGGTTTGTAAGTTCACAGTGTTTGCTGAACACTTATAGTTTATGTATGTTCATGTATGAATGATACACTTTAATAAATTGTTTTTTAAAAAAAAGAATATTGACACACTAGAGCACTGCTATAAAGGCAAGGTATTTGCAAAGCTCATCACTTGAGAAATGTTAAGGAATTGGCCCTGGGAGCTGGGGGTTTGGACTAGAGAAGAAAAGACTATGGAAAAATGATAAATTTCCCAAACTATTAGAAAGTTGTCTAATGAAGAGTGGCTAATTCCATTGCTTCAGATGTCAGAACAAGGACAAAGAAATCAAATTTTGGCTAAAGATAAGAAAGAACATTTTACCATTCATATAATCATGGTCTTGATGTATGTTAACTTCAAAGTACCTAAAGACAAATACCTGAAACTTAAATCTTTTTTAACAAATCAATTTTATTGATACATATTAATAAAGGATACAATTCATCCAAAGTGTACAATCAATGGTATTTGGTATAATCATATATTTGTGCATTCATCACTTCAATCATTATTAGAACATTTTCATTGCTTTAATAATAATAATAAACAAAAAACAGACAAACAAAGAAACAAAAGCCAGATAAAGATACCACAAGAAAAGAAAACTAAAGACCAATCTCTCTAATGAATATTAGGTGAAAAAGTCCCCAACAAAATACTAGCAAACTGAATCTAACAGCATATTAAAAGAATTATACACCATAATCAAGTGGGATTTATCCCTGATATGCAAGGGTGGTTCAACATAAAATCAAATTATGTAACATACCACATTAAAACAATGAAGAACAAGAAAAAAACAAAAACAAGTGATCCTCTCATTTGAAGCAAAAAATGCATTTGACAAAACCCAGCACCCTTTCCTGATAAAAACACCTAGAACACTAGGAATAGAAGGAAATTTCCTCAACATGATAAAGGACCTATATGAGAAGCCCATAGCTAACATTCTACTTAACAGTGAAAGACGGACAGCTTTCCCCCTAAGATCAGGAAGAAGACAAGGATGCCCACTGTCACCATTGTTATTCAACATTGTACTGCATGTTCTTGCCAGAGCTATTAGGTACAAAAAAGAAATAAAAGTCATCCAGATTGTAAAGGAAGAAGTAAAGGTTGCCCAATTTGCAAATGACATAATCCTCTATACAGAAAATCCTGAAAAATCCAAGCAAAGCTCCCAGATCTCATAAATGAATTCAGCAAAATGGTGGGGTATAAGATCAAAACTAAGAAATCAGCAGTGTTTCTATACACAAGCAATGAACAATTGGAAAAAGAAATCAATTTTAAAAAGTTCCATTCACTATAGAAACTAAAAGAATCCAATATTTAGGAATAAATCTAACCAAGAATATAAAGGACTTATACACAGAAAACTACAAAACATTACTAAAAGAAATTAAAGAAGCCCTAAATAAATGAAAGGCTATTTTGTGTTCATGGATTGGAGGACTAAATATCACTAAAATGTAAATACTATCCAAAGCAATTTTTAGATTCAATATAATTTCAACCTAAATTCCAGCTATCTTCTTTGAAGAAATGGAAAAGCCAATCATCAAATTTATATGGAAGAGTAAGAGGACCTGAATGGCTAATGCCATCTTGAAAAAGAAGAATGAAGTTCGAGCACTCACACTTTCCAATCTTTAGACTTCTTAAAAAGTCATAACATTCAAAACAGCATTATACTGGCACAAGGACAGATATATAGATCAATGGAATCAAATTGAGAGCTAGAAATCAACCCTCACATTTATGGCCAACTGATTTTTGACAAGGTGGCAAAGACCACTCAATTGGAAAAGAATAGTCTCTTCAACAAATGGTGCTGGGAAAACAAGTTCTCCATTTAAATAAATAAATAAATAAATAAATAAGGACCTCTACGTCACACCATATATAAAAGTCAACTCAAAGTACATCAAAGATTATAATATATAAGAGCTAGAACTATCAAACTCCTAGAGGAAAATGTAGGGAAGCATCTTCAGGACCTTGTTGTTAGGCCATGATTTCTTAGACTTTACACCCAAAGCACAAACAACAAAATTAAAAATAGAAAACAATACCTCATCAAAATTAAAAACTTTTGATCCTGAAAAGACTATCATGGAAATAAAATGACAGCTTACACAATGGGAGAAAATATTTGGAAAACACATATCCAAAAATGGATTTATATCCAGAATATATAAAGAAATCCTTCAACTTAATAACAAAAGACAAACCACCCAATTAAAAAGTGGGAAAAATTCTTGAACAGACATATTTCCAACAACAATCTCCAAATATCCATAAAGCACATGGGAAAATGCTCAGCATCATTAGCCACCAGGGAAATGCAAATCAAATCCACAATGAATTACCATTTCAGACCCATTAGAATGGATGCTATTTAAAAAAACAAAAACAAAACAATCAAACAAACAAAAAAACCCAGAAAATACCAAGTATTGGAGAGGATGCAGAGAAACAGAAACACTCGTTCACTGCTGGTGGCAATGTAAAACAGTGCGGCAGTTGTGGAAAATAACTTGGAGGTTCCTCAGAAAGCTAAGTATAGAACTACCCTATAACCCAGTAATCTCACTTCTAGATATATATCCAAAAGAATTGAAAGCAGGATCTTGAACAGATATTTGCACACAGATGTTCACAGAGGCATTATTCACAATTGCCATAATATGGAAGCAACCCAAGTGTCCATCAACTAATGAATGGATAAATAAAATGTGGTATATGCATGCAATGGAATATTATTCAGGTGTAAAAAGGAGTGAAGTATTGATACATGCTACAACATGGATGAACATCAAAGACGTCATGTTGAGTGAAATAAGCCAGACACAAAAGGACAAATATTGTATGATCTCACTATTTTGAAACAATTAGAATAAGAAAACTCATTGAGTCAGAATCTAGAATATAAGTTACCAGGGGATAGGGTGGGGATAGGGAATGGGGAATAAAGGCTTAAAATGTACAAGGTTCCTGTTTGGAATGATGGAAATGTTTTGGTAATGGATGGCAGTGATGGTAATACAACATTGTGAACACAACTAACAGCACAGAAATATATATCTGAATATGATTAAAAGGGGAAATGTTAGATTGTATATATGGTAACAGAATAAAATAAAGTTTTAAAAAATCCATGGAACTATACCACACAGACAGTGGACCCTAAGTTAAACCATGGACTTTTAATATAGTACAATTATAAAAATGTATTATCATCAATTGTAACAAATGTTCCACACCATTGCAAGGTAATGGTGATGGGGAAGTATATGGGATTCCTGTATTTTATGCATGATTGTGCTGTAAACCCACAACTCCTCTTACAAAGAAGAAATGTAAAAAAAAAAAAAAAAAAAAAAAAAAAATCATTAGAAAGCTAAGAACTTTAATTGCATTTTAAATATATATCTCTTACGAATTTTATAGCATGGTTTTAGTTTCTATAGATTTAGAACCCAGAAAATTCTGATCAATTATTCAATTTTAGGTATTTTCTATAACACATAACAATACTTGACATTATCACATGGAGGTGTATTGTTTCTCTGTTAATTTCACACTAAATAGCCTGATGCAAACCTTAATCCACCATCATGAATTCAAGTAATATTTTAATCCATTAATATACTATCTTCTCAAAGGAACATTTGATTACTATGGGTAAACAAAGAATATAATTAAGGCTATCATTTATTCATAGTCTCAGCATACCATATATGCAAAACATTATAGAAAATGAAGGAGCTAAACTTTTAGAGGCAGCAATTTTGGAATATTTTAGCACACTGACTTGACATTTGAGGGTACTGAATCCTTCCAGTTCCTTAAGGCAATATGTGGACGTATTCTATAAATGACCTCAACAGGGCCACAGGCATTTCAGAACTTCAGAAAATTATTCAATTCTCTTCTCCTCTTTTGGTGACTTATGATGAATGATTATTTGCCAGATGATCAAAATGATCAAAATTCTCTTACAGTATCATTATTCATGATAATTGCACAGTAGTTTGCTCACTATTTTAAGGCTTTTAAAGGTATATAAATATGTTCAAATGTCCACAGGGCATTGTCACAGTGGGTGGAGATTCACACAATAATTGAAAGAATATTGAATTCCCATCCTGGGGAGCTCTGCCACATTCTCTAATGGAACAGCAACAATCCCCCAAGTAAAGGGTCAGTGACTAGCGAAGGAGGATGGTCCATTGATGGGCCCTTGATATTGATGACTATGCTTATAAGCCTTTGCTCTTGAAATTAAAACTTAGCCTAGTATTATATGGTGCCTACGAGTTACCACCTGAGAGCCTCCTTTTTGCTCAAATGTGGCCTCTCTCTAAGCCAAACTCAGCATATAATTGCATTACCTCCCCCCAGCATGGGACATGATGCCTGGGGATGAGCCTCCCTGTCACTGAGGGATTACTATCAAGCACCAACTAGCAATGTAACTGGAAAAAGAACTCAAATAAAAGGGGGAAAAGGCAAAGACAAATGAGTTTATATGGCTAAGAGACTTCAGAGTGAGTCAGGAGGTCATCCCAGAGGTAATGCTTATGCACATCTCAGCAGGATCTCATAGACTGCCAAAATAGATACTACCCCAAACAGTGGGGCTCCTGAGGGTTCTGGAGACACCCAGGTCCTATGGTCAGTGGGCCCTACTTTGGAGTTTGTGCCCCTGAGAGTGACAGTGTTGGACTCAGTTATGGCTTCCCTACACATGGATCATCTGTCCCATCTATTTGAACCTATAGTTGGTGTTGGAGTTGGTAGGTGTATGTTCAAGAGACTTAAATCTCTGGGCTGTCCATGTGCCAGCTGGGCCTTGAGCCTCAGTGGAGTTGCTACACCTATTCTCCAGTTCATTGGACTCACCCAGGACAACTAACAAGAAGGTGAGAATGGACAACCACCATACCAAGGAAACAAGAGAGCCTACAACTGCAAGCAAAAGAGTCCCATTCATTGGCTGTATGGGATCGAAAACCCCTCTCAATTAGAGGTGGAGTGGACATCACCATCCCAGAATCCTCAGGATTGGGGATGAACTATGGACTAAAGTGGATTTATTGGTATTCTACTATAGACTTATGATTCTAGCAATGGAAGAAATTACAACACTGATGTGGAGGCAGTGGCCACTGGAGGCTCTGAGGGCAAGGAGAGGGAAAAACTGGTGTAATACAGGGGCATTTTCGGGACTTGGGAATCATCCTGAATGACACTGCAATGACAGATATAGGCCATTATATATCTTCCCACAACCTACAGAATTGTGTGGGAGAGAGTGTAAACTACAATGTAAACTATAATCCATGCTCAGTGGCAATGTCCCAAAATGTGTTTATCAATTGCAATTAACGTACCACACTAATGAAGGATGTTGTTAATGTGAGAAATGTGGGAGGTGTGGGGAGCAGGACATATGGGAATCCCTATATGTTTTATATAACATTTATGTAATCTAAGTATCTTTAAAAAGAATTTTTTTTAAATATTAAAAAAAAAAAAAAAAGAATTAACTAAGCTCATTCCCAGGCTAGTGACACTTGCCCCAAAATGCATTTGTCAATTGCAACGAATGTACCACACTAGTGAAGGATGTTATTTACGTGGAAAAATGTAGGAAGTATGGGGAGCAGGGCATATGGGAATCCCTATATTTTTTAGGTAACATTTATGTAATCTAGTATCTTTTAAAAATAAAAATATATATATTTTAAAAAGTAAATATTTTGAGTCTATAACTGATTGAGTCTTCTTAGATACCCCAAGTCATTAAACATTACCCCACCCTTTTCTTTGCTACTCTGGGTCACAGTCTGAATTTCCTCTCACCCCCTCTAATCCATATTCTGTTTAGAAACTGGCAGGCTGCCCAGAAAGAAAGAACAGCCACTCAACACTGCTCTACTCCTCTCCCAAATGTAAGGCTGAAAGGGAAGGAAGCTGTTCTCTCATTTGGCTGGTTCCTGTAATCTGACCTCTCAAACTGTTTTCTGGTTAATAGTGGCATTGGCCTCCCCCTGAAATATCATTCTCAAGGAGCTGAAAAACTTTACAGATGAGCATAGGCTGAGGTATATATCTATCATTCTGACTTAACTGAGCCAGTACACATGGAATGAAGATTAAGCCATTGCACTTGTGATTTTGTCTGTAGTGTAAATATTTTATCTCATTTAAATTGTGCTAAATTTGGGAAGAAGGTATTAATACCATTATTTTATAGGAAAGAAAACTGAGGCTGAAAATTATTTAGAAACTTGTCCAAAATTATGTATTAATACTATGGTTGTAGAGCTTGGATTTAAAGCCAAGTCAGCCTGGATCCAAAGCCTATGCTCTTTCCTCTATCACCTCCTCTAGACCTTTTTCAGGTGAGTGAGAGACTGTTTTAACCAGTCTAATTAAAATCTTCAAACCCATCTGTGTGTTTAGAATTTAGCCACAATTTTAGTTAAAAATAAAACAGGTGAATCAAATTGGCCCATGTGGTCATCATATTTTGTTTTTGGAAAATGCCACAGCTTTTACTCAAGCATTTTCAATTAATTGGAACTACAGGACCAAAGTGACCACACAGTTAAATTAACATCACTTGGCTCCTTCACTTTCCCCATGAGGCCTGACTTTATTAATAGCCTCTCTGTGTCATATTCATCCCAGATTATGAAAACGGACTTGCACCTCCAGCAGCCTTTGTTGAGAAGTCTAACACCTCTCATTGTTCCCAAAGGCTACTCTGCAATGTTTGATCAGCTCCAGAGAGAAGGAGTCCTGTCTGAAGCAGCCACTCTTCTCAAGGATAGAGGAAAGCTTCCTTAGAAATAGGGATTACAAAAGACTTCTTAGTCTAGCTACTCCTAAACTCAGCTTTTCTCCAGTCCCAGGCCTCAGAAAGTCTTTCAAGTAGAGACATATTATGAATAGCAAGCCCAGGTGGGCTTACATAATGAGATGATGAGAAATGACAAAGGTGGGGAACATGGGAATCCCTATAGGTTCCATGTAGTATTCAGGTAATCTAAGCACCTCTTAAAAAAAAAAATATATATATATATATATATATATATATATATATATATATAAACATTTTTGTAAGCAATGCGCATATGCATATATATTTATGTATCATTTTACAAATATTGGTATGTATTGTGAAAAATTGGATTTTTACCCACAATAAAAAATAAATAAATTTAAAAAAAAGAGAAATGACAAGTAATTGCCAGTACAGACAAGTGTATTCAGGACTCAGCTAAGGACCCCTTACATAGATGGCATTCAACAAATACTTGCCAAATGTTTGAATGAATTTATGGTTTGCCTGAATTTGAATGGTGTAGAAATAAAAAGGACCTAAATTTGACTGTTAGTGTATTACCAGCATGCCCTTGGGCAATTTAAATACTTTTCCTTGTTTCTGTTTCAGTTCAGTGAAATTGATGATAGTTTTTTAGCTGGTAAACCAAACACTGCCAGTAGATTGGAAAAGATCTTATAAATTCCAAATACTTAAATAAATAATAAGTAGTATTTTTATGTTCATTTTATCCTTATAGAAAAATTTCAAAATGATTATATTTCCATATAATTTCCAAGAACAAATGTCTATAGCATGCTATGTTGTAACTGGTAATATTTTTTTACCTATACCACCAAACTGTGAACTCTTTGAGGACAGGAACCATGTTTTAAATTTCTGAATCTAACACAAAACTTAGCACACTGTATTCAATGAATGCTTATTAATTGAATAAATTGGATGAACACATACAAGAATTTTTTGGGGGTAATTTTTGCTATTCTCATATCTTTCTGAGAGCATCGTAGAAGAGTTAAATTGGTTGTCACTTAAATACAATCTCATTTGAATATAATTCCTTTTCTTTCACTGTTATGTTGTTATTGACCTCAAATTGAAAGGAGATTATGTTTATTTACAAGGACAAGGCAATATTGCTGCCCACTCCAGCTGGGATGTAAGCTCCATGAGGGCAGAGAGTCCTGTTTTGTCTGTGTTCCCAGCACCAGAGAGCAGTGTCTGGCAGGTAGTACAATATAGTAGATACTCAAACAACTCACCTAGCATCAGTTTCCTAGGATTATTTGTTGAATGAATGAACAAGAGAATGAATGAAGAACTCATGAAATTTAGAAGATAAAATCTTAGCAAAGGAACTTAATATTCACTTAAATTAAAAATCCACAATTTAAATAATTTTCTGTTTAAATGAATGATAATCTTTACATACCTTGCTGATTTCAAATCCAAAGACTTCCTCAAAATATGCTGGCTGACTAATAAGCAGTAAATAAAAAGTCCAACTTCTGCAGAAGTTTGCAACAATTATTGCATAGACTGGCATAGATGTAAAAAATTTCCTCCATGGAGTCTTGAATTTCTGAAATCCCAAAAAGAGAGTCATACTAGCCATTTAAAATATTTTCTGACCTAAATGGGGAAAATAGGGTACTTTGCATCTTAAGGATATGTATGAAAGGTCATGAGGAGGAGGTGAACAGGAGATAGAAAATCATTGATTGCAACAGTTCAGTCCAGTTAACCTTAGCTACACGAATATTCATTGGAAGAGAAAAAAAAAAAAGTTACAAACATCTCCTTCTGATTAAATTGTTCCACCTTTAGGCATATACAAAGGTACATGTTGATAGAAAATAAATTTAAAAATACAGATCTTAGTTTCTAATATATATATATATATTATTATATATATTATATATATAGTGATCATGCTTCAGATAACTCACTGCCAAATCAGTAACTTTGTTGGCATCAAAAAAGATTTGACCCAAAACTTTCAGAGAATTCAATGTATTTGGGAGAAGAAAGATAATAAAAATTAAGAGTGTAGTATCCCAGTCCCTACCTAAAGCCAATATTTCCACTATTCCTCTATAAATTCTCTTGACAGCCAATGGGTATAAATATAAATCCTGTAACACGGAGTGCAACTTTTAAGTGTACACAGTGAGGTTACTGCCTTCAGCGCCCCCAGCATACCCTGAGAACACGATAACTAGTTATTTGTGATATTCAAGGCATTCAGAGTTAATAACCTAAATATGATTGACTTTGGTTATGACACCCTTTAAAAATTAGACCTAGTTTATGTAAAGGTCGTGTATATGCCCAGATATACAGCAAGTATCTTTCCCCAAGACTAATATTGTTTGACCTTATAATGTCTCATATATTCCTGAATATTTTTTCAATTATTTTATTTTAGACACAAAAATATTGTTTGGTGAAGAAACAATAGCCTAAAATAACTTTGTTTAGTGCTAGCCTGAGATACCTAAACCTGAAAAAATTAGTAAAAGAGGAGGTGAAAATTTTTGACATGGATTTAGTAATTATGTCTGGAGGCAGAACCTTATAATTGTTAGGACTGATTGTAACTGTATTTAAGCCTTTGAAATATCACTTCAAAAGCAATATGGTAAGAAGTTACATCGTGGGGATCAAAAAAATTTATAAGACAAAAAAGAAACAAACCAAATCGGTTCTAATGGTATACAAATGAGCACTGTGGCTTAGGATAAAAAATTCCAGTGACGGTATCAGAGATGGATTTAAAAAATGCAGTTTCTCAAAAAATATAAATATGTTCTGGAAAAATGGTGCCACATAAACAAGCTTATGTCAAAGATAATAAAAATGGCCAAAGACAGAAAAGTCTGCATTATAATATCATACTTCTATAAGAAATCACTTCAGAATATCATCAGAAGTAAATAACTTTTCCCTGCTGGGAAGATTTTTATTCATGCCAGGATCATCTCCACTAGGACCTTTATACTTCAGGCAGTAAAGCACATCATCAAATGTAAAAGAAAAGTATCTAATTTTATACCTTAAAAATTATTGGGGTGGGGCATGGACGTGGCTCAAATGGTTGGACGTCTGTCTCCCATATGGAGGGACCAGGGTTCGATCCCCGGGACTTCCCGGTAAGAAAAAAAAAAAAAAAAATTATTGGGGGCTAGGTGGGAGGTTTATGGTATTCTAATAACTTTCTATTTATTGAACTGGGTGTTAGTTTCATAGATGTGTTTAGTTTCTAATAGTTCAGCAAAATATTCACTTATGATTTGTGCATTTTTCTCTATGTATGTTATATTTAAATAATTTTTAAAGAAAAATGAGAGAGATTTTAAAGAACCAATAGTCGGGAGGCGGCTGTGGCTCAATCAGTGGGGCTCCCGTTTGCCATGTGGGAGGCCCCGGGTTGGGTTCCCAGGGCCTCCTGGTGGGGTACGGGGCGGTTGGCTGACCCGGCGAGCGTGGGCAGCAGGGGGGGGATAAATGAATAAATAAATAAAATCTTTTTTAAAAAAAAAGAACCAATAGTCAACTGCAATGTGTGATAATTAGTTCCAGACTAAAAAAAAAAAAAAAATAGCTACACCATGTGAATGGAATATCCATTCAAAATAAATTAAAATTAAAATTTAAAAAACAAATAGCTACACAGAAATTGAATATAGATGAGGTATTAGAATTTGGACAGGGTATTTGGAATATGAATGTGGTCTGGGTATGAGATGACATTAGCAAATTGTTTTATTTTTTTATGTGTGGTAACAGTATTGATATTGTGAAGGAGAATATTCTTATTTTTCTAGGGATTCATGTGAAGTATTTATAGATAAAGTGTCCTGATGTCTCATTTACCTTGAAATGGCTCAGCAAGAAAATGTAAAGTAAATATGGCAAAATGTTAACAATTGTTGCATCTATGGATGTTCATTTACTATTCTGTTTTGCTGTATATTGTGTTTGTTCACAATAAAAAGTCCAAAATAACTAAAATATAATTTCTATTTCCACCTGATATCATTTTAAATTTACTTTGAAGCAACAGAAAAGTATGAGACATCAGTAAAAAGTAAAACATATGTTTAGAAAAACAGTAAGATAAACGAAATGGGGAGTTTGAGATTATCTATGCTGTTTTACCAACCTACCTGCTTTTCTTTTTGGGGTCATTTCCAGGAATTGGTTTTCACTTAGACTAAATTTCTGATTTTTTTTCATGTCTGACCTAGACACATGGCAATAAAAGAACATATTGAACTAACTGAGCATTTAGACTGATCAGATAAAATTTTTGTCTAGAAATTCAGACTACGTTCTGAATTCACCGTAGACTAGCCTATATTAGCTTCTGCTCGCAGCAACTGCAACTGATGGGCATGAGAGCATACTGCCAACAGCTCCCTTCCACACCTGCCTTCAATATCATCACTTGTTTTTGAGTAGCCCCTATTAGATATAAATTACAAATTCATTTAGGGAAGGAAACAGAAAGTGGACACTCGGGATACCAGTCTATCCAACCCATGAAATAGCCACAATGTAAGGATTTTTTTTAACCACTGAAGTTTAACTTCTGAATGATATCCAGGATAGGATTTTTCTCATTCATTAAAAGCCATGATATGTTCAGCAGTGATAAGTCACAGACCTTTTTACCTAGAATGAGATGTCAAAGACAGGCATTCTCTTTATAAAAATGGAATAGAGAATCAAAGCTGGAATCAAACACACTTGGAATGTGGAGGAGGAGCCTTTAGAAGAAGGAATAGAATCATAATGTGTAAGGGGGTAAGGGGCGTTTTTCCTCAACCAGTGCATAGTACTTTCCAACTCTTAGCATAAAATTGAGTTACTGAATAGGTTGCTGAAGTATGGAACCTCTATACACAATTTTGTTAAACATATCTTTTGTTGTTTAATAATATAAGATGGTTATTTGTTAATTAACATTTAAGATAAATTATTATCACATAGACAAAATATTTGTATTATTGAAATAGCATTGTATTGTCTCTCTCCATAGACAGATCCTGTCCAAGATAACCATAAAATGGCTCCACAACATTATCTTTGTAATATTTGACTCTCATAGTAATTACCATGAAAGATGATGGCATTTTTATCAATAAAATGATTAAATTGAGAATATTTTTGTGTCAGCTGTCTATTATTGTAATTCTAATGCTTCAATAGTTTCTAAACCAAATATAACATATGTAAACATATCTAAAACCTACACTTAGAAATATGTAATAAATAAAAATAGCCCTTTTCATGACTGTGCTAGGTAATTTGCAATTTCCTACAATTTAAAATTAACAAATATTGGTTGAATTTGTTTCAATTATGGACCATATTGAACTGTTTACAAAATGGAATGGGGAATAAGAATATATACCATAATAAAATTCTTACTTCCATTGCACCTAAAAGATTTGCACTTTCTCCAATGCTTTCTTCTATGTACCTACGTTCTTCATCTGTAATAGTAGGATGTTTTGCAGGACTCTCATAAGATACCAAAAGCCAAAACATGTACCAGACCATTCCAAAGCTTCCTGCAAGCAAGTGTACAAAAGTAGGAAGTCAAAGAAAGCCATTACAAATGCTTCCATTTACCAGTCACTTTGCTGGAACTCTGCAATATTCTCATGATAAACACATTCTATAGGATGGACAATGGACTTTAGCTATTTCTTCTTGTCTTTTGCCACTAGACTTCAAGCTCCCCGAAGGCTGGTCCTGTGCTTTTATCTCTTTTTCTCTATTAAACAATGCCTGATACACAAGAATCTCACAATAAATAATTATTAAATGGGTAGTGTGGTTTCGAACAAATTCACAAATCCAGCAAACATTTACTGAGCAGCTTCTGGTCCAGGCACTCAGGTAAGGGTGGGAAATGCCATGAAGACACAATTCTTGACCTCAAATGGTTATGCTAAGGATGAATACTTTAATTATTTGCCTGCCTTACATATATGAGGGCAATCTGCATTTCCAGTGAAAATAAATGCTCATTTCCCGCTCCTGTTAGTTATTCCAGATCTAATAAACAGACTATTGAATAAAACCAGCAGTTTTTTTTTTTTAAGACTGGATGGCTATATTACAGGGAAAAGTGGGCACTGTAATTAATGTAGTAATTTTTAACACTTTATGTGATTATTTTCCATGCATAAGATTACTTTTGAATCATTCTTTGGGCAGATGAAAGTTATAAATTCCAAAGCAATAAATTGTTTGCAAATCCCTTTTTCATCCCTTCTTTATTTAGCATTCTTGCCCTCAAGACATGCCCTTATTCTTCAATATAAATCCTTACACGTTAATAATAGAAAGAATTTAACTGATTTATTCTAGTTTCCCAGAAGCTGAATATTTCATGTTTCTCCCATACTGGTCTCTTTTTCCCTTGGGTAACACTCTAAATGCCCCTGATCTTTATAACACCTTTTTCTCCTATTCAGCCTCAACTGAGTATTCCTTAATACCATAGCTTCTGATGTGATGTGCTCCTATTAATTACTGAAGATGGCAGCAAACACTATTTTTGGTAAGATACAGTTTGAAAATTTGGAATAGCATAATGGTTATAGAAAATGATTCTCTCAGACTCAAAACCTGTTTGCATCACTCATTAGCTATATGCTCCAATCATTAACTGAATCTCTCTAAACTTCCACTATTAAATGGTATAATAATTCCTTTTTTATAAGATTGTGGCAAAAAAAAAAAATAAAGGAAATAATTTATAAAGCAACCAACACAGTGCTTGTCACAGAATAAGCACTCAATAAATGAGAGCTCTTGTAATTTAATAAAAATAATTATTCCCATTTATTGAATGCACTGAAAGTGCTAGGTACTTTGCTAATTGCTCTATACACATTGCCTTTTTAAAAAACATAACCTACCATTCATTCTCTTTAAAGTATAAATATTGAATCATAAATAAGTGGCTCAAAAAATTTTTTGCAATACATAGCAAATATTATGATGTGATATTTTCAGATCATCTGATGTTTACATTTTGACTTGTAACCATTTAATGAAAAATATTGTGACGTATAATTTGAAATAATGATATTGCTTTTCATGAGTGTATTGCAGAAATTAGTACGCTTAGTTTAAAGTCATTTATTCAGTAAAGTAAAGCCACAAATCAGAAGATTTAATGGATAGCAATCCCAACTTGTTCTATAAACCATGTAAATAAGTGCTATTAAACATTATGAATTATGGACCCTTTTGAAAATCTAATAAAATCTATGGATGAAAAGCTATAAAAAAAGGTCTCCCCAGAAATAATATGTCCAAATACATGTTTACCTTACAATTTAAGGCATTAGTAGATCCAAAACCCATCCATGACTTTGAGCCAGGTTAATAACCCCTGCTAGAAAGTAACATTTAACAACATTCTGAAAACATAAGAATTTTCTCTGATAAGAACATTTCAAAATGGGAACAGATAAAGGACAAATTTGGCAGCCGCCAGATACTGTGCCACTGCACGACTTCATTAATCTTTCAGATTCTTGTGCCCACGTCCAAAGATGGTATTAATCAGTGACAATGTCAGTTGGAATCCAGCTCTCATATTTCTCCCTTCCTCATCCTGAAAAGGTGCCTCTTAAAGAGAAAGGCTGTAGGCATACTTTGAAGTGGTAAGCTTTCAGCTTCTGGTTAGAAAGCGAAGAGAAAGGGTATTCGGAATTAAGTTTTCTTTCCATTTCCAATTTCAATTTAGGGGCTTAATCCCCTTTAATTCTGTAGAAATGAGGACTAAGATGTGCTGCTAAAGCATCTGACTGTCGATACTTTAGCACAAAACTGAATTGTTGCATTAAGCCTATGCTTACCTTCAGTACTTTCTACCCTCATTCAGTTTTGAGGAATCAGAATCAGGGAAATGACTAGGAAAGCAATATCAAAGAAAACAGGCAGGTAATGTCTAGCTCTTCTCTCCTAGTCAGGTTGTAGTCAAGATCTAATTAAATTCTTTTTTCATAACCAAGGATAATATGTGTCATGCATTACAAACTTTCCATTGGCAAGTTAGTTGCCTTTTAAAACAAGAAGTAGAAATGTAGAGAAAATAATGGAGCAATTTTTTCCCTTGGTCTTCTCAGAATATAGAGAAATGATTCATAAGGGAAGAAAATGAGTAAACACAGAAATAGAATCAGTGATCTACCTCAGTGTTGGCACCACTTTTTTTTTAGTTTATGCACATTTATTTTAACTCTATTGTATTGTACAGAAATGCAACATACCATAGACATAAAATACCGAAGACCAGCCAGTGTACTGTACAAGAATGCCAGCTAAAGGCATTGCAATCACAGCTCCAGCATAAGATCCTAAAGTAGCAGGGAGAATGGGAGAAACGTAAGTGAAACTAGGAGGAACTCTTGACTTCATCTCATGTTCCTTGGTTGGGTCACACAAAAACACATTTGCACACTCAGGTGCATGCACTCTTACTTAAGAACACAGGATTACACAGTAGATATCACTTACCTATCCAAGACAAAACAAAAATTTAAAAATAATAAAAGTGTTATTAAAAGCACTGTATTTAAAAATCTAGATGAAGTGGATAAATTATTAGAAAAATACAAAGTGCTCAGATTAGCACAAAAAGAAATAGAGGATTTAAAGAGACCAATAAGAATTAAATAAATTGAAATAGTAGTCAAATACCTTTATATATATACACACAAACACACACAAAAATAACTTTACAGGTGAATTTTATTAAACTTTAATTTTTATCCAGTTTGTTCCTAAAATTTACCCACCATAACTATATCTGCTCACAATACTCACCACAGAAGGAAGTGGTTGCCAATCTACTCCTCTCTAGAGGAGGGGCCCATTTGCTCCATATCCCATGGCATGCTGGGTAGGTGACACCCTATGATAGGGGGAAGGCATACATCACCACTTAGGATTCAGGGTCACTGGAAAATAAGCACATTCCTTTCTCTGATGATGTTTCCAATAGGATGGGCATAAGGTACTGAGGAAAGCAGCTATACGTGGGTCCTCCTACTTCCTTGAAATGTTATTTCCAAAACTTTCAGCCCAGGCCAGGTAAGACATGGCCACTTTTTAGTGACCTGTTCAAATTCTCCTCACCTTTCGGGTTTTCCTTCCACCTCCATTTTCTTCTAGCAAACAAACAAACAGCAACAATAAAAAAGACCCCGTATGACTCAATTCATCTGCAATTCTGAATATTTTGAGGAATTTGAAACACCTTTAATGAGACATTAAACTCAATGATTCCCAAATATAAGGCCTCCATTAGGTGAAGCTTAAGATCCTGGCAGCTAATATTTACTGAAAGTAGTCTCCAGACCTTAAGGCCCTGAAAATAATGATCCTTTTTCTAATATTTTTACCTTACCACATTTTTCTTTCTTTTTTCAGGATGGAGGAAGTTGTTTTCAGTGCCTTAAATCTTTTTCTGATTTATCGACTCTATTTGAGGTGTGCCTCAAATAGAATTTCCCATCCTTCCCCCCAAAAAAGAAAAAGAAGGGGCACAGGTAGGCCAAACTCAAATTTTTAAATGATATTCTTTTAATTATAAAAGGCAGAGAGAGCAAAGGCTGATCATTACGATTAGACAATCCAAAGAATATATTTAATGAAATATTTCAGTGAAAACAAAGGACACCATCCAAGGCCCACAGGGAGGAGCTTGGTATAAAACTTCCAAATGGTATTCATTCAAGGTTATCACCAGCAAAGGACTGACTCAAATAATCTTATCATAACACATTAACAAAACTATCTTTTAAAACATTTTTCAAAATTTTCACATAGTCACTGAAACATTTCTTTAATCCCGCTCAATCCTGGAGAGAGGAAGGTAAGCAGTCACGTCTGTAGTTTAGCATTGTGTATAGGCAAAATATCTAATTGCCTAACTTTTCCAATATTTCTTCTTTTTGAAATGTTAATACCAAGTAGACACAACCTAATAAACTAAATTTAAGATGAACTTTAAGATGATAATGTCCTGCAGTTCCATACCTCAACAAGTCCCTGCAAGATCCTAACAAAGATGACACACCCATAATGCACTCTAGCTGCTGACGGGATTAGCATATTCAAGGTAGAGGTAAGAAGTATGGCAGCTCCAAAAACCCTGAAACAGAAAAGGGGTTAAGCTTAGTACCACTGTTTAGACTACACAGAGGTAAAATTCTCAGGTCAACATTTAAAATAATCAGCAATCACAAGCAATTTTAAGGGAGATGGATTTTCTAAAAGAATAGAATATGTTCAGAGCTTGATTGCTTAGCTATTGCAAAGAGATAGTTGTACTCTCTTGAAATTCTACATTATTTAATACACAAGAAATAAAAGAAGGATCCAATAGCACCAGTCATACTTAAATGTGTTCGTTTTCTTCATAGGGCTAATTACAATTACAAGTTCTTAGTGAATCACTGTATATGTTTTTGGTCTCTACCACTGTCAAAAATGTAACCTGCTTAAGAGCAAGAGTTTGTTTTTCATGTCTGCCTTTCTAGCACCAGCTCATAGCACACTTGCCTGACACATGGTAGACACTCATTGAAGAGCTGTTGAAAAAAATAATGAATTTATGAAGGCATAGATTTGTGCTTCACATTATTCAACTACTTGCAACTTCCTTAAAAGCAGCATATACATAGAAAATGTACTAATGGAATTTTATTTTAAATGCCCCAAGAAAGCTCATGATTAGATCCTACAATAGATGCTTTCATAACACAAGTAACTATTGCTTAATATATTTGCTTCAGATTTTTCTATTTTGGGGAAGAGGGTGGGGAATTCTATTTGAGGCAGACCTCTAGCAGCATACATCCACAAAACTATTCAAGAAGAAATTGCTGGAAATTTGGTGTTAAAGTTTTTAAATCTATCTGCAAGTAAAACTTTCACTCCATATTTTTTTTAAAAAAAAGCTTCAATAATTTTCATACTGAGAAAAAAAAATATCCCCTTACCTGGGTAACTTCAGAAAGATTCTCCTACAGAGATGTTTTGGGATATACTATCTTAATAACGAGATAAGCTTAGTGTTCCGGGCAAGTTTTCTCAAGTTGAACATTGAGCCCTGAGTTCTATAAAGGTTAGTTGTCTCATAGAAGCTAATTTTTCCAGGGACACATTTAAATACAACTGTTTAAAGACTTGGATTTCTGAATGGGTCCTTGATCATAACTAATCTACTACTGAAATTTGAGATCTACTTTAAGAAGGGCTGGCACAGATCAACACTTCTTTGCTTTTTGTGTATTTAATGCAGTCTAGTATCCACCTGCCTTCAATGGCTTCTCTCCACTGAGGTAAAAAGTTACTCATCAGGTCGATTTTCTGCTCCATTCTTTCTCTGAGCTGAATGGATATCTTCGGTTTTAAATTTAAAAATAATTTTGCTCAAAACCAAAACTTTCTTTAGAGAATAATTATTCCCATTACTATGGCATATACCAAGTGATATTAAACTTCTGCCAAATATGGGTTTATTTTTCACAAAATAAATGCAAAAAACACATAACCTGTCCTTAAAATAAGAATTCAAAATATATACAATTATTATAAAAATTGATTTAAAATGTAATCTAATCCTCTATTACTTTTAAATGGAAAGAATTTTAATCTCTCTTAAGACTGTAAATCTGACTGGCTTTGTGTGAAAACCCCAGCACCCTTTGGAGACTTCCTTTAGGGCTGGAGGAAATTGGAGGGAGTGTATGGGGCATGCTTCCAGGGCCCCGTGGCGAATGGAGCATGTTCCTAAAGGCCAGTGAGGCATAAGTATTTTTCCATTGTTCTGGGTGTTTGAATGCTGTATCTGTGCAACAGAGAAGGTGAAGGTGGAAAGGCCGAGGGACACAGCAGCTTAGGCCACAAGAATGGGCTGCCTGGGTACTGGCAAACCTGTGTTGATTGTATCTTTCTATAGATCCATGATACTTTGCTTACTGTCCTCCAGGGATGAGCCTGAGAATGCTTAAGGCTTTAAGGATGAAGAGAACCAGAGCTAAAGGATGCTACAGAATTTTTAAAAGTATTTATGCCACACTTATGTGAGATATGATTGAACATATTTTCTCTTCTTCATTTTTTTTCATTAATAAGGAGAACTTGATTATGTCATTTAGCTGATCTGTGTTCATCTGTGTATCTTTCTGAACAGTAGAGGAACAATTTGAGTTAGTAGTTGATATTAGATGAGATAAAAGTGCCTGGGCAGAATATTTTAGGAGTAATGCTTCCATAACGTGAGCTGCTTTTTCCCATTATTTTATTTTTTGAATTTGAAATAGAGTTTGGAAAAAATAAAATTAAAAAAATAAAAGTGCTTATGTAAGTTATGTATCTAAATCCCTCCTCAGCCTTTAGGGAGTATATCTACAAACTGTCGTCCATGGACCAGCTGCATCAGAATTCCTTGTAGTATTTGTTTAAAATGCAGATTTATCACCCCAGGCTGTTGGGATCAAAATATTTTGGGCTGAAGCCTGGAAATTTGTGTTTTTATAACCAGTCCAGGTGATAATTTTATATACTAAGGTTTGAGAACAAACAGCTCAGTGTTTTTATCCAGGCTTATCTTATATGTGTGTCATCTTCCTTCCTTATAATTAGTTTAGAAATATCATGCATGAATTTTAATTTTTATAATTATAACTTTCAATCATCACTTTCTGTCCCCCTATTTGAAAGGTTTTATTTTTTTTTATTTATTTTTATTTTTTTGAAAGGTTTTAAATATTACTGTGTCTGGTTAAGCTGGAGAGAGATGAATTTTACCCATTTTTTTTAACTCAGGGTTTCTCAATCTCTGTACTATGAAACTTTGGATCAGATAATTCTTTGTTGTTAGGGTCTATCCTGTGCATCATAGGATGTTTACCAGCATCTCTGGCCTCTAGATGCCAGTAACAACACCCCTTCCCCCAGTTGTGAGAACCAGAAATGTCTTCAGACACTGCCAAATGTCCCGGGGTGGGGGGTGTAAAAATCAGCCCCTGCCCCAGTAAAGCAGAATCAATTGTGAAGAGTTTGTTGAATGCCCATTATAATCAGAGCTAAATTTAATGAGTGCTTGTTCAACTTGATAGACACCCTGCTAACCACTTTACATGGCTGAAATTCCACAACCACCTAACAACACAAGGATGTGGATATTATTGATATACCCATTTCATAGATGAGAGAAGTGAAATTGACTTGCTCATATTGTTAATCAGTTATAAGTAGAGGCATCATATTTCAAATCCCATTCTCTCTGATTCCAAAGCCAATGGTTTTTGCTACTGATTATGTACATACTGTATAGTTAGTAGTAGATTTCAGGATTCTAATTGCAAATTTAAATAATGATCTCCACAATGGTACTTGAAATCACACTGCATCCCTGGAATAAAGTGCCAATAGATCAGCTCTGGCCCTGAATAGTGTCTTTAACTATATAATCTTGTGATATTTCTAAATGCTTCTTAAATTTAAGTTCCTTAGTTCTTCTAACCATCTTTTTTTATTATCTGTGGCCATTGTGCATCCTGAAAATACATTGACTCATTCTAACTAGTTAAGATAAAATCTACCAGCCTTTTCAGAACCTCATCTTCTTTAATTTTATACAATTGTATTAAATCTATTTCCAAATAAGTAAAACTCTGATTATCAAAGTTCTTGTCCTATCTGGGAAGCCTTTACACTTTTTCTTTCTGCACACAGTCAAAATTGAAGCAGCCACCTCATTCAACATTCATTTATGCATTTACACTCCAAACCATTGTGAGACTATATTTAGGGTAGAGTACTGTACTAAGGAGAAGGCGGCTTAGATTTACAGAGCACTTACTATAGTTTCCCCACCTACCTTAACTCATTTAAACCTCACAAAAAAACTCTCTGAGAAAGATTTTACTCTCATTTTACAAATAAGGGAATTGAGACAGAAAGACTGACCAAGAAAAAAAAAAAAAGATAGTAAATACTAAAGCTGAAATTTGAATCTAGGTCTCTCTGACGTGAAAATCTGTGCTTGTTCATCTAGATGATGCTTCTTAGCACTCAGAAAAAGACAAGGATGGCTCTCTGTCTAGCCAAACAAGCAAGCGGCAACATATGTCAAAGGCATAGAAGCACAAATGGAAACCAGAGGAGGGAGAAATCCATCCCAGCTGGGGTGACCCAGAAGCAAGCCCTTCATGGGGAAATCTTTCAAGGTGGGCCTTGGAAGATGAATATAGAAAAGAAGGAAGAGATTCCAAAAAGAGCTAACAGATCAGCAAAGGTTCAAAGAGGGAAGAGGCTATATTATGTACCAGACACTAGGGTAATATTGAAAATGGCTGAACATTCTGGTACATATGAGTAAGAGAAGTAAGAAAAGCTAGAGAGGGATAATGAAGGAGTGGGGTTTGAGGAAATGCAGATAAGACAAGGAGGTGAACAGCAGAATCAGTAAGCCCACACCATCTCAGAGAAGAAGGAGTTTGGGATGATCATAGGGGATAGATGATGTTTATGTCTCTGAAGTGAAGTGAATATGAAGCTTACTGGAGTTGAAGGGAGAGAAATTGATGAAGCCAAGGAGTCAGAAGGTGACCAGGATAAATGGAAGTTCAGGAAAGATGATGGCCTGCAAGGAGCAAGGAGTCAAAGTCACTAATGGTGGTAGAAGGGAAATAAAAGAAATTTTCATGAGACTCTAGTCCTATCACTTAATAATTATGTGACTGGCAAGTTACTTAGCCTCTTGGCTTCAGATTCCTTGTCTAGAAAAAGAGTAGCACTGTGTAAGGGTTAAGAGCATGGATTCTGGAATCAGACTAAGTCCATCTCTATCGCTTATTACGTGAGTGACCCTGGGCAGGTCATTTAGCTTTCTGTGCTTCTTATCTATAAAATGGAGATATTAACAGATCCTATGAGTTATTACAAGTAAAGCACCAAGAAAAGTGTCTGGCATATTCTAGGCATTTAAGGGATGTTAAAACTTACACAATAATATTCATGCATTATATCTTCTACGACTGCTATGAGGCTAGATGAATTAATGCACCTAAAGCACATACTCTGGTGCCTGGCACATAAAAATAAATCCATAAATGTTAGCCATATAATGTAGAAATAATAATAGCCAATGTTATTGAATTGTACCAGACACTGTTATACATTCTCATTTTAAACTAACAATAACACTGTCAGAAAGCTACTACTGATATCCCTATTTCAGAGACTGCGAAACCAAGTCCCAATGAGTTTAACTTTCCAAGGTCACATAGATAGTAAGTGGCAGAATTGTGGTTTATATTTATTCAATCTGGCTGTAGATCCTGTATACCTAACTTCTGAGCTCTACAGTACTCTAATAGCAATAGAACTAGTACTAGCACTAACATTGCCAGAGGTAGCAAATAAAATCATAACAAAAACTTTGAAAGAAGAAAATATTATAGAAAGATGGATGGTAGCAGCAGCAAATGGGAGGGGGCTCTTTTGGGGTAGGGAGTTTGTCTGAGGTTTTGTGAAGAGAAATCTGGCTTTCGAGAAAGAAATGGAAGCGGTGGTAGAACTGAATATGGAAAAGAAGTTTAGTGCAGTAGTTTCTAGAGTTTAGCATACATGAGAATCACCTGGGGGACTTCTTAAACCACAGATTGCTGTGTCCCAGAGTTTCCGACTCACTAGGTCTGCGTGGGACCTAAGGTTTGCATATCTAACTAGTTTCCAGGTGATGCTGATATGGCTGGACCTGCTTTGAGAACCACTGATTTAACAATACTTTTCTAGTTACTCTCTCAACACCTGGGGAACAGACCTAGACTGACTATAACTCAGGGGTGCGTAACCTTTTTTGTTCCACAGACCCCTTTGCCAGTCAGGTGAAATGCATATTACTGTAATTTATTTATTGCATACATTCATAGGTGAAGAAAATGCTAGGTTTCAGATAGAGGTTAAAGAAAATAAAGATAATACGCTGATTTTTTTTCAATTCAAGCTCATGGACCCCCTGAAATCTTTCCACAGACCCAGGGTCCGTGGCCCCTGGTTAAGAACCCCTGATATAACCAGACATATCTGAAATAGGGGGTTTGCCTTTGACTGCAAAGCAGAGGGGAAGGATAGAATGGAAACATCTGCTGAAAAGGAAGCTATTCCTCAACAAAAGCAAATCTAAATTTGATCATTTGAAAAAGACCAAAGTAAAGTTCTCTGGTTTGATATTAGCTGTCCTCACTGACCAAATTAGCTGAGCAACTGCCATCTTTTGGGGAACATATAAACAACGTGACATAGTATTCATTAAAAATACAAGCTCTGTGGTTATACTGTGAGAATTCAAATTCCAACTCCAATTTCTTACTAATTATGACCTTGGAGCAGTTGTTATTAAATTCCCTAAGCCTCAGTTTCTTCATCTGGAAAATGGAGGTAAGTTTCCATACTTGAAAGGATTATTATGAAGATTAAATAAATCAATTATGAAAGGGCACAGTAAATGGTTTATAAATATCAGTTATCATTATATAGAAATTCCTAACATTCATTCGAGTTTTCAAATAATTGTTATTACTTGTCCTTTTCTCCCAGAATGTGTTGCCCTAATTAAATAATGTCGTTACTGTGCCCATGGAGTCAGATTGTTCCATGTCATTCTGAAATGGGGTATCTATCTCTCATTCTGAAGTCACATGGAATTGATCCAAATGTATCAGCTTCTTCATCAGTGCCCTAACAGTCCAACTGAAATATCTGATGGAACACAGATAAGAAAAATCGAGAGCTTTCTCTAAATCAGTTATACCTATCTTAAGAGTCCCCACATTTCCAACCCTACATACCTACCCAGCCCCCACAAACATACACACATACACCTCTTTTCCAACTAATCTCCCCTCTTACATATTCCTATCCCTCTTACGAGATTTAACCCAAGAGGTCATGTGCCTCCCATCCCCACTTTATTGGTGTTTCTTTGAGAATAGGGTCCAGATCTTATTTCACTTCTTTAAACCCCATGATGCTACCAAATGCTTTGCATATGGTGTGTTCTTAAGAAATGAGCAACCAATTATTTTTATATAAAGACATTAAATAGTGGGTTTTAATAACTTCCCTACCTGAGATAAATGTAGGTGATAACAGATCTTTCTCCTTTGAACCCTCTTCATCCTAATATCCTTTTCAAGCAATTGACCATTTCTTTGTTATTGAGCTTTTTAATGGGGACAAACTGCTGTTCTAGACATCCTAACAATCCTAGGGCGCTGCGTTACTCTCATAGAATAACGGTAGGTTGGCATCTATGGGCTAGAATTTAGAGCACTCCTGTGGATAAATCCTCACTTGAGATAGTTGCTGAGTTCAAGTACATGGCCCAGTTTGGCTTCATCCTTAACTCCTCCAAATGACATTGTGGAATCTCCTGAAACCAATTGCCATTACATTGCCTGCTCATCAAAGGATCCTTGTCAGCCTCTGAAACCACTATCTCTGAAGCACTGCCTTCAAAATTAAATCAGGTGATCTCTTAAAGAAACTCTCCATTTCCCAATATTTAATGTAGTTGTGTATACTGTATTACATTTGTTTGACAGTCATCATTTTTGTTTGGCCTGGTGCTACCAAAATCAAAACAAAACAAAACAAAAACCACAAGCATTGAATACATTTTGGATATTGCAACAGATAGAGGAAAATAGATGATATACTAGGAAGTATTTAATATTCATGTGGATTGTATTATCCCTAGTACTGGTCTCGACTTTGATGCATACAATGGGGTATCACAAAACTACTGCACTGAAAATAAAAACCACCGTTATAGGTTTTCATGTTTATCCTCTGAATGACTTGTCTAGCAATCAAAACCATGCTAACAAATAAATCTTTAAAATTATTCCCTCGCCATGTATTTGGTCTTTCTTATGGACCTAGACCAGCACTAAATAATATGATGATTTATATTGATTTTTTAAGGAATTAAAAATAGATTTTTAAAAGACAATATGCTGTAACTATTCAATAGGAGAAATGTATTCCATAAAAAAGCCATTATTTGAAATCAGACATACTGGTTCATACCCCAGGTCTGCTTCTTTGGGAAAATTACTCTGCAATACTGTATTCAGTACTCTGCAATACCTCATCAGTAAAAGAAGCATGAGAAAGTCTGACTTACAGAGCTTCTGAGAGGAAGAAAGGTGATATAGGTAAGGAAAAGTTTAGGCATACATTTATTTATTATTATATTTATTTATAATTTTGCCTGCCTCCTGAAATGGAAAAGGCAATTATGAAGATGATTTATAATTCATAGCCTCTCTCCCTCCCCAACCCTATTCCAAATCTACTCTTTAGGAGGAAATAGAAATTTTTATGGCTGAATAAGCTGCTCCACATTGACTGAAAAGCTCTTCTGATATTCACTCACTCCTTCCTCTTTTCATAGCTGAATATCTCTTTTGTTGTTTAACTCAGTTGAACAGGCTTTCTATTTCTTCCCATCTTAGTCTGAAAGTCATATTCAATGCCAATTTTTATTATAGGGAAGTAAGAGAAGGCTGTGCCTTGCTTCATTGCATAAATTAAAAAATCATGTTACTGTTCAACTTCAGTATGCATAATACTGAAAATAACAAACATTTTGTTATTTTAAGTCTAGTTTTATGATCTTTTTCTCTTTTGATATCCCATTGTGAATTTTGCAGGTGTATTTTCAAAGTTTCTCTATATGCTAAACATTAAATGTTATACATATCAAATAATAATATCCTACAGTTTCCAAGAATGTTTTAATGAATTGTTGATTATAGAAAAGAAATTTAAGCCTCTGTTCAATGTGATTTCACAACTACAGATTTAGAAAATCTGCCTCCTAATTTATGTTCTTTCTTTTCTTTATAATCTATTTCAATAAAGAAACAAACAATATCTGATCAAATAAAGGTCACTAATAACTAATAAAATAAAGAAAAAAGTTAGACTTTGTATAAAAAAAGAATTTGCTAGAAATAAGTGAATTTCCCCAAATAAATACTTATCTATTATTTGGAGCTTTTGATATTTTTTTGAAATGTAAAAGCCAGATTCTGTCTAAGAGCAGGCCCTATGTTTATATTAAAATAAATAATCAATGGAAAATTATAGCAAACTATACGAATTTTCTCAGATAAGAACCAAACTAAAGCATTATACATTCTCTGAACAAATAAACCATATAGTTATTAAATATACATTTATGAGTTTGAATTTGCAAATTAGTAAGCTGAATTTCAATCAGACTGCTATTTCTTTTGTTTAAAGTCCTTATAATTGGCATATAAACTACTAGCTTAAAAACCCACTCCTGGTGCGAATGTAAGTCATATGTAGGCCAACAATAATTGGACTGGGAAGGGGGAGGGTGGGAGGGGATTAGGAAAATTGTGCAAACTAATGTGTAAAATCTTAACTCTTCTATCCCTTAAAACAGGATTAGAAACTGATAGGTACTTTCAATTTTTCAAAAACATTATAAGATGTTTGTGTTGGATGTGGTGGGAGGTGTGGGAGGTGGGCAACATGGGAATCCCAGTGGGTTCCATGTAATATTTTAGGTAATCTAAGCACCTCTTAAAATATATGTATATATATATATAAATAACATTTTTGTAAGCAAATACACATATATGCATATATATTTATATATCATTTTGCAAATGTTTGTATGTATTGTGAGAATTTTGATTTTTACCCATAATAAAAAAAAAAAAAAAAAACATTATAAGATCTGTGAAATAAATAAGGGCCATTTGCTTATTAAAGTAGCTTTATAAAAATGATAAAGCACTTTACAGCCACTTAAAATTGTTTTCCTCATGATTTCCTCTGCAGCAAATGACGTACTAAAATGTAATCAATTTGATTATTTTCAAGTCAAGAGCTAACTTCTATTTGTTTTTCCTCTGTTGTCACACACACACACACACACACACATTTCTATCCTCTCCTTTTCTTACAGCATGAAACAATGGTATCTCATAAAATCACTTTAAGAACACTGAGAAAACAAAAAAGAAAGAAAGAAAAGGAACACTGGTGTGTGCAGGCGTGTGCGCGGCCGTGGTGGGAGGCTCTGTATCACTAAAGAGACTGATAAAACTAAAAGGCATAATAGTCTTGGTGATATACGAATGTTTGGGAAAGCAAATGTAGTTGCTGAAAACCTGCGTCATACCCTCTCTGATAATGAACATTCAATGTAGCTGAGTGCGTTAGCTGTGACATAACCTTCTTCTAGGACCCGCAGCCAAAAATTACTCTCACATATCTAGTCCACCCCACAAGGATTTGTCCTGAAGAGGTGCCAGGAACAACAGAATTGTCTTCTGTCAGTTCTTGGGATGATATCCCTTTTCCATGAATTTATTAATCAGTTTCTATTTGGGTGGGGGCTTGTCACTTGACAGGGGACTAGTGTTCCTCACCCCAGGTGTGGGATTAATCTTCTCCTGGAGGGTCCACAGGACTAGACTGATTCAGGCTGCTTAATCTATTTAATCCAATCAAGTCAGAGCCTGGGCGCCTCCCTCTTTCACATCTGATGCCCCTACTCCCATATTAAAAAAGGAATTAACAGGCACAAGCCAGCCCTCTGGGTCCCCTGGTACATCATTAAGTTGTAAAAATGACTTCATCACTCATGACAGAGAAATTAGACAGCCTCAACAGTGGCATATGGCAGGGGAAGAATTGCTCCACCAGCTGCCCACCTGACTCTCTCCTCCCGCAAAATCATGTCACTGCCCTCTAGAAACTATCGCTGCACTGGGGTTGCAGAATGCTGCAGCCTCAGGAGAAGCCTGAGCTAGTAAAGGGTTGAGGGGAGGAGAAAGGAAAGAGAGCACAAAGCATGTGCCAGTCCTTGGAGACCCTCTCTCCTGCAGCAATTTATCTATTCATCTGTAGTAAAGGCTATTTCCTTTTGTGAGGAGAAGGAAGGCTTTCTCTGTATTACCCCAGACACCTAACCTACAGGGCACACAATAGGAAGGAAGCTGCTAGAAGTTTGATAGGCAGTTAGATGAGTGAGACACAGACAGCCACCTCTGGCCCTCAAAGACTGGGGGTCTATAAACCATTTCCATGAGAGCAGGTTGGTGGTCCCTTGAAGCATGCTTTGTTCATGTTCATTCTCTGAATTATTTTTTCACGCAAAAGGAATTTGCAAATTTTTCTTACTGGAAATGTTAAGGAATCCCTTCTTGCAATGGATGTGGCAACGGATATGTAAGTTGAGAGGCAGAAATTTATAAATCGATCAATTATATGGAGGGGGTTGTGGAGAAGAAGGAGAGAGGGAGGGGTGGAGAGAGTGCTAAAGAATTCATTTTCAATGGTTATTCCAATAAGTAAATAAAGCACATCTCTATTATTATTTTCTTGTGAAGGAAAAAGACAGAAAAACACCAGTAAAATTGCTCCTTTCTGGGCTTAAAATACATGATGGTGTTGTGCTCAGAATGCCTTTGTTCATCTCTTTCTGAAAATCATTCTCACAAAAGTATTTTTTATTATCAGCCATGCAAGAATATTTACCTGAAGTATATCAAATTTCATTTTTTACAAATGCAAATGCACATTAGTAAACAGTTTTAAGATCAATGCCCTTGAGGTTGTTCATTGTTAAAGCATGTTACTCTTTCTTTAAATCTATCTGTAGTATGACTTGAGTTCTGTCCATCAAAATCCCAATGAAGAACGTCTTCTTTTTTGCAGACTAAAGATCTGTACTACCCCGTCATGCTTAAATCTCTGTAATTTTCCAGGAGCCCAAACTCCCAACAGGGTAGAGTGGGGAGATGGCAGAAGCTCTAAATACCATGTTTTTGGCTATAGAAAAATTACACTATTTTTCTAAGTCACCATCAGGTTTTGATTTTGCCTTTTGCATAAAAAAGAACAGAATTACCTATGTTGTGGCTCAATAGTTTGGGAGCCACTACACACACAAACATTTCTATGCCAATCTAAGAATCCCTAGGGTCTGCCTAATGCTTCACTCTCTAATCCGTGGATTTCTTCTCTGGATTTGGGGTATGACAGATTGGAGTCACCCATTCAGAGAGCAGATGGCTCAACCTGCTGCTTTAAAGTGAACTTCGTAATGAAACACATAGAGGTGTTAAAATTCAGAGAAGGTAGCCTGTGGTGAAGACAGTCAAGTTCTAGTCACAACCCCTTTTTGACCCTGGGCAAGTTACCACCACCCTCATGCTCTGTTTCCTCATGTGTAAAATGGAAGGGTTGGATTTGAAGCGCCCAGTATGTCGAGCTCTAGTATGAGTTCTTCAAGTTATAAGAAGTTCTTCAAGTTATAGGAAGATCACACAACAGTCATGTGTGATCCTCAGGCTTTTATTCAAATAAAGCACCTTTTTTTTTTCTTACTAAAAGTCAAGCTAGAAACCCAAAAAATAACTGAAAAAGACAAAATGTTGTACTAGGAACTGCAGCTTCTTTAAATAAAGGATAGGAGGAAGGAAAAGTAAGCTAACTTTTAAAAGGGAAGTTTAACTTCAAGCTTAAATGTATTTCTCCATCTCTACACTCATGGCTAAAAATATTTTTTAAATATAGTTCTTCGACAGTCTTCAGATGAGACATGTCATTTCCGGTGAACAATAATTTCAATTGTGAATAATATAGTCACAATTTTATAACAATTGAAATAATCCATTTCAATTTCTAATACTTACGGCAAATTTAAACGTGAGTAATGCTGAATGGTCACAAGGGCTTTTTTCTTCCAATTTCTTCTGAATTTAAGATTTTTATTATTAGTAAATAACAGCCAACACTTTTCAAGTGCTAGGCAGTTCAAAGTGCGCTACACATATGACTTAATTTAGCTGTCATGATAGCATATGAGGTAGATACTTTGGCTGGTTCTCTTTTACAAAAATATAATTTGAGGCTCAGAAAGGTTAAATAATGTTGTATGTCATTCAGGTATTAAGTAGCACATTCAGGAGTCAGAAGCTACACAGTTTGGCTTTAGAGTCAATATATTAACACTAAACTGTCTTTTTTTTAAAGCCCAAAACTCTTTGTTTTTATGTTTATTTCCTTTATATGACAAAGATCTTCCATGGGCCAGGCACTCTGGGATGCTGGGGATATAGCAGTGAAAAAAACAGAAAATACTACCTGCCTTCATGGAGCTGGCATTTTATTGGGGAAACACAGATAAATAAGTAAAATGTTGTTATGACAGGTGGTGGTAAGTGCCATGCAAAAATTACAGCAGGACTGAGAAGATTTTAAATAGATTTAAAATAATATTACCACCTAAATAAAAGTAAAAGTAGTCTTTGTGGATATAGTAATATATATTAAAATCGTAATGTTGAACAACATCTTTTAATATATCTGACCTTCTATGGTGATGCCCTTTGGAAAAATTCTGTTGTTTCCCTCATTAGAAAAACTTGGCCAGATTACTCAAAGCCCTTTAGATACAAGCTTTAAATATTCCCTAGCAAATTCATGTTTGTAAATATCTGCATTACTATAAGCCCCACGCCCTGTTTAAAGACAAAATTAATTTGCCTCAATACTTTTTATTGCTATATTAAATACGTTCTCATCTTAAAACATTTTACATTTGTGAAGAGTCCTTCCTTTGATTCCCCTCCTTAAGGCCCTTCCTAAAGGTGACTAAATTCTCTGGGTATGCAGGTATGAAGGTGTGCAATAGCCCTTTAAGAAAAGACAAAGGGAAAAAATGATGCAAGTGCTCTCCACTGGGGCTGAGATCACTCTCCCCCAGGCTTCTCTAGCTCCTCCTGCAAATGAGCAGGAGAGCAACAATGCTTAGAATTTGACCAGAAAAACACCAAGAATCTACCTTGTGATCAAGAGTGGGGCTATTTTTGCTTAATCAATAAAATGAAGATTCAAATCATTGTTGCTAGTTTTCATTGAGAAATTTGTCAGGAGGTGTAGCCAGGAGATATTCTCTCTTGAGGAGCTGTCTCCACACACCTCAGTTCCTCTGCTCCAGTTGCACACATAATAACGACTCCATGACAAACACTTTCCAAAAGAGCTCGTTTTACACCTAGAGGGAAAGGATGTCCCCAGCATCCCACCCAAGGGAAATTTTTTTCTACTATTAGATGATCTATAGGGAGATTATGTGAATGGGCATAGAACACTTTAGGCAGAAAACTGCTCTTGCTGTGTTGCTTTTACTGTTTTTGAAAACAACACAATAATAGGAAATACACATCTTTCAAACCTATTCGAAAAACTCCCAAATTTTGAGTTTAAAAGACCTTAAAAGATAAAATTCTATGTAGTAATTCTAGGAATAGCAGGAAATTCACCAACATGGTCACAAAAAGTGTCTCTGGGTGATTAAATTGTTAATGTTTTTTAATGTCCTTTCTTTTTTATGTATCTTTCTTATGTAGGATGTAGTATTTTGTAGACATAAAAAGAATTATTATAGTTTTTTAAAACCTGTTTTCACAGGCCTCAATGTATTTATGGTGTCTCATTGTATTAAAAAGTGAAACAAATATGTCAAACTCCTAAGAAGTGTTAAAGAAGTTATTCTTTATAATTTTCTATGTATTCATAACATTGCAATAAATTTTAACTTAATTTTCCTAGCCTTTTAGAATACAAGATATTATGTGTGAAAATAATGTTACCCTTTCTTGGACACCCATTTAAAGTGAAGGTAAATTCAGATCTAAATAAGAATTTTAAAGTCAGAATTTTTTTCCTTTGAGGAAAATCTACCAAATAAATTAGAACTGAATCAGCATTCTCCTTTTCAATACTAAACACAACACAGATGAAAGCAATGAGGCTGCTTTTTTTTTTTTTTTTTTTTTTTTTAAACCAGGAAAACCTGTTTATTGGCCACCCAGTGTTACAAAGAGGGAAAGCTAGGGCATCCCTGGTGTTTTTTCCTGGCAGGAAAATGTTAGCATTTTAACATTTGGCAAGCTGAAGGTTTTGACTCTGAGTAAAGACTTAAAGACACAGCCATTATATTTTCATTCGACATTAGATTGAGTTTCCTGTACCATTTTGTTATTTGGTGAATTGTCAGATGTTCTTTCCCCAGAAGTAAAAACATTTTGTCTATGAAAATCTGAAGTACCTTTCTGGTGGTGGTGGTGGTGGGGGCGTATTTTGTTTTAGAAAATAATTTGTCCTTAAGGAAAAAATTCAAGACACTATGTATTGGGGATTTGAAAACCAAAAAGTAATATGTTCATTATCAATAAGATTTAAGGGAACATTCCTTTAAATTTTTTCTGCCTAATGTAAGTTTTTCCTTTGATTTACCCATCTATAAAATTGGTTTCTCCAATAGTTAATGATTTATAAACTGTTAAACTTACATCTTTTGAAAAATGCTTTTTTGTCTCCTGCTGAGTTTTAGTGCTAACTATCTCTGTTGCGACATGCAAAAGACCCCATTCCTAATGTGTGGCATTCTCCTTTCGACGTTCTGATGGACTCTCCAAAAATCCCGCCCTAGGACTGGTAAGCCTGAAGTAAATTTCCAAGAATTCCTCCGAAGGCCCTGAAGACGATTGAGAAAGTCTCCGGAGGGAAGACATCTTTTCTTTTTCTGGTGAACGGATTGTAGGTGACAAAAGTTGCCGGGTGGGGCCTGGCAAAATTTAGAGAGGTTGGGAGGAGCCAGGCGACAAAGGGAGAGAAGTGGCCATGACTATGGCGGTGTTCAGGTCTAGTCGTCTTCCCTCTAAAATGTGACTCTGGGAGTTGCGAGAGGAGTGAAATTATAGGTACAAGATCTGAACAAAGATCTGAAGTCATTAAATTGGTTCTCTCAGCAACAAGACCTGGCAGGGTTGGTATGCATGTGGTTTTTTTCTCTCAGCTCAATAATTCAGACTTAAGGAGCATTTAGTTTTACCAAAATACTCACACTAACGCAAACGAAGCTGCCCCCCATCCTCTGGTGGGCAGGCTGTGCTCCCAGACACTCCCCGACCCCATCAGTCCTTAGGTACTTTGCCTCTGGGCCGCCTCAGCAGGCGGCACAGAAGGCACTCCAGGGCTCTGGCGCTAGGACCTGGGCTGCAGCCACCAGAGCAGGGCGGGAGACCCCCCGGCTGCAGCTGAGCACCTCCCTCCTCCCCCACGCCCACCACTCCGCAGCGGAGCTCATTAACAGGTGGAATCGCACGCCAGGCGCCTGAAGTCCCGCCTGCCGCCATAGAAACAAATCCTTCAATCCAGAGACACCATCTGGGCTGATTCCGAACTCCGGGTCACCGCGCCCTGCAGTGAGAGTGCCCGGACACCCGCGGGACGCGCGCGCTAGAGCGCAGCACGTGACTCCTCCCACCCCTTTGTCGCCCCGGCGCGCAGTCCCTGCTCTGCGGGTTCTTCGCTGGGTCTCAGCTCCTTCCCAGCGGTAGGGCACGTCGACCAATACTGGAAAAGTCCAGTCAGCTATCGCAGAGGGCGAGGCTGCGTGCTCCCTCCCTGGCGCGCCCCAAATCCTTTCGGGAGTCTTCTTTTAGAAAGAGGGACCAGTAGTCCCAGCCCCGAGAGGGAGGGAGGGACAAGGTATTAGAAGGCTACGCCTATTAGTTCCCAAGGGCCGCAGGATTCTTGTCCCTGCTCCAGCCTCCGCTGTCCACTCTCAAGGGTCAAGCCCTACTTTCCCGAGCCCTAGCCCGGCACGTTACCTGTTGGCTGCCAGCCGAGACGCGATGTAGCCGCCCGGAATTTGGGTGATGATGTAGCCCCAAAAGAAGGAACCGTGGATCATCCCCACGGTTTCCGGGTCCCAGTTGAATTTGGCTTTCTATGGGGGTGGAAAGAAAACGTGGGTGGAAGGAAAAAGAAGAGTCAGTATTTGGTCTGGAGACTCACTTTCAGTGGCTCGCGGGCCAAAGAGCCGTCACTCCCTGGACACTCCCTGAATCACGGGGGTGGAGGTGACTTAATTTTAGTTTCTAACAAATTAAATCTATAACCTCATATGGAGAAGAAATGGCTGTTTTAACTGAAAAAAAAAAAAATGCTCGTTAACGAAACCTATTGTTATTAATAGCCAATGACCAAAACAACCAACCTGGCTTCGGCACGACAACCTGGCTTTGCTCCCCAGTGACTTTCAGATATTCAGTTAAACGAGGAATCTGCAGAGCCCTCGGGTTAGAAGTCCTGAAGCTCAGATTATAAGATTATAAAAAATGTACGGCCCTTGGGAATTTGGACTCTCCTTGAAGGGTTTCCCTTTGCCGGCTCGGCGGATGCAGACCAGCAGTCGGTCCGAGAATGGAATCCAACCCTCCCAACCCAAATAGGGAAATCCTGAGAAACCAAGACGAGAAGCCTGGGAAGGAAGGTGCGGGGGTCAGGGGCCGTAGAGAGGATGTTCCGTCAAAATGGAGGGTGTGAGGGGGGCGGAAACGATTTGGAGTCCCTCGAAGCAGTAGTCAGAGGGGAAGGGAGGCGGTGCTTCGAAGAGCTGGGCAGGGGTGTGTCTGAACGTCGGGGACTGACTCCACGCCAGCCTGGGCCTTTCATTCATTCTCCAGGCCCCACGAAGTGAGCCTCAAATTAAGCTGGGACGAAATATCTGCACTGGAAGGGTGAAAGAGGGTTTATACTGCACGGAAACAGGGAACGCTTTCTCTCCCTTTGAATACAATTTCAAAACTAACGCACTTTGTAGGGTCTCCTCGGATTCCCGAGAGCCCAGTGGCACTCCCCTTAATCCCAAACCCCAGCCCATCGCCGAATTTCTCCTCCCAACCTCTGCTCCTCCGCCTCTGGTTTGTAGCCACTCAGGTCCCTAAGCCGGAAGCTGGGACCCTCGATTTCTTTGACCTTGTACTCTCCCCTACCTAGTTCTCAGCCCCCTCCCGCCCACGTAAGAGTAATGTTTCAGGGCTGGATTCCTCGCGACCCCAGGATTCTCCTGGGCTGTGACTCCTCCCGGCGCCCTTAGAGTGGACGGTTCCTAAAGGTATCCCCACCTTTACCCACTCAAACCCCGCTGCAGGAACAGCCCAGATTCGCAGGGCAAATTTGATTTCTGTTTTTCTATTTTATTTTGACTATTAAGAAGGTTTTGGCGGGAATCTGAGAAGGTTGGGGGAAAACTATAACTAATACGCTGCGCTATTCCTTTGGTAAAAGGGAAATATTTCGATTTCGATTTAGCGGACAGTATTAAGCACCAACTCCGTGCCAGGCTGCTGAGCTGGGCGCGTACACCTTCTCCTACTGTCACTCCTCCCAAAAACTTAGCGAGCTAGACACTATTTTCCATTTTGCAGATGAGGAAGGGAAGGCCCACGGAGGAGAAGCGACTTGCTCCAAAAGCTGAAAGGGGTGTTGCTAACCCCGCGATCCATTCTAGAATGCCATAGCGGGACAGGGACTTAGGGAGCCCGGGCCTTCCTCTTTCGGTGGAGGAAAACGCGGCTAGGACAAGTGATGTGGCCCACCTCCTTGATGACCTTGCCACCGCGGTGGATGGTGCTGTTGTTGACCATGTCCACGATGGCCACACCCAGGTTGCACCGGATGCCAAAAGAGATGCAGAAACCCAGGCCGCTCATGATGGCGATGATGTAACGGCGTGGCAGGCCGAAGCACGTGCAGTCGCACAGAGGCGTCTTCTTCTCCGGCACTTCCAGGGGCTTCCCATCCTCTGTCAGCTCGATGGTCTCCCCTGTATCTTGTTTCTTCTCCAGTACCCTGCGCGGCAGGGCAGGGGGAGGCAAGGACGCCGCGGGTTAGGTACCACCGATGCCCGCCCATTCCCATTTCCCGAAACCCTTGGGGCTGGAGGAAGGGCACTGCCTTGCTTACCCCTCACTTACGGGTTAGGGTGCAAGTCCTGGCCTCAGTACTCCCAAGACCCTCTGGCATTCTGTCCATCCCCCTCGCGGCAGCATCTCATCGAACTTAATACATTCAGGCCTAAGACATCTAGTCCGCGTTCCCTCGGGATCCACCCCGCAGCCCCTTAATTCCGATACCCAGGCCATCTCTGGCCTAATTTTCTTGGGGGTCACTAGTTTGTGAGACAAAGTGTTAAGGTAGCGGCGCTTCCTCCGCACCAGGGTAGGCGCTTCCTCCGCAGTGCTTTTTTCCCCGGTGACAGCAAGTGTTATCCAGGCACCCTGCCTCCCGCAGGCTGCTCCACTGCGAGCGGGCGCCGCCCCAGCGCTACCCCTTTCTTCGCGGCTAAATTTAAGCTTTTCAGTGGTGAGGACACCGGGATCCCGCCCGCCCAGCAGCTGAGTCGGTGAGCCCGGGAGACTAAGGCCTCATGGCCAGTGCCCACGCGGAAGAGGGCAGTGAATACTCCCCGAGAATGTCTCACATCACTTCCCTTTCCTCCAGCCCCAGGGTGACAATTCAATGCTCAATTCCCCTCTTACACATCTTACTTTTCTCTCTTTTTACACGAGTTTGAAACAAAGGCCTCCACAACATATGGCCGACACCTAAGCTTCCTACTGCCAGAGCATGAATAATTAATTATTCACAATCTTGCGTCATTACTATCTCGGTTACAAACATCGGAAAAAATGTCAAGGGCCCATTTCCAAAGCCGAAAATTGGGATTCCCAGATAACTGCGCTCCCAAATTAACCGTGTCAGTTGTTCCACACTTAGGTAGAAGATCCCACAAATACACATACAGATAGATAAGATAATTTGTATAGTATTTCGGACGATTTCAACCGTAGGATTCAATTTCTTTCGGGCTTTCGTCCTGGAGGGGAGGGGGGAAGGAAGGAGTGATGACACTGTTTTACTTAAGGATGGTTGTTCTAGTCCACATTATATCCGTGAAATTTCTATTCTAAAAACGAAAAATATGATAGATAACATTTCTGTGGACCCTTGGGATTTATACTTTCGATATTTAAACAAAGAATATTTCCGTTCACAAGTTGCATTTTTTCCCCAGTCCACCATGCCCTTTTAAATGATTTATGCACACACAATTACTTTTATACACCCCGGTGAAGCAAATGAAAATTTTAGATCAATTCTAAGAATGCAAAACTTGTGATATTGCTGTCAAGCAATTTGAGTCCACCAGACTTTCAAATTCCACAAAATGTCACCTGGAGAATAGGTCATAAAGTTATTTGAGGTTATTTTAATGCTTATTCCTAAATTCACATGTTATAAAAACATTGCAATTTATTCTGGGGACAAAAAAATTAACTGTTATTATTTTTACATTGACTTTATATGCTCATACATACAGAGCTGAACTCCGCACCTGATAGCAGTTGGGCTGAGAAAAAAATAGTCCTGTCCTGGGCAACTGCGGGACTGCAGGGCCGTTGCGGTATCTACTGCCGCATAAGGTGCATAATCGTGCCTATATGAAGCCCACCGCAACCAAAGAAATTCGGAAAATTTGGAGGCACACTGGTCATTTTCTTTATACTTCCTGTACAATTTCAAAGGCTTCAATTTTCCAAATGTGGGAAGTGCCTTCCTGGAATCGTTTATCCTTTTGTGCCTCCCCTCTTTCCTTGATTTTGCTTATAATTTTAAGAAAAAGTGTATTCATGTAACATACATCAAAAGATTTTAAATTGTGAGGTTTACAGCATAATTAATACAGTGACGATAAATATTTTAAAAATTATTTCTAGTATTTTTAAACTCATTTTGATGGTTATTATCATGACTTTTCTTAGAACTATTGTGGCATTTCCCATGCAAGAAATAGACTTCTAGCAGAGAGTAAATAAGTAAAAATATGTACACATTCATTTGTTTTTGGTACAGAGAGAGGAATTGCTTCAGCTATCAATTATTGATATATTTTAATTCCACTTCCTTTAGCACAGAAGGAAGATCCACTGTATTCAAGTGGCTTTGATGCTAGCATCTAAATTTCTTTTTTCCATCCCTCTTTGAATTTTCTGTTAATTTTTTTTTCAGAGATTTGTATTTTGTGTTCATTGCGCTGAAGCAGTTTAATTCTGGATATCTTTGAGCACCAAAGGAAGGGTTCCTCGACTAGATGCTGGCCATTTCTCAATTGTAAAAAGAATAAGTCCTGGGTAGGAAAGGATGAGAATCTGCAGGCACCAAAACAAAAATCACACACACACTCTCTAACAGTAGACAGGTGCATTTAGTGCAATATTCCTGAATTAATAAGCAGGTTTCCAGAGAAGCCTGGTGCCAGCAATGAGCAACAACAACAAAAAAGATATCCCGATCATGTTACAATCTCTCTAAGCAACCAGGGTTTATGGAAATGGCCCTGCAATTTTTTTTTTTTCATGCTGAGCCCCAGGCAGGCAAGGGTTCGCTTTCTCTTACCTGTAGATCTGGCCAAGGGATTTCCCAGCAAAATTCTTTAGTCCCTCTTTTCCTGGGGTCAAAATCCTTTGTTTTACCGACTCCATTCTTGCAATGACTGGTGTCCGGTCTTGCCAGATTTAAATAGTTAGTGATCACTAAGAAAGGCTAGGGTGGCGCATATTGTCTTAGTTGATTAAGGTAGTTGTGGGCTTTTTCTTCTCGGCGAAATGGTATTGGTGTGCCTCCAGTAAGAGGACGAGTGAGAGAGGGGAGGGAGAGTGAGAACGAGAATACAACAGAATAGCTGCATGCAACCCACGGGTTTCCTAATAGGAGAGTTGGTAGACACAATCAGAAAGTCTCATTGGAAGGGGAGGATCCGGTGGCAAAGGGCGCATGCAGTGCCATGATATTTGGGCGGGTGCAGAGGAGTCCTTGTCCTGAAAGTCGGTCCACAGGGGAAAAAAAAAAAAAAGTAAATTCCCGGTTTTGAAGGACTTATTGCTCTCAGAATCTGCTGGATTTTAAAAGGAGGGGTCGGAAATATCACAGAACCCTTGTGTAAAAGCAAAGTCACAAAAATAGTACTTTTTAAAAAATGATGTCTTGGTTGTAAGGAACAGAGTACTTCCAAAACTCATGGGAGCATCTCAGGTCTCAGTGCTGCTGTTAGGTTTTCCTTCCTGCTCATGATCTCCTCCCTTCACGCCGGCGCAACTCTGCTCTGCGGTAGAGTCGAATTAAGATGGAGAAGGCTTGCTGTTCTTTGAATACGTGAGTAAATCACAGATACACAGCTCTGATGGGCAACGGCCGGCTTTTCAGTACCGCTGACAGCGCCCGCCAGGTCGGGTCTCGGCAGAATGGTTCAGCACCCCGGACAGAGTAAGTTGCAGGAAAATAGGGCTCTTCTTTTGGCTGGCCGGGTTGCCAACTTTCGAGAGGAGCTGGGTTGATCTCCCTGACCAAGTACCATTCTGGGGCTCTTCACGAATTGATGCTATGGAAACCAAGTGGGACTATGCCATCGTCTTCAGGGTTTGCAGGGAGAATGGTGCATTTGGCTCTACAAGGAAGGAAGACTTAATTAAAAATTGACAGGTTACTTCTAGTTTTCCACGTTTTACCTAGTGCCCTGACGCCAGTTCTGACAGTGTTGTACGGAAAGATTACAATGTATTTCACTTATGTTTGTGGTATTCTAAGGGACCAGGGCTTCCTTATATATACACTGTATGAAAGCAAAGTGCATAATTATATTGTTCTGTTTTATTTAACCCCTGATAGGAAATTAAAGAGGAGAGAAAGAAAAAGGAAAAAAAAAAAAAACGAAGAAAGGAAAGAAGGGAGGGAGGAAGGGAGAGTGGGAGGGAGATAGGGAGGGAGGAAGGAAGGAAGAGAGGAAGGCAATTAACACAGTGCAACCAGTTAATTATAAAACAAGAAGTTTAATATAAATTCCTTGCAAATTTTAAGTTTCCTCAGGTAACTAATTTATAGAACATTACTGAAATATCAAGTATGGATGGAGTTTGTGGCTATACCTTGTGCTTAGCAAATTGCCATATTCTGAACCACATCATTGATGATGTTTTCAAGATTTATTTTTAACTTAAAATCTTATATTTCATTAAAACCTGATATATCTTTTTCTTTGTACCATCTTATCTTAAGGCAGAATTTTAGACATTCATATAAGACTTTTGGCTTCACACATATAGATATAACATCAATGGATTTAGGTCATTAAGCAAATCAAGAAAACTATAACAGCTTGATATTAATTATTAAGGCATTTCATATGACTCACAAATCTCTTAGATGCAATTCTAAGAGAATTACAAAAAGCTTACAAAACAGATTGGCCTTGAGCCACATTCTCAAGGTCAAAACCCTTGGATTTTATTTAAGCCAACAGAGGGAGTAGATTTTACTTGGGGATTCTGGCTCAAATCTCAGAAGCATGGACCTAAATACAGAATCATGTAAGAATGTTCCCAGAATGGGCCAGATGATACGATGGGTATGTATACATGGAATGGATAACTGAAGGAAATGATCAAAAATAGATAAAGCCATCTGTCACTATAAAATTTGATAGCTGTCCAATTATATTTCATGATGAATGATGATAGAGAAAGGGATGTTGGAGATTTCTTTCTCTTACTTTATTAAATATGTATTAAATATATATCTCCAAGAAAAAATGGAACCAGATTTTTCTAAAACTCTCAAATGATTGAAAATAATATCCATCCACAAAGAAGATAAAGTACGAGAAGAAAAATGCAGTCAGCTATCTCCTTGCAAAGAAAAGTTTTAAGTTAGTTAGTACTTCACTTTTCTAGCTCCTTTTCAAATTATCTGTGGTTTTCAAACTTTTAGGGACCATATTCATTAACCTTAACTTATTTTGGGATAGCCATGTCTTTGGAAATTCTGGACAGTTACAATAAATATCTGTGGTGCTAGGATGATGTTACAAAAATGATTCTCCTAAGTGCTCCTGCTTAAATTTCACCCCAAAGAACTGGAGATCTAAATCTTCAGTAAATCTGATTGCTATGCCTTCATTATACTTAACTAAGAGGAAACCAAGAAGAAAATCCAATACAAAAATATTGTTTTTATAGTAAAATAATTGCATTCACCTTTATTGAAATAAATATCATCTGGCTCTCTCCCACATTCTGTTGATAACAAAATGTGGCCTGAATCAGATCAACTCTAATATCGATTTCTTCATTTTAAAAATATTCATTGAGTATCAAGAATTTGCATTTGGTTCTGGGAATGCCCATCAAAGGTCTCACAAGCTATTTAGGAAATAGATGCATAAATACAATTACAAATCATTAGGGGTGAAATTAGACAAGTTAAATAACTCAGTCTGAGATATAAAGTGTCCAGAAAAGATTTCAGGAGGTGATGTTTCCTTGCGTGTCTTAATATATATATTTTTAATTAACTCTGTGAAGTTGATGGGAGCCCAGTAGAATTGAGTGGGGGAGGAAGATGGTACTTGAAGAGGATTCCAGCCAGAGGGAGCATCTTGACCAAAATCATGAACAAGGGGAAAAGAATGTTGTATGTGGAAAATTACAAGAGTCCTTACAAGGCCATCTGAGATTGAAAGATGTCATGTAGGGCATCCTTAAATTAATGACTTCTCCCATTATAGGAGACACATATTCAGACACAATTTCCTAGCCCAAAAGGTTTTCTTCATGTGTGGTTTCATATTCCAAACACTGAACAGGTACTTTTGTGATTCTAAATTCACCAGGTTTATCTTAGTGTAAGGAAACATTAGTAATCATGCATATGGTATTAATTAAATGATACCAAGAAAGTGTTCCTTTCTCTGGACACCCTCCCAAACCTCAGTCTTCCATCCAATTTTAACAGTGTCTAAGTCCATCAATGGACAATTTTTCATCTTGGTGAAGAATTGTTCCCTCTTCCCAAGTACTCTTAGCAAAGAAAGGAGGTGTCTCACTGAACATAAGTAATGTGTTTAGCATTTTATAATTTATGAATGGTTTTCATTTACATGGCCTCATTTACTCCTCATACTTATTCTTTAAAATAAAATACTTTTATTCCCATTTTATTGAGTAGGAAAATAAATTTAATTAATTTCCTGAACTAATGCAACCAGTAATGAGGAAACAATCTAGGTTAGAACAATACTTCTCACAATTTAAGGTCTTGTTAAAATGCAGATTCTGATTCAATTAGTCTTGAGTGGAGCCCAAGATTCAGCAATTCTAATAAGTTTCCAGGGCTGCTTGACCATGGACCATACATGGAGTATCAATGGCTTAGGTCATGGAGTCTGGAATCAACTGACCTGGGTTTGGATCTCGATTTTGCAGATTATCATGTGTGTACTTTGTAATCAGTCACTTAACTTTAATAGACTTCAGTTTCCTAATATACACAAATAAGGGCTTATACTAGGTGATCTCTACCATCCCTTCCACTTTTAAAATTCTCACTTTTTCATTAATTTATTCATTGATGTAAAACTACTTGTCCTTGGTTTCTCCCTACCCTAAGATTTTTCTTATTGTTAAGCTAAATAGTGAATAATGGATTCAAAATAAAACACTCCAATAAACATATAGAAATATGTTCCTTTCTGCAAGTTCTATCCTCATATATTTAAAAAAGAGTGTTTTTGTTGTTTTTCCTTTAAATGAGGAATAGATACTGAGTTATATATGCAAATTATTTTGTTTTCATAGTATTCTTTCAAATTTACATGATACTTCCCAACAGCAATGTGACAGGTATATGTTTATTTATATCCCTGTGTGAGGAAATAACTTCAATTGTAAGGATCATTTAACTGTCTTGCAAATGTTGCCCTCTGGTGGAAGTCTATGTCAATATTTTAGAAGCAATTGTAATCTTTAATTATGTAATTAAAACTATTTTTTCTTTCTTTTGTGTATGTGTGTTTGTTAAATCAAAATCCACAAAGGAAAATATGAAGTGTCTTTTGTGAGTAATACATTTGCAGGTTACCTGACGGACTACTACGTGTCTTTAGAAATAAGCTGATTGAGAATTCTTCAGTTAACCAGAGAGTTATTTTAAGTAAATTTCACTATAAGATTTAGTGAGGGTTGCTAAACATATAGGGCAAAAATTGATTGAAGATTTTAAGCCCAATTGAATAAATCATAATAATTTTATAAATATTTTGAAATAGTAATATAAGTTGGATATGTTTCCTTCCCCACCACTGGAAAAATATTTTAAAGGCATCATATTTAAGGCTATTCACAAATCATTGCTACAATGTTTTAAAAAATACTTCTGGGTGTCTATTCTGAGGCTATTTGAATGCAACATTTTATATATATTATTTCAAAAGATATTCAATAAATAATTGCACCTGCTGTGGGCAATAGTTCTGGGACATTGTAAATCAATTAAGGCAGCACAGTTATGAAGCTTTTTATAATAGATATGGAGTGCACATTCCTGAAAAGAAAGATGCTTTAAAACCTTTTTGACATTATAGCTTTATTTTACTTTGAATTACTAAATCAGTTTTCATTCTGATAATTACACAACTTTTTCAGGGTGAGGCTATGCAAATAAGCTTGAGATTTCATCTGTGACTTTTTTCTTATCAAGGGTTTTTAAGTGGAGAGTTTTTAGTTCAGCTTTATTTGACTTTACTTCACAGTGTTAGCTGCAGAGACATTTCCAAGAAATTATCATTGTACAATATCTTGAAAGCCAGAGGTAGAAAAAATAATTTAGTTTGTCTTGAGAACCACAGCTGTGTACATAACCCAATACTCTGCACTGCCATATTCAATGGCATAGTGTAAAATGCCTTTTGATTTCTCTGTAATTTGTCTGGTTGAAAACTGAAAGTGGGGAATTTTAAAGAAATGCATATTGTTATCTTAAGCATATATTTAAACTACTAAAATTGCATGTATATAATCATATATGCAATGTGTCTGTGTGTGTTCATTTACTCTGTACTTGAATTTATCACTAGAATGATTTATGTATCCTATTCCAGTTATTGGTGTGTGGTGAATAAGGAAAAAAACCCTTATTCACCACACACCATTGCACTTTGGGAAAATCCAAATTTAAAAATGAAAGGAGACTACATACTGCTCTTTCAAGGCCAGATAAGTATATCTAATTTTGAATTCTATATAATATGCATAGACTAATATGATAAATTACAGAAAGACTTTGGAAGTACTAGCCTTTTAAAATTCTCCAAAAACAAACAAACAAACAAAAACATGTAAAAAGTATAAAGAGTGAAAATGAAAGCATAAGGGAATATTGGAAAAAAAATTTTTTAACCGAAAAAAGAGTTGCAACTTGAAAAGAGAATAAAAGAAAAACACACAAAAATATTCTATATTATGAAGGAGGCCAAGACAAAGATCACTGTGATTTAAGGTATTTTATGTATAAATAAATCTATTGAATGACAAATAATATGTAATGTTATCTGAGTATGATGAAATCATACCTAACTAATTTTTCTCTCTCTGGGTCCTATAGGGATTCTCTTTTGCTTTCCTTATTTTGGATTACTGACTCTACCTCTGGGAATCACTCCTGTCACTCCAGTTGGTGGAATACTATCTTCCTTAAAGGCTTATAAAATTATTGGAATATCTTATGTGGCTGAAAACACCTGGAGATTTTGTGTTTAACTTTTTCACGTTTTTTTTCCTAAGCTGTTTATTCAATTAGAGGCAGGCGGTGAGAAATTTTCACTCCTATAATATTTAGAGTGATATTTTCCAAAGCAAAGCTCTGAATACATAGTTCTGCAATAGGGCAGAATATTTCAATCTGAAATATTTCACTGCCTCAAGCATACTCTAATCATAATTTTGGAGAAGGAACAAAAACAAGGTAATTTGATATCAAAACCAAGCAGGGCAATATTAACACCATTTTCCAACTGCTGCCCTCTAGTGGTTAAAGGAGAAAAATGTCTGCTTTAAAAGGCCAGTCTATAGCAGATTTGAAAATAAATTACCTGTTTCTAAGTTGCAGGTAAACATTTCAAATGCTTTTAATATTATATTTGTTTACTCTCAGCAAAAAGAAAAGGATACTTATAGTGACTGAAAGCCACCACTTACCAATTTTTATTGCCTGTGGAGTTATAACAATGGTAAAGACACCCTTATGTTGTAATGAGACCCACAATGGGTAGGTTTTATTATGTAGAATGGAGAGCCTTGGCATTCTTTGGAGGTCTTTGGATATTGATTGACAATCCCTTCAGTTATTCATTGTAAAGAACTAGAATTAGAGATCTGATCAAACCACAAATGAAACCTGCTATATATATATATATATAATTATACTGACGTTAGAAAAATTTGAGTCAATGAATCCTTTTAAATTAAAAGTCCATTTGAGTTGGGTTTGCATTACTTGCAACTGAGAGCATTTTGATATATCACCTGAAAAGTACTGGATGGATGGCTATAGGGGTGGATGGAAGAAGGATGATGGATTCAATGTTTAGAATATAAATTTAAAACATGGGGAAGAGGGTAGGATTATGTAAGAGTAATAATAGCACAGAATATTTAAAAGGCAGAATAGGCTCAGACTAAGGAAGACCTTGAATTCCAAGTTAATTCTGTTAAATTTTGCTTCAGCATTTCTAAGTTATGACTGTGAGATCATTTGCTGGGTGCCATAGAAACAGAAATAAATAAGACAAAGGTCTTATTCTCAGAAAGCTCTGATTTTAACTAAGAGATTTAGACTTTTTCTTATGGAAAATTGGAACAATTAAAATTTTTATGAACAGGGAAATGATTTGATCAAGGACAGTAACATTCCTAGATGTTTAATCAAGCAGCAGTGCGATAAATTGTGTGGAGAGACAGTAGAGGCAGGGAAGGGTCCCAGTTCAGAAGGTAGCTGTTGTAATGGTCTGTGTGTGAGCCAATAAAATATTAGTTTTCCCATCTGATGTTCAGGCTTTCAACTTATTAAGTGGTTGGGGAAAACTACCCATAGACACACAGATAGCATACCAGAGTCAGAGTTAGGACATGGATCTCTTGCTTAGATCAATCTGAAAATGATCGACTCGAATAGCATTGAGAAATTGCTTCGAGGACTGATTTAATTTCTAGTAAGCATATTTCCTTTATCATAGTCCATTATCATGTTTCAGGACTGGTATAACACCAGGAATTAGAAAATAAAAAAAAATAATCGTATTTATTCCATGAGTGGACAAGAGGAAAATATGACAAGGGTAAATGGCATAATCAACAACAATTACTCTTCCAACTCTTGGGCCCAAGGGAAAAGATTATCACCAACTGAAAATTCCTCCTCAGGAGATATGCAACTGACAATAGATTTGATATGATTGACTCTTCTTGGACTGAGACTTCAAAGCAAATCGAGTCTATATTTTGGCCTTTAAAGGGAAATCTTCAAAGCTGAATTGGGTCTTAAGACAATAGCAGGACAAGCAAAATTTGCACAATAGTTGCCCAGCCAGCTTTCCCACCTCAGGGGCTATAACACCAGAAGAGAGTAGAAGGGGAGGTGAGAATAGATATCAGTAGCTCATTATTTCATAGTATATTGTAGGGAGACAAAATTTGGCAATGCCAAAAATTAAAAGACTTTTCTGACATAGTGGAATATGTCTATTCCATTATACAATGTTCAATTTACTTTTTATTCTATCAAAATAGTATGTGTACCTACCTTTAAAAGTCAAATAAGAAACAACCCTTAAAAAAATTTTTTTTTTTTAAAAGCAGCAGTCCTTTAACTCCTTCCATCTACCAAGAATTCTTGCTGCTTGGATGATACTACTTTAAAATCTTTTAGCTATTTCCTCTGATAATTACCTCCAATTTTCTAAAATTGCATGTTTGAATGAAGACAATATAAGTACTTAGCTTATAGATTTGTGGAGATTAAATGAGCAAATATAATTATAAACATAATATATATATACACCTACACAAATAGAGAGAAAAAACTTAAATGAATGTTCCTTGTATAGAATAAATACCACATGTGTTGGCTATTCTGATTATTACACTGCTATTGGCTCATTTTCACATTTTGAAATATATCATCCTAATCTTCTTTTGCTAAAAAATATTAATTTTAGTTGCTACTATTTTTAGTTTTTTTTTTTTTTTCTGGTACCTATTTCCCTTATGTTCCTATTTTCCAGTTTGTTTTAGACTCATTTAGGGCCTTTCCTCAAACATCTAGTGATCCTTGGCCATCCACTTGTATTTTAAATTATTTTTTAATTAAAGGAGCTTTAGATTACATAAATGTTACATAGAAAATATAGGGAATTCCCATATATCCCCTCCCCCTCCCACACTTTCCCCCATTTACATCTTTCATTAATGTGGTACATTTGTTACAATTATTGAACACATATTGAAGCATTGCTACTAACCATGATCTATAGTTTATGTTATGGTTTACACTTTGCACCACGCCATTTTATTGGTTTTGACAAAATGTATACTGGCCTGTATCCATCATTGCAATGTCATGCAGAAGAATTCCAATACCCTAAAAATGTCCCATGTTACACTTATACTTCCCTCTCCCTCCCCTCAGAGCTTCTGGTGACCACTGCCTTTTTATCAATGTTACAAGTTCTTCCATTGCTAGAATAATAATGTCACTTGTTATCCATAGTTGCATTCCTGCCTTATGTTAGTTCATTCCTCACTCTTGAGTATTTTGGCATGGTGATGCCCACTCTGCTTCTGTTTGAGAGGGGGTTTAGATCCATGGGACAGATGGATGGAACTGTCTTTCTTGTAGCTATAGATGCTCTCTATTTTTTGAGAAGGGCATTATCCATCATCATCCTTTCATTAGTTGTCCTAGGTGAGCCCGATGAACTGGAGAGCAGGTTTTGCCTGCAACTCTACTGAGATTCAGGGCTCACCTAGCATATGAACAGCTGGAAGATTCAAGTCTCTGGGAGACATATTTACTGGGTATAGTGCTAATTATAGGTTCAAATAAAAGGGGCATAAGAGCCATGTGTGGGAAAATTAAAAATGAGTCTAACTCTGATACATTGCAGGGATAGGTTATCATATATTCCAAGGTAAGGCCCACTGACAGGGTGACAAATTTCTGGGGTTGTCTGCCCTGCCTATAGTGTCTAGATGTCTCTAGAGCCCTCAGGAATCCCCTTGCTTGGGGCCCTGTTTACTGTAGCAGTCAGTGACATTCTCCTGAGATGTGCATAAGTGTAAGTTCCAGAATGACCTCCCAACTTTGAAATCTCTTAGCCATAAAAACACTTTTTTAAAAGAGTTTGTCCCTTGCTATGCTCTTTGGGGCCCGGTGCCTGATAGCAGCATATCAGGCAAGCTGAGTCTACCTTCCTACCCCCAGCTTTCTGTTGAGCAGAGCAGAGGCCTGGGGGCAGGAGGGAAGCTAAGCATGGATGGAGATGGGGGTGGTTTGGGAGTGGAAATTTGTTCTTGCATGAGATGGCTTTGGATGTCCAGCAACTCCAGTTCTCCCTTCTGCCCACCTGGCCCCTTGGTGCTCCTTCAGCTTTCATGCTGCCTACCTCTGACTGGGTCCTGGTGGGGGTGAGGACGCCTACCTCAGCTCCCTTCCCCTGGTGTGACTAGGGTTCCGATAGTAGAGTCTCATCCAGTCTGGTTATACTCTCCAGTGTATTTGCCTCTCCACATTTTTATTCCATGTTTATGTGCTTTATTTCCTGGAGCTGGGAAGCAGCTCCTGAAGATTCAATGGAGGACAAAGCTCCCCTGATAGTTTGGTTCCTAGTCTACTCCGATCTCTCTCTCTTTCTCTCTTTCATACACACACACATACACACACACACATTTGTATGTAATATTTCCCTCCTTTTGTTCCAGGTTTTTTTCCCAAACGCATCTCTAGTTGCACTTGGTATAATAAAATAAAATAATAATTTAAAAAATAACATAAAATACAAAAGAAAAAAAATTTTTTTTATTTTTGTGTGGTGTCTTTCATCACTGTAAGACCTGTTTGTTTGTTTTTTTAAATTACAGTGACAATTTCTTCTGTGTGTCCCCTCGGTGTCTTATTTTTTTCACTTTATTTTCAAAGAAGCTTTAGGTTACAAAAACGTCACATCACAAAATAGGGGATTCCTATATACCCCACCCCACCCTCACATTTTCCCCTATTAATAACATCTTACATGAGTATGGTACATTTGTTACAATTGGTGAACAAATATTGAAACATTGCTACCAACCATGGTCAATGGTTTACATTGTGGTTTACATTTTGTACTGTACACTTTTTACAGGCTTTGACAAAATGTATAATGGCCTGTATCCATCAGAGGATGTGAGTGGGGTTGATGGTGCTGGAATGTGAGGGTGAGTAGGGTGGGGGGGTGTTGGATTGGACCATCTATGGAAATGGGAGAACGGCTTGAGGAAGAAACAGGTGAACGAACTCTTGGGGATTTGTAGGTCTGTGGTTAAAATTACAATGGTGGGAATATTGTTTTGGCATATATGTCAGGGGAGGGTTACTAGGGCAAGTGGCGGGGATTGGGGAATATGTTGGATAGGGCACACCTAGGGTATGCTTCTATGGAATATGAAAATGTTCATCTTCTCACAGGGTGCTCAGTGAATGGAGTGCCACAAGAAAATATTAAACTCCCATCCTGGTTAATTGGCTATGTTCTCAATTAGAGGAGCAAGAATCTTCTGAGAACATAGACAGTGCGTAGTAAAAGAAAACAGACCAATATGCCCATTTATTTTTAAGAGTAAGGAACTGTGGTTAGATGGGGTTTGTCCACTGGGAATAATCACATGAGGTGTTTTAGTCTCTTCTTCCCCTCTTGATGAGGAAGGATTCACTTCCCAGGGTTATGGGAATGGCCAATGTCATGGCACATGACATTGAACAATTTATATCTACAGCAGTTTATTAATCACAATTACTCACAGCCCAGGGAAGAAGGACACTACACACCATGCAGGACCACAAGGCGGCTGCCCTTGGGAACAGAGTGAACAAGCAGGGACAGTAGGGGGCAGATTTTGTAGTATCAAGAGGGTGCAGAAACAACAACAACAACAAAGAAAAAGAACACAAAAGCAAAAACAAAAACAAAAACAAAAAAAGAGGGTGGGATGACCCCTGAATCTCACCAGAGGATGTGATTGACATGTTTGTATAATTTCCTGGGCTGGCAGGGAAACGAAGCCTGCTACTAAGGGATATGCAGGATCTTCAAGTCTGGTTCCCATAAGGATGAAGGTTGCTTGGCTACCTTATCTGCAGGACAGTGGAACCTGCAGTTAGGCCACTTGAGGCCAACCCGGTTTCCCCAGCTGTCGAAGCACACATAATATTGGGCCTTAATTTTAGTTGTGAGCCCGGATAGAAACAAATATACATCTTTTTCCTCCTGAATCAATGAGCTTCTTTATATAGGAATCCTCCAATCTCTTTCCTGTAGAAGACTAGACATCTGGCAACCAGCATTCTAGAAGGCACGAAGGGAAGGTACCTGGAGGTGGAGTCTTGCCATTCAGCAAGCAAACTTTCATTTTTCCTTCTGATTTCATTTCATGCCAGACCTCGGCTATGCTGTCCTCAAGGCCTGGGCCCATGTGAGTCACCCCCTGCAGAGATAAATTTCCATCTTGTGCCAGGGTGAGTGAGGTCCATTTGCCTGGCTGCACAGCCTGGGATGGGGTTAAGTCCTCTTTATACAGGCTTGTAGCAAACTATCCTGCTTTTAGCCAGAGTCCACAACCCTGATTTCAGAATCATCTGTTAACTCCAGCTCCCCAGCTTCTCCAGGGTTTGTTCATGAGTCCGTTGCTTCTTGTTGGCTTCCCACTGAAAGGAATTCATGCTTCACCTTTCTCCACTATCCAGGTCACTTTCTGCTTGTCCATCAGCATTCCATCTAAAATCTGTGAATGCTGTGGCCTCCTCCCCCATTCTCTTTATCTTGGGGATTGATAGCTATTTTTTAAAAAATGTTTTACTATCATTTAGTGAGATCCAAGGAGGAATAGATATAAACCCATATGCTCAATCTTCCAGTTTTAATGGGAAATTTGTGTGCATTTCATATTTAAAACAAACCTATCTTTACCATGTAAACCTTGAAGCAGAGTCTGTATTTCTCTTTTTATAAAGGTAGAAAAATCATAGCAACAACACTCATCACAGAAAAATTCCTAATATTCAAGTTGATACCAGTTTTAAAGTCCCCCATTCCAAACAAGTTTAGATAATCACATGCAGAATTTTAAAGCCTTTCCTCTCTAATGAGACCTGCCTCTCCTGCTTTAACTGCTCTCACCCTAGCTCCCTATACATCAAAACAGGCCAAGGTTGTCCTTGTGTTAGAGTCTTTTCATTAGATCACTATCATCTTGTCCTTTTAAATTTAGATATTATTATCTAAAAATATCTTATTTTTCTGTTTACTATCTGTATTTGTTTCCTATTACTGCTGTAAAAAAAGTACCAAAAACTTAGTGGATTAACAGAATACAAATGTATTATCTTAACAATTCTGTGATTAGAAGTCTGACATGGGTCTCACTGGGTAGTATCAAGATCTTGGCAGTGCTGCGTTAGCCTGCAGGATCCAGGGGAGAAGCTGTGTCTCGCCTTTTCTGGCTTCTAGAGGCTGCCTGCATTCCTTGGTTGTGGCCTCCAGTCAGCAATCACATCACTCTGCTCTCTGCTTTCATTGTCACATCTCTTTCTCTGATTTCTGCCTCCCTCTTTCCTTTATAAGGACCCTTGTGATTACACTGGACCCACCCAGATAATCCAGGATAATCTCCCCTTCTCAAAATCTTTAACTTAATCACATATGCAAAGTCCTTTTGGTCAGATAAGGGAACATGTTCAGAGGTTCTGGGGATTTTAATGTGAAACTCTATGGGAGGATATCATTCTGCTGAACCCAATACCTGTTGGTCCTTTTATGTATTTTTATCTTTTCTCAGCCCACTAGAGAAAACTCCTGAAAGGCAGGGAACTGTGCCTACCTTATTCACAACTTTATTCCCAGACCTTAGAATATCCCTTGCTACAAAGAATATACTCAGTAGATATTTTTTAATAACTGAATAATTGAGGTTTGCATATACAGTTTTTCCCCAAGGAATGGGAATGAATTTTACTTATCTCTCTTATGGCATTTGTGTCCTATGGGGACTGAATTATGTATCCCAATTTAGACATGTTCTTGGTCTTGATCCACATTCCTGTGGGTGTGAATCAATTATAAATAGTATCTCTTAATGATGTTATTTTAGTTAAGATGTGGTCCAAATGATTGAGGTTGGGTCTTAATCTGGATTACTGGAGTCCTTTATAAGCAGAAGAAATTCACACAGAGAGAGAGAGAAAGCTACAGAGACAGCCAGAAATGGGAAATCAATGGAAACCAAAAAGAAAGGGGAGGGCATTGCCATGTGATGGAAAAGCCAAGGAGCCCTAGGATTTCCAGCCGGCAGAACACTACTGACCCCTGGAAGAAGCAAGCCTTTTAGCCTCTGACACCATGAGCCAATAAATTCCTATTGTTTAAGCCAAAACCAGTTTGTGGTACTTGTGATGGCACCTTAGCAAAGCTAAGACACCCCAAGTCTGTCCTTGGTCACCAGTCTCTTCCAGTCTCCCATTCATTCCCCTTGTTTTAATAAAATCTTCCAGAACCTCAAATTCTAAAGAATAATTTCCCAGTTCCCCCCGACATTTCATTATTTGTCAAGAACTGGACTGAAGTTACCTTTCCAAATTGATTTCCTATTTTTCCTTTTTAGTGTTCTACATACACCAACAGATCTGAGTACTTTGTTCCTCACAAAGGCCCCAGTCCCAGCCCCTCTGCCTTTATGCAACTATTATTCTTCCCCATAATGCTGTTTTCAATTGTCCTTCATTCATCAACGGCCAAACATTACTTATAACTCAAGACTCAGATTGAATGCATTCTATTTAATGAACTGCCTTCCTTTATCTCCTCCCTGGAAATTGAGATCCACCCTTAGCTTTCATTGGCAGAAATGTATAACCTTGGAGAAGGTAGTTAAAATTCTTTAAGTCTAAGTTTATCTGTTTAATAAAAAGAATATACTTTGAGGATTAAATTAAATACATGTAAATGCTCTTCACAGTATCTGTTGGTCCTTGTGTGTGTGTGTGTGTGTGTGTGTGTTGTCTTTCTATCACAGAGCCTGGCACTTATGAGAATTATTATTATTATTATTATTATATTAATCTAAACCTCTTATAAAACACTTGTCACTTTCTACCTTGCAGTCTGGAAAATGGGTCCATATTTACAACATGTATTCTCCATAACCCTTGCCAAAATATCTGACACATAGTATAAACTTAAAAACATTTGTTGAATAAATAATCCTTCTAAACTTTATTACTAGGCCCCTTTGTGGAAAAGTGTATGTACCAGGCTCCTACCCACTGACAGCAAATTGTAATTAAGAATATAAAATTTAGAGCTAGACTGTATAGGTCCAGCCCCTGCCCCCAGCCTTACTGCATTTACGGTCTTGGTTATGTTATTTAAGTATTCCCAGTCTTACTTTTTCCTCCATAAGTGAAATGAAGATAATATCTACCTTAAAAAGTTCACCATTGCCAAAAGTTGGAAACAACCCAGGTGTCCATCAACAGATGAATAGATAAACAAACTGTGGTCTATTCACACAATGGAATATTATGCAGCTGTAAGAAGAAATGAAGTCATAAAGCATATGGCAACATGGATGAACCTGGAGGACATTATGTTGAGTGAAGCAAGCCAGACACAAAAGGACAAATACTGTATGAATGCATTACTATGAAACAAATATACTGTGTAATATATTGTTTGATTAAAAAAAAATTTTACATGTATCCATTACATTTAATTGAGAAATGTATATATTTATTCATCTGTGTTTACTTTTTAGTTTTTAATTGTTTATGTTTTCAATTATTAAATGTACAAAATAAAGTTAAAAAAAAAAGAAAAAATAAGTTTCTGTGAGGAATGAAAGAGATAATCTTTATAGAGGGCTTCATATTCTTGTTAGTCAATCAATAAATGCTGACTTCTTGTATTTATTTCTTTTTATAGGACAGATACCTCTTCCTAGAAAGCCCATCCTCTTCCCACTTTTTACCTGGTTAACTCCTTCTCAACCTTTGTGTCTCAGCTTTTAGGTGTCATTTCCTTAGGAAGGCATTCTCTGATAACCTTGTATTAGTCGGGGTTTTCCAGAGAAACATAACCAACAAGGAATTGGCTCACATGGCCATGGGGACTGGCAAGTCTGAATTCCATAGGGAAACTATGATAAACATGATGTTGAGGTCTTTAGTTTGAATCCCCCAAGAGATGTTGCTTGCTGGGATATTCTGGGAAGAACCAATGCTGAAGTGGAGTTTGAGTTGTCTTCTGACCTCAAATCCTCTTTTACGAACTTTTACTGACTATATGAGGAGACTACTCACATTTCTGAGGTTAAGATCCTTTGTTGACTGTAGATGCAATCAACTAATTATAGATGTAAGTTCCATCTGCAAAAGACCCTCACAATAACAAGCAAGCCAGTGCTTAACCAAACAACTCAACCAATCAACCAAACAATGTGGAATAGCTAAGTTCACATATGAAATTAACCATCAGAACCCTCAATTAAATTTTCTAGTACTCAAACTCTTTTTTTAATTAGAGAAGTTGTGAGTTTACAAAATGTTCATGCATAAAATACAGGATTCCCATATACCATGCCACCAGCAACACCCTGCATTGATGAGGAACATTTGTTACAATTGATGATAGCACTCCTTTCATAATTGTACTATTTTTTAAACAGTAGTTGCCTTTGTTACAATTGCTGATGAAAGATTATTAAAATAGTTCCATCATCTTTCACTTACATTAGGTGTATTTTCCCCATATACTACCCTAATATTACAACTTTGTATTAGTACTGTACATTTGTGATATTCATGAAGGAACATTCTTATACATGTATTATTGACTATAGTCCTTGGTCTACAATAGGGTTCACTGTGTTGTACAATCCTATGTTTTATTGTTTAGTTTTTATTCTAGAAATATAACATCCTAAATTTACCTCTTTTAATCAATTCACATATACAGTTCAGTGATATTTATTGCATTCACAGTAATATTCTACCACTTCCACCATCCATTTCCAAACTTTTACCTCAGCCTAAATAGAAAATCTGTACAAGATAGTATCAACTCCATATTCTCTAACCCCAATCTATCTCCTGGTAACCTTTATTCTAGATTCTAAGTCCATGAGTATAATTAGTTCATGACAGTGAAATCATATAATATTTTGTACTTTTGGGTCTGGCTTATTTCACTCAACATAATGTCCTCAAGGTTCATAAATGTTGCATGCATGAGGAATTCATTCCTTTTTACAACTGAATAATATTCCAATGTATGTATATATCACATTTTGTTTATGCATTCATTGGTTTATGACACTTGAGTTGTTTTCATCTTTTGGTAATTGTAAACAATGAGGCTCTGAACATTGGTGTGGAAATATCTGTCCCTGGTTTTAATTCTTTTGGTATGTACATAGTAGGGGAATTACCAGATTTTATGATAATTCTCTACTTTGATTCCTGAGGAAAGGCCAAACTGTCTTCCACAGTGGCTGCACCATTTTACATTACCAACAAAAACAAATGAGTGTCCTATTTTTCCACATCCTCTCAAACACTGTTTTGTTAATAGTAGCATTCTAGTAGGTGTGAAATGATATCTCATTGTGATTTTGACTTCCATTTCCCTAATAGTCAGTGATGCCTAATATCTTTTCATGTGCTTTTTAACCATTTGTATTTGCTCTTTGGAAAAATATCTATTCAAATCTTTTGCCCATTTTTTATTTGGGTTGTATGTCTTTTTTATTGTTGGATTGTAGGATTTCTTTATATATTCTGGCTATTAAACCCTTGTTGGATATGTGGTTTCCAAATATTTTCTCTCATTGCACAGGTTGTCTTTTCACTTTTGTGACAATGTCTGTTGATGCACAAAAGTTTTTAATTTTGAGGATTTCCCATTTGTCTACTGTCAGTCTTTGTTTATCTTTGAAAATTTTAAACTCTCCCTCACTTTTGAAGGACAGTTTTCCTGAATAAAGAATTTTTGGCTGGCAGTTTTTCTCTTTCAGTACCTTAAATATATCATACTACTCATCTTCATAGTTTCTGATGAAAAATCAGCATTTAATTTTTTTTTTTTTTTCAGGAGGTACCAGGAAATGAACTCAGGACCTCATACATGGGAAGCAGGTGCTCAACCACTGAGCTACATCCAGTCCCCAATAAGAGCTGGTGTTTTCATTTGTTTGTTTATATTATTTTTAGAGGTACTGGGGATCAAACTCAAGACTTTGTACATGGGAAGCAGGCACAAAACCACTTGAGCTACATCTTTTCCCTGCATTTAATCCTATTGCAGTTCCCTTCTATGTGACAAATCATGTTTCTCTTGCTGCTTTCAGGATTCTCTTTATCTTTGGCATTTGACATTCTAATTAGTATGTGTCTTGGAGTAGGTCTGTTAGTATTTATTCTTCTTGGAGTACATTGCACTTCTTGAACATGTATATCTTTCATAGAAATTTTCAGTCACTATTTCAACAAATATTTTTTTTCTGTCCCTTTTCCCTTCCTTGCTCCTTCTAGGACACACATGATGCATATGTTTGTGCATTTTATACTGTCATTCAAATCTCTGAGTCACTGCTCAATTTTTCCTATTCTTTTCTTTATCTGTTCTTCTGTCTATAAGGTTTCAATTGTCCTGTCTTCCAGTTAACTGGTTCTTTCTTTTTCTTGTCCAAATCTGTTGTATGCTTCTGGTGTATTTTTAATCTCTTCTCTTGTGCCTTTCATTCCCATCATTTCTATTTTGATTCTTTTCATACTTTCAAATTCTTCTTTATCTCTTTAGCTATGTTTTCCTTTATATCCTTGAATTAATTTAGGAGATTTGAATATTTTTGATTAGTTGTTCCAAATTCTGTGACTCCTCTGAAATTTTGTTCCTTTGGGCCATTTCTTCATATTTCTTGGTATGGCTTCTTGTTTTTTCCTGATATATAAGCATCTGATTGTCTTTCTGAGTTTACTCTAAAGGCCAGTTTCTCTCTCTTGCCTATGGTTTAATTGTTTAAAATTTCCCATGTTTAACTGATCAGATTTTTTTCCCCCCAGCTCTTCTTGATCTGATTCTTGCTATAGACATGTGGTACAATTTTTATGATTGCATTATTTGTGTAATTTTTTTTTACCCTCCAGGAGAAAGCTTCCTTTTCTCTGTTACTTCTCTGGGCATCTTGATCTGTTCTGTTTTTGTTTTGCCTCTCTCTATATTTTTTTAACACTCCCTTTGTGCCCTGAGCTGCTTTTGCCTTGTGGTTAAATTCTGGGAGGAGGGTCATCCCAGAGAAGGCTTTCCCAAGCTAGATGTCCCAGCCAGTACATGGCCAGAAACCCACCAAGGGGACATTGACCAGGAAGGATGCCCAATGTCCCTTTGACAGCTCCCCAAAGCTTTGCTTTCCTGGCCTGCCCATCAGATGACCGTCTTCAGAAAACTGTTCCTTGCAGCACTAAGGAGTCTCTGTGTCTTTCAATCATCACCACCTCCATTCCTGTCAGGAACAGGGGCTGAAACTTTGGCTGCCACAGACTTTTACCAGGGCAGGTTGAAACAGTAGTTTCAGTTGAAACAGTATCTCAGAGCTGAGACTGCAGACATTTTCTGGGGCAGGTTGAAACAGTAGTTCAGAGCCTGAACACAGCAATCCAAATACACTAATCAAAAGCCATGATCAGAGCTCAGCTGTGCCCATCCCTGTTCTTGGGGAAAAGGATCATCATATCACTTTCTAACAGGAGCAGCCAGCCAGGGACTGGGATGGGATCTGGAAGTCATCTTGTGGAGAGTGCTACTCATGGTTCTTTACTGTGGTTTCTCAACCTCCTCCACCTGCTCTTCTCTGGATACTGTACAGTGCTCTTCTGGACTCTGGAGCCTAGAATTGTTTCAGACAGCTCTTCCCTGACTACTAGCTGCTTTGGAAGAAGGACTGAGTTCTGGAGCTCCCTACTCTGCCATCTTCCTGTTCTCTCTAGTACTCAATCTCTTTTATCAGTTCTTACCACCATTATATAATGCTTGATTAATTCTACAATTTAAAAAAATTGAATGTGCTTTAAGTAGTTACTTGATATCTAGCTCCCAGGGGGTGGATGGAGCTATACACTTCATGAAAATAAGAATTCCATTTAGTTCCATCTGGATTCAGAGTGCCTTGGCTTGAATCCTGGCTTCTTTACTTTTCCACCTTGGATGAGTTCCTTAATCTGTTTAAATCTCAATTTCCTCATATACAAATGGCAAAAATAACATTACTTACCTCAAGCAATTGTTGTGAGGATTAGGTGAAATTCTGTATATAAAATATATAGTATATAGCACCTGGCACCTAATAAGTGCTAAGAAATTGCTAATTGGTATTAATATTTTTCTCAGTGCCTAGCATCTAGTTAGTTTAGTGAGTGAAAGAATGAATAAGTGAATGAATTTCCCAGGTCCTTGGCCAAATCTAGAAATACAATCTGTGTCACAGAAGAGTGTGAAAATTCAATAGGTGCCAGTGACCATGTCCTCATTAGAGATTTTCTCTAACCAAAAAAAGAAAGCCTAACACCACTACCCTCAACTAATTTCCTCTATTATGGCCCTTACAATCCAATTTAGAAGGAGAATTTGAAAAAAAAACAAAAAATAAAACAAGGCTCAGAGAATCCAATTTGTTTCTAGCCCTAGGGTGGTCTTTTAGAAATAGAGAAAGGTTTCTGGGATGTTAGTGAAAAAGATCGGGCCAAAGAAATTCTTGTTCCTTAGAAGGTGAAGTGTGACTTGAGGCAACAGTATTTTAGAATGAGGATGGGCAAAACTCATCAGGGCTTTGCAGCTATGTATTATACTTTTCAAAATTCTAAAAAAAAAAAAAACAAAAACAAAAACACAACAACACTGATCAGTGAGCAAAAACAGCATTAAACGTCTTTAAAAAATCATTCACTATCCTAAGAATAAATTGATATTTTTGAATAAATATGTCCTTCAAAGAGCATGCATTATTTATCTTTGCATTGCCTTTATAGCAGTTGAAACAATGTAATGGTACGACTTTGCAATCAGACTGACTTGTATAAAACCCAGGTGGAAAAGCCACTTTCTTTTTAAAGTGAATGATAAATCATACAGGTTTTAAATCCACTTTTTAGGGCTGACAGTGTGATAGCTGGAATCATTTATATTTCCTTAAATAGAGAGAGCTGAACCAGTGACAATTTTTGCTGAGCCACAAAACAGTTGACTCTCATACTTTTAGAATGTAAGGATTATTTAGTCAAAAGCCCTTAGTTCACAAATGGAAAACTGAGGATCAGAAGACAGGTTACTTGCCTATTGTCACACTACAAGTTCGTGTTTTGGAATCAGAACTGAAAATCAGATCTATTCCACACATACCAGAGATACCCCTGTTTGGTTTACCTATTGGAGGAAGCTGTTTCATTTAAGAATAAGATGCATTATCATGTAAGAATAGAAGGGCTTCAGGAACTTATTTCATCTGCTTACTGAGTTTCAGGGTCACAATTTTCTATTATCCCCAACAAGCAAGAGTCTATCCTTGGATGTTGTTTGCTTGGTGGCCCAGGAAAGAAGATGGACTCTCACTCTCTTAGTAACAAACTGTTTAATAACTGGGAAGAATAAGTGAACATAAATAAAAAATTTATTTATAAAGACACACCTCACATAGGTGATATATATATATTCTTTTTAATTTTAAGTGGATAACCTTGCTTCCTTTGTTCTACTCCCTCTTTACTCCTCTTATAAGGAAATGATTGCCCAGATGAAATCCAAAACATCAGTAAGGTCACATGTGCTACTGGGCTGGATTATTGTGTTAAAGCATCAGGCACCGATTTGTGTTGCTCCTTTTATACCTCCTTCATTAATGCAACTGAGGGAGTAAGTTAAGCAGATATGATTCTCTCATCTACTCTGGATATCTGGCACTTATACAACTTTTAACAAAGATGTCCTTTGGAATCAGTAGGTTTAAAATTCCTTTAGTGAACTAACAGGAGAGATAAAAATTTAAGCATTCTTGGATTCCTTAACATATTTACATCAAATTTCAATTCATTCATTTATTCAAAATATATTTCCTAAGCACTTGCTCTGTGCCAGGCTCTGTTCCAGGTACCTGGATAAAGGGGCAAAAAAGATAGACAATTTTTCATCCTGATGGAACTTTTATTTTAGTTGGAGAAACAAAACACACAAAACAAAACAAACAAAAAACAACAACAAAAAACAAAAACCACATCAGTATGTCAACCCAATTTTGGAAAGCATTCTATATCATTGACCATTTATTAAGGTCTAGGCATTGTGTGCAGTACTTTATATGGGATATTTCATTTATCATTACCTTAATGTAACCCTATGAACTAGGTATATAATAAGATATTATATAGTATTGTATACTATTAAATAGTACAGTATAGTATAATAGAGTAGTAATACAATATTTTGCAATGACAAAACTAAATTGCAAGATCCCCACAACCTCAAGTGTCTGAGGTATAAACTAAACGTGTATTCATCTGAATCGCATGTATATACACTTAAAGTGTTTCATTCTTTCATTTCCTATTATTAAGAAATCACAGTGTCTTGGGTACTATGATAAATATTAGAAATATGAAGATGAATAAAACTGTTTCTACTGTTAAAAAAACTTCCAGCTGATAGAGGAGACAGACATACAAAGAAACACTGGCATATGTTATGAGAGGCGGCAATAGGAGGACGAGATCTATTCTGTGTAGATGGTGATACAATGCTTTACAGAGGAAAGGGCACTTGAGCTGTATCCTCCACCGTGCAGAATTCCACTTTCCTTCTTGGTACCATTGCATTAAGCATGCAGGCAGCTATTTGACTATGGTGAAAGAAGCACAGTTGGGGGAGACAAGTCACGGATATTCTTGGTGAAACTCTGTTACTAACTCACAGTGTGAGAAACTGTTGAAATTTCTAATAGGGTTTTTTCATGTATACAATGGAGTTGATCTCTATAATGGAGTTGCTTGTGAGCTCTAAATAACATATGAAGTGAGAAATGGCTTTGAAAAAATAAAGTATGTTAAGAATGTGAAGCAGCATGTGTGTGTGAAGAATAGTTAGTTTGATCAAAACATTTCCTCACTTTTGAAACTTCTTTTTTCTAGGCCAAATCACTCAAAGTCCATAGTCTGTCTTTACAAAGCTTGATCACAGTCCTTTATACCTGGCCTGCATCAGGGCCTATGCCATCATTTTTCCATTGTGGGTCATCAATATATGGAATTTGGCATTATTCTTTCAGGTTATTTTATTCTGCTTCCCTATGGTATGCTAGTCATTCATTTGTTCATTCATTCACTCATTCATTTTTTCTTCATTTAACTTTTGCGACAATTTGAAGTTCTTTTGTGAATCTCAGAAAATCATGTTCTTAAAACTAATCCATTCCTGTGAATGTGAGACATGTTGATTGCATTAGATTCAGTCAAGGGACCTTTGATTAGATCACTTCTGATTAGATTGTTTTAAGGCCTTTAATTGGGCTAAGTCAGTGAGACTTCACCCAGGTTAGGTCTTAGCCCTCTTCTGAAAGTAGAAACACACAGCGAAAGACAGCCACCATTGTGACCCTGCCATGTGTGAGAGAGGACTGCAGGAGGTCAGAGAAACCCCAGGAGGCTGAGAGAGAGTCCAGAGGCTGGAAACAGTGGAGTAAGCAAACGGCAAGGAGAAGTCACCATTTGATTTGCCATGTGGCAGGAGTCCAGGATCTGACTAGCAGCCGACCTTTGGTGAGAAATCATCTCTGATGACGCCTTGATTTGGACATTTTTGCAGCTGCGGAACTGTAAGGTTTTGTTTTAATAAATCCCCAATATAAAAGCCAACACATTTCTGGTGATTTTGCATTGGCAGATGTAGCAAACTAAAACAACTTGGAAAAAATTGTGAATATTTTTGTTTGCTTTTTTCTTTTAAAAACAGCTTTTTTCAAAAAATATCCTTGCTTATTTTAAATATTCAAACAGTAAAACAAGAGAATAAAAATTTTAGTTCACCAAAAACCCTACCACCCAAATAGAACTTTTGTTTACATTTTGGGAAATGTCTCTCCATATTGGTAATTCTTGGACTTATATGCATTACAATTACGTGGGATCTGACAATACAGATTCCCTCAGGCCTCATCTCTGAAAGATTATAGCTTAGTTTATCCAGGGTGTGATAGCTAGAAAATATACTTATTAAAATTTCTTCATTTAAGCAGCTCTGAAAATTCAAAACTAATTGAGCTGGTTTTCTATTAATCTAATCTTAGAAGTTTACTCTTTGCACTTAGTTCCCTGAAAGATAATAACCAGACCTTCTCAGTTTTGCTTACAGGAATAAGATAACACCTCAAAGCAAAATCAGACAGAATGGTGTCGGGGCACCATATGACCCAGTAAATCTGTAACTTTTCTCAGAGACAAAAAGCTTGATATCCTTGAGAGGTTGATGAGAAAGGAGCCATGCAGACCTTGCTAAACTGTGGTTATTAACCACTGAAAGGAAGGACAAATTTGACATGCTTGAGATAACGCAGGACTGAGAAATTGCACATAACCTTCTCACAAGACCCCTGGCATCACTCGTTTTTTCTTCTCCCCTATCCCTCTCCTTTGCCTATAAAAAACCTAGCTCCCATTCTCACATTGAACTGGTTTTGGGAAGAATCCCTCAGTTCCTTGCTTATGCACTTGCAATAAATCACCTTCTCACTGATAGACGTGTTTCTCCTTTGAGGGGCTGGATCATGCAGGCCCTTCTGTGGGAGATAGCTGTGCTTACGGTAACAGGTGGGCTCAGAATTCTGAATTGAAAATATCAGATTTAAAAAACGTCAGGTGATTTCAGTGTGGGTGTTCTGCAGACCATATATTGAAGAAGGGGGGGGGGGGGCCAAAAAACTTATTGCTGCTAACAACACCCTGTGCCATTCTTGAAAGAGATATATTATTTGACCTAAATGTTCTTGCCACAAACATGGTTGACTAATGACTCCAGTAAAATTTCCAACTCATTTTTCTTTTGTGGCCTTTCACTATAGAGGCTGAGAAGCCCAGTACTCATTTTCCCAGTCTCCTGTGCAACTTTCATTCACCATGTGACCCAGTTCTAGCCAGAGAGGGCTTCCAGGAAACTAATCTGTTTCCTGAGAGAATGGAAAGGTGCAAGAGGCAAACTGGTTCTCACTGCCCCCTCACTCTTTGAATGAGACATTTATCAGATTTATGACTACTTATCTTTTGAATTAACTGACATAGAAGTCAGAATCCTATAACTAGACAGGCATTTGATCTAAGCTCCATCTATCAGACATACTCCCAATGAGACAGATTTGGAAGTGAGCACTGCTAGGAATTGGGCTCTGCATGGAATTTCCATTTTGTTAGCATAGGTGGTTGGTGTTGGATGCATCAGTGGCAATGATGATAGTTCTCCAGTGTTACAGGATAGGGTGACCTAGTCATCCTGGTTTTCCCAGACCTTTCAAGATTTTGCCACTGAATGTCTTGTGTCTCTAGACTCTCTCAGTTCCAAGAAACCTAGAAAATCACCATGTCTCAGGAACCTCTTTAGTCCCACACAACCTGGATGATTGGTCACCCTATGACTAGGTGACACTTCTGATGCATGGGTGGAAATAAACTCATGTTGCAGTAAAACCAAGTTCCTGGAATTTATTGTCAAGCAATGGCAGTGGCTGTAGTTTCATATGATCTGTTCTGCAGTGGGATTTGGGGATTTTCTACTGGAAGCCTGGCCTAGGTTTTCTTTTTCTCCTAGGAAAGGTTTCATGAGCTGCAGAACATACTTTATATCAGGGAGGGAGGGAGGGGAAGAGGGGAGGAGGAAGGAGGGGAGAAGGGGAGGAGGAAGGAGGGGAGAAGGGGAGGGGGAGAGGAGGGGAGGAGTGGAGGAAGGAAGGAGGAAAGGAAGGAAGGAAGGAAGGAAAAGGAAGAAGGAAGAAGGGCAAGCTGAATTTGATGGTATAATTGAGTCAATGAACTAGTCCTAAAACTTCCTAAGATTTCCTGTTACCTGGGGAAATAAATGTCCACTGGAAGTCACTTGTACCCCAGTTAAGTAATTTTAGTTGATATGGGCTCATTCATGCTGCTATGTAACCTGCTTTTTTCCTTCACTCAATACCACGTTTTCCATATTTCTCTGCCAATAATGTAGATTGACAGCATCTATAAAAACTATAAACCCTAGATTTTCTTGGGTGCCCTATTCTCTTTTCCTACAATGCCTTATTCATCTGTATCTTGAGCTGTTTTATATTTTTGTGCTTCTCTCTTCTATAAGTTACTTGCTAAAATAAAAAAAAAAATGTTATATTTGAATGTTTTTAATGAACATTAGATATAAAATATTCAAAGAATGATAAAAATAGCTAAGTAAAAGCTGGTGGATAGTTTCTGCTCATTTCTGCTGCAGCCCAATTTCTTCAAAACTAAGAAATTTCTCCATCTGTCCTCTTTGCTCCTTCAAAATCTTTTGTCCTGACTCTGCAAAAAATTTCTGGAAGAAACAGCCTAGAACATTCTATATCTCTCCCAAACAAGGAATGAAACAGTTTTTAGGTGTGAAAAGTTTTACTGGGTTGCTCTTATTAGATGATTAAAAGAAAGAAAAGAAAAGGATGAAGGAAGGGAAGAAAGAAGGAGGGAAGGAGATAAAGAACAAGCAAATACAATGAAGGATGAAAGAAAAAAAAAGATACTGCAAATTGGAGTTCCAATGTGAAAAGCAATGATTATGAATAGACATCACATGATTGGCTTATAAGCCATTCCCCATTCATTATCTTCTTTTAAAAAATCTTTAGGTTAACCCCTATATTTTTATTCTCCTTTCAATATGTTAGTGATTCCAAAAGAAGCAAAGTGAATTCTAAGCTTCCTAGAAAGAACATTTTGCCAAGACAAGAAACTCTAAGCAAGACACAGTGTTTCCAACCTATTTCTTCTTCACTCTAGAATCTACCTTCTGCTATGACACAGGTGCTGCAGACATTTTGCTCCCACACATCAAGTCCTGCTCTCCTAGGATCCATGATCCATGACAGACTCATCAAAGGTACTTTCAACTGACGTAATGGAGTTGTGCCTTTTGGTACCCAGACTCTGAAGTCACTCTTATCATAGCTCCTTGTTGGTATCTTTGCTTCCACTTTGCTTGCTTTCTATAGCATCCTGCTTCTTGCTTCCAGACTGTTTGAGGCAAGGACAATTAAGAAATTTTGATCCAGGACGTCAACCTATATCACAAATATTCTAGGGTAGCCTTCACAAATAATTATCCTTGCAACTGAAAGACACAACTATGTACACTACTTTTCAGCAGGTAGCTAGTTCACCCCATATTTGAGCAGGTTTAAAAACAAACAAACAAACACTGGTTCTATCATGTTATCTTTGGGAAGTTATTTAACCCCTCTTAGCCTCAGTCTCCTTATGTGTGAGATGAGGATAACAAACCCCATTTTACAAAGTTGTGTTGAGAGATAAAAGAGATAATATATATGAAGTGACTAACATAGTGCCTAGTAAATAATCAAATGCTAATTTCCCCCTCCTGATCCCAACCTTCCTTAGGATGGGAGTTTCTAAGAAGGGTTCAGGTTTTGGCAGAGTAAAGGAGTGAGGCTAGAATGAATATTCTTAGAAAATTTTGTGGCAATTGTGTAGAAAACAGTCAAAGGGCCTGAGCCTGGAGACAAATATCCCCATGGTATATGAGCTCTCTTGTTTGATATATTCCCCACCACTAAGATTTCTTGAATATTATTTCTCACACTCCTTAGTTGACAGTCTTGATTCTGAGGATATGAAACAGTTATTCCTTAAGATCCTATTAAATAAAAAATCTCAATATCCCTTAACAACATCCTAATTAGATAATACTACTATTTTTTTCTTTATTAGGATTTTTTTTTCTTTTATTTATTATATACTCCCTTAGCATCTTAAAATAATCAAGTTTATTTTCAATACATTATCCATTTGTTTTACAACTTCCATTTTAGAAGATATATGTCCTTCAGTTTGTCTCCCTTTTGGGGTGCTGGTACTCGGTTATGTCATTATGGTATTCTGTGAACTCCTCTAGATGAATCACCTCCTCTGAGTGGTAATGTCAAGTAGCACAAAGCATAAACAAAGAGAAAGCCCCAGGCAATATAGCATCACCAATGAGGACTTCCCTTTCCTCTCATTCCAACAAGTAATTCTTCCTTTAAATCTTCAGGCAAGAACAGCACTGGGGTTAAAGAGGGAAGAGGAGAGAAAAGAATGTCCTGGAGTAGCTGTTTAGTTCATGTCTGTTTCTACTAATACCTCTTCTGATCAGGGCCATTGAGCTGCCTTTTAGATTGGCTACAGCTAATTCCAATGTTGATGGAGCTAGTGATAATGATCCCAAGTGTTATAGAGATGTTATTGCTCCCAAGTCATTTCAGTGAACAGAGCTAGGTAACATAAGAGTGTGAGTGTGCACTCACACATTTATATCTGTATTTATTTCTATATGTATATATGAAAACCACGAGTTCTGTCCAATTCATCCAATTTCAATACAACATGACGGTTGATTCTAATTTTCTCCCTTTAAATATTAGTAACTACTTTCTCCAACTGGCTATTACCCTTAATATATATACATATTTAATTAATTCTCCTGAAAGTAACCAATTATGCCTACCATTCCCTTCTTCACGTTGATGACCAACTCATTCCTCTTAGAACCTAACAACTGTTTCTTCTTTTTCTGTTCTGTGGAAAAGTTTGTAAGATTAGAATTACTTGTTCCTTTAGTTATTTCAGAAATTGCTATGGAAGTAGCTGAATTTAGAGGGTTTGTTTGTTTGTTTGTTTAAGATTTTTGATCCAGATCCAATTTCTTTCCCAGCTATAAGACGATTCAGATTTTCTATTTCTTTCTGAGTTCATTTTTGAGTTTTATTTTTCTCTGTCCATTTTGCCTAACATTCTTATATTTTAACATGTGAAACTCTGTAATGAAGACTCTTTTTTCTTTTCTAATTTGGGTAATTTCTATGTGCTCTGTTTCTTTCTTGATCAGTCTTACCAGAATTCATTATTTTTCTAAGAATGAACTTTTGGAATTGCTAATGTTCTCAGATTTTTTTACTTCATTATTTTCTGCTCTTAAATCGATTTTTCCTTCCCTTTCCTTTCTTTTTGTTTAATTGCTATTCTCTAACTAACTTCTTAAGATATATGCTTTGACTAATTATTTTGCTGTTTTTATTCTTTTTTAATAGTCTAATTACAGGCTATAGTTTCCCCCTAAAAACAACTCATAAGAAGTATTTAGTACATCCAACAAAATTTGAGTTGTTTCTGATACCATATAATGAAAATTATTTTCTTAATTTCATTTTGATTAGTTTTTTGATCTGTGAGTTATTCCAAATTTGTTTAATAATTTTCTAGTTATAATTTTATTATGGTGGATATGGAAAATTATCTGATTATTTCAGTCCTTTGAAATTTGTTGAGGTTTTGTTTGTTTTTTAAATTGCCTAGTATTTGGTCAATTTTTGTAAATGTTTAGTATGTTATTGAAAAGACATGACTTTTCTTCAGTTAATGAGTACAGTGCTTTATGAAGGTACATAAAGTCTATTTTGTTAATCATGTTGTTCAAATGGTCAATAGCCTTATTAACTTTTTTGTCTGTATGTTAGCTTTTACTATGTCATCTTGGTTAAGCTGGAGCTCCCTTTCCCAGAAATCTTTTCCTTTTTGGTATCAGGTTAGATTTGCCAAAAAAGTCAGACAGCAGTGAAGCTGTGGCCATTACTCTTTGAGGGAGATATAGTGAATGTCCCACACAAAGGTGTTTAGGGGGATACTGCTGGCCACTCTTTCCCATTCCATGTCCAGTTCTTCCTGATGGCTAGCTTTCCTGACCAGTAGCCCCAGGCCCCTTAGTGAAGATTGGCTGCAGATTGACAGAAGCAGTAGCTACACAGAAACACCAGCTTTCCATATTCTCCACTAGCTTTCCTTCCCAATCTCATTTCACCATCTGATGTCCCTGCAAGATCCAATTTGCCCACCCCATGCCAGTGTGTCAGGAGAGCTAAAGGGTAACTTTTTTCTTACCCTCCAACTCTTCCTTCCAGACCAATTACTTCCCAATTCCTTCTACAATTTCACAGGGCCTATTTTCTACAATAATTACCTTACACCATAATACTCATGGAAGATTTGGGAAACTTTGAGAATCTGCTTATTCTATCAGTTAATTAGAAAGTTGAGTGTTTATCTTAATTTTTGGCCAGTCTCTGTGCTTTTCTTTTATTGGATAGACTGGGAAAAGCAAATATATTTAATCCACCCCCCCTTTTTTAAATAAGTAGGAACTGCAGGTTTAGGGTTCCTAGGCTAAGATTTCAATTACTTAGAGGAGTTCTATAAGTCTGGAAATCCTGACTCTTCATGCTATGACATACTTCTGTGATGAGTTGGAATGGTAAATGAATATTTTAGAGTTATAAAGATGCTTTAGGCTAGGGAATTTGGCATTTTAGTGAAAATTTCACCAGTCCCCCCCCCCCCCCCCAAACCCCCCCCCCAAAAAGTAACACTGGAGCTTTGAAAAGCTCCATCTGAAAGACTCTGTTTCTAGAAGTCTATGATAGGACCTAGGGATGTGCATTTATAGCAGTCCAGATAATTCTAATGAAGTTGGTTGTGGACTCCTTTTGGGGTAAGATGGGACTAGAAAAAAATTTTTCAGAAAATATTTCAGCACATTATTTTTCTCCTTGGGCCTTTCTGTTCACTCTTATGACAGTCCAAAGTAGAAAATAGAAACAGACAAAACAAAAACTACCACCTTCTTCAATTCTTAGACCTTCTATACCTCTTATGTAAAGATTTGCAGCTCTAAATGTGCCAAACATAATTCCGTGAGTGAAACATGTTCTATGTAATGCATTTTAATGTTTCTAAACAAATAAAATGCCTTAGAAACTTCTTTTATGAGCACTCAAACTCAGAAAAATTATCCCCACATTTTACTATAAGAATAAATTGAGTTCATGTCAGAATACAATCTAAAATTAAGTATTACTTTATTCACTATGTGAATTTGAATCTCTTGAATTTTATATACATGTTGCTCAAGAGCAACTTTCCTTGCCTATCTTCTCCCTGAAAGAAATGGAAGAAACAAAGAAAAGAAAAAAGAGCACTTATTTTCTAGCACAGTGGCACATAATCACTAATGGGAGAGACCTACCTAGTCAAACAGTTTCAGGGGGATGGAAGCAGGAATCCCACACACATTAAACCATGCTGTTTTTAAAACATTCTCAGCAATTGTTACATAATGTTGGAATAACTGACATGCTTGATTTGTCATACACAAAAGTAGAAGAGTAACAATTTGTCTAGAAAAACCAGCAACATAAAAGACAAAGTGATTCATGGTGGCATTAGCCTGGCCAATGGTACTTTTTGCCATGCTATTTTTCTTAATAACATTTTTCAATAACATAGTAATTATTACCAATTAGAAACAGCTGTTAGAGAACTTCTTTCAAAACAACAGATTCACCTTTTTGAATGATCAAGCACAAATTCCTTGCTGTCAAATAAGCCAATAAACAGAGATCCAGGGCTATAGCTAGGACCTGCCACTACAAAACCCTTTTGGGAATCAAAATCTTATCTTTGACAGGTTAATAGTTTTTAACTTGAATATTCTTTAGCTTTTCTCTCACATTTATTAGATGGTTTGGAAAGACATAATCCTCTTATCACCCACAACTACACCAAAAATTCTACCCCACACACCTCCCTCCCCCATAGAAACACACACAGGATTCATAAGGAGAGAACTCTCTCCTTTTTCCACCCAATTTCTTCTCCTTCGTTTGCTTCTTTTTCTTTTTCATCACCACCATCACCTCCTCCTTTTCTTTGATGGCTTGCTTAATGGCTTGGTTAAAAGAACTTGGAAGGTTTGGAGGAGTCATGAGGTGCAACAGAATTAAGAGCATTTCTTTTAATTAACACACCCCTTTCTTGATGGATACCTCTAAAATGAAGGTTTCAGAAGGGGCTTCTGCTTGTGTGCAAAGAAAAATTTATGAAGGCAAGGATGAGAGAAGACATTTGAAAAGAGTTATGTATTTTTGGCTTTGGCATTTAAAATAATTTTGAATAAAATCTCTAATGCTGGAACATTTCTGAAAAAAAACAAAAACAACGTAAACCATCTAGCATGCTGATAAATATTAACTCACGTTTGGTGATCAGAGGCTCTTAATTCAGCCCTCCTGTAATATCCAGTGCATTTAATGAGATGAGACAAATTTATCTGAATCTAACATGCTCTAGATTTTGGTTAGCAAACTTTCAGGAAAGTGAGGCATTCCTGTATTTCATTTTAAAATCTGTGAAACAAGGAGAAACATCTGGATAGAAAATTGAGAGGTGAACACAAAGTAATTTCCAATAACCTTTTAGAAGGATATCAACCAATCATCACAATTATTTGCTTATATTAAAAATGATTTCCCTCCCTGGTAGTTTCTCCATACATTCTAGAAACCTAATACTTGACTTGGCTTATTTGAAAATTGCAGTGTACTGAAAATTTTGTGAGTTAAATTTCTCTTTATTTATCTTACAATCTAGCTCTATACTTTTAAGCCATCAAAATTAAAGCTTATATCCAAGAAATCAATTTCCATGCTCTTCTTTATTTTTATCAGCACCCAAGAAGGAGGCAACATGAGCTGTGTGCAATGTACAACACTGTAGTAAAACAGAGTTTGATTTGACGAACCAAAGATACAGACAGCATCTGTAGCTTATTGCATGGTAACCTAAACTGGTTTACTAAAGCAAGAAAGATAATTCCCTGACCTCTGAAATCATCCTTACTTGACCGATCCTTTTTCGGTGTTAAACTCTGTGGTTAGTGTTAAACCAGCAGTTTCGCTAAAACAGCCAACAATACCACTTCCTGAGTGTCAAAGGCATAGGAACAACACACCAAGCAATCTATGTGTTGATGAATTGATAGAAAAGGTTGTAAACTCATAAAAAGAATTGAGATTGGTTTAAAGCAAAGAGACTGCATTTAATAAACAACTTTTATCTAACTTATATGAATAGCTACTGCTCAAAAAGCTTCATGATGAAAAATAGGCATTTTAGAAGAAAAGTGATTAAAAAAAAATAATTCAACAATTTTCTAAATTAAGATCGATAAATTAATCAATATACATTGTCTTACATCCTTTAAATACTAAGAAAACACATTTACTTTTCTATAATATCTTTCATTTACTTGAAGACCTAAAACAATCTAATACTTTTGTTAATATTTTCCAGATAAGACAATCCACAGTCTTGAAACTACTCTTACTAAAATGTTATCCTTAAAGAAATAAGTTGTTAGTCCTTTCTTGAAACCCAACAGTTCAGTCACTTGAAAAATCAAGTTTGCATTTACCTGGATGGACTATCTGGGATTCTGATGGAAGTTTAACTTGGCACGATTTCAGGAACAAACCCTTAGCATGATATTTTACCCACTATTCTTTAATATGTGAGTTTTCTTATGTCATCTGATTTTGGTTTTTCATTGCATATTTTAAAATGGCAGGGTATGTGTGGCTCAGCAGGCCTCTTTACTCCCTTTTCTTTCTGTCCCAACATTTTTCTTGATGGATAGAAACAATCCAATTGAAGACCATGAAAATGTGCAGATGCACTGGAAGGTGAAGGGGCAGTCCAAGTCCAGTGTTTCATTTTAAACTGCAACATTCCATGATTTTCCAATATTCTGATTTCATTTGTACTTTTGACAATCGTTTACAGGAATCCAGCAAATAATACCTGGGGAGGACCCAGCCAATGAAGCAACGATTAATACTCTTCCAATATTACAAGTTTGGTTTCTATAAAAGTATATAAAAACTTTTGAGTTTAGGGGAAAAAAAGTTTAAAATTGACACATGGCTTCTGGCCCGGGGCCCTAAGCTCAGGGTAAAAAGGGAAGTGACAATCAGCTGCTTGTTCATTATGCTGATTAAATTGTTGATTTAGCCAGCTGCAATTTGTTTTCATGAATCATGACTTCCTTGGCAAGCAGAGTAGAATTCATTGTCAAATTCTCTCTTAATTTGTTGAGCTCAAAGTCATGGAGAATCTTGATAGTCATTAACTTTTCTCGCTTGATTCTCTCGCTAACATCTTTTGGAACATCAGGTATCATCCAGGCCAGTAAAAATTTAAATAAAAACACAATGTGCTAGAGGGAACATAAAGGAAAATCATAGACGTTATTAGAATTGCCAAAGAGTCAGCAAGAAGTCACTTTAAAAGTCATTTCATTCATTCAATAAACTGTGCTCAACACTGGAAGTATGAGGGCAAGCAAGCATACATCTCCTTGTCTTGGAATTTTCATACAAAGTTTTATATCAAACAGATAAATATACACGTAAATATGTAATTAGAGAACTTCCAGTTGTACATAGTTTCTGAACACATTCTTTATCTGTGCTCCCTCTTGAAAATCTAATAAATATGTATAGAGGAATAAAATTTAAAAGTACAACTCACAGAGATGAAAAGAAAGAGGAAAGGAGACTGATGACTCAGGAGAAAGAAGAAAGTTGGTCTTAAGCTTGCAATACCGTCAAGAAGAAAGCCAGTTTTATTTTAGCTTATCAGAGAAAATCAGGAAAGAAGATGCTAAGGACTTTTAAAGGCATAAGTGTGGGGCAGAGTTGAAAACAAAAGGATTAGTTAAAAATCTGTATAAAAAGCAGATGAAATATCGGGGTCTCTTTCCCATCTATATTTAGGGACTACTTTTCTCAACATTCTACTCTGGAAGCTGCTCAGTAGTTTATTTTCTAGAGAAATTAAACCAAAAAAACTGTATTCCCATGGGCAGCAAACATAGCCAAAGATGGAGGTGAGGCCGCATATTGAAAACAGCGGGGTTAAGGGAAACTCGGAGCTACTATATCCTGTGATCCTAGTCCCCTGCCTTGCTCAGCTTGCAGAACACAGGCACCCATGAAATATTTCAATAGGTAGAAGAGTGGAGGATTTTTCTCTGAGAAGTCCATGAAATAAGAGTATGGGGGGGGGGTGTCTGGGATGGGGGTTTCATGGGAGGAAGTTCACCTGAATATACATGAAAGATACATAAAATTGTTCAAATGATCAAGGGGTGGGCCATGGTCATGATGGGTAGACAATCACTCAATAAATGAGGGAATACTGAATTCCCAGCCTGGAGAGCTCTGCCACATTCTCCAAGGGAGCAGCAATAGTCCCCCAAGTGCAGGGGCAGTGTCTGGCAAAAGAGGATGGTCCACTGATGGGTTTTTGTTATTGATGACTAGCCTTATGAGTCTTTGCTCTTGTAATTGAAACTTAGCCTATTGTTATGGTGCCTAATGGTTGCCACCTGAGAGCCTCCTTGTTGCTCAAATGTGGCCTCTCTCTAAGCCAAACTCAGCATATGAATGCATTACCTTCCCCCCAGCATGGGACATGACTCCTGGGAATGAGCCTCCCTGGCAATGAGAGATTAATACCAAGTGCCAATTGGCAATACAACTGGAAAAAGACCTTGAATAAAAGGGGGAAAAGGTAAAGACAAATGAGTTCATGTGGCTAAGAGACTTCAAAGAGAGTCGGGAGTTCATCCCAGAGGTAACGCTTACGCATACCTCAGTAGGATCGCATAGAACACCAAAGTGGATATCACCCCACACAGAGGGGCTCCTGAGGGCTCTGGAGACACCCAGGTCCTATATAAGGGGGGATAGCTCCAGAGATTGATGCCTTATCAGTGGGCTCTACTTTGGAATCTGTGCTCCTGAGAGTGACAGAGTTGGACTCAAATAAGTCCTCCTTGCACATGGTCCGTCAGTCCCTTCTATTCAAACCTATATGTGATGCTGGAGTTCGTAGGTGTACTTCCAGAGACTGGAGCCTTTGGCCTGCCCATGTGCCAGCTGAGCCTGGAATCTCAGTGGAGCTGCAACTCCTACTCTACAGCTCAATGGACTCACCCAAGTCACCTGGTGAGGAGACGATGATGGACAACGGCCATCCCAAGGAATGAAGAGAGCCTGCAACTGCAGGCAGGATAGTCTCATCCATCATTTCCATGGGATATAAGCCCTCTCTCACTTGGAGGTGGAGTGGACATCACCATCCCAAACTCCTCAGGATTGGGGGAAGAGCTATGGACTAGAGTGGACTTAATGGTATTCTGTTGTAGACATATTGTAATTCAAGCAATGGAAGAAATTACAACAGTGAGGTGGACCAGTGGCCACTGGACGCTTTCGGGGCAGGGAAGGGAAAAGCAGTTGTAACACAGGGGCTTTTTCAGGACTTGGGAATTATCCTGAGTGACATTACAATGACAGATATAGGCCATTTTCCATCAGCATATACCATGCAGAACTGTGTGGGAGAGAGTGTGGTCTACAATGTGAACTATGGTCCATGCTTAATGGCAAAGCCCCAGGATGTGTATATCCATTGCAGGTGATGTGCCACACTAATGAAAGATGTTTATGTGAGATGTTATGGGAGGTATGGGAGGTGGGGAACTTGGGAATCCTTGTAATTTTTGTGTAACATTTATGTAATCTAAGCATCTTTTAAAATATAAAAAAATAAAATAAAACAAACAAACAAACAAAAACATTAGAATTAGAGTGGAGCTCACTTAAAAATGGATTTCAAATATGTTTTAAAAAAACAAACCTCCTTAGACTTAAAAGTTCAGGGCTTCGCATAACAAGAATACACAGAATATTTATCACATTGCTGGTCAGAAATGTTATTTTTTAAGATCTTTGATGAATAAGGGTGCTGGCTCCCACTGTCTAAGATTTCCCATTGTATGAGATATTATTACCTTCTTGTTCCTGCTTCTCAGTGAGGCATGATTGTCATGAACTAATAATCTAGCACTGCATTTCTATGAATTGTTAACATAATGGTCTCAAACAGTCAACAATAAAAAGATAATTGAACTTGTGGAAAGGAAAAAAAAAAAAAAAGAGTATAGATACCAACATCTTTTAGATCTCCAATGAGAAGTTTGGCGCACTACCTTCTAATTCTACAGTGAAGCCCACCAAGTTGCATGCCCCATATGTTCAGCAACCTTATGCTCAGGTTTTTGGTGCTTCACTTAAATATGAGCAGATTGTTACCAAATATTTGGGAAAGTCTCTCAAATGAAAGATAAAGACTGAAATACACAAATAGGAACTAAGAGGAAACAGAGATAAAGTAAGGGCAAAAGAACAGTAAAACAAAAAGAGAGATATATAAATCCATTACCTGGTAGAAGAGAAAATAAATGACAATTAGAATTTCAAAAAAAGTAGTATAATATCTGAATAATAGAGAAGTTCCAGAAAGATAGAATAGAGAGAGGAAGGAAATTATCAAAGAAATAATATGAGCAAATTTTCTAAACTTGAAAAAAAGGTAAGTTTTTAGACCTAGAGGGTTCATTTAAGATTCTAGAATAAGGAATTTAGTTCAATATCAAGGAACTGTCTTTGAAATTTTGTAAAAGTAGGAAGGGTGAGAGAATTCTCGAGCTTATTGATAAAAAATATTATAAATAAACATTGAGGAATCAGAATAGTATTGTATTTTACACTAAAATACACTGGAAGATGAAAGAAAATGGAGCACTCGCTCAAAAAATGTCAGGAACACCTAAATAAGTTTAATTGAAAAATTTTCAGGAAAAAATTATTTCTAACCTTTAATTCCACCCAATTATTCATATGTGAAGAAATAAAATAATTTTTCAATATTTAAGGTCTAAAAAATTGGCTGCCCATATTTTTTCTTCAGAAAATTACTGAAAGATGTACTCCACTAAAATAAGCAATTAAACTAAGAATGTGGAAAAGATTGATTCAGGAAATTAGTGTTCAACACAAGAGAAGGTGAAGAGAAATCCCAGGATGATGGTGAGGGGGAGTCACAATGATAAAAAGAAGTAATAAAGAAAATAAATAAACAAAACCCCCCAAATTATACAATAGAATTCCTGATGTAATTTACCCACACTGAAAGGGAATTTAAACTTCTGATGGAAAGTATTCAAATTAAAGAGTGATAAATTAATAAAGAACTATGAAAGAGACAGAGATAAAGAAGAAACACAAACAAAAATATAATAACAGAAATATATTCAGAGTATAATACATGAAAAATAAATGACTAACATTTATATTTTCCTAATTTATAAACACTGAATATTGATTGATACATATCTATAATCCCTTATACAAAATGCTCAAAGCCAGAAACATTTTAGAGTACAAAATTATTAAATATTAAAAATATATAATTTGGTGCATAAACCAAATATTATCTATCAACAGGGTTACAAGTCGCATTCTGTAATCCACTTCAATATTTCTGCAGCAAAATAAGTGACTAGTTAATCAAAATGGAATTTAAAAATGCTATAGCCTTCAGTCCTATCAGATCAGGTGTCCCTCATAAATAAGTTACCAAAACACTTCAGTTTTCTGAGGTTTTGGATTTTAGAATAAGGAATTGTGGACCTGTATAAACAAAAATTATGCTTTAATTATATCGAGAGGTGGGAGGATATAAAAGTTTCTGTTTGTATGTGATCTGTCAAAGCAGGAAGTCAATAGTTAGTACCTACAACTAAAATTCGAAACTATAAGACTGTAGCATGTTGCTATATAATATGGATAATTATATATATAATATACATTATATATAATACATAACATATTATATTTAATATAGTATGTATATAATATGGAGGTAACTACCAGAAGAATGAGTTTGAAAAGTTGAAATGGTTGCCTTTGGAGATAACACTGATCTCTTTTATTAGCCAGGTAGAACTATATGACTTTTTAAATTATATAGATATACAACCTTGATAAAAATAAAATTAAAGTACATTAAACAGAAGCTAATTGGAATTTGTGCATGATTGGATGAAATTTATCTATTACTGGCCTTTACTGTTGGGTGATCAGGTGTCTTACATTTACTTATCATTCCCTATGGATGTCCTACCGTTTGTAGCATTCAATTTGTAAGTTAGTCAAATTTCCCTCCTGTATTATTTATCTTTTCTTGCATGTCTTATCTCCTTAATTATATTAACTATTACACAAAGGGGAAGCATAATATAATGGACGGAGCACAGACTTGGAAGTGAGACATATCTGACACGGAAATCCCGCTAATATTAGCTAAGTAATTTAAGCAAACTACTTAATTTTGTTGAGTCTAAGATTTATTTGTCAAAGTATCAAGTGATACATAGAATAATATAGTGTCACTTACAAGGGAGTTATGAGAATTAAATGAGATAATACAGAATATAGATACAGATAAAATACTTAAAATAGCTTCTGGAACCAGTACATAGTCATTATTTGGTAAAATCAGTGAGTTCTCTTGCCTTTTCCCAACCTCAAGAAAAGAGATCATATTTTTTCTTTCTCTTTTTGACACCAAGGTATATTCAACAATATTAAGTGCATAACAGGCATTTAATACCCATTGTATTGAAAGTATCCCTAAGTTCCTTTTCATAACAACAAATACTTCCTTCAAACATTTTATTGAAATAATGCTTATTTTCTGATAGGTAGATATCTTTAGAAATATCTGCCTAAAGAGAGAAGAGAGAATAACTGGAATGATGGTTAAGAAAGGCTTACTTCCATAATTATGATGAAGGTCATCTTGGCAGCAAGGACGTGCCAGAATTGCATAGTATGATAATACTTCGTGTCATGATTAGGAGGATATCTGTAATCTCTGTACCTGAGAAATATAAACAAATGTAAAAATTAACTATAGTTTCAACTTGAAGAGGTGTAGCATAATCTTATTATTTCTCTTAAGATATCATTTGAGTTGACCACAAGAGATAGGTCAAATGAAGATGATTGCTATTATGAAACTTACTTCTATTTCTTACACACTAAAATTGCAGCCTCATGATACTATGTATAGTAGAGAGTTAGCAGGAGACAGACAAGTGAAACTTTTCTCTTCCCTTCAAAGACAAACTTTTCAAAAGAATTTGCCAACTTTGCTGTCTCCATTTCCTCTCTTCCTACTCCTTAACTCATTTGGTTCTTTCCATTGTTCCACTGAAATGAACTCTCTTCTGTCATTACATTCAAGGGACATTTTTGTTTTCATCTTCTCTGATCTCTTAAGAGTAGTATTTGACATTATTGACCACTTCTAATTTCTATAAACTCTCTCTTCTCTAGGCTTTTCTGACACTATTTTGGTTTGCTTTTCTAAGACCTTTCTGGAGTTTTCTTAGTGCTCAAGTTTGTGAGCTCATTCTCTTCTACAAAGTCACTAAATAATGATATTCTTGAAAGAGTTAATCCAGGGACTTCTTTTTTTTCATTAGAGAAGATGTGAGCTTACAAAACAATCATGCATAATGTGCAGAATTCCTATGCATCACCCCTCCACCAACACCTGAAATTGTTGTGTGTCATTTGTTACAGATTATGAAAGAACATGATCAAACTAATACCACTAAACTATGGCAGGGAACTCTTTTATTTTTACTCAAAATTCTTTCCCTAAATGATTTCATTCACTTTGAATGCTATTTAAATACAAAATATTAACAAATGTATATCCTCAGCCGAGACTTCTTTTACATCTATCCCCTGGCTAAATTGATATTTATACTTGAATATCTCAGAGACACTCACAATTAATAGGTCCATTGTAGAATGTAAGATATAGCACCCTTCCTCACCCCTACTTAATATAGCTCTCATCCCATGCTCCTTATCTCAGTGAATAGTACAATGAGTAATGAAGATAAAAAAAACTTGAAAGTCATTCTTGACACCTCATCCCCCATATTCATGGAATTGTCAGAGATTAGCAACTTGGTACATGGTGGTTGAAATTAAGTTCTTTGTTATAATGAGCTTCTTGAAGTCAAGAGCCACATAGTACTCATTAAAAAAATCTTCAGTTCATAATGCCCAAAACGGAATAGATGTTAAGTATTTGCTGAGCTGAATTGTAACTACTAATAAAGGGTTTTGTGAGTAGGTGGAGGAAAGAGTAGTCAAAGATTTTTCTTGAAACTCTTCATATAAATTGGTTTCCTCTATTATTTTTCTTGTCTCTGTGTAAAAAAAAACCAAATCCCTCATCAGCTTTCATTTTACAGAACAGGAAATTTAGGTCCTTAAAGGTTAAGCTATTTGCTCAAGATCACAAAGCTGATCAGGGTCAGAGAAAGGATAAAAAGCTAAGATTCTGGACTTCTAGTCTGGGGCTTTTTCTATTACATCATACAGAACAATCATAATGAATCAGTCAAGATTCATTAAGTGGATTATATAAAACATCCATGACTTATAATGTTTCCTCTCCTCCTAACCTATAGTTAGCTCTCATTAAGGTGCCTAGTTTATTACGTGGTAGTAAGACTGATCATGTTATTGTAGCAGTTAATTTCTAATGTTAGTGCTTAAGAAAAAGATAAAATATGGTTTAAAAATTACCCTTAAACTTTTCTAAAGAAAAAAATTACCCTTAAGAGCCCTTACTTTTCTTATAAAGTAATAATAGCCAACAATTATATAGTATTTATGCCAGTATATATATAATCATACAGCTAGGGAGTGATGGCATCAAGAAATCTGACACCAGTTTCCATGCTTTTAAACACTATGCAGTGATTTCTCTCTAGTCAAATATGGAGTGTAATGTTTTTTTTTCCTGCTTGTGTTGCAACACTTGGCTGCTTCTTTGTTGTAGTTCCAGATGAAGCAGTTGGTTTAAGGTTTAAGTTTGTATATATATATATATATATATATATATAAAATGCTAGACTAAAAAGAACCTCACACTACAAGCACTGATTTGGAAACAGTAGGTTTCATATCCAATTTCATTCTCCCTCCAGGGAAGATACACTTTAAGTGGGATGGCTGAAGAACTGATCATATTATTATATTATTTCTCTTGTCAATCTCTTCTGAGGATGTACAGTTAAATTCAAGTAAGTTAAAAGCACTTATTATATGATTATGCTGTCTACTATATAGATATTACAATTTAGGACCAAAGGGCATTTGTTGTCAGAGAAATCCTGACAATTAATTTAGAAAATAAGAAACAATTCAAAATTGACATCTTTTTTACCCATAGAATTCTCCTACTTTTGGGCATTCTACATTTCCAAATTAGAATCATACAATGTGTGAATTCTAGAACTGACACATTTTGTTTGTCCAGGATTTTTATTGCCTCAAGTAAATTCTTTACATTACAGGAAATGAAAGGAACAGGGAAGTTAGGAAATACATTTAAAGTGTAAAATTAAAACCTAAACAAACAATAGGAAACCTGCAAGTGATGATGTCTCGTCTCCCTGAAGGTGCAGTGTGGTTTGGTAAATCGGATATCAGGAATACTGACAGGCTGTTATTGATAAATCCTTTCAAAGGCTCCTTGGCATCTGTTGAGTAGGCATAGTAGTAAACTAAACGGGGAATGATGTCTGATGTAAATGCAACAATAAAGGCCTGAGGACAAAGCAAGAGGGAGAACATGAGCTGTGTATCCGGCTATAAAAATTTTCTGATTTGTACATATTTCAGTTCCATGTTTAATAATTAGTAAAACTTTTATAAATCATCTGAATACATGAGTCTTTGGCCTAAAATGTCAAACATAACTCACGTATACACTGTGTGATTGGTATTCCATGATCTCATATTTTGAAAGTGGCTGAGTTGAAAGAATTGAACCTAAATGTATCTGTCTCCAAGAACCACATTCTTTCTAACATGCCTTGCTATTTCTTTTTGTTTCATTAGAGAGTTCTACTGTACTTAACCAAATTCACCTGCCTGGACCAACTCCATAAGCGAGTATTGAGTATGTGTGTAGACGAGTTTGAAGGAAAGGGAATGGAAAGAGAGAATATCATGTATGGGTAAATTTCTCACTGTTCAATGCAACTAATTTCACTACTTGATTCCATAGGAATGGCATTTTCCCATTCTTTGCTAAGCTCTGGGTTATTATAATTAGCGTGTTTCTTTTAGGTTACATAAGTAACTTTTAAAACCATCTGACTCTGGCATCGACATTTTTAGAGGTAGATTTTAAAATACAGTCAATTCTCATTATTTGCATTAGGTATGTTCTATATTGTCAGTCATAAACACTGAATTGGTGAATACTCAATTGCTCCCAGGGGGCTCTCAGGTTTAGGTTCCTGTGAGTCTCTGCTCACAACATTTTCATCTATTGGTCAATTGTTTTAAGTGTATTTCTGTTTAAAGATATTTTATTTAATATATATTGTTGATTCATTAACATTTTTTTTTTTTTAAAGATTTTATTTATTTATTCATTTATCCCCCCCTGCTGCTTGTGCTCGCTGGGTCAGCCAACCACGCCGTGCGGGCGGGCCTGCCCTCACCAGGAGGCCCCGGGAACCAAACCTGGGGCCTCCCATATGGTAAACGGGAGCCCCAATGATTGAGCCACAGCCGCTTCCCTGATTCATTAACATTGAACTCATGGCTAACAGCACCGTAACTCATGCCAGAACACAGCGTTATCTAGCATATGCATTTTCTCTGTATCGTACATTGTAGTCTTCTTGCACTTAGGAACACTAGGCAGCACTTTAGCATTATGCTTGGGGGCCACTTTAAACTGCAAAACTACCAACAAAAAGTACAAAAATTCAAAATACGTGGAACAAAATTTAGCGTGAAAAGTACACTTGTTTACACAAAATAGACACTTGTTTACAATAGAGCTGAAACAAGAAGGCAGGACAACTTGTTCTACTTCAGCTGGGAACACACACAACCAGACACTCAAATTTTTGGCCACTCTGTGCATGTCCACAAATGACCATAAAAGCACTGAATATATTGATTTTTGGGTTACAAATAAATTTCAGCGAATAGGGGGATTTTTAAATATGTAATCCATGAACAAAGAAGATGGACTGTAACTTTATATTACTTCTATGGCTATTGGTCTACTCAGGTTCTATCACTTATTGAATACATATTGACAATCTTTATTTTCTAAAAAAAGCGACAATTTCAAACAGATTTTTAAATATAATGGAATAAATGGATACATAGCAGTTTCATACTTTTTTTAAATCTCACCTGTACCCTGTAACTCATTTTTTTTTTCTTATCTGAGATGAACAGGATTTTGCCTATTTTATTTGTGTTTTCAAATTGAACCAACTCATCATTTGTTTCATAATTATATCTTTGTTTTCTAATGATTATTTCTGCTTGTATGCTTATTAAATTCAGTCTTTCTTTTTTTAAAATAATAAATGCTTTTATGCTCTGAATTTTCCTGTTCCTGTAGTTTTAGCTAATTCTGATTGGTTCTCATTTTAATTACTCTTTCTCCATAATTTCAATTCTTTCCTCTTTATACAAAGCTTAGTTAGAATAGTGACTGTAAGTGATCAGACCTTCTTTTTTGGCTATCTTAATATAAAATTCTACTTTATAAACATTATTATAGCAAATATGCACTCTAAAATTTCTACTTTTGGGGATTTAGTGTTCTTATGATTTTTTAATAAATGCTTCACAAACATAATATGGGTAATGTGGTATATTTTCTTCTTGCAGTATATAAGTTTATGCATAATCAAATTTAATTGTATTATTCAAATCCTTTATTCCATTACTTAGTACTTATTTTCTCTCATTCCCAAGGAAACAAAATAAATATAAAGTCATCCCACTAAAATAGGTTTACTTACATTAGTTGCAACGGAAAGGACAGCCATTCCATAAAGGATGTCTTGCCAAACTCCTATGCTATGTGCTTTAGCAGCTACGGGTCTCCTGTACTGAGTAGTAAGTTTCCAAGCATCAACTCGGATCTCTATAATATTATTCAAGAGAGCAAGAAGAGGAGCCAGAGGAAAAGAAGCCACAAATAATGTAACAAATCCAAATTGGATAACTGTAGAGAAAATGAAAAAAAGTATGAATTCATTATTGTGGGTCGGGGAGAGGAGTGGGAATACTGCCATCTTCTGCAAGTTTGTTCATTTTGGAGTGATCTTCACCAGAAAAACACTCCAGGCCTCTTTCCATCTCTCCATGTCTACCTCCACATAAGAGATAACAATAGTAATCTGCTTGCTAGCATAGGAAGGAGAAACTAGGCTTGCAGAGCTTAGCTCAGAACATGTCCTTCCTTTTGAAATCTTACCTGAAGAAAGAAGATATACTTCTTTGCCTTTTATTATGGGCTAAGCTTAACTCTACAGTGGTCCAGCCTGGACATGTATATTGGCACCATTAGTGGGGTAACCTCATTTTTCTATCTTGTTAATCTATGTGCTTTTTGAGAGCAGGGATAATGACATTCATTTGTATGCCTCCTGTACCCACCATTTGCTGGGCATATAAAGGTGCTCAAGTATGAACCTTGTGAATAAATGCATTATATAAAATATGAAACAGTTAAAAGATGTAAGACAATGTAAAACAAGATATTTGAGAACAAAACAGAAAATGAACCAACTAAAGCAATCAGAAAGGAATTAAATAATGGCGAAGGAAATATATATTTTCTGGAACAGGTTATCTGTAAAGTCTTAATCCTTTACCTTTATGTATAACTGGCAGTCTGGGTTTCCCAAATGAGTAAAGAAAAATAAAACAAGAGACATAGGAATGACTTTCTATTAAAAGAGGCAAAAAACAATCTTTTACTAGTTCTCTTATTAACAGATGAATCTTGAGTGTTTTTTGGATTTCAGTTTTTCTCGTAAGACTGGACCAGTCCTGTTATCTACTAAACTGAGTAAACAAATATGCACTGACTGACTCCTCTCCTGTTTTCTCTTTTGAAAGCCGAGAGTTATGAAAAGAAGAGAAAGTATTGTGTAGAAATAGTATAAATTTAGGGCCAAAAAGCTCTAGGTTCAAATCACAGATCTCTGCTTAAAATCAGTGTGGCCCATGGCAAATGAATTAACCTATCAAAGTCTCAGTTTCCTGAAAAATAAAATGCAGTGAATAATGCCTACTTTACATAATTCCAAGACTAGAGATAATGAATGCAAAGTATCCAGAAGAAACTTAGTTGTGCCTCAATAAACAGCAGATAATCTTGTTAGGAAACCTTGATTTCATCTTCTTTTTTTTGACAAATCAATTTTATTGATACATATTAATAAAGCATAAATCCATCCAAGTATGCAAACAATGGTTTTTAGTATAATCACATCGTTGTGCATTCATCATTTCAATCATTCTCAGAGCACTTTCATTATTCCAATAATAATTTTAAAAAATGAACAAACAAAAAGAACTCATCACCTCTCAATTTCGCTATGCTTCCCCTGCCATACATAGCTGCTATTTGTTTCTGTCTCTCTAGTTTATTTGTATTTATGTATTGTAAAAACAGTCTTATATATGCAACATCACTCATATTTGTATTTTACATGAGATTTCACTATGTTATACAGTTCCATGATACATTTTTAGCTTTCCTTCTAGCAATATGCATGACCTTAGACTTATCCTTTCAACCACTGTCACACCCATATAATAGCTCTGCTAGTTACAAACACTACGGTGTGCTTTCACCGATTCTATTCATTTCCAGAGATTCACAAACAACCTTTTAACCAATTCTGCACAGATTCACCCTCAGCTTTCCATTCTCTATCCTCATTCTATTTTCTGGTGACCTGTATTCTAATTATACCCCATGTGTTTATACAATATATTTGGTTCATAATAGTGCAATCATACATTATTTGTTCTTTTGTATCTGGCTTGCTTCACTCAGCATTTCCTCTAGGTTCATTCACGTCATTTGCTTCATGACTTCATTGCTTCTTACCACTGCATAATATTCCAATGTGTGTACACATGACAATTTGTTTATCCATACATTGACTGATGGACACCTGGGTGGTTTCCAACTTTTGGGAATCGTAAATAATGCCACTATGAACATTGGTGTGCAGATGTCTGTTTGTGTCACTACTCTCAGTTCTTCTGGGTATATACCTAATAATGGCACTGCCGGGTTACACGGCAAGTCTTTATTCAACTTCCTTAGGAACTGCCAAACAGTCCTCCACAATGGCTGGACCATTCTACATTCCCACCAAAAGTGAATAAACATTCCAATCTCCCCATATCCTCTCCAACTATTACAGTTTTATGACAGTTTAATAGTGGCCAGGCTAGTTTTGATTTGCATTTCCTTTATTGCTAGTGATGTTGAGCATTTTTTCATGTGTTTTTTCACCATTTGTATTTCTTCTTTGGACAATTGTATTTTCAAGTCTTTTGCCCATTTTAAAATCAGGTTGTTTGTCTTTATTGTTGAGTTGTATGCTCTCTTTATATATCGTTAATATTAAACCCTTATCAGATATGAGAATGCTAAATATTTTCTCCCATTGAGTTGGCTGCCTTTTCACCCTTTTGACAAAGTCATTTGAGGTGTAAAAGTGTTGAATTTTGAGGAGGTCCTATGCATCTATCTTTTTCTTCTCTTGCTTGTGCTTTGGGTGTAAGGTTCAAGAAATTACCGCCTACCACAAGAACTTTTTTTTTTTTTTAAAGATTTATTTATTTATTTATTTATTTATTTATTTATTTTTTATTTATTTTTATTCTCCTCTGTGCTGCTTGCGCTCACTGTGTCTATTTTGCTGTGTGTTTTTCTGTGTCTGCTTGTCTCCCTTTGTTGGGTCATCTTGCTGTGCCAGCTCACTGTGCCGCACAGGCTTGCTTGCATTCACCAGGAGGTCCCAGGAACCAAACCCAGGGCCTCCCATATGGTAAACGGGAGCCTAACCAGTTGAGCCACAGCTGCTTCCCACAAGATCTTGAAGATGTTTTCCTACATCTTCTTCTAGAAGTTTGATGGTGGTCACTTTTATATTTAGGTCCTTGATCCATTTTCAGTTAAATTTTGTACAAGGTGTGGGATAGGGGTTCTCTTTCTTTTGGATATGGCTATCCAGTTTTCCCAGCACCATTTACTGAATAGACTGTTCTGGCCCAGCTGGGAGGGCTTGACAGCCTTGTCAAAAATCATTGGCTGTAGATATGAGGGTCTATTTCTGAGTTCTTGATTTGGTTCCATTGGTCAATCTGTCTGTCTGAATGCCAGTCTGTCTGAATGCCAGTACTACGCTGTTTTTTATCACAGTAGCTAAGTAATATGCTTTAAACTCAGGAAGTGAGAGTCCTCCAACTTTGCTCTTCTTTTTAAAGATATTTTTGCCTATTGACCAAATAAATTTGATAATTGGTTTTTCAATTTCTGCAAAAAAGGCTGTTGGGATTTTTATTGGGATTGCTTTGAATCCATAGATCAGCTTGGGTAGACTTGACATCATAACAATATTTAGTTTTCCAATCCATGTACAGGAATTTCTTTCCATTTATTTAAGTCTTGCTTGGGTTCTTTTAGCAATGTTTTGTAGTTTTCTGATGTTTTGTAGTTTATTCCTAAATATTTGATTCTTTTAGTTGCTACTATACATGGATTTTTTTTTTTCTAAATTCCTCCTCGGATTGCACATCAGTAGTGTATAGAAACACTACTGATTTTTGTGTGTTAATCTTGTATCCCACTTTGCTGAAATCATCTATTAGTTCTTGTAGATTTGTTGTGGATTTTTCAAGATTTTCTAGATAAAGGATCATATCATCAGTGAACAGTGAAACTTTTACTTCTTTCTTACCTATTTGGGTGACTTTTATTTCTTTGTCTAGCCTAAATACTCTAGCTATGAAGAACAATGGTGACATTGGGCATCCTTGTCTTGTTCCTGATTTCAGCAGGAAAGTTTTCAGTCTTTGACCGTAAAATGCTAGCTGTAGGTTTTTCATATATGCCCTTTACCAAATTGAGAAAGCTTCCTTCTATTCCCATGTTTTGGAGTGTTTTTACCAAGAAAGGTGCTTTATTTAGTCAAATGCCTTTTCTGCATCAATAGAGAGGATCATGTTATTTTCCTTCTTCAATTTATCAATGTGGTTTATTAAACTAATTAATTTTCTTGCATACCTGGGATAAAACCCACTTGATCATGGTGTATAATTTTTTTAAATGTGCATTTGGATTAGGTTTGCAAGTATTTTTTTGAGGGTTTTTACATCTATATTCATTAGGGATATTGGTCTGCAATTTTCTTTTTTTCTTTTTTTTTTGTAGTATATTGGGTTTTGGTATTAGGGTGATGTTGGCTTTGTAGAATGAGTTTGGTAGCATTCTTTCCTGTTCAATTTTTCGGAAGAGCTTGAGCAAGATTGGTATTAGATTGTCTTTGAATGATTGGTAGAATTCACTTGTGAAGCTATCTGGTCCTAGGCTTTTTATCTTTGGGAGTTTTGATGTTTCAGTCTCTTCACTTGTATTTGGTTTGTTGAGTTCTTCTATTTCTTTTAGGGTCAGTGTAGGTGGTTTGTGTGTTTCAATGAATTTGTCCATCTCATCTACATTGTCTAGTCATTTGGAATACAATTGTTCATAGTATCCTCTTATGATTTCTCATGTGGGGGTCAGTGGTAGTGTCCCCCACTCATTTCTGATTTTATTTATTTGCCTCTTCTGTCTTTTTTTTCCATGTCACTTGTTTTAATCAGCCAAAGCAGTGCTGATGCAAAGTACCAGAACCCTGTTTGGTTTATAAAGAGTATTTATTTAGGGTAGAAGCTACAGTTACCAGGTCATGAAACATAAGTTATTTCCCTCACCAAAGTCTGTTACTAGGTGTTGGAGCAAGATGGCAGGCGATGTCTGCAAGGTTCAGTCTTCCTCCTCCTCCCAAGGCTCTGTGGTCCCAGCTTCTTCCAATCTCAGTCACAGGCTGGGACAAGTCTTGTCTCTCTCCCGGGGCTCATTTCTCTCCAGGCTCAGCTGCTCTGCTCTCTCCACAAGGCCAGCTGCAAGTCTTGTCTCTCTTCCCTGGGGCCTCTGCCGTGTCTAATAGAGCCTCCTCTCTTTCCTCATGTATATGCTTCTCTGTGTGCTTACTTCCCAGGCTCCAGGATCAAAACTTCAGCATTAAAGCTCCAACTAACTCCTATGCCATGTCATTTTCTCTGTAAGTCCCCACCCACCAAGGGCGCAGGGACTCAACATCCTACTGATGTAGTCCAATCAAAGCCCTAATCATAATTTAATCATGCCCACAGGAACAGACCAGTTTACAAACATAATCCAATATCTATTTTTAGAATTCATAAACAATGCCAAACTGCCACATCATTCTGGTTAAGTATTTGTTGATTTTGTTGATCTTCTCAAAGAACCAACTTTTGGTTTTGTTGGTTCTATTTTGTTGTTGTTGTTCTCAATTTCATTTATTTCTGCTCTGATCTTTACTATTTCTTTCCTTCACCTTGGCTTGGGATTAGTTTGCTGTTCTTTTTCTTCTTCCTCCTGGTATGCAGTTAGATCTTCAATTTCAGCTTTCTTCTTTTTTAGTGTACACATTGGGGGCTATAAATTTCCCTCTCAGCATTGCCTTTGTGGTATTCCATAGGTTTCCATATGGTTTGTTCTCAATTTCATTCATCTCATGGTATTTTCTGAATTCTCTTGTAATTCCTTTATGACCCACTGATTATTTAAGAGTGTGTCATTTAATTGCCATATATTTATTAATTTTCCCTTTTTCCATCCATTCTTGATTTCCTAGGTTCATCTGTTATGATCCGTGAAAGTGTTTTCGATGTTAATCTTTTTAAATTTATTGCATGTCATCTTGTGACACAACATATGGTCTATCCTGGAGAAGGACCAATGAGCAATTGAAAAGAATGTATACCCTGAGTTTTTGGGTTATAATGCTCTATATATGTCTGTTAGGTCTAGTTCATTTACCATATTATTCAATTCTCTGGTTCTTTATCTATCTTTTGTCCAGATGTTCTATCCAATACTGAGAGTGGTGAATTGAAGTCACCAACTATTATTGTAGAGACATTTATTTCTCCTTTCAGCTTTGCTAGTGTGTGCCTCATGTATCTTGGAGCGTTCAAGTAAGTGCATAAATATTTAGTATAGTTATTTCTTCTTGGTTAATTGCCCCTTTTATTAATATATAATGACCTTCTTCATCTCTTATGGCAGTTTTGCATTTAAATTCTATTATGGTCAATATTAGTATTGTTACTCCAGCTCTTTTTGCTACTATTTGTATGGAATATCTTTTTCCAACCTTTCACTTTTAACCTGATTGTGTCCTTACGTATGTGCTGAGTCTACTGTGATAATAAATGGCTCATATTTTTTATCCCTTCTATCAGTCTATGTCTTTTGATTGGGGAGTTCAAGCCATTAATATTCAATGTTATTATTGTAAAGGCATTGCTTATTTCATTTTGTCCTTTGGCCTTCTGTTGTCATATCTTACTATTGTCTGTCTTTTTACCCTTTAATTTACCCTTCTTAATAATCTTCATTTCTACACTCTTCTCCAAGTCTGTCACCCTTGTTTTTTCCTTTCAGGCTGCAGCACTCTCTTTCGTATCTCTTGTAATTCTAGTCAGTTGGTAACATACTCTATCAGTTCTTGTTTGTCTGTGAAGTTTTTGAACTCACCCTTATTTTTGAAGAACAGTTTTGCCGGATGCAGAATTCTTGGCTGGCAGTATTTCTCTTTCAGTACCTTAAATACATCACACCACTGTTTCTTCTCGCTTCCATGGTTTCTGATGAGAGGTTGGCACTTAGTCTTACTGAGGTTCCCTTGTAAGGGATACTTTTCTTTTCTCTTGCTGCTTCCCTACTGGGAGCCTCCTTGTTGCTCAAATGTGGCCTCTCTCTAAGCCAAACTCAGCATATAAATGCAATAACTTCTCCCCAGCATAGGACATGACTCCTGGGGATGAGCCACCATGGCACCAAGGGATTTCTACTAAGTACCAACAAGCAAATGCAACTGGAAAAAAAAGAGGGTGGGGGAAGTAAAGACAAATGAGTTTACATGGCTAAAGACTTCAAAGTGAGTTGGGAGGTCATTCCAGAGGTAATGCTTATGCACATCTCAGCAGGATCTCATTGACAGCCAAAGTAGATACTACCACAATTAGCAGGGCTCCGGAGGGCTCTGGAAACATCCAGACACTATAATCAGGGCAGATAGCTTGGGAGTTTGGTCCCATATCAGTGGTCCCTACTTTGAGATTTATGCTCCCCAGTGTGACAGAGTTGGACTCAGTTGTGGTTTCCCTACACATGGCTCTTCTGTACTTCCATTTGAACTTATAGTTAGTACTAACGTTGGTAGGTGTATATCCAAGAAACTTAAATCTTTGGGCTGTCCATGTGCCAACTGGGCCCTGAATCTCAACGGAGTTGCAACACATACTCTCCAGTTCATTGGACTCACCCAGGACAATTAACAAGGAGATGATGGATAACAAACATCCCAAGGAACTGAGAGTGTCTACAACAGAATACTCTCTTTATCTCTGATATTTGGCATTCTGAATAGTAGGTGTCTCAGAGTAGGTCTGTTCAGATTTATTCTGTTTGGGGTGTGTTGTCCTTCTTGGATATGGGTATTTATGTCTTTCATAAAGGTTGGGAAGTTTTTTGTCAGTGTTTCCTCAAATATTCTTTCCACCCTCTCCCATTCTCTTTTTCTTCTGGGATACCAACAATGCATATGCTTGTGCATTTATTTCATCTAGTCATTCAATTCCATGAGACTCTTTTCCATTTTTTCCATTCTTTTGTTTACCTGTCTTTTCCAGTTCAGATGTTCTGTCTTCAAAATCACTACTTCTGTCTTTGAGCAATTTTAATCTGCTCTAATTTGCCTCTCATATATTTTTAATCTCATCCATTTTGTTTTTCATTCCCAAAATCACTGGTATTTTTCTTTGCAGGATTTCAAACTGTTCTTTATGCTCACCCAGTGTCTTCTTAATATTCTTTATCTCTTTAGTCACATTTTGTTTCAATTCTTTGAATTGATTTAGGAGAGTTGTGTGATTATTATTGATTAATTGCCTTAAATCCGGTATCTCTTCAGGATATTTGGTTTGTTCCTTTGGCTGGGTGATCTCTTCCTGTTTCCTAGTATGGCTTATAATTTTTTGCTGATGTATAGGCATCTGAATATGTTGGTGAATTTACTCTTGGCCAATTTTTCCCTCTTGACTTCTGCTTTTTTTCATATCTCTTATTTGCTATTTGGTTCAAATTATTCTAAATTTTTTAAATTTCCCAGCTTAAATGATCAAAATTGGGCCAAGGAATCACTAATGGGACACAGATTTTCTCCCAGGAGATTGGGTAAAAAGAGCCCTTAAAGTGTTTTTTCTCTGTGCAATTTCTAGACAGGCCAGCAGATGGCATGCTTCGGCACACCTTTCCACCAAGGTGTTTCTTTCAATGTCCACTTTCCTGTGTTTTGGTCTGGCCAGAGCTGAGACTCAAAGTGGGCTCTGCTGTCTGAATTCACTGAACAGAATCCCTCCTCCCCCCTGCCCCCTTTTACCTTGTAACAGCTGACAGGGATGAAGATGTCTGTTTCCCTGTCAGTCAGTTGCAGTGGATCAGGAGTTTTATCACAGCTCAATGTTTTGGGGGTGAGGCTTAGGAGCTCTTCCTGGCCACTGCAGGGATTTGGTAACTCACGGTTGATGTTTTGAGTTATTTGTCTCTCTGTCCATCACCCTCCTGGGAGTTGTGTAGCACAGTCTTGGTCTGCTGAACCTCAAAGCAGGTCCCTTGGACAGCTTTTGGCCCTTTCTCTGCTGTTTTTGTGAGAGAGTTGAGCCCTGCCTGCCTACTCTGATGCCATCTTCTTAGGACTCTCGATTTCATCTTTGTTTGTTTGTTTGTTTTATAAAGATTTATTTTATTTATTTATTTCTCTCCACATCTCCCCATTATTTGCACTTGCTGTCTGCTCTCTGTGTCTATTTGTTGCATGCTTGTCTTCTTTTAAGTTACTTCTGCTCCCTGATTGTTGTCTCTCTCATTGTATTTCCTCATTGTGTTTCTTCATTGTGTCATCCTATTGCATCAGCTTACCATGTCACCTCACTGTCTTGCTCGTCTTCTTTAGGAGGCACAGGGAACTGAACATGGGACCTCCCATGTGGTAGGTGGGTGCCCAACTGCTTGAGCCACATCTGCTTCCCTCAAATTCATCTTTTAATTTAGGTAACAATCTCTGATGCATTTATGCAAAAATTCAGTGGAAACTTACACAAATTAATTAAAAATTATAGCCTTATCACCCTATAAAGCAAAGACTACATAATTTGACAACCACCTGTACAAACTAGTGCTTCTTTCTGTTTATTCTACCTATTTCAATCCAGATATCCCAGATACGTATCACACTCTGGAAACATCAACAACTTCAGGTTCATCTCATTCATACCACCACGATTTTGTGGTTTTTGAAAATAAGTTAAGGAAATCATCCTTCTTAATTCCAACAGATAAGCAGAGAAGGCTGCTTGCAAGGAAACACTTGGTAGACTATGCAAGGAGTCTCCAGCATTATCACCCTGAAATTTTCACCTCAAGATCTCTTCTCTGTTCAATCCTTGAAATTTATGTATTTTAAAGTTCAGTTTGGGTTTCCTTTACAGAACTACTTCTAGCTTTCTTCTTTTTATCCTGAAAGTTAAGGACATACACTAAATCCATGTCAGACTCTGGAAATTCTTTTCAACTTATTCTCCCTCTAAACTGTCACTGAGGCAGACAAAAGGAGAAAGAATCATTAAAGCTAATTTGATACAGGTGTTAATAAGTGAATCTTACTTGATTTGGTTCAACAATATTAACATTAAATTAATAAAAAAACATTCTCTAAGATTGGTAATTTGTAACTAACATCATTCCAAATTCTATATGAAGGAACCAGGAAATAGTGAATCAATATTCTCTATATCTATCCATATATCTTTTCATCCACCACCAAATGATTTACTGAACACCTACTATATGCAAAGCATGAAGAAATTTTAATGCTGAAAAACACTTCTTTTACTCAGCCTGATTGCAATTTCAGGGCACTGGGTGAAAATTACCTGTTTCTAAGTACTCATAGAATAGCTCAAGAGATCCAAAACTTTCAAGGTCATGATCTTGCTCCCATCGACTATAAAGTTTCTCAGAGTTGGTCCGAGCTTTGCGGCGTCTCCACCAATTCAAAGTAAAGCTGTTGGAAGTCATAAAAGGAAATAAGTGAAATAGAGTTAAAGAGAGAGGAGTCAGAGAATCAGAGTATTAGATCCAGAAATTGGCAGTAGGAGAGACTAAATAAGATTGCAAAGCAAGTAGAGATATGACTACAGCTAAAGTCCAAGTCAAAATCTACTGTTCTTTTCATGACACACGCCATGGTCACAAGTCTCTACTAGGGTGATTAAGAAAATAAAACAACTTTGACTCTTCCCATGGAAATATATTTACTCAGAGGTAGTTCTGAGTAGAGGATGTGGAGGAGGGGTCAACAGGAGCATTTTTTCCTATCAAATTTACTAATCTTTAGGCTTTGATGATATTTAAAAGATATAATATACTTGGGCTATTCAAGAAAATGAGAAATTGGTTTTAGTAGAAAATATATGAGAAAGGGAAATGGAGGAGCTTAAGTAACATGTGAAAATAGATGCAACAATCCTAAGCAAATTTTAACTAAATTCCATAGTATATAAAAAGATATCATGAGAAAATCAGAGTATTTTTAAGGAATGCAAAGGTTAATATTAGAAAATCAATGGAAAAGACCACATTAATAGATTTAAGGAGGAAAAGATAAAATTATCTTGATTGCTGCAGAAAAAAGCATTTGATATATTTCAAACATCTATTCAAAACCTACTGATTACAGAAAACTAGGAAGAGAAGAAAATTTCCTGAATTGGATCAAAAGAATCCACCCAAAACTTGGGACCAGCATCATTTTTCAATAGGGAAAAGTTAGAAGCAGTGCCTCTAAAATAAAAAACACAATAAAAATGTGCATGATTGCACTCATGATTCTACTGTAGATCTTAGCACAATAAGAAGTAAAAAAATATGGGCAAAATAATTGGAAATTATTTTATATAATATATATACATAATATAATAATAATATTATTATTATAATAATTTATCATTATTCACAGTGATATGATTTTCTACAAAAAACCCAAATGAACTTAGAAACAAATTATTGGAAGTAATAATAGAGTTTAGCAAAATGGCTGCCTATTAGTCATCAATATACTTCATGCCTGTGATGGTTAGTTTCTTATGCCAACTTGCCAAGTTATGGTGCCTAGTTGTTTGGTGAAGTAAGCACTGACTTAATTGTTACTGTGAGGATATTTTGCAGAGTTAAATCATCAGTAAATTAATTGCAACTATGGCTGATTACATCTACAATCAGCTGAGGAGACTGCGTCCAGCAATGAGAGCTGTCTCATTAACATTTTAAGTAAAGTTTAAAAGGAGAAGTGATTAATTCAGCAGTCAAAAGAGAGAATTTTCACCTCTACTTTAGCCAGCCAGCTTCTCTGAGACAATTTTTATAAAATCTCATAGTATTTACAGATGTCCCCTGTTGGTTCTATAAACCCACAATAGTCCATAGAAATAAAAATTTAAAAAAGATACTATTTGCAATAATAACTACTATGTGATGAAATTTTGGTTTCAGATGGATATATATATATTTAGAATATAAATATACATATGTTACACATATAGACACACACACGGGTATATATTCTGATGCATGTGGGTCATAATCAAAATATTTGAAAGCTACTGCACTATATGATCTTTAAAATTCTATGGTTGTGGCTGCATGCTAATTTTTGGCTTAAAATACCAAAGGGTGCCTAAGAGTTACCTCCTGAGAGCCTCCTTGTTGCTCAAATGTGGCCTCTCTGTAAGCCTAACTCAGCATATAAATGCATTACCTTTCCCTCAGCATGGAAATTGAGTCTCTGGGATGAGCCTCCCTGGCACTGAGGGATTACTACCAAGCACCCACTAGCAATGCAACTGGAAAAAGATCTTGACCAAAAGCGGGAAAAGGTAAAGACAAATGAGCTTATATGGCTAAGAGACTTCCAAGTGAGTCAGGAGATCATTCCAGAGGTTACGCTTATGCATGTCTCAGTAGGATCTCATTGACTGCCAAAATAAATACTATCTGAACTAGTGGGGCTCATGAAGGGTCTGGAAACATCCAGACACTAGAGTCAGGGTAGGTAGCTCAGGAGTTTTATGCCTTTCCAGTGGGCCCTACTTTGGAATTTATGCTCCTCTGTGTGACAGAGTTGGGCTTAGTTGTGGTTTCCCTAAACATGGTTCTTCAAATCCTTCTATTTGAACCTATAATTAGTACTAGGGTTGATAGGTGTTTGGGCTGCCTATGTGCCAGCTGGGTACTGAATCTCAACGGAGTTTCAACACCTACTTTCGAGTTCATTGGACTCACAAGGACAACTAACAAGGAGATGATGATGGACAATGACTATCCCAAGGAACTGAGTCTACAACTGCAAGGAAGATAGTCTCATCCAGCTTTCCCATGGGATTGAAGCCCCCTCTCAATTAGATGTGGAATGGGCATCACCATCCCAAAATTCTCAGGATTGGGGAATGAACTATGGACTAAAGTAGACTTACTGGTATTCTACTATAGACTTTTTGTGATTCTAGCAATGGAAGAAATTATATCATTGATGTGGAGATAGTGGCCACTGGAGGTTCTGAGGGCAGGTGAAATATGGGGGCATTTTTGGGACTTGACAATTGTCCTGAATGACATTACAATGACAGATACAGGCCATTACATGTCTTGCCATAACCTACAAAATTGTGCAGGAGAGAGTGTAAACCACAATTAAACTATAATCCATGCTTAGTGGCAATGCTCCAAAATGTTTTCATCAATTGTAACTAACGTACCACTCTAATGAAAGATCTTGTTAATGTGGGAAAATGTGGGAGGTGTAGGGAGCAGGGCATATGGGAATTCCCTATATTTTTATGTAACATTTATGTAATATAAATGTCTTTTAAAAATTTAAAAAAATATGCTTTAAAAAAATAGAAAGAAAAAAAAGTACCTAGAAATTGATTTTACAAAATATTTATAAAGATCTATATGCAGAAATTCATTTATTTAAAACTATTAAAATCCTAAATAAATGTCCATGAATAAGAAAGCAAGGTATTACGAAAATGTCAATTAATCTGCAATTGATTTATAGACTGAAATTTCAATCAAAATATTTTTTCCATGTGAAATGTCACAAGATTTTTTCTAAATTTTATACAGAAAGACAAAAGATCAAGGATTGTCAAGACTTTTCTAGGAAAAAATGAGTAAGGTAGGAAAACTTGCCAGATAACAAGACTTATTATAAAGCTGTATTACTTGAGAGTGTAGTATAGATGCAGGGATAGACAAATTGACCAGTGAAATAGAATGGAAACACAGAAATAGTCCCACACTTACTAATTATATTGGCAGAAGTGGTTTTGTAGATCTCTTTGAATGAGGAAAAAAACCACTTCTACATAAATGGTAATATGACAATGATATATATAATTACATGTATTTTATAAATATCCATGTATACATCTGTAGAAAATAGGATTTTTATCTTATATCAAACATAAAAGTCCTTTCCATATATATTAAAAATTTAAATGTGAAGGACAATAATGCTAATAAAGTTAAAAAGTTTAGCATTAAGCACATGAGAATATCTTTTTGATCATCAGGAAGTATTTCTTACAAGACTTTTTTTAACAAATCAATTTATTTTTGATTTGTTTATTGATACATATTTATAGACCACAAATCCATCCAAAGTGTACAATCAATAGTATTCAGTATAATCACATAGTTGTACACTCATTATTTCATTTTTAGAGTATTTTCATTATTCCAGTACTACTACTACTACTACTACTACTACTAAAAACAAAAACAAAAACAACCAACCAACTAAACAAACAAAAGTCATCACATCTCAATCTCTCTGTTTCCCTTACCGTACATAGCTGCTATTCTGTTTCCTCCTCTCTAGTTTATTTGTATTTATATTTTGTAAAAAGTTTTATTTATACAATATCACCCATATCCGTATTTTACATGAGGACTCACTACATTATACAATCCCTTGTAAATTTTTTTTGCTTTCCTTCTAGTAATGTAAATGTCCTTACGCTTTCCCTTACAAACACTGCCATACCCATATAATAGCTCTGCTAGTCACAGACACCATGATGTGCTCTATTTCTGTACATTTCCAAAGATTTACAAACAACCTTGCAACCAGTTCTGCACAGATTAACCATTAGCTTTCCATTTTCTACCCTTATGCTATTTTCTGGTGACCAATATTCTAATTATTAACTCCATGAGTTTAAACAATATATTTAGTTCATGATAGCGCAATCATACAATATTTGTCCTTTTGTATCTGGCTTGTTTCACTCACCATAAGGTCCTCCAGGCTCATCCATGTTGTCATATGCTTCATGACTTCATTTCCTCTTACCACTGCATAATATTCCGTCATGTGTATACACCACACTTTGTTTATCCATTCATCAGTTGATGGACACCCAGTTTGTTTCCAACTTTTGGCAATTGTGAAAAATGCCACTATGAATGTTGGTGTGCAGATGTCTATTCATGTCACTGATCTCAGTTCTTCTGGATACACAATATATTTAATTCAAATTAGTGTGATTATGCAGTATTTGATGGACACCTGGTTTGTTCCCAATTTTTGGAAATCGTGAATAATGCCACTATGAACATTGGTGTGCAGATGTCTGTTTGTGTCTCTGCTCTTAGTTCTTCTGGGTATATACCTAGTAATGATATTGCCAGGTCACATGGCAAGTCTATATTCAACTTCCTTGGGCACTGCCAAATAGTCCTCCACAGTGGCTGTACCATTCTCCATTCCCACCAACAGTGAATAAGTGTTCCTATTTCCCCACATCCTCTCCAACATCTACAGTTATCCAACTTTTTTCTTTTTTTTTTTTTTATCCAACTTTTTAATAGTGGCCAGTCTAATAGGTATGAAATGATATCTCATTGTAGTTTTAATTTACATTTCCCTAATCTCTAGTGATGTTGAACATTTTTTCATGTGTTTCTTCACCATTTGTATTTCTTCTTTGGACAATTGTCTTTCCAAGTCTTTTGCCCATATTATTGAGTTGTAGTATTTCTTTATATATCATGTATATTAAACCCTTATCGGATATGTGATTTCCAAATATTTTCTCCCATTGAGTCAGCTCCCTTTTCACTCTTTTGATAAATTCCTTTGAGGTGCATAAGCAATTTTGAGGAGGTCCCATTTGTCTCTTCTTTTCTTTTGATGCTTGTGCTTTGGGTGTAAGGTTTAAGAAACTACCTCCTATGACAAGATCTTGAAGATGTTTTCCTACATATTCTTCTAGGACTTGCATAGTTTTTGCTTTTATATTTAGGTCTTTGATCCTTGGGGGGATCAAGGATCTAAATATAAAAGGATTTTTACAAGATTTTAAAGAATTTGAAAGATTTCTTACAAGATCTAAAAAATTCTAACTCATTAAAGAAGAGATTACTAAATTTACTATATTACAAGCATGTGTGTCTCTCCATCTAAAGCAGTGGGTCTCAACTTGGGTAATTTTGTCTTCAATGTTACATTTGCATTGTATGAAGACATTTTTGGTTTTCACAAGTGGTGGTAGTGATGGGGGCTATAGGCATCCAGTGGGTAGAAGCCAAAGATACTGCTAAACATTCTACAATGTAAGAGACAGTCCCTTACAACAAAGAATTATCTGTCCCAAGATGTCAATATTCCTGCAATTGAGAGCCCTGATCTAAAAGGTACCATTAAAAAGTGAAAAGACAAAACTTAAACTGAGAAAATATTTGTGAAACATATAACAAAAAATAATATAACAAAAAGGAAAAAAACAAACAAAAATAAAAAAACTTATGACCAAAAAGATAACAGTAACCAGAATTTATAAGGTAGCCCTACAAATCAACTAGAAAAAGATAAGAAGCCCAGTAGAAAAATGGTTGAGCAAAATAAGAATTTCATGGAAGAGGAAACACATATGGCCAAAAAATATATAAAAGGAAAGGAGACAGAGGATGTGACAGAATAAATATCTGAAAAGAGACCTGCTGCAAAATTAGCAAAATTAATGACAGTTATCAACCCACAGATTTAAGAAGCTCAATGGAATAAACACAAAGAAACTATACCTAGTCACATCACAATTAAACTGCCGAAAACCAAAGATAAACAATATTAAAAGCAGTCAGATTTGGAGGAAAACACATTATAAACAAAGAAACAATGATTCAAATCATCACCAAGTTCTCATGAGGAATAATGATATTCAGAAGGAAAATGGAATGATAAATTTAAAAGGCTGAAAGAAAACATGTCAACCAAGAATTCTATTTCCAACAAAAATATCCTTCAAAACTGGAGTAAAAATAAAGACATTTTCAGAAAGACAAAAGTTAGAAAGTTTGTCTCCAGAAAGACTCTACAAGAAATGTTAAAAGATACTCTTCAGGCTAGAGGAAACGATATTAGATGGAAATCCAAGTCTGAAGAAAGTAAGGAACCTCCTGCAAGACTGAAAGACCCAGTGATACCGCTGTGGGAAATAACACTGGCTATATTTCTGTGGATTGTTTCATCATGACACCAATGCTAGTGCCTCAGACAACACCATCGACCTGATCCACATATTTGGGACTACTTGCACTACCACATCAAATGCTCCAAGGCCTATATTCAGACATGTATGTGGGCAAAAGCATCAGACTTTCTCAAGGTGCTGAACCATGCACACTTAAGACACTGAGAGAAAAAAGAAATGAAAATCATCATGGGAAGACACTTTCATCCCACTAACTCTTGGGTACAGTTGGAGAAAGCGGCTGGGAACTGGATGATGGAACACTTGCTACCGGACAACCATATCTTTGAATGTTGAACTGCTTCAGGTTCTTAAGGGAATCTCTGTTTTGGTTACATTTTGGACACTTTTATAAAGTATTCTCCAGAGACAAGCTATGTGTTCAAAGACTTCATAATTTCCCAGAATTAAAAAAAAAAAAAAAATTCCAATTAATCAACCTAATTCCTTTTCTATATCTTATTTTCCACTCTTTTATCCAAGCTGTTTTGCTTTGCAATATGTTACTGGTAATGAGTTTCAGGATAATGCAATTAAAAACTTGTTTTCTCCTAAATATTTGAGTTCAAAACTCCTGTATCTAAAGAAATATGGTTGAAATAATTAATAAGGAAAATGTTTCTATTTTAAAGAAATAAACAAATAACAACAACAAAAACCCCAGCCACATAAAGGTATATATGTGAGTAAAACAAAAGAATGTGTAATAATTTTATTTATCATATATGTATTTTGGTTTCTCTAAAAGTCTACTGTTTAAAGTAAAATCAGTAACAATGCAGTGGGAGGTTCATGCCATACAGAGAAGTAAAATATATGACAGTCAGAGCAGAAAGAGTGATGGGGTGGTTACTGACAAAGTAGACTTTAATGCAGAGTATTACCACAGATGCAAAGGGCTATTTCATGATGATAAAAGGTCATTTTATCCATACATAAAAATCCTAAATGTGTATGTACTTAATAACAGAGATACAAGATAAGTTAAGCAAAAACTGATAAAACTATGGGAGAAATAGACAATTTCACAATCATAGATGGACAGTTTAGTGCTCATCTCTCAGTGACTGATGAAACAAATTTAAAAAATAAGTAAGGATAGAGAAGATTTGGAAAACACTATTAACCAGTGTGAATGAATTGATATTTATAGAATACTATATCAAACAACTACAGAAAAAACATTTTTTTTCAAATGCACATGGAGTGAGTATTCACGAATATGGATCATAAGCAGGGCACATCTTCTGGCTACAAATTCCACAATTTTTGCTCATCTGAAAAGGTGTTTATTTCTCCTTCACTTTTAAAGGATAATTTTGTTGGATGCAGAATTCTAGGTTGGTATTTTCTTTTAACACTTTCCATATTTCATTGCACTCTCTTCTTGCTTGCATAGTTTCTAAAAAGAAGTTTACTGTAATTCTTATTCTTGCCCTCTATAGGTAAGGTGTTTTATTCTCTAGCTTCTTCTAGTTTTCTCTTTGTCTTTATTTTTCCAGAGTTTGAAATGATATGCCTAGGTGTAGTTTTTTGGTATTTATCCCACTTGGTGCTGTCTGAGATTCCTGGATCTCTGGTTTTGTATCTGCCATTACTTTCAGAAAATTGTCAGTCATTACAACTTTAAATATGTCTTCTCTTCTTTCTTCTCCTACTAATAGTATTCCCATTATATTTTCTAATCGTCTCACAGCTCTTGAATATTCCACTCCATTTTAAAAAATTCAGTCTTCTTTTTCTCTTTGCTTTTCAGTTTGGAAAGTTTCTATTGATTTATTTTCAAGTTCACTGATTCTTCCCTTAACCATGTCTAGTCTACTGATGTACCCAAAGGCATTCTTGATTTCTGTTACAGTATTTTTGATTTCTAGCATTTCCTTCTGATTCTTTTTTAGAATTTCCATATCTCTGCTTATATTATCCATCTGTTCTTGCATATTGTTCACTTTTTTCCATTAAAACCCTTAGCATATTAATACAGTTTATTCCCAGTCTGATAATTCCAAAATCTCTGTCATATTTGATTCCAGTTCTGATGCTTACTTCATCTTTTCATATGTTTTTGCCTTTTAGCATAACTCGTAATTTTTGTGTTGAAAGCCAGACATGAGGCATCAGGTAAAAGGAACTGAGGTAAATCAGCCTTTAGTGTGATGTCCTCTGTCTCAAATGTAGCTTTAGTACACTTTATCCCACAGGTCCAAATCTTGACACTATCATTTACTAATTAGGAATCACTGACTTATGATTTTATGATTCTATCTCTTTTCATTCAAGACAATGTACATCTTATATTTGAGATCAACTGTCATTTTAATTTTCTCTTTTTAAAATGTGTTCATTATTACTATGCTTTTGGAACAGATATTGGGCTGGAGGTTTTACAGCATTTCATTTACATTGATTTTAATGTATAGATCTCTCTTTTTATGCAACATGTAGAATAATTTACAGAAGTTATAACATTTAGATTTACCCATGAATCAGCAGAGGGGATAATTATCACCCCGAAAACTTCACTCAAGCAATAGAGATGCAAGTTTCAAAGCTTGTACTATATACATCCTTGACTGTTGATTAAAAGTGAAGCTTTTGTTGGCTGAAACATTTACTACAAAGGCACCATGAAAATCAAAGAATTCCATCTTCTTCCAGAGGAATTTTCTCATGATTACTTAAATCAAACAAAAAAAACTCATAAGCCATACATACGGATAAATGGCTTCTTGAATGTTTCCAAATATCTGTTTCCCAGTCATTATGATGGTCAATTGGGTTGTCAATTCTATTAAACATCCTGCAGGATCACACTATCAGAAGCATGAGGAGAAAAAAAAGAAGTGAATGATGAAAGATAGACTTTGGCAAAAACTAAAAGGAATCCCAAACCAGAGGGTTAGAAGCTCAAGCTATTGATTGAAAGGGATATTAAAGGAAATTTATCCCAATAGTTTTGAGCATAATTGTGGACCAGTGTCAATCTGGCTACATTAGATTCAACTGGGCCTGTGCTAAAAACACAGATTTCTGAGTTAGGGTTGGGAGTTGGTATTTTGTCCATGTGCTTTGGATACAAAGTCAGGTTTGGAAACCATTTATCTGGTCCAAATCTACACCCCATGATAGAGTCTTTTTGGCTATATATAGAGGAAATAATCATTTTTCCTTTGTGGGAAGTCTTCAGGAATGAGAAACTCACTTATCTTATTCTGAAGCTCATATTTTACTACTAAACAATAGGCACAATATAATTTATTGCTTAAAAGGCACTGGAAAGTCTATCAAATGACAGGATTCTAAAACCCATTCTGGGCAGAGTAAGTGTCTTAGACTTCTCTTGCCCCTTGATAATATCTGGGATAGTGCTAAGCACAGAGAAGGTACCTAACACTGAGTTATTCTTCAAACCTCACTTCTCAAGAGAATTCTTACCTCTTCACTTCTCCATGCATTAAACATATATGTGTATTTTCCCGGATAGCCCACAAACTTCCCTTTCAGGAAAGCCACGTAGAAGCAGGACGTGTAATAATTTACAAACTGAAACATGAACATTTTCAAGGTAAGGCTGCTCTCATATTCCTGGTGAGTTCGAGGAATTTCTAGTAAATGAAAAATACCAACATTTAATGCACCTTTCTGTTTCTTGAATTTTGTACAATGTGGGGCAAGTTATATTAATATCTAGCTATATTATACTGAGCGTCTATTGAAATGTTCTCCACTCTGGCCATAAACGATCAATATTAAATAACTATGGATTTGTGTCAGGCTTCCTGTTAGACACCCTGTATTAATTTCACTATTAGAAAAGTCTAGGCAGGACATTTTATATTCAGAGGGGTAGAATACTTGCCTGAAGTCACACTGTTGGAATGTGGAATTCAAATCCATATCAGACTGGAGAGCCTACACACACCCCAATATACTATATGATCTCCCATGAATATATCAAATCTTTTTCTTTTCTGTTTTCAATCAGAATTAAACAAAGTAAGCTCACGTCAAGAGCAGGGAATGATTTCCAAATTGAATTGTGTTTTCCTCTCATGAGTTAACGTATCAATTTTGAAAACACTATGTGACGGCTTATGATAGCAAAATAATAGTACACATGTTCCCTTTCCTTTATTTATAGCGCATGATCACAGGCTATCATTTAAATAATTCTTAAGATAGGAAAATATTAGCTCTTTTTAATATAACAACAGAGCATCAGGACATAAAAAAGGGAGAGTGTTTTATGAACTGATGCTCTCCCCACAGCATGAGCTGACCCAGCCAAATCCATAATATTTTCATAGATAATCAAATAATAACTTATATAATTCTGCAGGCATACATAACTTCTCCATTTTAGAGAAATTTAGTTATATTTCTGTGCAACATCTTATGAGAACAAAAGTGATTTTTCTCATTTAAGAAAGCTGTGAGAATCTAATCACAGTATTGTCTATTGCAGAGGTCAGCAAACCATTGTTCATAGTCCAAGTCCTGTCTGCCATCTCTTTTCATAAATAAAATTTAATTGGAACACAGCAATGCTCATATTTTTATGTACTTTTGCACTCCAAAGGCAACTCAGTAGTTGTGGCAGAGACTGTATGACCCACACAGCCAAAAAGATTTACTATCTGGTCCTTCACAGAAAAAAATGTTTGTAGAGAGCTGCCCTATCCTAAATTAATGGGAAGATTAAATGCACACAAAAACATTTTTTCTAGGCAAAACTACAAAATAAAGTGCTCAATTTAAAGTATAAAATCTCCTTGATTTGGGTAAACTACATTTTAACAGAGGTCCTAAGGGTGCATTGGTTATTTTTTATTGTCACTTGGTGATCGTCCACCACAAATCAAAGTTGTTCTCAGAAGTCCAAAAAACAAAAAACAAACAAACAAAAAAGAAAGCTGTGACTTTTTCTTTGCTTTTAAGCAGTTTATCTGCTGTGATTTCCTTGCTATTGCTAGCAGAGAAAAGTAAAATTGAGAGAAGAAGAACCCTAAATTTGAAGATAGCTTTTATGAAAGTTGTTCCCCAGTGCTCACTTGAGTGCTGAGTGAATAATGTCGCATTTTTGGTTGCCATTGGGGATGATGTCAGTGTACAGATTAGGATCAGGAACAGCCCATGAGCTCCTGGAGAAAATACTCAGAGAGGAGGCTGATGCCTCGAGTTGACTTTCAGATTTCCAATTTGCCAGTGACAACTTGCCTGAAACAACTATGCTCTGTGCTATTCCACTTGCAGGAATATCCCAACTGACCCATGCTCCCCGCCTCCCAACACTATCCATCATGGCTTTAGGAGAAATTTTAAATCTTAAAATGAAGGCTCTAAGAGGTGACAACTGCTAAGAAGCACTAAACTGATTTATTTTGGAGAGCTGATTCTTCTGTATTTCTCACTATTGCTTTCAAAATCAAATACCTTCTAAGAACTATTCATATAAAGTAAAAATTATCTGTCCTGAGAAAAGTGAGGATTTTAGCTTAAGATTCAACTAGTCCCATCAAGAGGGGATTAAGGCAAGAACATTCAAAAAGATTAACAGAGACCTAATTCTTTTTAGTTCTTCCTGCTGCCATAAAATAGGCCAGAAAGTGCCTGTTAGGAGAGTCTAAAGTAACAGACTATGGGTCTATCAGCCTAAAACATGTGCCCTTTGAAAATGAACTCCCTGGGGGATGATTCTTAATGGATGTAGAACATTGGTAGAAACCCCTTTACAGAGTCACACTAGTGATTTGACCAATGTATTAGTTTCCTAGGGCTGCTGCAACAAACTATCACAAACCTGGCAGCCTAGAACAATAGAAATTTATTCTTTCATGGTTCTAGAGGAGAAAAGTCCGAAATCAAGCTGTCAGCAGGGTCATGGACCCTCAGAAGACTCTAAGGAAGAATCAATTCCACACTTCTCTCCTAGCTTCTCTTGGTTTCTGGAAAGCCTTGGTGTTCTTTGGTTTGCAGCTACATCACTCCAATTTCTGTCTCCATCATCACTTGCTCTTCATCCCTGTGTTCATGTCTCTCTATCCAAGTCTTCCTCTCCTTTTTCTTAAGAATATACCGTCATTGGATTTAGGGCCCACCCTAATCCAGCATTTGCTTATCTTAGCTTGATTACATTTGCAAAACCCTATTTCCAAATAAGGTCACATTCACAGTTATGAGGGGTTAAGACTTGAATGCATCATTTTGGAAGACATAATTCAACCCATTAGAGTCAACTTACCCATTTTTGTGATCCAGGCAGATATCCTTTCATAGAAGAAATTCAAGATCAAGATGACAATAAAGTTCAAGCATGATCCTGAGAGTGATGTGGTCAACTGGGGAGTAAGGAAACTTTTGACAGGCTGCAGGGATGCTTCACTTTCCATGATGCTAGCTACTGTAGCATAGACTGATAGACGGTACACAATTACAGCTACCATTGAGGCAATGACAAGAGACAGCTAGGAAAAGGAAAACAAAGAATTATTCATCTAGTCCCTGCATCTCTGTAGTGCATATATATCTGACTGAAAGTTATATACTACCCTCTCTGCCTCATATTAAGTTTAGTAGCTTTTAGTTGCAAAATAAACCATGTCAGTCTCTCTCACCATAGATGGCAGATAATGAATACTGGTAATATATAAGTTTTAGAGATAAGGCATCTGGTTACGTCTAAAATAGAAAAGTATTCATCACCCATTCTCTAGGCCCAGGGACCATTAAACTATGGCCAGAAGGTCAAATGCTGTCTGTCATCTATTTTTGTATGACTGTGAGTTTAATAGTTTTTGGAAATGGATAATGATGGTATGCACATTATTGTGAGTGTAATTAAAAGCACTGATTAATTGGTGTGATTGTGGTTCAAAGGGGAAGTTGAGGGTTGTATATGTCAATATAAGAAAAGCCAGAGGATAAATTTGGGACTATAGAACATAGTGAACCCTGTTGTGAATGATGACTGTAGTTGATAATACAAATATGGAAACGTTCTTCCATGAACTAAAACAAATGTGCGTCATTATTACAGGCTATTGATGATAGGGTAGTATATGGGGAAAATATAACTAATGCAAATTATCAACTATAGTAAACAATAATGTGGTAAAATTTTTTCATTAGTTATAACAAAGGTACTATACCAATGCTAAGGGTCAATAATAGGGGGATATAAGGGTCATGAGATTTTTCTTTTCGAGTAATGAAAATGTTTTAAAATTGACTGTAGTGATGAATGCACAATTCTGTGATTATACTGAGAGCTACTGATTGTAAATTTTGGATGGATTGTATGGTATGTGAATAAAACAGTCTAAAAATAAAATAAAAAAGAATAGTTGTTATATTTTTAAAGGGTTGTAAAGGAAAATAAAGAATATGTGACAGAGACTATGCGTGTCCCTTGAAGCTTAAAATATATCTGGCCCTTTACAGAAAAAAGTTTGCTAACTCCTGATGTAGGTTATAAACATGTAGCATGAAGATCATTTACTTTCTCAAGAAAAATAAAGTGTAGATTCTATTTAATTTCCCCTCAGAATGTTTGATATGACTAGGAGTTAAGATATTTATATAGATTCTGTACTTCTGTACATTTGTATACTTATCATTTGCAAAAGCACAAAGATCTAGGAATGGCTTTATATCAATAATTGGAGACTTTTATTCTAAAAGTTAAGAAACTTAGTTGAATGAGAACTAGAAATCCAAACCAGAGTAATCTGTCTGGAACTACAGTTCAGAATATTTCTGAATTGATTATTGCTTTGTTATATAATCCAAGAAACACATTTCTCCTAACACTCATTCACTCTTATATCATCTAAGAAAACACATTTCTCCTAACAGTTTAAAAATAGAAAAATAAATTAGATTTAATAAGAAGTGTTAAATATATTAAAAGAAAAAATAGGCCAACAGGAACTGGTAAGGTTAAGCTATATTCTACAACTGCCAATAATCTATATTTCAACATACTAAGACATACAAGGTAACACTACCTCTTTTCCTAAAATTAAGGGTCAAATGCAAGAGGGCACAAATTTGGAAAGGGGAGGGCAGGAAACAGATTATGGTGATGGGAGGACACTATTTATTAACAGCCTGGAGAAACCTTGAGTCCTTCACAGTGGATATACTAATTAAGTTTTCAAGTATGAGAAAAAAACATTTTCTTCTGCTTATCACAGCAAAAGGATGAACTTTAATAGCATGGGTTGTTGATTCATTTTGGGCAGATATTTTGAGCGAAGATAAAGATAAATTAAATGTCTTACTAGCCAAAGACTCTATAACCAAAGCAAGTTTGTTATTCTATTCCGGTTTCAGGTTATAACCTAATTACATGAAGAGTAGGGGAAAAAAAGATTGGCTCTAAGATAAACACCTCTCTCTCTCTCTCTCTCTCTCTCTCTCTCTCTCTCTCTCTCTCTCTCTCTCTCTTTCTCTCTAGCTCTTTCTTCCAAGGTTCTATATGGCCAATACATGTAAATTATATTTATTTTAAATAAGAGGTATGAAAAAAAAAGGGGAGGGCCTGGAATTAAGAGCCATCACTGATGAAAGCAAATGTTGACATTAACCTAATATGATCACATGTTAAAGAAATAAGAAATGCTTACCCAAAATATCACTGTGGCTCCTGAGAAAATATACCATGGAATACGACTACATAGGGGCATATAAGGTTCCATCTCCTGTAATTTTGAAGGAAGCACAGCAAAATTTAAAATCCTCTCAAAGAGAATACCCCAGGTATTAGTTAAAATCCTAAAGACAAATTAAAGCAGAAACCTCCCAAGCAGGTACACTATAGTCATGTAAAGCTACATTCTAGCAATGATTCCTTCTCTTCAAGCAGAAATCTTTGGGCATCCTCGATGATGTAATACCTTAACACTTGACATGAGAACACTGTTTCCTGAGGGCTCAATTGGAGTGGTATTCAGGGCCAGGGAGAAACAAAAGAAAGTCAAAACCTGACTAAGTGGACATGCTTTACTAATGTTGCAATTTTATTTTAATGAATTGCTCTACATGGCATTAAATAGTATCCCTTCTTTATATTTACAGGATACATTCTGTTTTACCACACAATCTGAAAACCCAGCCTTTCCCACCTTCAGGCTTTTACGCCATTAGTGGAAAATAGTAATTAAATCAGCTAATAATCTTTGCTTCATCAAGATGCAATTAGATCCTACCCAAAAGAAGACTGCCATACAACCAAAAATAGCTGTCAACACAAATCTTAATCATGTACTTCTTTCTAACACTGTGTATAAGATTTCACATTTTAAGGATTTTCGGGGTTGAATAATACAATAATACAAATCTCAACAGGCAGAGAAGGCTGTCTAAGAGCTCTACAGAACCCCAGAATGTGTGTGTTCATGTGCAACATGTGTGCTTGTGTCCATATGCTTGTAGCCAACATATGTGTGTGTGCTCATGCATATGTGCATGTTCCCAATGCAGTCTCAAATGTCAGAGCTCTGGTTGTGTGTATAACCACTGAAAAAAGCTGTGCAAGTCAAACAACTCTGCCTCTCAACTTCAAAACCATCAAAGCTACATAAAGTGGTAATTCACAGTGAATCCTAATACATATTGCATCTCACCTGGTTTCAAACATGAGCATTTAATTCTTTTATTTAATTTTTGGCAAAGCCAATAGGTATGCTTTTCTTTTTTATCTCATGGATTAGGGCTAGATATATATATAATGTTATTATAATATCAACTTCTCTTTTAACATATTTTCTTCATTTCAAACTGCCACCCAAGACGTTGATGTATTTTCTGAGGTTATTTTTCTTCCTTATTCAAATTTTGAATTATTTGTTTGTGATTTTTCAAGGCAATGTAATAAATGCTTAATCAATGCTTAAATGTAAAAAGAATTTTGAGTAATAAACTGCAAGAATAGTGTTCTGAACAAAGTAAGTTTACTAGAGATATTGGCTTTGAGACATATATTTTATTCCCTTTAATTATATCAGGTAACACAGTGACTATAGATTATGGAAAAGTAGGGGCTCTAAGAATATGTGGCCCAGTTTCTGGATTTTGGAAGGCAAAGCTTTTTCAGTTTACACATTTTAAAATATGAGAATCAAAAAAGTCAAATGATTCAGTTAAGAATATACAGTCAATTTGTCAGGTAAGCATACTAAAATTGAGATCCCCCCTACACCCCTACTCAGAGCCCAGTGCAATGACCTACCCATTATAACCAATTAAAAATGAGTATGTGAAGAAAATTTGCTCTAATAACATCTTAATACAAATATTATTTTAATTTTTGCATATTAACTTACTATCACTTTCATGTCTACTTATTTACATATAAAGTCCACAGTAATAATATATCCTGTTTTTTTCACTTAGAATTTAAACTATATATTTCATGATAGGATGCCTAGGATTTACTTCAAAATAATCTAGTGGTAAGGGGGAGTGGGAATATAAATGAAACAAGAGTGGCCATGAATTACTAATTATAGAAGCTGGATGATAGTTTTATGAGGTTCATTAAATTGTTCTATTTTTGCATGTGTTTAAAAGTTTTCATATACAGGTATGCCCCATTTTATTACACTTTCCTTTATTGTGCTTTGCAGATACTGAGTTTTTTACAATTTGAAGATTTGTGGCCACCCTGCATAGAGCAAGTCTATTAGTGCCATTTCTCCAACAGCATATGCTTACTTTGTGTCTCTCTCACATTTTAATTAAGGTATATACATTATTTTTCAGGCATACTGTTATTGCACATACACTACAGTGCAGTGTAAACATAACTTATATGCACTAGGAAACCAAAATATTTGTGTAACACATTTTATTGTGATATTCACTTTACTGTGGTGGTGTAGAACCAAACCCGTAATATTTCCCAGGTATGCCTGTAGATAGATACAGAAATATATACTTTTACATATATATGTACATATGCATCATATATACATATATGTATATACTTGTTTTTTTTCAGAAACAAGTCAAGAAGTTTATATAATTGATATGTTGGGAGAGATTTTACAGGCAAATTAAAATATGCACCATTATTTGAGAGAGAAACTATAGCAGCGTGTTCATTGAGATAATCTTTGTTTCCTAAGCTACCTTAGTCACTTCATTCATTTTCCTGTGTTTACACATAGCTTCAAATTCAGGTCTCAGCTGAAGCTGCTGCTGTTCCTCTTCAAAGTCCACCATGTCCCACTCATATTCCAGTCTGGCTTGTCGCTGTTTCCAAAATTCCAAAAACAATGTGACTATAGGCAAAGAAATATATAAAAACAAACAATTAATAAAGGGAGAGATAAAAATAAGAAAATAAAGTTCATTTTTTCCATTTTTCTATTTTTTAATCATTTTCATTGTATTGTGATTCATATTTTTCAAGTAGCTGTTCTGTCATTGCTATGCTTGATGATAAAATTACAAAATTATTAAGGTTGGCATAATAATATGTAATAATATATATATTATTTATTTGTTATTCCCCCTACCCCCCATTGTTTTTGTGTTTGCTGTCTGCTTTCTGTGTCCATTCGCTATGTGTTCTTCTGTATCTGCTTGTCTTCTCTTTAGGCAGCACCAGGAACCAATCCTGGGACCTTCCGGAGTGGGAGAGAAGCACTCAATCTCTTGTACCACCTCAGCTTCCTGGTCTGCTACATCTCTTATTGTCTCTCCTCTGTGTCTCTTTTTGTTGTGTCATCATGCTGCGCCAGCTCTCCACGCAGGCCAGCACTCCTGCGCAGGTCAGCACTCCGTGGGGACCAGCACTCCTGCATGGGCCAGCTCGCCACTTGGGCCAGCTTGCCTTCACCAGGAGGCACCGTGAATCAAACCCTGGATGTCCTACATGGTAGACAGAAGCCCAATTGTTTGAGCCACATCCGCTTCCCTGTAATAATATTTTGAAATAACTCATTTATAGAAATTCAACTTAATTTCTTAAGGCAGTAATTTAAGCAAGTAAGTTTTTTCAGGCATATTACCCTCTTCATTCAGATAATTTGAGGTCATATTTAAAGCTTAACTTTTTACTACATACCTAGATTTTGGATCTTATGCTGAAAGCATTCAAGCAATTGTATGACTTTCCCAGGCTTAGGGAAATGTTATTTAAGAAGCATAGAAGCATATGTAAGGAAAACATAAGAGTCATTCCCCAACAAATCTTTCTCTACTTGTTTTATAAACTTTTAATTTAAGAATAACATATTCACAGAAAAGTGCATAAAACTTAAGTGTACAGCTCAAAGAATTTTCACAAAGTTAGCACCCCTATATAACCAGCACCCATATCAAGAAACAGAATATGACCAGTGCCCCAGAAGCCCACCTATAACTCTTCTAAGACATAAAGGTAACCAGTACCCTGGCTTCTAAGATTATAGGTTAGTTTGGCCTGTCTTTTAACTTTACATAAATGGTATCAAATAACACATAATTATTTTGTATCAAGCTCTTTTTTTTTGGCTCAACTTCATAAATTGCAGTCATGTTGTTTTGTGTAGTAAATGTTTATTCTCATTGCTCTAAAATATTCCTTTTATGAATAAACTACAACTTTGTTTATCTATTTTCTGATTGATAGACATATGAGTTGTTTCTGGTTTATTACCAATATTGCTGCTGTGATGCATACCTTTCTGTTGGGTATATATCTAGGAATCAAATACTAACACAATCAACATGGAACTTATATTAAATATTTAAGTAACAGCATGGAAGATAAAGCCTGCTTTGCAAGGTTTCAATATACATGGATTTCAGTTTCCACAAATTAAATAACACCAGTGCCCTCAAGCACATGACTCAAATTTCAGTTACCATGGTTTATCAACTGTGAGTAATTGCATAAAATACAAACTTTGCTGTTAATTCTGCAGTTCACAAATCACCAAATAAATAACAGATTTGCATCATAATCAGTGACCAATCATAACAAAGTTTGAAATTCTGAAGTAGAAATAAGAAAACTGGTTGACATAGTTTTTTTTTTTATTTTGTTTTGTTTTCTGAGGTAATGGGGCTGGGGACTGAACCCAGGACCTTGTATGTGGGAAGCCAGCGCTCAACCACTGAGCCACACTGGCTCCCCTGAGTTGGTGCCTGTGTTTGTTTTTTTTTTTTTGCTTTTAGGAGGCACCGGGAACAAAACCCGGGACCCTCTATGTGGGAAGCAGGGGCTTGAGATGTGGCTTGAGCCACATCTGCTCCCCAAGATGGGGTTTTTATTTATTTTTAATTAATTAATTAATTAATTTTTCAAGATGGGATTTTGACAGAAATTAAGGATGGTATAAAATAGTTGGCAAAAAAAGTGCTTAAGGAAAGAGAAAATATGGGTACTTAAAACAAATTTTTTTTTACCAGGGATCCTATGGATTTCTTGTGATTACTTCAGTCTATAGGAATCACGGATTCAGGCATTTCCTGAAAAGGATTTCTGAAAATAAAAGATACCCTTGGCTTGGGGCTTATAGATTGGGCCTGAATAGGATTTGACATTTTTTACATATAAGAAGGAATGCAGTTAGAATCCAAATAATCATTGAACAGATATTTGAATACATACCATATGCCTAGCACTGGAATTATAGAATTTATGCCATGCTAACTGCCTTAGAAAAGCATGTAATTCATGGTCTTTATGTAATGACATTGGCTTCTGAACAATTATCACGATGTACACTCAAAGTGCCTTAAAGTTAAGGACCATGGATGTACATATTTGAATCCTCACTGTCTAGAATAGTGCCTATTACAGGGTAGACACTTAGAAAATACTTCCTGAATTAGATCACAATGCAAAAAAATATTAAACTTCTGGAAAAAAACATGGGTGAACATTTTACATTATTTTGGAGTGGGGAAGATTTTCCTAAAAAAACATATGCAACAAAAAAAGTGGTAATGGAAAGTTTTATGATCTAGTTCCATATAAATTAAAACTTCTATCAACTATGGGCAAATTAAATGCAAATGACAAATTGAGAAAATATGTACAATTTGTGCATGAGACAAATGCTTACAATGTTTATTATATAAAAACATCTATGAATTATTATAAATGCCAAATACTTCAACAGGCTTGGAGATCAATGTTCAATAAATATTAGCAACATGTTCAATCTCACTTGCAATAAAATAAATGCAAATAAAAACCATAATGAGATAGCATTTCTCATCTATTAAATTGTAAATGACACACACACAAAAAGCTAATACCCAGGCTTTGCCAGAGTGTGGAAAACTCATAGAATGTTTATGGGACTATAAACTGGTACAACTCTTCTGTAGGGCTATTTGGAAATATATATTAAAGCCTTTAAATTGTAAATATAATTCCCCCCAGCCATTCACCAGCTGGGAATTTATTTGTAGAAGATAATTGTATAAATATAAAAGCATGTTTACCTCAGCGCTATTTATAATGGTAAAAATATTGGAAGTGACATAAATATCTATCAACAGAGAACTGGTTAAAGTATGATAAATTCATAAAATGCAATACTCTAGTCATAAATATACATGGACACACACACACATACACATACTCCCCTACATAGTCATTGATATCAAAGGAGTTCCATCACTCATTGTTTGTTGAATTAAAAAAAAAAAGGAGGCTCTAAAATCATGTATAATATTATGCTATTTATGTAAAATTATAGGTACACTCAGGCCACATACATAGACTGAAATATCCCAAGAAATGATCATCAAAATATTGACTCAATACCAGGATATTTTTAAAGCTTCTCTTTTCCCTTCTATATAATGCTTATATTTTTTATGATGGGTATGTATTTTCATACAAACAAACAAACAAGTTAAAAGAAAAGCATTTCCTACTTTTCACTACATGTCACAGTGTTTACTGTTTTCAGGCCCCACAACTTTGGACTACTATTTTTCCTTTAATCTGAAATTAATTTTTCCTCACACCTACTTTGCCAACTCATCCTTTGATTCAGCTCAATTGTTTATCAGAAGTTGTACTAAAACAAATATCCTTGAAGTTCTGTATTCATAGAACTTGGCTAAGATATTCAAAAGCCAAAGCCTAAATCAATTCACTGCTACCACAAACATTTCTGAAGGGATTAAATGATGGCAGCACCCTTCAAAATGTTTATTTTATAGTGTTGCTGGATGTTTCACATATGGTTGCGCCTTTATTTGCAATGAAATACAAGACTGGTTTTGGTGCACAATCTCTCTCAAAGGAAATAAATGAAAAATATCCTATTTACTATAATTTGTGCATCTATCATTCACATTTTTTTTTTTTCAAGTAATGACAGAGTCAGGATTTGTCAGCCTGATAATGAAGAGATGTCCACAAACCAACTTAACTAATTTGGTGGTGCTGGTGAATCCTTAGTATTTTCTTTATTCTCTGCTCTCTTCGAATTTACAGTTTTTCCTCCATAAAATTAGCTAGGCTGCTCCCTTCAAATCATAGCAGCCAAGCAGAAGTGTCAAAACCCCATAAATCTCTCTGCTTTGAACACAACCCATAAATTTTGGTAGTTTTTGGCCTGAATAAAGCTAACCTTGCCAAGTTTTGACAGTGCTTGTTAGAGATTTTTTTTTAAGTAGTAAGATAAGGACTATATTGGGATTTAGGATATATTTTTTAAGCAAGCTTTTAGGCCTCCCCTTGCTGAGTTACTCCTATAGAAAATATTTTCCTCACTGATGATAGAAAAGAATTCATGACACTTCTACTTATTTGAAACGAAAAAGGTGAAGTACTGAAGCATTTCCAAAATTAAGGGAAATTCCACTTTATTTGAAAGAATATTAATAAATGGAGCTGGAAACTAGAACTAAAACTTAAACACAAGGAATCTAGACTCAAAAAAATGACCTATTAGCCCTCAATTGTTTCTGATCTTTATTCCAAATTGTATACATGACTCAATATCTTCCAGAAATAGTTATGTTTGGTCTCTCCTTGAATTAAGTACTTATTGAGCCTGTTTTTCCCATGCACCTGGGAGGCAGTGTGAGCTGAAAACATTTGAAGCTTAAAAATTATACTGTTTGTGCTGGTTAGACTAATGTGTCAACTCTGCCAGGTAATTATGTCCAGGTGTTTGATGCAGCAAACTCTGGGCTAATTGTAATACAAGAACTTTCATAGACTTTGGTCACCTGAATTTACTAGGTGGATGGCTGATTACATCTGCATCAATCAAAGAGATTGCTGTCAGCAATGGGTGATGCTTTTATCCAATCAGTTACCTTAAAAAGGGAAGTGATTTCAACATTTGGAGAGAATTTCCCAGCTCATCTTTGGACAGCCAGCTTCTCCCAAAAACTCATCAAGGACCTTTCATTGGACTTTCATCGGAGCCCCTGGTTTGCAGCCTGCCTGCGAAAACTGTACTTGTGTATCCCCACGGTCACGTGAGAGACTCTTATAAAATCACATATTATTGACAGATATCTCCTGTTGATTCTGTTTCCCAAGAGAACCCTGACTAATACACTGTTCTTCGAGAAATGAATAGAAGTTTTAATAGAGATCTTTGAGGACCAAGATTTAGGCCACTTTCCATCAGTGTATTGATGCTAGTAAAGGCAAAGTGAATTACAGTCACCTTTAGTATATAAGAAATGTTATATACTATATATTATATAGAAGAGTCATATAACATCTGACACAGAGAAAGGGTTTAAATGGGCTGTACTCACCCCAAATTCCCATGAATATTGCGAAGAAAACTGTTGACTCATTATCAAATAAATGGGAGAACTGTAAAAATAAGAACATCACAAAGACCACTTAGTATTAAATGCACTAACAAAAGAGGAAAATTCCATGTCTTTTCAACATACCAGAGTGCATACATACCTTTGAGGCCAAACATGTAGTATTTAGTCTCCAATAATCACACACTATGTCACAGAGTGGGCACATGATAATCTGACCTCCAATTTCAGGGTCACAAATTTCAAGGCTGCAGGGGAAAGAGGAGTTATTTCAAAAGTGATATATGTTTGGGTAAAAAATCCAAAGCTGTTCCTATCAGAATTGTTTATACAGCTTCTCACATAGGGCCAGAAGGGACAATGAAGGAGCAATTCCTATAGTAGGTCAAGTCAGGCTTTGAGGTACAGAATCTTCAGAGACAATCATTAAAAATAGACTCTCCATAAAGACCAGTTGAGGGACAGCTGCTATATTTGGGTCTTTTCCATAGTGAACAACTAGTAGTCATAGAAATATCAAATTTTATGCTGCCATAAGCAAACATTCTAAAGAAAATACTAGAGAACTGATAATAATAGCTTCTGCTAGCATAAGATCTCTATTTGGGCAATTTAGTTACACTTACCTGCTTATGTTATTTTTCATTGATAATAAGCCATAAATAAAACAAGCTAAGCCAACCACAGCTGCAACGGTCAACATTTCTGTGTAAAATCCAAGAAAGACAAAATAGATGCCAATTTTTTCTCCATAATATCTCCTATAAAGAGGGTAAAATTAAAATCAGTCTGGAAGAATGGTATAGTCCAAAGAGCCCTGGTTTTTTTATTCAGACAGTTGTGGATTCTAATTTTGACTCCACTGCTTTCTAGCCATGCAATTTTGGAAAGTTATACTCTCTAAGCTTAATTTCATCATCCTAAAACATAGGAAGATGGCTATTTCATAGAACAGTTAGAAGGATTAAAAGAGGTAACACACATAATTAAGAAATCAATTGAGTAGAATTTAAGTTTTAATTTTGAAGTAATATGGTACTCTGAAGGGCTTCTAAATTTTAAAGATGGTTTAAATGTTTCTGAAATAAATTTCAGGATATTCTGCAATGGAACTCCTATTAATTTAGCACATCAAAATGGAATTTTGCTTTATTTCTTCTAAAAGTGAAGAAGGTACTCTGACTACATTAGGCAGGAATGGGTATATGTATATATTTCTATTTTTCTTCAAGTTTGGATTTCTGATGGACGCTTAGAGAATTGTGAGATAGGGAGCAGACTGAAAAATTGAAAACAATTGTTTAATAAAAGTTCCATAAAGTATACAGTTCAGCAACTGTCTTGCAAAGAGTTGAAAAGTGGCAGCATTAATTGGCATAGATGTTCAAATCTCATAATCAAGATTTTTTCTTTTTTTTAAAAAAACTGAGCCTCTTCCTCCACCCTTCATTTAAGAAGTCAGAGAATATAGGTATCTTTACCTCAGAGAGGCCTTATTTTATTTTTTTTTAAACCTGGTTAATCCTATCCTTTATTTATACAGCACTCAGCTCACCAAATCTATGAAACCTTTCCACAGTTCTGTAGGCATGTAACATTAATAGTCCCTAGTGACTTAATATTAAATTGCAATTTCCATATATGCACAAAAAGAAGACAACTCTGAATAAAGGGTATAAACTCCATTTCCTAACGAGACGATTATCGAATATTTTTACATGTTCAACATTAATTTCATTGAACCTACTCTATTCAATTTTCAAAAGTCCTTTCTAATTGAATGGGTGTCTTTCTCCTTGAACCATCTGTTTCATTATTTTCAATGATACTAAACACTTTTGCATTGTTGTTTTCCCTTCTGATTTCCAAAACCTTATAAACTTGAAGTTTAAATTCTAATTCCATCATATCCCCTTGATAATCTGCCATTCAAAACTTGCTTAATTCATTCACACTTGGAGTGAATTTGCCTAAATTAATTCCCAGTTTTCTAACTGAAAAAGCACAGTGATTACTGGAATATTGCATAACATCAAAATCTATCTATATCTATTATATACACAAAAAATTTTGATTTTGTAGAATTTGCTAATTATCATGTCTATTTTCATTTAATGTTTTTAAAAATTAGAGAATCAATCATTTTTAGAAGGTATGGCATCAATAATACCGTTATAGATTTAACTTAAAAGTTTTTCAGAAATTCATAAGGAAACTGGCTTAAAAAGCCACTTTTTTGAAGAACTATTTTTCTCTCATTTTCGCATTTCAATAATTTTATTTTTTGAGAATAGGAGATAAAATAATCCCTCAAAGAACTATAATTATTATTAAAAAGTTTATCAAAAAGAGAAATTTTCAGTGGAACGGGTGTAGCTCAGTGGTTGAGTGCATGCTTCATATGTACAAGGTCCTGGGTTCAATCCCCATTCCTTCTAAGTAAAAAAAGAAATTTTTAGATGAGATTTTTTATATGTGGAAGTGTGGGATTACTTTACTAAACTTTGGACTTGTGAAGTTTGTTTAACAATAAGACATTAAAAACACGAACAGATATATGCACACCAATGTTCATAGCAGCATTATTCACTATTGTCAAGAGTTGGAAATAGCCCAAATGTCTATCAACAGATGAATGGATAAGCAAACTCTGGTATATACATACAATGGAATATTACTCAACTGTAAGAAGGAATGCAGTATTAACACATGGGATAAAAATTGAACTATTTTTTAAGGTGATAAAAAGCAAGAGACAGGTATATATTGTGAAAAATTTGATTTTTACCCACAATAAAAAAAAAAAAAAAAAAAAGCAAGAGACATATAGTTTTGTATTATGGTCAACAGTGTATAGGTAATTGAAAAAACATTTAAGATGTTAACTTAAACTATCTTATTATTCAAAATAAAGAAAATGAGAGAAATTCAATAATATGAGAGACTCCATCAAGACTCAGTGGTATGCATGAGTGTTTTGTAAACACATAGCTTCTATAATTAAAAAATATATATAAGGAGAATCTTTTCTTTTAAGTATTCATTTTTTTTAGTAAAAATTTGCCTTGTATTTGCACATCTATGGCATTTTTAAACTTGTCCATATTACTTATTAGACTTTGAATTCATCTGGGACCCCATGGCATCTAAAATACAAGAGATTCAGTAATATTGGTTCTGAACTATTGTGTGAAGGGAATGATCTTTTATTTTGTATACCTAAGACTTAGGATTTAGCCTGAGACTTGGTAAATAATCAAAGCAATGATTATAGTATTGGATTGAATACAAGCTTGAGGAATAAATGAATAAATGCAAACATTTGGGTCTAAAGGGATTAGTTTTTATAGTGAAGTCATCATCTGAAAGACTTAGCTATTATATTACCTTGGAATTGTAATTGCACTATTATATTCATTATCAATGTATTTATTCTAAGATATTTTCATACAACAGGATATCACTTTTATTTCTAATTAAAAAGATGTCCAAAATAGGTGATACCAAAGGAAATCTTACATGGAGCTGTTAAATTGGAAAGAAAACATGGGCTTAGAAGAATGATATGTCAATGATGGCAACCTTGGTATTTCCATTTTCCCTGAACAATATAATCTAACATGAGAAAAATGGTCAATGTCTAAAGGGCAGAAAATGATTTGCCAATATTTGGACACAGAACTGAAGATTAGTGTAGAGATAATATGAAATATGTGAAATCTCTGAATTTGGATTTCTATATTGTAAATCCCTTTCTAGGTACCTCAAATCATGCTAGATGTCTTCCTTTCCTTTATCTTTCCATATTCAATCATCTACTGGGTCTAGTAAGTATTCTTTCTTAGCCCAGTGGTTATGCACTTGTTCTCTTAGCCTGGGATATTCTTATATAACTTTTTTACCTAGTAACCTGCTATTTATATTTCAAGACATACCTCAAGAATAAGTGCAGTGAAGCTTTCTCTAGGTTGTCATAAAGGTAGGTGATTTTTCCTCTGTGTTCTGTTGTTTTGTGAATATCACTCTGCAGTAAGTATTATGCATTTGTGTGGCTCCCTGTGACTTTTCCATTTATCATGGTTATTTTTGTAGCCTGAGCCCCTTGTCAGACATAAAGCAATGCTTATTAAAAGAATGTGTGCATGATAATTATGCATCTATTGAAAAATCTTTCCTTTTAAGGATAGGTTTATATTTATCAAATATCTCCCCCAAAACCTTTACTGAAAACCATAAAATCAACAAGGAGAAGAAATAATATCACTTATGATACAGGCCTTCAGCATCATAACAGAGACCACCATAATCTTCACCTACTCCCTCTTGCTGCTACAGACCTGAGGTACAGAAAGCAGAGTAAAAGATGCTTAAGAGGTTCCAGAAAAATACAGATGAAATAATCCAGAAAAAGCAAACCTAACTAAATGCTACAATTTGGAACACAGAAGCTGGTAATTCGCAGCACTGGCTATAAGGAAGGGATCCGGAAATGAGTGAGACTTGCAATTGCTGCCTCACAGAAGAAATGTTTCTAGGGAAGAATCAGATATAAAGAGAAGGTTGTACTCCTTGGAAATGTGGCAGAAAAAGAAAGAAGAAAATAAGAGGGGTTAATTAAAGATCCTGCAGAAATGAAAGAGAAACAGGACATGCTACTGCCCGCCATTATCCATAAAAGAAACTGAGTGGAAGAAAAAAGTACTGACAGAAGAGGGCACCCTCACACTAGAAACTGTTCTCAAATTGACTATAAATAGAAAAAAGCAGACCACATCCACAAAAGCTTATAAAACAAACAAACAAACAAAAAAAAAAACGTGAAACAAATTTCTTCACACAATTAAAATTCTCCTCCCAATAGAACATGGTATTGAAGAATACTGTAAAAAGCACTAAATGCTGAATTAAATGTTCTCAAATAAACATTCGCAGATATGAAAAAAGAAGAAATATAAAAACTAAGAAGAGAAATGGGCAAAACACAGGAAGAAATAAAACAAGAGTGAACTGAACTCCAGAAAGAAATAGAAGAAAAATACAAATCATAGTGGATCGTATCAGAAATGAAGCCTAAATTATGCAGTATCCAAGAGAAAATAGATTATAATAAGTGAGAACCTAATAAAAGGCATCAAAGAAACAGGAAAATTACCAAAAGAATGAAAATGAAATAAAGAATGAAGCAAAAAGGATCACAAGAAACTAAAATGAACACAGGCAAAAGAGGCCAAACATACATATAATTGTATGAGAACTAATACTTAAAATTATAATCCAAGAAAACTTCCCAGGAAGAGTTCTGGGAAGATAGCAGTGTCGTTACCGGAAGGGTTCACCTCTCTTCCAAACAAGAGGAAAGGCAAGTGGAAAGTGTCCAAAACAACTGTGCTGGGGATCTGAAGACCAAGGGAGTGCTGTGCAACATCACTTACTATTGGTGGGTTTGTAGAATGGTACATGTGCTGTGGAAGACTGTTTGGCATTTCCTCAGGAAGCTAAATATAGAACAATCATATGATCTGGCAAACCCACTACTAGGTATGTATTAGAAGACCTGAAAGAAGGGACATGGACATTTTCACACCGATGATCACAGCAGCACTATTCACAATTGTCAAAAGATGGAAACAATCCAAGTGCCCATCAATCAATGCATGGATAAACAAAATGTGGTATATACATACAATGGAATATTATTCAGCCATAAAATGGAACAAAGTCATGATGTATACAAGAACAGGGATGAAACTTGAGGACATTATATTGAATGGAAGAAGCCAGACACAAAAAGACAAATGATCTCAATAATATGAACTAATTACAATGAGCAAACTCATGGAGTTAAAAGCTAGAAAATAGGTCACCAGAAGATAGAATAAGGGTAGAGAATGATGACCTGATGCTTTATTTGTGCAAAACTTGTAATAAGCTTGATTGTAAATGTTTGGAAATGGATAGAGGTAACAGTAGCACATTACAATGAGTAATTAACAGTGCTGATATATGGGTGTGATTGTGGTTGAAAAGGAAAGTTTAGGGTTATGTATATTACTGGAAGGAAAGCTAGAGGTTGAAACATGGTACTGTATAGCATAATGAACCCTATTGTGGATGATGAATGTTGGTCAATAGTACAAATATAAGAACGTTCTTCCATGAATCAGAACAAATGTATGTAAATAATACAAGATGTTAACAACAGGGTGGTATAGGGGCCAAAATATAGCTAAAGCAAACTATGGACTGTAGTGAATAGTAATATATTAATTATTTCCCATCGATTATAAAATTTTAAAAATCATGTTAAGTGAAAGAAACCAGGCACAAAGTACTACATATAGTTTGACTCCATTTGTATAAATGTAAATATAAATAAATTTACAGAGATGGAAATAGATTAGTGGTTATATACAGCAGGGGAAGGATAGAGGGATTGAGAGGTAACTGTTAAGGGATAGGGATTTTTTTTTTTTTTTTGAGTAACAAAAATACTCCAAAATTGAATACATACATAATTGAATACATAACTCTTTGATTATATCCAAAACCACTGAATGTACAGTTTAGATGGATTGTACGGTATGTAAGTATATCTCAACAAAATTGCCTTAAAAATAGAAAAAAGAAAGAAAAAGAAAAGAAAACTTTCCAGAAATAATAATAAAAAAAAAAAGAAACAAGCGAACAAAAAAAACAGAGGCTAAACATTGAAAGGATCCACTGGGTACCAGGAAAACTGACTGAACAATCAACTCCAAGATAAAATGTAGTATTACAATCAGACTTTAAAACAAACAAAGAAAATTCTCATAACTTCCTGGCAAAATAATAAAATAATGTACACCAGCAAAAGAATTATATTGGTATTAGATTTCAAAAATAGCATACAAAGCAAGACAACAGTGAAGAATCATAAGCAAAGAATTATAAGCAAAGAATAAAACAAGTTTATATTCTGCCAAGCTATCATTCAAGTATCAAGGCCATAAAAAACACAGTTTTGATCATGTAAGGCATCAAGGAATATTGTGCTAAGTGCTTTTCCTGAGAAATTTTTAAGGTATGACTGGAGAAACTTCCATAAAATGATTGTTGGTCAGCATTTCTTATATTTATTTGTAGAGCTAAGACTAAAACAATGGTTGGAACCTACATAAAAAAAAATGTCTATGACAAATATATATCTGACAAAGTAAAAAAAAATGCAAATTAAAAAAAAAAGGAGGTAAAGGAAGAGAGAAAAAAAGAAAAGTAGAACAATTTCTAGACTACTGTAATGGTAATAGGGGTTAAGTAGACAACAGTATTTAAAATTGAAAGACCAGCTATTCCAGGAAGATGGTATTGGAGTAGGCAGGAAGAGCTTAGCTTTCTCACAAAAAAAAAAAAAAAAAATGGAGAAAGCACCAAAAGTTGTCTAAGGGACTTGCTTTGGGGGTCACCAGACCAGGACAGTGCTGTGCAACCCCCAGGAGGGCAAGGGATAGAGAGATGAAGAAAGAAAACTGAGTTGCTAAACCCCGTGGCAGGCAGAAAGGTCACCCATCACCCATTCTCATGGTGTGCAGCCTTGATAAAACCTGTGGCTCACTGCAGCTACCTGAGAAGGGAACAGAATCTTCCTCCCTAGGAAATGGGAGGGTGCAGCGGAGGGAGGAAAGTAGTTTCCCTACAGTGAATTTGTCCAGCAGAGCGTGCTTTGAATCTAGGCTCTTGCCAGACCAGAAACACAGGCAAATTAAGATTGAATGAAACACCTCTGTGGAAAGGTTCACCTGTGACTGAAATTTGCTGGTAGGCAGGAAAACTGCAAGGAGAAAAACTACTTTTAGACCTATCTTAACCCGAATTCCTGGGAGAAAATCTGTGCCCCATTAGTGAGTCCTGGCCTGATTTTATTTTTAATTTATTGAAGTATATCACTCATACATGAACATACATAAACAATAAGCGTATAGTAATAGTTGTGAACTTACAAAACAAACATACATAACACCACACAGGGCTCTCATACCTTACCCTACCACCAATACCTTGCATTGTTGTTAAACATTTTTAACTAATGATTAAAGAGCATCCTTAAGATATTACTATTAACCAAAGTATTTTCCCCCAACCCAACCTATTATTATTATTTTTTATATCATTTATACATGAACATACATAAACAATAAGTGTATAGGAAAAGTTGTAAACTTTCAAAGCAAACATTCATAACATCATAGAGAGGTCACATACATCAACTTTCCACCAAACACCTTGCATTATCGTGAGACATTTGTTATAAATTATGAAAGAATATTGTCAAAATCTTACTACTAATTATAGTCCTTATCTTACATTTGGTGTATTTTCCCCTCAACCCACCCTATTATTATTTTTTAAATATATTTTTATGACAGAAGTTGTAAGCTTACAAAACAATCGTGCACATGTGCTGAATTCCCAAACAACACCCCTCTATCAGCACACCACACTCAGTGGAATATTTGTTACAGATTATGAGATATATCATCTGATTATTACCAGGTCCATAGTGTACATCTGGCACACATTTGCCATACTCCCCCATTATCAACACAGCACATCTTTGGCATAGATGCAAGAATATTACATCATTACTGTTAACCACATTCCATAGGTCTCTCCAGTTGTATTTTTCCCATGCTTCTCCACATTGCCACCATCATACAATACTGATGCACATCTGCTCTAGCTCACAACAGACACTCTTGCATCTGTACCATCAACCACTATTTTCATCCACCTCTGGGTTTACTATGCCATTCAGTCCCTAGTTTATTCTCTAGATTTCTTTCAATTGGCATTTACATCCCTAGACTACCATTTTCAGCCACATACCCATTTATAAACCAGCTGTTACTCACTATAATGTGTTACCATCAACTCTGTACATTTCCACACTTTTACAGTAAAGCTAATTAAAAGTTCTACACACATTAGATGTCAGTAGTTCATCTCAGTCTTCCTCTTATCTCCTTTAAGAATCTACCACCTACCACCAGGTTGTGAAGATATTTTCCTACATTTTCTTCTAGAAGCTTTACGGTTCTTGCTTTTATATTTAGGTATTTGATTAATTTCGAGTTAATTTTTGTATAGGGTGTGAGATAGGGGTCCTCTTTCCTTTTTTTTGCTATGGAATCCAATTTTCTCAGCACCATTTTTTGAATGGATTGTTCTGCCTGAGCTGGGTAGGTTTGACAGGCTAGTCAAAAATCACTTGACCATAGATGTGAGGGTCTGTTTTTAACCATCAGTTCAGTTCCATTGGTTTATGTGTCTGTTTTTATGCCAGTACCATGCTATTTTTATCACTGTAGCTAGGCAATACGACTTAAAGTCTAGAAATGAGAGTCCTCTTTTTAAGATGTTTCTGGCTACTAAGGCCCCTTTACCCTTCCAAATAAATTTGATAATCATGTTTTCCATTTATTTAAAAAATGTTGGTGGAATTTTTATTGAGATTGCATTGAATCTGTATATCAATTTGCATAGAATTGACATCTTAATGATATTTCATCTTTTAGTCCATGAGCATGGAATGTTCTTCCAATTATTTAGGTCTTTTTTAAAATTTCTTTTAACAATGAGATGTAGTTTTCTGAATACAGGTGCTTTAAATCATTGGTTAAGTTTATTCCTGAATATTTGGGTTTTATCTGTCATATTTTATTTTCACCACACTTTTGACAATTTTACTTTTATTGATATAATCTTCATTTCTAGACTCTCTTCCAGGCCTCTCTCTCTCTCCTGTCTTTTCTTTTCATGTTGTAGCACATCCTTTAGTATTTCCTGCAATGCAGGTCTCTTGGTTACTAACTCTCTCAGTTTCTGTTTATCTGTGAATATTCTAAACATGCCCTCATTTTTGAAAGACAATATTGCTGGATAAAAGATTCTTGGCTGGAAGCTTTTCTCTTGCAGTATCTTAAATATATCATACCACTGTCTTCTTGCCTCCATGATTTCTGATGAGAAATCAGCACTTACTCTTATTGGGTATCTCTTTCACATTATGCATTGTTTTTCTCTTGCTGCTCTCAGAATTCTCTCTTTGCCTTTGGCATTTGACATTCTGATTAGTATGTGTCTCGGAGTTGGTCTATTAGAATTTTTTCAGATGGGAGTGCATTGTGCTTCTTGGACATGGATATCTATGTCCTTCAATAGGATTGAGAAATTTTCAACCGTTATTTCTTCAAATATTCCTTCTGCCCCTTTTCCCTTCTCTTCTCCTTCTGGGACATCCATGACATGTATATTTGCATGTCTCTTGCTGTCCTTTTGTTCCCTGAGATCTTGTTCAAGTTTTTCCAATCTTTTCTTCATCTGTTATTTTGTATGTTCACTTTTGGAGGCCATTTCTTCAAGCTCACCAATTCTTTCTTCTGCCTCTTTAAATCTGCTATTATATTATTCCAGTGTATTTTTTATTTCATTTATTGCACCTTTCATTCCCATAAAATCTGCTATTTTTTTATGTATACTTTTAAATTCTTGTTTGTACTCTTCCAATGTCTTCTTAATATCCTTAATTTCTTTAGCCATCTCATTGAATTTGTTAAGGAGGTTTGTTTGAACATCTATGATTAGTTGTCTCAACTCCTTTATGTCATCTGGAGGCTTATCTTGTTCCTTTAACTGGGCCATATCTTCCTGTTTCTTGGTGTGGACTGTAATTTTTTGTTGGTGTCTTGGCATCTGGCTTACCAGAGTATTTATTCTGGGTGCAGTTTTTCTCTTTAGTTTAGGGCTTCCTGCCCTTTTCCTTTGCTGGTTGTGTAGTAGGAGCCAAGGATGAAGTTGTTGCTATAAGCTGTGGAGGCTCAAGTTATCCTTATTGCCCCAAGGACCAATGACGCTTCTCCCAACTTTCTCCTTTGCCAGGGAAAGGGACAGAGCCACAGCTGTGTGGAATAATCCAACTCATGCATGCCTAGACTGTAGTTGCCCAGAGAGATTGATGAAGCTTCATGTCCCTTTCTCCCCTGCCCGAGGCAGGGATGGAGCTGCAGGTGTGGGCAGCAATCTATGCAATGTAGGCCCAAGATGACTACAGTTGTCCCGGTAGACTTCTGATTATTCAGTCTGTGCCAGCTAAATGTACCTGCAGTTACTGGATAGGCTAGTGCAGGGCCCGTCAGCTTCTTCCCTGCTAGAGGTGGGGCTAAAGCCTAGGCCGTGGCTGCAGGTCAATCTGGGTGAAAGAAACCGGTCTCTACCATCACTCTGATTTTCAGTCAGCCCAGGTTCCCCTCATGCTGGGGGTGGAGTCAAAATGGCGGCTACCGGCCTCCTTCTGCCTTGGACAGGCTCAAACTTTAGCTGTTCTTAGGGTTATACTTTAGCCAGCTGAATTTACTTATCAGTAGCTGAAATTGGTGGCCAGCTGTCTCTTCCTCCCCTGTTTTTGGAGAACAGAGCTTCCAATTCCTGTCACAGAATAGCTCCTGGGGTGGCTTGTCCCTCCTGTGGAGGATGGGCACTGGCCTCCATGGCGTGGAGTGCTCTACTTAAGAATCTTCTCTGCATATGGGCAGTCTCCTCCTTCCATTCTTTCAAGGATGTTGCACGATGCACTTCTGGTCTCCTGGAGCCCCCAAGCAAGTGCTCCAGATAGCTCTGGGTGATCACCAACTGCCCAGTAGCAGGAGCTGATTCTCGGAGTTCTTTACCCTGCGGCCATCTTGCTGGTTGTTCCCTCGCCTGATTTTGATAACTTAAGCTGGGCAATTTTAAAGACTCAGAATAAGTTGAACCAGAAATCAAGAAGGGCCATGAAAAAAAAAAAACACTAGGCACAAGAGAGAAACTGGCCATCAGAGTAAATTCATCAATATATTTCAGATGCCTAGACCTCAGCAAAAAAATTATAAACCATACTAGGAAACAAGAGGAGATGACCCAGCCAAAGGAACAAACCAAATATTCTAATGAGATACAGGGTTTAGGACAACTAATCAATGATTATCACACATATCTCCCAGATATGCAAAGATCTTTCAACACAAGAAGATTAATTAGTGTAATAAGCCACATTAATAAATTGAAGAAGAAATATCACATGATTCTCTCCATTGAGGCAGAAAAGGCATTTGACAAAACAAGGCCACCTTTCCTGATAAAAGCACTCCAAAAGGAGGAATAGAATGCAGTTTTCTCAATATCCTAAAGTGTATATATTAAAAACCTACAGCTATCATTGTACTTAACAGTGAAAGACTGAAAGCATTCTTGCTGAGATCAGGAACAAGAAAAGGATGTCCACTGTCACCACTGTTATTCAATATTGTGCTAGAAGCTCTAGCTAGAGCAATTAGGCTAGATAAAGTAATAAAAGGCAACCATATAGGAAAGGAAGAAGTAAAACTTTCGCAATTTGCAGATGATATGAAAAATCCACAACAAAGCTACTGGAACTAATAGACAAGTTCAGAAAGTGGTGGGTTCAAGATTTATATGCAAAAATCAGTAGTATTTCAATACACTATTGATGAGCAATCTGAGGAGGAAATCAGAATAAAAATTCATTTGTAATAGTAATGAAAAGAATAAAATATTTAGGAATAAACTTAACCAAGGACATAAATGACGTTTTTTCAGAAAACTACAAAAACTTTGCTAAAAGAAACCAAAGATTTAAATAAGTGGAAGAACATTCCATGTTCATGGACTGGAAGGCTCAATATCATTAAGATGTCAATTACACCCAAACTGATTTATAGATTGAAGGCAATCCTAATAAAAATCCCAATAACCTTTTTTGCATAAATGAAAAATCCAAAAATCAAATTTATTTGGAAGGGTAAGGCACCCTGAATAGCCAAAAATATCTTAAAAAAGAAGAAAGAAGTTGGAGTACTCTCACTTCCTGACTTTAATGAATATTACTTAGCTATCGTGGTAAAAACAGCATGTTACTGGCAAAAAGATTGATTGACCAATGGAACTGAATTAAGAACTCAGAAACAGACCCTCATATCTACGGTCTGGTGATTTTTGACAAGGCTGTTAAGCCCACCCAGATGGGCCAGAACAGTCTATTCAACAAATGGTGCTGGGAGAACTGAATAGCATATCCAAAAGAAAGAAAGAGGACCCCTATCTCACACCTTATATAAAAATTAACTCAAAATGGACCAAGGTCCTAAATATAAAAGCTACAACTATAAAACTCCTAGAAATAAATGTAGGAAAATATCTTCAAGATCTGTGGTAGGTGGTAGTTTCTTAAACCTTATACCCAAAGCATGAGCAACAAAAGAAAAATAGATAAATGCGACCTCCTGAAAATTAAACAGTTTTGCTCTTCAGAATGCTTTGTCAAGAAAGTAAAAAGGCAGCTGACTCAATGGGAGAAAATATTTGGAAACCACATATCCAATAAGGGTTTGTTATCCATGTTATATAAAGAGATTACACAACTCAACGATAAAAAGACAAGCAAACCAATTAAAAAATGGGCAAGAAGTGAATAGATATCTCTCCAGAGAGGAAATACAAATGGTCCAAAAGCACATGAAAAAATGTTCAACATAATTTTTATTAGGGAAATGCAGATCAAAACTATGAGATACCATCTCACACCTTATAGAATGGTCATTAATAAAACAAAACAAAACAGAAAACTACAAGTGCTGAGAAAAATGTGGAGAAACAGGAACACTCCTTCACTGTTGGTGGGAATGTAAAATGGTGCAGCTTCTGTGGAAGACAGTTTGGCAGTACCTCAAGAAGCTGAATATAGAACTGCTGTATAATCCAGCAATCCTATTTCTAGGAATATATTCATTAGAACTGAAAGCAAGGAGGCAAACTGACATTTGCACACCAATGTTCATAGCAGCATTATTCACAATTACTAAAATACGGAACCAGCCCAAGTGTCCATCAAACAGTGAATGGATAAACAGATAAACAAAATGTGGTATATAAACACAATGGCATACTATTCAGATGTAAGAAAAATTGAAATTGGGCTGCATATGATAACATGGAAGATCCTAGAGAAAGTATGTTTAGTTGAAATAAGCCAGACACGAAAGGATAAATATTGTTATGGTGTCACTAATATGAATAATTATGATGAGCAAACTTAGGGAGGTGAACTCTAGAGTATAGGTTACTAGGATAAATAGAATGTGGATTGAGAACTGGAGCTGATACTTAATGTGTGTAGCATTATTAATAAGGTTAATTGTAAAGTGGAAATGAATAGAGTTGAGAGTAATACACTACAGTGAATATAACTAACACTACTGATTTATAAATGTGATTGTGGCTGAAGAGGGTAGTCTGTGGACATAAATGTCAACTGAAAGGAAACTAGAGAATAATCTAGCAAATGTATAACATAGTGATTTTGGTAGGGGATGAAGATTGTGGTTAATAGTATAAATATAAGAATGCTTTTCTTTTATGAAGTATTAGCAATATGGTGATACACGGGAAAATTACAACCAATGGAACTTATGGATGATAGTTAACAGTAATATTGTAATATTTTGCAGCAGAAGATATTTTTTCATTACTAAGGGATAACAATAGGTGGGTATAAGGGCGTACATAATTTTTCCTTCTTGAGTAATGAAAACATTCTAAAATTGACTGAGGTAATGACAGCACAACTCTGTGATGAAAATGAAAGCCATTGATTATATACTTTGAATGGACTATATAAAGAATGGGACTGCATAACACAGGGAATCCAGTGGTGGATGATGAACTGTGGTTAACAGGATAAGTATGAGAATGTTTTCTCCTGAATGATAACAAATATATACTAATATAGGTTGTTAATAATTGGGTGGGTTGGAGGAAAATACACCAAATATAAGATATGGATATAGTTAGTAGTAATATTTGACGATGCTCTTTCATAGTTTGTAACAAATGTTTCACAACATTGCAAGGTGTTGGTGGTGGGAAGATGTATGAGAGCCTTGCATGATAATATGCATGCTTATTTTGTAAATTCACAAATTTTACTATACATTTATAGTTTATATATGCTCATATATGAATGGTATACTTCAATAAAATCTTATTAAAAAATTGAAAGACCAGATAGTAAAAGGTCAAGTAAAAAAACAAAGGAATTAAGAGGATCATAAAGACTGTATAACAGAAACATAAATCTTCCTAAATAGCAAAATAAACTTTTTTAAAAAGTAAAAAAGACATCACACCGATAAATAAGTCCAGTGAATAAATAAAATTGTGATTACTATGCAAAATAGTATGGTCAAATTGAGACCAAACATATAAGTAATATTAATTAATAATTCCTGAATTATAATCTCTTTTAGGCAGCCTGACTCATTCTAGTGTATGTAAAGGTGAACAGGTTTAACTTACCTACCGTATTAGTCAGCCAAAGGGGTGCTAATGTGAAATAATACCAAAAATGGGTTGGTCTTTATAAAGGGCATTTATTTGGGGTAGAAGTCCACAGATACCAGGCCATAAAGTGTTAAGTTTCTTCTCTCACCAGTCCATTGCCATGTGTTAGAGCAAGACAGCTGCTGGCGTTTGCCAGGGTTCAGGCTTCTTGGGTTCCTCTCTTCCCAGAGCTGCGTTTCTCTCTGGGCTTAGCTCCTGTTTCCTCCACAAGGTCAGCTGTAGAGGATCAGGCAAACGGCTTGCTTCTCTTCTCCTGGGGCCTTGTTTCCAACATCAAAGCTGCTTTTCAAAAGACTGCTTCAACTCTGTTCTTTGCTTTGCCTTTTATATTCAATTCCCCACCCACCAAGGAGTGGGGCTTAACGCCCTACTGACGTGGCCCAGTCAATGCCCTAATCATAACTTAATCATGCCCAGATTAACAGATCAGTTTACAAGCATGATCCAATTATATTTTTGGAATTCATAATTACATCAAACTGCCAAACGGCCACACCTACTAACTCATAAAGTAAAACCCAACTCTACCATATAAACAAGGGATACCGAAAGTACAGTGATTTCAAAAGGCTACAAAGTAAGGAATGGACAAAGATTTAACATCCAAACGGAAACAATAAGAACACAGGATGAGGATTAATCCATTAAAATATACAAGTACTAGTTAAGCATAATTGAAGAAAAGAGAGAGAGAGATAAGTAAAAGAAAAAAAGAACAAAAATTTTTTTTAAAAAAGAAAAAAGAGAAAGCACAAATTCACAAATTAAGAAATGGCAAGACACAACTAACTCTTGATACAGAGAGAACAATAACAACAAAATCACAAACAACTGCTTTGTATGCTCCATGAAAATTAATTTAGAATCCTAGATCAATCAAATATTAGCTAGAAAAATAGTTACCAAGACGTATCATAGTAGAAAGAGAAAGAAAATAAAGAAAATAAAATAAAGAAAATTTATTTATGGAACTACTATAATACCAGACTCATATGGTTTCACAGGGGAATCTACCATACCTTTGAAGCCCAGATAGCCTCAATGCTGCAAACTTTATTTCAGAAAATAGAAAATGAAGGAAAACTCCCAAATTATTGATACCTAATAAAGGTAGTTCAAAAAATAATTCTCACAAATGTCACGATTATTGATATAAAAAACATTCTGAATACAATATTAGCAAACACATTCCAGTATACCATGATCAAGTAGGGTTAGAATGCACAAATTGTCAATATTAGGAAATCATTAATATAATCCTCCAAATGAGTAGGCAGTAGGAGAAAAATTACATTTTTTATCTCCACAGAGGTTGAAAAAACTACTGAGAAAATTCAATAGACATTCCTAATAAAAAAAAAACAAAACAAACAACTCTTTAATAAATAGGAATGGTTAGATACCACCTTAAAATAATAAAAATATATGTACCTCAATCCTAACTTTCCACTATTATTTACATACACACATTGTTCTGGAGTTGTGAGCCATGAAATTAAACAAGAGCAAGTAGTAAGACTTGGGAATAAATAAAATATATCTACCTAAAGATGACAGGCTTATATAACTGGAAAGCTTTATAGAATCAATGAGAAAACTACCTTGATAAAGAATTCATGCTGGATATATTTAGAAAAAGGTCAAATGTAAATATGTGGTAATTGTTGGACTAGATGGTAACACTTTATAATGAATGTAACAAATACTGTTCATTTATGGATGTGACTGTGGCTGAAAGAGTAGTCTAGGGAGATTAATATTAGTTGGAGGACAGCTGGAGGATAATATAGGGAATGTACAACAATGATATTGGCAGTAGATGAGGATTGTGGTTGGTAATATAAATATAGAACTATTATTCTACTACAGAGTGTTAATAATACATGGGAAAAACATAACATGTAATTTCTGGGCTACAGTTAACAACAGCATTGTAATGTTTTTGTAGCAAAAGCAAAGTTGGTACTACATTAATGCTACAGATCATAAAAAGAATACGGCATTTGGTTTTGTGAGATATGAATATGATTAAGGTTTTTTTCTCTTCATTTTTTATTCATTAATAGGGAGACCTTGACTATGTCATTTGACTAATCTGTGTACATCTGTGTATCTTTCTGAACGCTAGAGGAATAAATGAGTTAGTAGTTGGGATTAGATGAGATAAAAGAGCCTGGACAGGATTTTTTGGAGTAATGTTTCCATAACGTGTTGAGCTGCCTTTTTCTGTTGTTTTTATTTTTTTGAATTTGAAATCATGTTCTTTAAAAAAATAATTCATGAAGGAAGAATATAAAATAATAACCAGTTAGAAGATACAAGAGAAAACATAATTTACAATACCAACAAAGATAAAACACTTAGGATTAAACATAAAAACTTAGAGAACTACCTAAATGTCCAAATGTGGGAGATTGGTTGAATAAACAACTGTAAATACACACAGTGGGGTACTAGAAAACCGTAAACTGAATAAGGAACATCTCTATTAATTGATCTTCAGATCTATGGAATACTCTTTAGATTTATCGTTAAGTGAAAACAGCAAATGCAAATGAATTATATAGTCTGCTACTTTTTATGTAAAAGTGAAAGAGAAATTTTAAAAAAATATGCCTGCTCTTTACAAAACGAAATGCAGGGAGGATAAACCAGAAAACAATGAAGTTGGTTTGCTAAAATGGGTAATAGGGGATTAATTGGAGAAGAATGCAAGGAATGGAGTGGAAGGGACATGAGAGAGAGTATCACTTTCCTGCATATACCTTTTTGCAAAGTTTTGACTTTTGATGTATGTTAATGCTGTGCATATTCACATATATAATAAAATCTATAAGGATGAGAAGAAAAGAAAACCCCTAAAAGCAAAAGCAAACCGAACAAATGAGCCCAAGGGTACTTCAAGTAAATAACAACTACACTGGGAGAAGGAAGGGGATATAGAAAGATCTTTTAAAAGTAACTTGTGAACCAGAGTTCAAGTATTTATCCTGAGTCTTGGGCAGGAGGCTAGGGGAAAGGGAATTTTTATGTTCACAAAACTGAGTAGGTTTGTTTTTGTAGAGGTATAAGGGAAGAGATTTTGAAACTATTTTATATGTCTTATAAAACAGGGCAAATCAGTAAATGTGATGATGCTCTTGGGAACCAGGTTTCTCACTTTGGAATAAGGAAAATACAAATGTTAAATGGGAGAAAGCTAGGATGACTCTGAGGGGATGGACTGGAATTAGACATGAGTGTAGACTTATGATTTCTAAAAGATGTATGTGTATGTCTGTGTGTATACATGTGATTATGTTCATGTATGCATATGCATGCATATATTTCTTAGATCTGTCAGCTGAAAGGGCCCACAAGGAAGGACATTTCAGTAACAATGAGCACACCTCCCACTAAAAGAAATCAGTACTCCTGGGAGGAATGGCTGATTCCAGGACTGGGGATGGGAAAGCAAGATGAGCCTGGATCATGCCAGAAAGTGAGGAGTGGGGTTATAAATAATAGGGGCATGTCACAAGGATACAGGGTCCAGCTTTAAAGGCTCCCAGTGGAGCTTATAAAAGAAGGTTAACTGTCAACTGGTAAATGTGGAGGGAATGCTAGAGTTTGAAGGTCATTTTGCAGAGAACACAGCAAAGATTCGTTATAAGAATCATTACATGTGGTAAATCTAGGAAGGAAATTCTGAATCGGAGAGGAATATTTGCATGGTTTTAAAATAATTTCCCAGATTGCTTATTAGGGGCAAGAAAAAAAAAGTGGAGAAATCAGACCAGTCCTTAATGAAGTGACTAAAATTAAAAAGTGAGGGCCTTATTGAAAGTAAGGGAAATATATTAACTATAGAATGGAGAAACAGAACAATACTTTGACTAGATGATCAAAATTATCACAAATAACCTGAGGCCCCATGGAGCTGAAACTCATCTTTCAGGAGGGGGATGAGTGTAGCTGTTGCTGATATCTCAAAACTTAGAGGAAGGGGTCCTGGGATGCTGGGACCCAGATCTCTGACAAGGAGCCACTAGCTGACTGACTCTCCAGAAGGTAAATTTTCCCAGAGTAGTGTTTCTTTCTTTCTTTTAGTCAAATTTATTGTGGTTGTAATTCACATTAAAAGTTTAAGTGTGATGAGTCCAAATGTACACATTCGTGTAACCACACCATAATCAAGATATCCAATACTTCAGGAAGTTCCCTTGTGCTGTTTTGTAGTTAACCCCTCCCCCAATGCTAAGAACAAGTGTAAACATATATCATTGTGCCCTTGGAGGATACTTCTAAAGTATGTTTTCAAAGAATCAAAGTTGTCAGAATGAAAGTTTGTATATTTTATACAGTTCAAAATATATTGAAAGTATTTATTCAACTAATAGTATTTAACTGTCTACAGGTGTTTCTGCTATAAGTAACCAAAAGGTGGATTACATAACTCTACTGATATACAAACACATTACATCTCAGGCTTAGTCCAGGTTTATTTGTAATATTTTGCTTATATTTCACTTTCTTATTTCCTTTTATAACAGGAGCTCAAATATCTCATTGGATGGCAGTATTTGGCATAATTTTAACAACTTTTTAAAAACATTTTAAGCCTATTGTTTTAATTATTTTGTCTTAGTAGCAAGTTATACAGCTTTTCTTTTTCAATAGTGAGATAATTTTTAAAATAAAATTAAAATGTTTTTAACGGAAAAATTAATATACAGAATTAATAACCAGGTATAAAGTTGTTAACTACATAACCATAAAGGCAAAAAAGAAAATATTGTGTTATCACTGAGTTGGCAGCGGCAGAAAATAGCTATAATCTGATTGCTCCTTTATTGGAATCAGCTGCAATCTCCTGATACAGTATTGTTAGGGCTCAAAGCAGGGACCTGCAACCATAGTCTTCTTGCTTATCCAACAAAACTGTCTAAAGGAACTGGGAGTCATAGAACAATTGTCTTCAGAGCTCACTGACATCAACATCTACACATCAACATGCTGCCTTTCTGCTATCTTCTAAATTCCTGGACATTAGGAGAGAAACAAAACACAACCAAAGCAGAACAAAATATCTTTATGGACAATGGCATGGAAGTAGCATTATACTTGCTGGGTGTATGTCCCAGAGACTTAAATTTTCAGTCTTTTCATTTGCCAGTTGAACCCTGAGTCTCTGCAGAGTTGCAACACCTACTCTCCAGTTCACTGGACTCATGCAGGACTACTGGCAAAGAGATAATGATGGACAATACCCATCCCAGGAAGCACAGAGAGTCTGCAACTGCAAGCAGGATAGTTCCATCCATCTGAACCATGGGATCTAAGCCCCCTCTCAATGAGAAACAGAGTAGGCATCACCATCCCAAATTCCTCAAGATTGGGGAAAGAACAATGGACTAAAGTAGTCTATAATTATCTATTATAGACTTATTATACTAGCAATGGAAGAACTTTTATTATTGATATAAAGGCAGTAGCCACCAGGGTTTCTGAGGGGAAGGAGAGGGAAGAATGGGTGTAGCATGGGGACATTTTTGGGACATTGGAGTTGTCCTGCATGACATTGCAATGACGGATACAGGCCATTATACATTTTTCAGAATCTGTAAAATTAGGCAGGGCAAAGAGTAAACTATAATGTAAACTATAGTTCAGTTAGTAGCAATGCTTCAATATGTGTTCATCACATGTGGTAAATGTGCCACACTAAGGAAGGATGTTGATGTGGGAGAGTGGGGGGGGTATATGGGAATCCTCTGTATTTTTGATGTAACATTTGTGTAATCTATCTTTAAAGATAAAAAAAAAAAATTTTTTAAACTAGTATTTATGAAACACTAAGCACTAGTCCCTGTGCTAAAAATGCACATCTCATTTAATTATCAAATAACTCCATGAGATAAGTATTTATGTTATTCCCATTTCAGATGAGAAAAGTGAGCCTCATAAAGACTAACTTGTTTAAGTTCTATAGCTTTCAAGAGGCAGAACTTGAATTTGAACCCAGCCTAGGTAAATAGCAAAACTAGTTTCTTGACCACTATTGCCCTCATTGGGATTTTGGCAACAACATTTGGTCCTCAATGAACAACTAATTGAGGTATAGATATGACACTGAGAAGCCATGAAATGTAGGGGGTAAAAATAGTAGTAACAGAATATGATGGATTTTGAATAAAAATTACATCATCAAATTTTTTAATCAGTCTGATCTTTGTATAAGAAACTTACCTAATTAAGTTTAAAGGTTGCTCCTTGTAAAAACAGGAAATCCGGGCCCAGTTCTGATGAAGTATGTACCTTTCATTGACAGGATTGGGAGGTTCTGATGGCTTCCAATATTGGCCCTGCAGATATTTAAGAAGAGGATACATGAAGGAAAAAAACAAAAGACAAGGGTGAAGTAAATGAACACTGTTTTTACAAGGTTAGTGAATAAGATTAATATTCTCTTTTACATTTAGATTTGAATATTCCATTGGTGTGAAATAATTTAACAAAATCTATAATAAACCATAATAATACTGACCAATTTGTTAAATTCTAATAGTGGTTATCTAGACATACAAATTAAAGTCTGAGACTGTGGCCTTTCTCAAGTTGTTCCTTTCACCTGCAATGCCCTCTCTTCTCGACTTAAATCCTAATGTTAATATTCAAGACTCAGAGATCATATCACTATAAAGTTGGCTGGGACTTTGGAAATAGGCTAACACTTTTATTTATAGATGGAAAAATTAAGCCTTAGGAAAATTAAGTGATTGAACCAAAGTCTTTGGCAAGAATCTCCTCTAGGAAGCCAGTCCTGACCTCACTGACCAACATATTTCCCAAAGAACTTAAAATGTAGGCAATGAACTTTAGCATTTAGGAGCCTCAGTATTGTTTTATGGATAAATTCTTTCCCCACCAAGAGATATCGAGTAAGCTGACTTACAAATGTGATTGTGGCTGAAGGGGGTGGTCTGTAGATGTAAATGTCAACTGAAAGGAATCTAGAGAATAATCTAGGGATTTTGGTGGTGGAGGAAGATTGTAGCTAATAGTAAAAATATAAGAATACTCTTCCTTTACAAAGTGTTAAGAATATGATGATATGGGAAAATTACAACTAATGGAACTTATGGATGATCGTTAACAGTAATATTGTAATATTTTGCAGCAATGGCAAGAAGATATTTTTTCATTATTTAAGGACAACAATAGGCAGGTGTAAGGGGGTATATGATTTTTTCCTTCTGGAGTAATGAAAACATTCTAAAATTGAGGTGATGACAGCACAACTCTGTGATGAAAACGAGAGCCACTGATTGTACACTTTGAATGGATTGCACAAAGCATGGGATTGTATAACATAGGAAATCCAGTGTTGAATGATGGACTGTGGTTAACAGGACAAATATGAGAATGTTTTCTCCTGAATGATAACAAATATATACTAATATAGAGTGTTAATAATTGGGTGAGTTAAGGGAAAAATATACCAAATGTAAGATATATGGATATAGTTTGTAGTAATATTTTGATGCTCTTTTATAATTTGTAACAAATGTTTCACAACGCAAGGTGGTGGTGGTAGAGAGATGTATGGGATCCTTGCATGATGATATGCATGTTTGTTTTGTAACTTCACAAATTTTACAATACATTTATTGCTTACATATGTTCATGTATGAACGATATACTTCAATAAACTTTTGTTAAAAAGAGATATCAAGTAACCTGATTAATATTCCTTCAGGACTTAGCAGAGTACTACATTCTTTTAAACTGTTTAGGCAAGTGAACTGCTGAAGGCAACACTGAATGAATGTCCAGTTTAAAATTTAGCACGTGAAAAAGTTGTAAAATTTTACATCATCTAGATTTCAACATTTTTTTCTTCTCTAGCTAATCCCACTAAATCTTGAGAAATATAGCTCTTTGGGTATCTTGTAAAAACAATTCTGTGCTACCCTTGCTTATAGAAGAGAAGGAAGAAATAAAATTGAATTAAATTAAAAATGAGTTACAGCTATCTCTAGTGATAGCTCAGTAATATAAATTTCCAGTGAGCACGACGCTATTGGATATCTAGATGTATAGATTAAAACTGCTAGTTACTAAGACCATTAGTTTGACTTTATGACCTGATAATAGTACCATGAGAATGAATGTACCCTCAAAAAATAAAAACAAAGAAAAGTGAAAAATCTTCTAAATTGGAATGAGCCCTCAGGTGAAAAACAGACTGACAAAGAATAGATTGCAAAGTGTTTATTAATCCACTTTATATATTTCTAATTAACCAACTGCCTAGGCATTATTTCACATTCATTATCCCCTTAGAGTTATTTTTCCCCAAGGGGAAAATGTGAGCGGAGTGTGTGTGTGTGAGGTGATCGTTTCTCTAACACAATTTGAAATACACCTGAACTGACACTTCTGTTTATAATAATTGCCACTCATTTTGCTAAAATCTACTGTACCCTAATAGGAAACATACAAAAAATAGTCAATTAACCCAGTGCTGAAGTTACCTAGAGGCAATTGTCCTACTGTCAAATAAATATTGACCATAAGGAAGCCAGCACAATAATTTAACTCCTGGAAAAGAGAAGAGTTCTGTTTTGGGCTTTTGGAAATTATTGCAGCAACGTATCTTCAAAAACATGGAAAAGGATTTAACTGACAGTTGTTTCAGTGGAAATATTTGTTTCTTCCATATTCCAAGTGTTTCTCACAAAGAGATTACATCATCAAAAAGCCTTTCATGATTTTGGGATGGTGCTGCCCACTCTGTTTCTGATTGAGAGAGGGCTTAGATCACATGGGGCAGATGGATATGGAGTTGTAGATACTCTGTTTTTTGGGATGGGTGTTGTCCACCATCATCCTTTTGTTAGTTGTCCTGGGTGAGTCCAATGAACTGGAGAGTAGGTGTTGCAACTCTTGCTGAGATTCAGGGCTCAATCAATATGTGAACAGACCGAAGATTTAAGTCTGGAATATATATTTAATGAGTATAGTGCTATTTATAGGTTCAAATAAAAGGGGCAGAAGAGTCATGTGTAAGGTAGTTATAAACGAGTTTAACTCTGTTACATTGGGGAGCATATATTCCAAAGTAAGGTCCTCTGAAAGGGTGCCAAATTCCTGAGATTATCTGCTCTGCCTATTGAGGAATGAACAAACATAAGGGGAGGAATGCAAGTGTGGATTTAAGTAGACTTATGATTATTCTAGCAATGTAAGAACTTGTATCATTGATATAAAGGCAGTGGCCATCAGAGGTTTTGAGGGGAGGAAGACGGAAGAATAGGTGTAACATGGGATAATTTGGGGACATTGGAATTGTCCTGCATGACATTGCAATGACGGATATAGGCCATTATACATTTTGCCAATACCTATAAAATTGTGCAGTGCAAAGTATAAACTAATTATAAATTATAGTTCATGGTTAATAACAATGCTTTATTATGTGTTCATCAATTGTAACAAATGTACCACACTTATGAAAGATGTTGTTAATGGGGGAAACTGTGGGAGGGGGAGGGGGTTGGGCATATGGGAATCCCCTATATTTTTGATGTAACATTTATATAATCTAAAGCTTCTTTAAAAAAATTAACTAAAAAAATAAAAAGGCTTTCATAAGTAAGGAAGAGTAAAATAGGAACAAAATAAAAGTTCCAAGGGATGATCTCAAAGTAGTATATACACATTCAGCCACATGGTTCCCACTGCCAACAGGTCGTGAAATTTAAACTCAATATCAAAATGGGAAGATTTCTCTCCAGACACACCAGAAACTGGGCTAAGTCTTAGTTGTTAAACCAAGTTTTCAGGTTTGGTTTAATGATGCATCATAAAAACACAATTACTTCTTTGTTGAACTTATAAAGCTCAATATTTTTGAACACTAATATATTTTATATGCATTTTCAGGAAAAAAATGGGACTGTTTTTGTCTCTAGAAAAATAAACAATGGAAATATTTTTCTAATAATGCTATCACCCTCTACATGCACTTTTCCTTGATCCTTCAGGCCCAAATAATCCTCATTATCTTTTGGATTTCAGTTATTTATCTGAATCTTTCTTACGGACTGAAGGCTTTAGTTTGTATTGCAATTCTACACATGCTTTGTTTCCAGGAAATTCCTAGACTTGAGCTTAAATTCATCGTTGTATTCCAACAATATTTATCAGGATGTTTTGCATGTAATTGAAACAAATTACATATTTGATGAATGAATAAATGAATGAATATATTTAAATCCTTTATGGCTTCAAAATTTTATAAATGAAGAAAGATCAGATTTCCAAATATCATGTTCTAAAATGTTCTTTTAGAATAAGACTGTTATTTTCAAAGTGGATTCTTAAGAAAATTCATGTGAAAATGTAGTCATTTTTAAATGAATTTTTATTTGGAACCTCATGCATTAACTATGCCTTTCATTTCAGCACAGTAGGTAAAGTTCTCGGCATGAATTAGGGAGACTTTGGAGGGATTTTCTCAATATGAGAGAGAATTTAACAATTGGTCATAAAAGGTGGAAGCAAATAGAAGATTCTTCTTCCCAACAGCGTAACCTTTGAAAGTGACAGAGGAAAACTGAGCTCAGTTTTTCAAATTCAAACCTATACTTACGCCATGGAGTGGAAAGGCAGATGAATAAGTCTTAGAATTAAGCAGTCTTTCTATCCCAAACCTTTTCTTCCCCTCTTCTGTGCCAAAAGGACACCGTGAGAGAATATAGTAAACCTACAAAGCAAATAAAAAAGAGACACTATCACAGTTCAGAAACTTATACTTTTCACATTCTTTTTTTAAACATAATTCAACAATGTCAGTTTTGTCTGAATATAGATATATGCCTGGATTATAGAAGGAAGCTCCTTTTGGTGTTTGGGGGGAAGATATAGCGTGTGGGATTTATGGAGATTTCTGGTGTTTTAGCTCCAGATGTGAGGGCTCTCCATTCCCCTGAGGGTTGGATTATAAATTATTTTGCTTCTCCTCTACCATATGCCAGACTTCCTACTATAATCAGTGCTTCAAGTTGTAGTCTGATATCACTGTAACTAACAATTCAGCTAGGGGACTATGAGGTAGAATTGGTATTTAGCCAAGATGTGTTAAATACATCTTTAGTTAATTACTTTGATGATTTATACAGAGTCTGATCCTAACTCAAGATTATCATATTTGTGCAACCTCTTATATATTTATAATAGTTTTCCTCCACATACAATTTGGGCTTTGGTGTCCTCTGGTATTACTCTCAAATCAATCTCATGGGCTTTTTATCCTCCAGAAACTGATCAGAATTTCTACTTTTCTGTTTGTTATTCTTTTTAGCCTTTTTAGCATTGCTTTAGAGTTACTTACTTTCCCTCTTTTTAAAAAATATTTCATAGTTTCAAGGAACTAACCATTCAATTGATTAATGTCCTTGAATCATCTTTTTTCCCAATCTGGCCATTTTATTAGCAGTTCAATATTCCATCTTGGTAAATATATAATTTGTACAGGTTGATTTTCATTTTTAAAAATAATATGATAAATATCAAGTATTTTACATATATGGATTATGTCCTTAAGAAAATTTCACAAAAATAAGTCTTAGTATATTAAGTAGAAGAACTTACTCTACCAGACACTGACTTACTATAAAGTTATTGTATTTAAAACAGTGTGGTACTGTGAAATAAACAAAAAAGGAGAGACTTTATTCAGATTATTGTTAGAGGGGGGGGAATTACTATTGCAATAGGGGGAAGGGAACTATTGTAGTAGATACAAGGCTCAGAATGACATCTGCAACAGCTGAAAGGTCAGGCCTCAAAGGGCATTTCTTTTATAGGGAGGAGTAAGTCAGGTTCCAGGACTCTCTTTCTTTGTGGTAAGGAGGAACTGTTTGGCAGCCAAAGTAAGCTCAAGATGAGGATGGGTCAAAGTTCAGGGCCATATAGAGAGGAGAGAAGCTTAACTAAAGTTTGGTCAAGCTGGCTAACAAACAATTTGTTCCAATGGATCAGTGGAGACAAACATTTCAGCTAACCATTTATAAAACTAAGAATGGGAATTTGGAAGGTCTATGTCTGGTCTTTGTTACCATAAAGTAGTAACAAAAGGGAGAAATTATAAGGTTAAATACAAATATGTTTTAAAAATTGAATTTTCCTGGTGTCAAAGGTGAAAAAGGCTTTCCCCCCTCCCTTTTCTTATAACATTTCCTTTAGAGAACCTGTAAGTATAAATTCTTGGTGTGTCCCTTTGAGATGTATGTACTAGACATAGAGAGGTTTTGTAGGCAGTTGGTTATATAGATCTGAAACTTTTGTAACAATGTAAAAACTTAAACTTAAGAGAAAAGAATTTTTAAAAGCTTTCAGAAAGAACTGTGTTGGGAAAGAATATACTCATAAAGTGATAAATCCAATTGTGAAATATTCTTTGAAGAGAAAGATACTGACATATCTCCACATCTTATGGCATTATTAGTACAAAAGAAAATGTTCTAGCAGCAGGATTTGGTCCATGGGGTTTGTCAACCTCTATAGATTGTCTGAAACTTTGGCATCAATGTGGTATTAAAACTAGTTTTTTATCCTTGAGGAGGCACTTTGTAATTAAAATGACCATGGGAGGCGGCTGTGGCTCAGTCAGTAGGGCTCCCGTTTGCCATGTGGGAGGCCCCGGGTTCGGTTCCCGGGGCCTCCTGGTGGGGGTGGGGTGGGCCCACCCGCATGGCGTGGTTGGCTGACCCGGCGAGCGCGGGCAGCAAGGGGAGGATAAATGAATAAATAAATAAAATCTTTAAAAAAAATAAAAAAATAAAATAAAATAAAATGACCAGATATTTGTTATCTGTTTCTCAATCTGGAACACATAGAAATTCCTTGCCAATATGCTCAATTTGAATCTCAAATTGATAATGTGTGCCATCCTACCTACCTACACAGCAGGATAAATCTAGAGCTTTGTACATATTTAAGGAGTGTGATCCTTTTTTCACATATTTGTCATATACATGAGTTGTGCATCACTCATACATATATATACTTAAGTATATCTTTCTATCCATCAGTATCTATCTATCCATCCATAAAAATCTGCTCAGTTGATCATATCATGCAGATAAAGGGGGGGAGGAGAAATTACATACTAGATCTTTTACTCTTTTGCTGATGGTAAAGATAGTTTTCCACCATTGAATAACACCGATTTCAAAGTTATTATTTTTTCAAGTTCCTTGCAATAACTGATTTGGGGATGCTATTAGGTAGGATGGACTTTTAAGGTATATATGAACTTCTTGTCTAGGAAATGTAGAATTCTTTTAATCTTAAAACAAATGGCAATAAGTTTGCTCATGAGCAGATATTAACACAGCGCTTTTATTAGAGCACACATGAGCAGTCCCTAGGAAACAACCAAAGTAAACCTACCAGGCATGTGACTCAAGTCACTGGCTTCATTTCCTCCTTTGGTACCAAACAAAATTCCTCTGGAACTAAATATCTCTTATAAGGAATGCGAAAGATTGGTCTTTGAGTAATATTGGTAGATAGGAACTCTCAAAATGTAGGATAATGTTTAAAATACATGTGGTTTAATTTTTCCTTTTTCTCTTATCCTAATATGCCTATGATACTACTTATGTTAGGCATTAGTTTTGCTATGTAGTGTTTCTCACATTTTTAAATTTATATCCCTAATATAAAAATATCAAATATCATGCTCTCCTTTACTGTTACTAGCAATTTCAAAATGAATGAAAACTTCCAACCACATATGAATGGAAGCAATAGTATTGTTTTTGTCTTTTCCCCAAAACTTCTTGACAACCACTGATCTAGGCCAGGAATGATAAATCTTTTTCTGTAAAGAAATATTTTAGGCTTTGTGGCTATATGGTCTTTGACTCTGGTTTCATAATGAGAAAGCAGCCATAGACAATGCAAAAACAAATGTGTATAGTTGTGTTTCAATAAAACTTTATTTACATAAATATGTGGTAGGCAGGATGAGGCCCATGGACTATAGCTTACAGACCTGTCTTCTAGGAAATGGGGCTAAACTGAGAACAGTTCAGAATAGTAAAAATGAAGATATTTCTGGGAAAGTCAGTTAAGCATGTGCTTTTCCTATGGATCTTCTTGATTTCAGAGGTACTGACAGTCTCTGATGCCTTGATGGTTTTAAAGATATTTTGAAAAGAATGAAAATGCTCTAATAATACTGTTCAATTTATACATACTTAAACTATAATGTTTTAGGTGAGAAAAAGAAAGAAGGAATTTTATTTATATTAATCTCCTGAAGAACCTCTTCAAAAATACAATAACAGTACTGCTCCACTGCAAAGGAGGGAGAAATTGTGCTTTAATGATTATTTAACTTAAGGTGTCAGCAGTGTGTTATGAATACTGACATTTCTGTTCCTAAGTTCCTAATTTTTTCTTATGGGCCCATTAGCCTTTAATTAGCAACTTGTTTAGTATAACACTTGTATATAAAATATTTTACAAGTTTGCAGAATGCCTCACATACATTCTTTCATTTGATTCTCACAATAATGCCTGTATTTTCATTATCTGTTTTAAGAGACTTTATCTTAATTACAAAGTAGCAAAGTTATGACTTGAAACCAGGTCTTCTGACTCCATCTTATGTCTTTATATTCTAAAAAGTTTCTCTTAGGTTTGAAATTGATACCAGCTTTCAAATTTCAAATTTCAGTTAGATATATTCATTTTTTTTAATCCCAGTAAGAAAAGGGAGAAAATTTTAGTTTGTGGACTCAGATTTTATAATTAAATTCTAAGCCCTACATTTTGTTTAATATACTTGTCAATGAATTTTTCAAATATCTATTTAGGAAGTAGGAAAAAAATTATTTCAAAAACAATTTCTTAGGCACTTAAAGAGTACTAAACCAAAAGGGAATCAATCAAGTACCTAATTCCTCAAGAAAAGAGAGTAAGTAAATTCAAGGGGAAGGGTCTTAATGATCTTAGATCCCTAGTAGTTGAATAGGACTTGATTATTTTTAGTGAGCAGTTCTTATGTGCCAGGCATTATGAGCAGCTTTTCATATGTTAAATCATTAATTCTCCATGTAGCCTATGAGATAGATAGTATCCCTATCATCACTTGAAGGAACAGTGGCAGAGAAACCATGACGCTTTAGGAGACAGGTTTTTAATGGGAAACTCAAAGATCCTAGGACTACAAATGGGGAAGAAATATTATTATACAAAAGGCTGAACACTGTTTTAAATAAAGGCAAAAAAGTAATGAGGGTTCCTAAATGCTTTCTATATATAAAGAAATTAAAACACGGTGTTTCAATGCTAGAATAACCAATACTATACCTACTATGTCCTGAATTTATAACTCAAACTCCAAGTTTCTAAAATCATTTTTAAAGATTTTATAAATTCAAAGTCCTCTAGCACTTAATTTTTCCAATATTGCATGATGCCTTTCTTTACTGTATCTACTTTATAAACCACTCCTTTTTATTGAGGTAAAATTCAAATAATATGTAATTATTTTGATAACTCTATTTATTTAAACTTTTGGTTGCTATTTTTCAGTTTTGATAAATCCTTCAGATTCATACTTGTAAATTTGCATAGCAAAATTAGCCATTTTAAACTGAATAATTCAGTGGTATTAAGTACATTCACAGGTTGTGTAACCATCACCTCTATCTAGTACTAAAATATCTTCATCACCCCAAAAGCATACTCCCTACCCACTGAAAAGTCTCTCCCTAATCTCCCTTCCCCACATCCCTTGACAACTATTAACCTGATTTTTGTCTCTATGGATTTGCCTATTTATAATATTTCATTTAAATGGGATCTTATAATATATAAATTTCTGTGTCTGACTTCTTTCACTTAGCATTATATTTGAGTTCCATCATATTGCAGCATGTATTAGTACTTCATTCTTTTTTATGGATGGACAATATTTCATTGCATGGATATACCACATTTGGGTAACCATTCCTCTGTTTATGAACATTTAGCTTGTTTCCATCTTTTGGTTATTGTGAATAGTGCTGCACTGATCATTCATATATGAGTGTTTGTTTGAATATCTGTTTGGGTATATACATAGGAGTAGAATTGCTGGGACATATGGTAATTCTATATATATTGAGGAAGTGCCAAATTAAAACATCATTTTTAAACAATTTGAGAGACAGGTAGGTTAATATGTTTAAATAGTCCAAATAGATTTTCAAACCTGTCCAATACCACCAAATAATTATCAAACTAGACTCAGAAACACCCTGTAGATATAGTATTGCACATGCATATATAAGAGAGTCACATACAGACACACACCCCTTATTTGAAGGGATGCACCCAAAGGTCTTTTCTACCTACAATTCTGTTTCTTGATGAGGATGGAAAGAAAGTTGCCTCATCTTCAATGAGGAAGAGCTCTAGCCGATGTCTGTTGAACTGGGCAGTAAAATACTCAGGATGAAGATTCTTCACATTCTTTGGGAGCTTCAGAGGCCCAAGCATACAGCTAAAGGGGTTTCGTTCAGGTGGGGGAATGTCACTCTTCTTAATAGGCATTTTGATTCCCAGCACTTCAGCATAAGTAACTAATACTTCCCAAGGGGCATGGATCTTGACAAAATAAGTTTTTCCATCTTCAGAGTTCTGTATAAGAAGGATACAAAATAACAGAAAGCATACAGATCTGTTTATTATTGAGCTGATAATGAAAAGACATTTTATAAAATCTCAAACAAATAAAAAGATGTCACGGCACTTTCAATTTATTGAAATATTTCCAGCAAAACCTTTAGAAGAGCAAATGTTCAAAACAGACACATATTTCTATGTACATATATACTGATTCTTGTTATTCATAGCAGTTATGTTCTATAAAGTCACCACATAGTGAATATTGAATTACTGCTCCTGAGGGAAATATAGGGTTGGGTTCCTGCAAGCCTCTGAGCACATTTTTTCATTGGATAATAAATGATTTTCTTTGAAGGAATAGTATAAATGGAAGAACTTGGTGGATATCTTGATAAAAATTATAGAAAAGGTAAAGGTAAACCCAGTATGCATGCAACTGTCAGATTACCATGGACGTCACTCCCATGGTTATGGGGAAATGAGCCTTAAGGCTTAGCTCTCCTCATCACTCTTTCCAAGGTTGTGCTTGTTAAAGAGTTACTCTGCCAATCTAGAGTAACTTCTTGTGCAAGTTGGTTACATAGCCACTCAATTCTTTGATGGATTTCACCTGCTCATTCAGGTAATTGAGTCTCAACAGAGTCACATGAGCAGGGGGTGTGCTTGTCGGTGGCCACTTTGTGCAGTTCCAAGTAGAGACAGATTCACCCTTTTCTTTCTAAGTATAACGTACATTCCATTGTATTCAGCCTGTTCTCCCAGTTCTCATGTTCTAATTTTTTGAAATCATGCAGGAAGATTTGGCCAGCCACTTAGTTGGTTCTGCAGTTTCATAAGTTTCTCAGCATGTTCACTCTCCTCATGAGTGAAAAAAATATTTAACGAAGTTCTTCAAAACCACATCATCACTGTCAGAGTAGTAAGACATTGACAGGTAGGCATTAGGGGTATAGAGCCCCAGATTGACCTAGCGGTTAATGGTGGCTGTTTTAGTTTCCTGAACTACTCAAGCAAATGCCATGGAATGGGTTTGCTTAAACAATGGCTTTGAGGCCAGGAAAATGTCCAAATTAAGGTGATGCTTTCTTACTGAAGACTGGTGTTCTGGAGCTGGCTGCTGGGGATCCTTTGTTCTTTGTCACATAGCAAGGCACATCACATGGTGGCATCTCCAGGTCTCATACTTCTCATCTGGCTTCTGTTGATGCTCCCTCTGTAGCATTTTTTTTTTTTTTTGTCTGAATTTCACTCTCTAATACAGGATTGAAGTAATAGGATTACTGATTGAGGTGAGTCACACCTTAACTGAAGTAGCTTCATCAAAAGGTCCTACTTACAAGGGCTTCACACCAACAAGAATGGATTAAATTTTAAAACATGTTTTTCTGGGGTACATACAATTCCAAAGCACCACAATCTACTTTCTGGACCCCAAAAAGATGTGTTTTTTTCTATATGAAAAAATACATTCATTCCATCAAAGTATCCCAAAAGTGCTGTCATTTCAGAAACAATGCTTAGCATGCAGTCTCATTAAAATTGGTTATGGGTGTGGTCTGTCTTGGGGTACAATTCCACTCTGTCTGTGGACCTGTGAAACCTAGAGCACAAAGTTATCTGCTTTGAATATACAATAATAGGACAGGTATAGGACAACAATTTCCATTCCCATAGGGAAAAATTGGAAGGAAAACGGGATCACAGTTACCAAACAATTCTGAAACCCACCTGAGCAACTCCATTAGATTTCAAGGCTTGAGAGTCATGTATGGAATGATGGTTTGTCCTCTGGGCCTGATGAAGCAGCAGTCCCACTCCTTCCAAGTGTTTACCCAGCAGCCATGCTCAACCTCTGGGATCCTCAAACACTGGGATGAAGGTTCCACCCTCTCCAGTCACTGGTGTGGCGGCCAGGCTCTCCACAATCCCTGGGGCACAGGCTCTACCCTCTCAGAACAATGGGGTGGTGGCACTCTTCCTGAACAACTGGGCAGAATTCCTGTCTTCCCCAAGTGCAAGGGCAGACTTGCCCTTTCCAAACACATGGGTGGGCTTGCTTTCTTGGCCTGAGAAGATATCTACAGTCCAGACCTCAGCTTCCATGGTTCTGTACTTGAAGTGATTTTTCCTTCAATCTGCCCTTTTTCTGTCCCTTTTCAGACCAGGGTAGCAGTAGTTCCATTCATAAAGATCTTGCAAAAATGTTGTTGGTTTTGCATGTAGTACACAGGAGTCCAAGCCATGAGAATAAAGAACTTTCCACAAATCCTTCCTGTGTAACTGACCTCCAATCTTGAGTTGCAGTTCTATATTCAATTAAACTCTCACATGGACCACTATTCTTGGGGACTTGCTTTTCAGAAGCTCAGAATTTTCCAAACCACCAATTTCTGGTTTCTTTTTGACTAGGAATTCAGGTCTCATCTTATCTTTTTCATCTCACATTTTACTATAAGATGCAAGGGGAAACCAGGCTGCACTTTCTACTCTTAGCTTGTAAATCTCCCCAGCTAATTATTCAAGTTCATTACTCTCAAGTTCTGACTTCCATCAGACATCAAAACTCAATTTTGCCGAGTACTCTGCCTCTTTAAAACAAGGATCACCTTTCCTCCAGTTTCCAATAAAACACATTCATCATTTTTGTCTAAGGCCTTATCAGAAGTACCTCTAGCATCTATATTTCTACCAACAGTCTCTTCAAAGCAATCGTCCCATTACCCAATTCAAAATTTATATCCACATTTTAGTATTTTCAATAGCAGCACCCCACTTCTGGTACCAAAATTTGTTTCAGTTTCCTAGATTGTTCCAGCCAATACCATGAATTTATGTGCTCTCAGTTTTGAGGCAAGGAAAATGTCTAAATCAAGACATCATCAAGGTGATGCTTTCTTCCCAACAACTGGTATTCTGGAGCTGGTTGCCAGCAATCCTTGCTTCTTTGTTTGTCACATGGCAAGGCACACAGCAGTGCCTCCAGGTGTTTCCTTTCTCTTCCAGATTTTGTTGATTCCCAGATGTTGGCTGCTCCCTCTGTGACTTTTTTTTTTTTTTTTTTTAACTGAATTTCATTCTCTTACAAAGGAATGGATTAAATTTAAGAACACATTGTTTTGGGGTACATACAGCTCCAAACCACCACAGAGGCTTCAGGGTTCTGCTATAGATCTGACATGGTTGTCATGGTAGGTACCTGAGGAGAGGTGACAGCCATGGTTATGTGGTGTTTTAGTGGCAGTAGGGGCCTTCAAGTACATGGTGAGGTGATGGAGGGCTGGCTCAGAGTGGCTGGCCATGGGGCAATTGTCAGGTTCTATTCAAGTACTGTTGAAGCAGAAAACCATAGCAACTCTGTGAAAACATCTGATCATATTTTCATCACCTGATCAATACGTAACCTTTTTTTAAATGTATATTTCTGTTTAAAGGCATATTTTAAAAATATATCCTATTGGTTCATTAACATTGAAAGCATGGCCAACAGCACTAAAAATCATGCCTCAATGAAGCTTTTCTAATGCACATAATTTTTCTGTATGGTACATCACAGTCTTCTTGCGCTTAGAACCATAGACAGCACTTCAGTACCACACTTGTAGGCCATTTTAAACAGTGAAATCAGCTACAAGCACAAAAGAACACAAAAAAGGGACACCAAATATTTCACAGAAAAGACACTTGTTTACACTATGAAACCTGAAACAAAAGGCAGAACATTGACTTCTTCAACCTCAACTACAAACATATTCATCGGGCAACTCAATTTTTTTGCCACTCAGCACATGCCTGCAGATGATCACAAGTGCCACAAATACTGACTTGGGGATTCAAAATAAATTTTAGTTCATAGGCAAATTTGAAAATGCAGAATGTGCAAATAATGAGTATCAATAACATACATATATATGTGTATATATATATATATATATATATATAGAGAGAGAGAGAGAGAGAGAGAGAAAGAATTTTTAAAAAATGTATTTCAGGGCCAATGTAGACTCAGACCCAAATCTACAGTTACATATGCAGTTCTGGGCAATGACTAAGTTTTGAGAGACTAGCTATGAACTTAGAATTGTGCTTAGGATATATAAGGGACACAGATGTACTCACTCATATTACCCAGCTTCTATGTATAACCTACATATAGAAGAAGGACTTTTGGTAAATAAGTGTTCATTATATAGGAGAATAATTAAGTTATAAATTACATGTTATAATATTCATTTATTAGTTTAATAATAAGATAGGATAAATAAGAACAAAAGAATATTAATTTAAAGTATTAGAGATTTCATGGTTAGGGTGGCAACTAAACTACATCTTTAACAATGATATAGAAGGAAATTCTAGAAAAGCAGTAAATGACAGTAAGTAAAAAAAGAACTTGGCATATTCATAGTCGATTATGCTGGCAATTATCCAGGTTAACTACCTAGGGTGGCAGACTACAGGTAGCTTTCAGAATGAGACAGCTTTGAAACAAAAGGCCATGTCTTCATTTTTCTTTGTGTCCTGAATAGAAAGTATAAATACTTATTTTTGAAAGTGCCCCATTGATTATCTCACACTCCAGGCACTCACCTACTCACTGGGAAGATGATAAGCCTTCCAACTCTATTACACATATCTGGAGCCACAAGAGCTACTGTATTGCCCCGAAATACAAAGTCTATCCAGTCAAAGGGCAGAATACACGAAAACAATACTTAAAATACAAAGATTCTGGTATAAAGTAACAGCTATATTTACCTGTTTGTCTTCAATTTCCAATTGAAGACCTGCTTTTATAAGATTTAGTTGAAACTCTCTTCTTCTTTCCTATGGCAAAACAAATCAAGAGAATTATGCAAAAACACTTTTTTCTTTGTTGTCCAGTGATAAATAGATTCGTTGCACAATGGTTGCTCCTCTGGATAGAGTTCTTTGCCCCTCCTGTAGTTGTATATAAAAGTACTCTATGAATTGTCCCCAACTTGGTACCATGTACTGATTTACACCTGGACTATAATTCATAATAAATATAAAAATCCAATATATCTAGGAATAATCTCCAGGAAATGTGCAGGCCGTCTATCTAAAAAGTATTGTTATTGAATAACATAAATAGCATAAGGTGCTGCTGGCTTGTCTCTTGTTTGCTGTGTTTCCTCTTCCTTGATTTGCTATTTTCTGTGTATACTGATTTTGTCTACCAATGCTATCTCTTTTCCTTCCTTCATCTTTCTATCTTCTGCTTTCTGTTGTTGTTCTTACATTCTACCTCTCTTTATTTAGCCCTCAATTTTACTGTTTTTTATTTCTATTTTATCTATTCTGTTTTCTTTCTTTTATCAATATTTTTCCTTTTGTCCTTTCTTCTCTCTTTCCCTCTCTTCTCATCATTCTGGCCTTTTAATTCATTCTATATATTTTTATCTATTCAGTTTCCCATTGCATTGCAGGTACTCCACTTTTTTATTATTATTACTTTACACTGCTTACGTTAGCTAAATATTAATTTTCCTAGGTCTTATATGGTTCCTCTTCTAACTTTTACAATTATTATTACTATTATCTTTTTCTTTTCTTACCTTTTTCACGTTCACTGGCCCTAATCTTTTTCCTTCAGGGGAACACAGAAAACAGCAAGGACATAGAACAATAAGAACAAAGTGTCAAAGAGAAAACTTAACACACACACAAAAACAGCAGCTAAATAAAACCATAGAAAGAGAAGCTAAATCAACTGAATAAACTCATCGAGATAAAAATACGACCAGACAGCAACGAAAAATTACAAGCCATACCAAGAAACAGTAAGACATGGCCCAGTCCAATGAACAAACCAAAAACTAGGAAGAGATGCAGAATATCGAACAATTAATCAAAGCTACCCAAACAAATATCATGGACCAACTTAATGAAGTGAAGGAAGAGATCAAGGATATTAAGAAGACACTGGGAGAACATACTGAAGAAATTGTAAACATACATAAAAAGATAAGGGATATGATGATGATGAATGACATAATCCAAGAAATCAAAAAGACACTGGAAGCACATAACAGTAGATTTCAACAGGCAGAGGAAAGAATTAGCAGTGTGGAAGACAGTATATCTGAAATAAAACAGATAGTAGAACAGATAGATAAAAAGACAAAAAAATACAGTAGGGACTTAGGGACTTGAATGACAACACAAAATGAACAAAAATATGCATTACAGGCATCCCAGATGGAGAAGAGAAGGGAAAGGGGACAGAAAGAGTGTTGGAGGAAATAATGGCTGAAAACTTCCCAACCCTATTGAGGGAGATGGATGTACATATCCAGGAAGCGCAGTGCACCCCAAACAGTATAAATCCCATCAGGCCTACTCCAAGATATATACTTGTCAAACTGTCCAATGCTCAAGACAAAGAGAAAATACTGAAGGCAGCAAGAGAAAAGAGAACCATCCATACAAGGGAAGTTGAATAAGATTAAGTGCTGATTTCTCATCTGAACTCATGGAGGCAAGAAGGCAGTGATACGGCATAGTTAAGGTACAAAAAGAAAAAAACTTTCAGCCAAGAATTCTCTATTCAGTGAAGCTGACGTTCAAAAATGATGGAGAGTTCAAAATATTCACAGATAAACAGAAATTAAGAGAGTATGCCAGTAAGAAACCTGCCCATCAAGAAATGCTAAAGGGAGTTCTACAAGTTGAAAGAAAACAACAGGAGAGAGAGAATTGGAAGAGAGTGTAAGAACAACTAAAAAGACAAAAAGAAAATAAAATCAACATATGACATAATAAAACCAAAGAAAATATGGCTAATGTAAGTAACTCCTTGAGAGTAATAACACTGAATGTAAATGGATTATACTCACCAGTCAAGAGACACAGATTGGCATAATGGATAAGGAAATATGACCCATCTATATGCTGTCTACAGGAAACCTACCTTAGACCCAGGGATTCAAGGAGGCTGAAAATCAATGGCTGAAAAGCAATCTTACAAGCAAACAACAACCAAAAAAGGGTGGAAGTAGCTATACTAATATCGGACAAAATAGACTTTAAATGCAAAACTATTGTAAGAGACAAAGACGGACACTATATATTAGTAAAATGGGTAATCTTTTAAGAAGAAAGAACAATCATAAACATTAATGCACCTAACCAGGGCACCTCAATATGCATGAGGCAAACACTGGAAAAACTAAGTGGAGAAGTAGATGCCTCTACAATTACAGTGGGGGACTTCCATACACCATTAACACTATTAGACAGAACATCTCAACAAAGAATCAATAAAGAAACAAAGACCTTGAATAATACATTAGAGGATCTGGACCTAATAGAAATATACAGAACACTACACCCCAATACAGAAAAATGTATATATTCTTCTCGAGTGCACAGGGATCATTCTCCAAGATAGACCACATGTTCAATGAACTCAGAAAATTGAAATCATACAAGGTAATTTCTCTGACCACAATGAAATGAAGCTGGAAATCAGTAAGGGCCAGAGAACCAGTCTAGGCACAAACATATGGAAGTTTACACTCTTAGACAAATAGTAGGTCAAGAAGGAAATTTCAAAAGAAATCAGTAACTACCTTGAAATGAATGAAAATGACAACACAGTGTATCAAAACCTATGGGATGCAGCAAAAGCTGTACTAAGAGGGAAATTCATAGCCATAAATTCATATATCAAAAAAAAGAAGAAAAAGCTAACATTAAAGACTAACTGCACACCTGGAGGCATTAGAAAAAGAACAACAAACTAACCCCAAAGGAAGTAGAAAGGCAGAAATAACAAAGATTAGAGCAGAACTAAATGAAATAGAAAATAAGAAAGCACTAGAAAAAATAAACAAAACCCAAAGCTGGTTCTTTGAGAAGATCAATAAAATTGACAAACCCTGAGCTAGACTAACAAAGAAAAAGAGAGAGAAAATGCAAATACACAAAATTAGAAATGAGGAAGGGGATATCACACTGACCCCGCAGAAATAAAGAGTATCGTAAGATGATACTTTGAAAAATTATATGCCAACAAAAAGGATAATTTAATGCAAATGAACAAATTCCTAGAAACACACAAACAGCCTACACTGACAAAAGAAGAAATTGATGAACTCAACAGACCAATCACAAGTAATGACATAGAATCAGTCATCAAAAACCTCCCAACTAAGAAGAGACTAGGACCAGATGGCTTCACAGGTGAATTCTACCAAACATTCCAGAAAGAGCTAACACCAATCCAGCTGAAACTCTTCCAAAAAATAGAAGTAGAAGGAACATTGCCTAATACATTCAATGATGGCAACATTACCCTAATACCAAAGCCAAACAAAGATGCCACAGGAAAGGAAAACTATAGGCCAATTTCTCTAATGAACCTAGATACTAAAATGCTCAATAAAATATTTGCTAATCATATTCAATAAAACATTAAATGAATTATACACCATGACCAAGTGGATTTCATCCCAGGTATGCAAGGATGGTTCAACAGAAGAAAATCAGTCAATGTAATACACCACATAAACAGACTGAAAGAAGAAAACACATGATCATCTCTATAGATGCAGAGAAAGCATTTGACAAAATACAGCACCCTTTCCTGACAAAAATACAGCAAAAGATAGGAATAGAAGGAAACTTCCTCAACATTATAAAGGGTATATATGAAAAACCCACAGCTAACATCATATACAGTGGTGAAATCCTAAAAGCGTTCCCTCTAAGATCGGAAACAAGACAAGGATGTCCACTATCACCACTCCTATTTAACATTGTGTTAGAAATACTTGTTCGAACACTGAGGCAAGAAATTGGATGCCGTCCAAATTGGAAAGGAAAAAATAAAAATTTCACTATTTGCAGACGATATGATCCTATACAGAGAAAGCCCTGAGAAATCTACAACAAAGCTTCTAGAACTTATGAGTTCAGTAAAGTCACAGGTTATAAAATCAATGCGCAAAAATCAGTAGCATTTCTGTACACCAATAATGAGCAATCTGAGGAGGAAATCAAGAAAAAAATACCATTTACAATACTAACTAAAAAAAATCAAATACCTAAGAATAAATTTAACTAAAGATGTAAATGACTTATACACAGAAAACTATACAACACTGTTAAAGGAAATCAAAGAAAACTTAAATAAATGTAAGAGTATTCCTTGTTCATGGATAAGGAGATTAAATATCATTTAGAAGTCTATCCTACCCAAACTAAAATACAGATTTAATGCAATTCCAATAAAACTAAACATAGTATTTTTTACTGAATTTCCAAACTAACTATGAAATTTATTTAGAAGGGCAAGAGGCCCTGAATTTAGCCAAAGACATACTGAAAAAGAAAAATGAAATTGGACAAATCACACTACCTGACTGTAAAACATACTACAAAGCTACAGTGGTCAAAACTGCATGGTATTGGCACAAGGATAGACATACTGATGAATGGAACTGAATTAGGAGTTCTGATATAGATCCTTGCATATTCAGTCATATGATATTCAACAAGGCCACCAAGCCAACTCAACTGGGAGAGAATGACCTCTTCAACAAATGGTGCTTAGAGAACTGGATATCCATATCCAAAAGGATGAGAGAGGAACACCATCTCACACCTTATACAAAAATCAAATCAAGATGCATCAAAGATCTAAATATAAGAGCCAAGACCATAAAGACCTTGGAAGATAATGTAGGGAAGCATCTACAGGACTTTGTAATAGGAAATGGCTTCGTGAACTTCACACCCAAAGCATGGGCAGCAAAAGAAAAAAATAGATAAATGGGACTTCCTCAAAATGAAAACCTTTTGCACCTCAAAGGAGTTTGTCAAGTAAATGAAAAGACAGCCTACCTAATGGCAGAAATATTTGGTAACCATATATCTGATAGGAGCCTAATATCCAGCATATATAAAGAAATCCTATATCTCAAAAATAAAAAGACAAACAATCCACTTAAAAAACAGGCAAGTGATTTGAACAGACACTTCTCCAAAGAAGAAATACAAATGGCTAAAAAGTGCATGAAAAAATGCTCAACATCACTACCCATTAGGGAAATACAAATCAAAAGTATAATGAGATACCATCTTACACCCATTTAAAAAACAGAGGACTACAAATGTTGGAGAGGATGTGGAAGAATGGGAACCCTGATCCACTGCTGGTGGGAATGTAGAATGTCCAGCCATTGTGGAGGACAGTCTGGCAGTTTTTCAAAAAACTAACTATAGATCTGCCATATGGGATCTTGCAATTCCACTGCTGGGTATATACTCAGAAGAACTGAAAGCAAGGACACAAACAGATATATGCACACCAATGTTCATAGCTGCATTGTTCACCATTGCCAAAAGTTGGAATCAACCCAAATGCCCATCAACAGATGAACGGATAAACAAAATGTTGTATATACATACAATGGAATATTACTCAGCTGTAAAAAGGAATACAGTACTAACACGGGATAACATGGATGAATCTTGAGAACCTTATGTTGAGTGAAGCAAACCAGGCATTGAAGGACAAATATTACATGACCTCTCTGATATGAATTAAGCAAATCTAGCCAACTTAGAGAGCCAGAGACTGGAAGATAGGTTTACAGGAAATAGAAAGGGAAAAGAAGGTTACGAGCCAACGCCTATATGGGCTAAATCTCTGATAAGGTGTAAATGAGTAGTTGGGCAGTGAAGGGATATGACAGGGGTGTAGGGATACAATTGGGTTGGGTGGCACAAGCTTGATAGGGGGGTAGGGTGGGGAGGATGGGTTGGATGTTCCACTGAACTGGGGGGAGGGTTGGGGGAGGGACCAGGTGAACACTGGGGATTGGTGGATATGTGGTTGAAACTACAATGTTGAAAAAATCCTTTTGGCAATATGACAAGGGTTACTGGTGTAGGGTGTTGGATGGGGGGGGCATTTGGGATAGGACATACCTGGGACAGTCTTCGAGAGAATATGTGAGTGACCTTTTGTCATAGTGTGTTGTATCAGTGCAGAGAAACCCACATAATGAATGGGGAGGAGTGGACTCCCATGCTGGGGAGGCCCAATATGTTCTCAAACAGAGGGCAGAGTGTCGCTCAAGAGCATGGGCATTTCCTAACAGGGGAGGTCAGACTAGTGTGTCAAGCCCTCAGCATTGTAGCAAATATCTATGAACTCTGCCCTTCAAGGAATGAAACCTGGTGGTTGCCATGGGCCCCAAGGGGAGCGGGAGGGAGGAATAGCATAGATGGAAGAGGGGGTATTTAGGGGGCAATGGAAGTGTTCTACATGATCTTGCAATGATGGATACAGACCATGTTAAATTTCATAAAAAATTTATAAAAATGTACATTCTAAAATGTAAACCATAATGTAAACCATAATGTAAACCATTGACCATGGTTAGTAGCTATGTTTCAATATTTGTACATCAGTTGTAACAAATGTACAATCCACAGGTAAAAAGGTTATTAATAGGGAAGAGCAAAAAGAGGGATGATGTTGGGCATATGGGAGTCCCCTATATTCTGTATGTAACTATACTGTGACCTAAAACTTCTTTGAAAACAAAAAAAGAAAAAAAGTAAGACACTGGGGAAGCAATGGAAGAAAATGACACTGTACATACAGGATAAGAGATATTACAGTGATGAAAGGCAACCCCCCAAAAAAAATGTTTTTTAATATTTTTCATTGTTTAATATCCCATTTATTTTTTCTAAATTATTATGTATTTTATTTCTTATGTTTAAACCTATCGGTATTATTTCATTTTCCTATTAATTGAATTTGGCAATATTCTTGGCTTCATTTTTGAAGAAGTTTTGGATCACAGAAGGGTTACAACTATGGCAATGGAGGATCAATGATGTGGGGTGTCAGTGATGGGGGTACACGGGAGGAAGTTCACCTGGGCATATAAGGTATATAAATATGTTCAAATGTTCATGGGGCATTGCCACAGTGGGTAGAGATTCACACAAAAGCCGAAGGATTGTTGAATCCCCATCCTGGGGAGCTCTGCCACATTCTCTAATGGAACAGCAATAATCCCCCAAGTACAGAGGCAAGGACTAGTGAAGAAGGATGGGCAATTGATGTGTTCTTGATATTGATGACTATGCTTATAAGCCACTTGCTTTTGAATTTGCAACTTGGTCTAGGGTTGTAGGGTGCCTAAGAGTTGCCTCCTGAAAGCCTACTTGTTGCTCAAGTATGGCCTCTCTCTAAGCAAAACTCAGCATATAGATGCAATTACCTTCCCCCCAGGAAGGGACATGACTCCCAGGGATGAGCCTCCCTGGCACAGAGGGATTACTACCTAGCACCAGATGGTGATACAACTGGAAAAAGACCTTGAATAAAAAGGGGAAAAAGTAAAGACAAATGAGTTCATATGGCTAAGAGACCTCAAAGTGAGTTGACAGGTCATCAGAGAGGTAATGTTTATGCTCATCTCAGCAGGATTTCATAGATGGCCAAAGTAGACATTACTTCAAATAGTGGGGCTCCTGAGAACTCCAGAGATACCCAGTTCCTATGGTTATGGCAGACAGCTCTGGAGTTTGGTGCCTTTCCAGTGGGTCCTACTTTGGAGATTATGCCCCCAAATGTGACAGAGTTGGACTCAGATGTTACTTCTCTACACATGCCTCCTCTGTCCCTTTTATTTGAACCTATAGTTGGTGCTGGAGTTGGTAGGTGTACATGCAAGAGACTTGAATCTCTGGGCTGTCAATGTGCTAGGTGGGTCCTGAGCCTCAGCAGAGTTATAACACCTACTCTCCAGTCCATTGGACTCACCCAGGACAACTAACAAGGAGGTAAGGATGGAAAACCACAACACCAAGGAACCAAAAGAGTCTACAACTGCAAGCAAGAGAGTCCCATCCATCAGCCATATGGGATCGAAGTCCCCTCTCAATCAGAGGTGGAGTGGACATCACCATCCCAGAAACCTCAGGATTGGGGAATAACATATGGCCTAGAGTAGACTTACTGGTATTCTACTATAGACATTGTGATTCTAGAAATGGAAGAAATTACATCATTGATGGTGAGACAGTGGGCATTGGAGATACTGAAGTCAGGGAGAGGGAAAAAGAAATGTGATATGGAGTATGGAGACATTTCCAGGACTTGGATTTGACCTGGATGACATTGTGGTGACAGATACAGGGCATTATATATCCTGCCATAGCCTACAGAATTGAGTGGGAGAAAGTGTAAACTATAATACAAACTATAGTCCATGCTCAGTGGCAATGCTCCAAAATGTGTTCATCAATTGCAATGACTGTACCACACTAATGAAAGAAGTTATTAATGTGGGGAAAAGTAGGAGGTCTGGGTGGTGGGGCATTTGGGAATCCCTTATATTTTTTTTATGTAACACCATATGTAATCTAAGTATCTTTTAAAAATAAATAAAAAATATATTAAAAATTAAAAAAATAAACAAATATAAAAATCCAATATATCTAGGAATAATCTCCAGGAAATGTGCAGTCCCTCTATCTGAAAAATATTAGTTATTAAATAACATTAAAAAAATGCAACAAAACAAAACAAAAGCAAAAACCTTAGATAACCTGGAGATATACCATTTTCCTTGTTGAGAAGTCTCTATATTATAAAGATAACAATTCTCTTCAAGTGTAATTTTAAGCTAAATTATCAATGTGGCACTTTAAAATTTGAGGAACAGACTTGCTTCATTTAGAAAATGTAAAATTAAATTTAACAAACTCATTACACATTACTTGTGGTTTAAATGCAATGCAATGATGTTTAAAAATCTTTTGGCTTTAATTATGCTTTCCGAGTGAAAAATTTCAGAGTAACAGTGAAATTTTAAAAGGCTTCATTAGGATATAGTAGTACACTCATCATCTTTAAGTGGATACATCTCCCTTGAGGCATCTACAAACTTTACAAGGAATAAAAGATTTTAATGTGTACATTTTTTAGGTTCGACACTTCCAATACTTGCTGCAAATGAGAAGAGGCCTATAGTAGTGGTACAGAAGGTCTCCTTCCATAATTGGCCTTCTCCTATGTTACCAAAGTCAGGCTGACTACAAACTTTTAGGAAACCAGAAAAACAAAACAAAACAAAACAAAACAAAGAAGCAAAAATTCAAATTATTGTTACTAGTATTGAAAAAGTATAATTCTACCTATAGTAACAAATATTTTTGCAAGTCAGGTGGTTGTCAGTTCTTTGAGTTCAATGAAAGAGAAGGCACAGCTAACAGATTTGTCAGCTCAAAAACCATTAACCATTATTTTTATGAAAAATCATTTGGTAATTTTGATTATAATTCAGGATTTCAAAAACGAATGAGGATGCTTATAACAATACCTCTATTTGAATCTACTTATTTATCTGAACAAGTTTCTGCTGTACTAACAAAAAGGGGATATAATTGAAGCTGAACCATATAATTCTAGGAATAAATCTTATATATCCATGAATACAGAAAATATTTTTCATAAGCCCTTCTGTTGAGGATTAAATCATGTCTCCCACAAAAGGAAGGTTCAGGTCCCAATTCCTGGTCCTGTAACATGAATCCATTTGTAAATAGGAACTTTGAACATATCATTAGCCGAGGTGTGCCCAAACTGAATCGAGGGTGTTGCCTAATCCAAAATGAAGTCCTTATAAACAAAGGAGAGTGGACCCGAAGAAAGAAATCATGGGTAGCAGCCAGAAGGTGGAAGTCAATGGAACCTGGAAGAGAAAGGAGAAAGGAGTACACCATGTGTACTGCCAGGTGACAGAAAAGACAAGGAACAAAGATGACCAGCAGCCAGCCCTGGAATGCCACAGTCTTTGAGGAGAAAGCATTGCCTTGCTGATGCCATCATTTTGGACTTCTACTAGCCTCAAAACCGTGACACAATATATTCCTGTTATTTAAGCCAAACCTTTGGATGGTATTTGCTTTAGCAACTGGTAAACTAATACGTCCTCCTTCCATTACATTAAGTAATGCATTTTTGAAAAGAGTTTACTTTTTATGTTTGGTAATTATTTATAAAATTTTAAATATATTTATGATGTTTTATCAACTATGTACTTGTACAATTATAAAAATAATTCAATATAAAAGAAAAAGTTTCAGAGTTTTATGGTTAAAAGAAGTTTTTTATTGTAGAACAGTTATGATAAAAAGATAAAAGATTAGTAAAAATAAAACATTTACAATAGGATAAAATTGTGTGGGGAAATTAGAATGGAAATTTGAGTTGAAAGAGAAAAAGAAATGATGTAAAATTCAAAATGTTAAAGAAGGGTTGTCCATCTATTTTTAAAAAAATGAATGATGGTGGGCATCAAATTTTCCTGGTATTTACTTTCTACTGGATACTTGCTAAAAAGTGATTTAAATGGATAATTTAAAATGATTTACAAGATTGTTAAGTACATCCTTTGCAACTATTAAATGCATGATAAATGAACGCAGATTGGGAAGACTGCAGGTGAATCAGGCATTTGGGAGAAATTCAGAATTTCATTTGGACATGTTGAGTCTGAGATGTCTATGAGACTTCCAATAAGTGATATGGAAGCCAATTGTTATGAATATAGGGAAAAGAAGTATGGATTAAGAAGTATGGAAGAGAAGTTTGGAATTAGCATATATGCATAGTTTAAAATTGTGAGTGAGAATGATATCATAAAAAAAAAAAAATAAGATAGGTTGAAAAAGAAAAGGATCAAAAATGGGCTCTGAGACACTACAATAATTAGTCAGGGAGAAAAAAAAGAAGATTGAGGAGTAACCAGTGAGTTAGAAGAAAAACAGAGAATATGGAGTCCTGGAAGCTAAGTGAAAACCATATATAATGAATAAGGAGATATTCAACTGTTTCAAATTCTATTCCTACGTCAAGTAAAATGAGGGCTGAGACTTAAATACTGGAGTTATCTAGAGTGGTTAGGGTGAAGGCCTGATAGGAATGGGTTTAAGGAAGAGTGAGAGGACAGGAATTTGAATTTAAGAAATGGGCAGTAACTGATAGCGACACTGAGATCAGGAGAAGCTGTTTTAATTTTTTTAAGAGGGGAGAATTAACAGCACATTTGTTTTTTGCAGGAAATATTCCAGTAAAGAACAACACAAAATATAATTTAGGAGAGAGGTACAAACTGCTGGAGTGCTATATTTAAGGAGGCATGCAGAAAAGAGCTAACATAATAGGCCTGAGATTGCTATCCTTAGAAAGGCCTGCTTGCAGGGTTGGGAACTTGGATTTTAGTAGGGCTCCCATCACTCCCAAAGCTTGCTGAATCTAAACTGTTTGGACAAACAATTTGGTTTATGCCAAACATTGCTTTCCTTCTGGGAGTATGGAATTTTGCTACATGGTAGGCATAAGGTGACTCCATGACCAGTCTCCAATAAAAACCCAGGGCAATGAGTCTCTAATAAGCTTCCCTGCTAGGGAACACTTTATGTGTGTTGTCACACATGATTACTGGGGGAATTAAGTGCATCCTGTGTCTCCACTGGGAGAGGACTCTTGGAAGCCTACACCTGGTTTCCACTGGACTTGGTCCATGCAACTTTTCCCTTTGCTGGTTTTCATCTGCATTCTTTGGTTGTAATAAATCATCATCATGAGTAGGACTATATGCTAAGACCTTGAGTCCTACAAGTGAATCACTGCACCTGGGTGTGGTGTTGAGAACACCTGAAGAGTAAGCAAGAAAGAATGGGATTCAGTGCATAAGTGGAGGGACTGGCTTTAGATAGAAGGATAGATATTTCATCTATGGTAACAGACAGATAGGTAAATTACACAGGTGAAGATACTGGTAGATGGAAAGATGTGGTAGTGGAATTTATAGAATTTCTCTTCTACTTGCTTCAGTTTTGTCAATGAAACAGCTAAGCTTGAAGATGGGGACAAGGTATTGCAGGTGTGAGAAGAAAGAAGTTATAAGAATCATCAGAAGGCTGGGAGGCTAACAAAATAGGAAGGAACACTATGAATTCCAGGCAGCATTAAGAACCAAGTTGAATTCCATGGGCACAAATATAAGATAAAATAGTGGGTTCTGTGTTTTCCTTTCTGCATGGGTGCTGGCAAGTAGTAGTTGGAGAGTTGGATTTAACTAGGGTTGCAGTTTTGCCAAGGAAGTAAAATTGAGAAAGCCAAGAGACTTGATAGTATATGTAAAGGAGTGGTTACAATTATTGACCATGGGATTTATGCTGGGTAAGGATAGGAAAGAAAGGGACAAGGGGTAAGATAATTATATCAAAGGTCCTGGAGGGGTTGAAGGATGGAGGGTATGATTGGCCAAGTAGATGAGCATAGAATGGTATTATCAGGAGGCTGCAGATACTAACAATGACAAGTTCTAGGGTAGTGAATGGCTAAATTAAGATAGAGGCTAAGATCATCAGAAAAGGAGAGTTCAAGGAACAGAGAGGCCAGACTGCCAAAATAATCACCTATGTGTGTATTGAAATTATCAATAATTATAGTATTTGTAGAAAGAGTGACAGTGAGCCAGAAGATAAAATTGTTGAGAAATATAAGATGCAGAGACCAGTAGATGACAGCAACAATACAAAGTAGTGATCATCTTAAAAAATTATATTTAAGCTCAGGAATTTTAGAGAGAAGGAAGGAAGATAGGACTGCAATCAACAATAAGATACATGGAGGGCAGGCACATATCCAATCTACAGGCAAAGACTGTGTAAGGAAAAAACAACCACTTCTTGAGAGGAATGTAGGGGAAGCAGTAAACCTCAGTGAAGAGCCAGGTTGGAAGGGGATATTAAGAGAAGAGTTAAAAATGCTGATGGACCATGCATTTCTGAGGCTTGTTGGATGGTATTACAGGCAGTAGATGGAAGAACAGGACAAAACTGGATATTTACAAGCTCTCTTGGGGATAATACAATTATTTTTAAAATTTTGCATGACATTTATTTCCTATGTAAATGTCTAAGTAAAGTAAATGTGAGTGTGAAAATGTTTGTTTATAAAAATATACACACATATATGTTTTATACATATAGATTAATTTATTAATTCATTATTTTATATTCATTATGTTCCAGCCACTGTTCTAAGCATTTGGGTATATGGCAATGAACAAGACACAGTTCTTGACCTTGTGGAGCTTAATATATCATTATGGAGAGAGATAATAAACAAGTAAAATAATGACTGAAATATAAGTTCAGAAAGTGTTAAATGTTATAATGAAAATGAAATAGGATAAGGGGCTATAGCATAATGTGAAGGTTATTTCAGATAGTATGGATTAGTCAAACGTTTTCAAAATGAAAATTACCCACAAAAGATAAATATTATACTCAGACATATACCTTGATTATTGTGGTCACATTTAATATCTAAGGTGAGCTATATAAGAAATTCATGTCACTTGGAAAAAGAAGAAAAATAAATGGTCTCCAAATTGTCCAAAAAATAAAACCAATTACACACTTCCATTCTTAGGCCACCTGAAATATTGTAGTATCTTCGTTCATTTTCAGTTTTCAGTATCACTTTGGAGGTCTTTGATTTTTATGACATAATACATATTATGTATTATATTATGTAATACATACATATTATATCCATTTCTCATTTAGCTAAATACTTACCATCTTTAGGTCTGATTCTTTTTTTACATCATCAACATAGGAAAGCACAAAATCAATTTGCCTAATCCCATCGCGGAAGAAGATAGAATCCTTGCTTTGTTTATTTTTTAGAAACTGCAGGAGACATAAACAATAAAACTTTAAACTGTAGTTTTTTTTTCTCAAATGGCAAAAGCATGAAAAGAATTAGCTAGAATTTGATCATCAGCTACTTTTTTTCAGTGCTAAAATGCATTTTAACTACATGCACACACAAAGAAACTGCTGTAATTACACCAAAACATAAAATGAACTTATCTATACTCTGATCCTGAAATACATATAGAGACTTGTACTCTTTATAAAACAACATACCAATGAGTACAATAAATAATATGTGGTTATACACTACTTTGGGTTGGGGAGGGGCTTATAATTAATTAGAGACCAATTAATGAAACCTCACTTTAAGAAAATAAACTAATGACTAACGCTTATAAACTATGTTTTCATAAAACAATAGTTTTCTAAATCAATTTTTAAAGAGTTAAAAACAAAAATCAAGGTGCAGTTAAAAATTATAAAGCAGGTAGCTTGCCAGCTGGCTTTCATGCAAAGCTCCCTTCAGCTTCAATTTCCCAAGTGAGCCAAAATCAATCCTTTGTATTATCTCTCAGTATAATAGAAAATTTCAAGTTTCACATTCTATGGAGTTCATTAATTCCTCACTTTCAAAATAGCAGACACACTAAAGATAGCTTCAGGAAGAAGAAATTTCGCGTTTGACTCATTTGAGCAACTTCAGAGTTTAGAGGTAAATATGTCATACTTAACACTTGAAATGGCCCACGTATAATACTCAGAAGGACCCAAATAGATGATTCAGTGGATGCCAATGATCTCTCTTACTTTTTGTTGCAAAGCAGACAACTTTCCAATTGCTTTAGCTAACCTGTGAAGGGGAAACTGGGATGGGTTTAAATTAATAACCAGTATTTAGACCCCTTTATGAATTTCATTTAAGGTACTCTATGTTGTTTTTCACCCAACTCAGGCCAGACAGGTGTCCCATAAAAGGAAACAGATGTAGATTAATCACACGTGAATAAGACAAAAATCTCTTGTTTGATTTGTGGTCTATGAACAGGGTAATTGTATTTTTACATAAGAGTGCACAACTGATGTGTCTCAGAAAGTACTAGGCTCCTAATGCACAAGAGGAGATGGCTGAAAAATAAATAGAGAAACAAAAACACCCAGGGAGTATACAGATTAAGTAGCAAAATATAATAACTCAAATATTTTGTCTCAGTTTTGTGCACCCCAACCAAAGGATGCATAGTCACCTTCCTTTTCCTAAAAAAAAAAAAAAAAAAACCAGACAAAACTCAAATTGCTATCATGTTATAGTTTGATTATAAATCACTAAAAAATAAAGGAAAAGAAAGGGAAAAAATCACTGGTATCCTTGCAAATTACTGCAGCATAAACATTATTTTCTGATATTCACCAAAATGATGGAAGCCAACTGCAGGAAGAAAAATTATAATTAGACGAAATAAAATCAAAGAACAAAATATGAAAACATCAGCCTTTTTGCTCTAAGTCTGTGACAGCCATATCTTGTATGGTAGAGTTTTTGTTTGTTTGTTTGTTAATGAATAATATATGTAGGAGTGTTCATTTTGTTTAGTCAAGCTAAATCTAGATCCACAAAGAACAATTCTGGTTGCAGAAGCAACAATAATCTGCTCTGAATATTGGAACAATAGAGAATAGACAAAGTAGCTAAAAGAATAATGACTGCAATTATTTTTCTGATTACTCATTCAACCTGGGCATATTTGCTTCCCTTTTCCTGGAAGCCAAAGGCTAATTAAGAAAACCAAAATTTCTATCATTATGTTATGCCCTGACAATAAACTGTAAAGTTGAAAAAATAGGAGCTGGTATAGCTCAGTGGTTAAGCACTTGCCCAGGTTCAATCCCTGGTACCTCCTAAAAAATAATAATAATAAGCACATTAGAGTTTATTGTAAAAAGTAAAAATAAAAAATAAATCACTGGTAGCCATAGTCTTAGGACTATTAATTAAAACTGGTTGAAGTCAACAACTGGAACAGGAAAACTTGATAATTTTGCTATATTGATACATATAATTGAGTACTATTAAAACAAACATTTTTTTGTTTTGCTCAAGGCAAAACATCGAGATCATATTTTTCAGTGTATGTATATGTGTGTGTTTATATTTGGTTTGTTCTTAGAAATGTCTGTCATGAGGCAAACATCTGGGTGGCTTCTTTTTGAATGAGGTTCTTAATTTGAGGTTCATAGACCAGGGTTCCTGATGGGGGTTCATAAACCTCTGCAAATATAAATTTTTACATATATATGTGTACATGTACGCATGTAATGTGTACAGGCATTTTTTTAGGAAAATAGTCCATAGCTTTCATCAGACCCAAAGAAGGTTAAGAATCACCATTTTCAAACTTCAATTGCCTGGGAACTAGGAGTCAGTGACAAAGTCATCCCAAAATCAACAGTATTCATGGGAAAAAAAATAACCCAGATTATCACTGCAGCCATTCAAAGCATGAGCAGTATCATTCAGCACTGGTTTTACCATAAGACGCCGTGTCAGGAACAAATTGTATCGCTTTGTAGTCTGTGAAGCAACCAATAGAGAGTTAGAAAATTTTGTCCAGGATTAAAATGAAGATTCAAAAAATAAGATAAAACAAAACAAAAGAAAAAAAAAAAAAAAAACAGGCACAGAAAGAAACCGTCAGTATCATCACTCAATGAATGAATGGTATATGTGTGTGTGTATGTGTGTGTGTGTGTGTGTGTTATTTTAAGTTGGAGAGGAGAAGTTAGCAAGAAGGAATGAGGGTAGGGAGGGGGTAGAAGAAAAAAGGAAAGAATAAAGGAAAGAAGAAGAGGAGACTTTGAAGTAAATTATCCTTAAATACATTATACAGTGACTTTAAACAATAAATATTTATGTACTGGAATAAAGAAAAAAAGGTGGAAGAAGAAGGTGAAGGAAAAAATGGAATAATGGAAATATAAAGTAAGGTAGATATTGTTAAGTATGCCTATATATCAAACAAAGACAACAAAATTAATGTAATTAGATTGGGAATAGTTACGATATTGGAAGCTTACCCGGGGTTTAATTGTAAAATTTACCATGGCCTCCCAAAAATATTGCAAAAAAGAAAAGTCATTCACTTAAATTGAAGTGCTGAGTTGTCTCCAATCTTCAGTTACCATAGCCATTACTTTTTAAAAAAAAATTTTATTGAAGTATATCATTCATACATGAACATACATAAATAATAAGTGTATGGTAAAAACTTTGAACTTACAAAATAAACATGTATAACATCATACAGGGATCCCATACATCACCCCTTCACCAACACCTTGCATTGTTCTGAAACATTTGTTACAAACTATGCAAAAGCATTGTCAAACTATTACTATTAACTATAGTCTACATCTTAGATTTGATGTATTTTTCCCCCAACTCACCCTACTATTTTTTAATATATTTTTATTACAGAAGTTGTGAACTTACAAAACAATCATGCACGTGTGTAGAATTTCCAAACAACACCCCTTCACCAACACACTATACCATGGTGGGATATTTGTTACAGATTACGAAGTAATATCATCAGACTATTACCACCAACCATGGTCCATAGCATACATTCAGCACAGATTTTCGATAGTCCTCCCCTCCGCCCCATTATCAACACAGTACATCTTTGGCCTTGATGCAAGAATATTACAGTATTGCTGTTAACCACACTTCATAGGTCACACCTATTATATTTTTCCCATGCTTTTCACATCCCCACCACCCTGCAATAGTGACATACATCTGCTCTAGCTCACAGAAGGACAGTCTTGCATCTGTGCATCAACAATTTTCATCCACCTCTCGGTTCACTGTGTTATTCAGTGCCTAGATTATTCTCTAGCTTTCTTTCAACTGACATTTACATCACTAGACTACCCTTTTCAACCACAATCCCATTTATAAACCAGCTGCTACTCCCTATCATGTGTTACCATAAACTCTATCCATTTCCACACTTTTACAGTCAAGTTAATTAAAACTGCTACATACATTAAGCATCAGTAGTCCTTCTCACCCTTCCTCTTATCTCCTAATTACCTATACTCTAGGTTTTTAACTCCAAGTGTTTATTCTTTGTATTTAGTTCATATTAGTGAAACCATGTAATATTTGTCCTTTTGTGTCTGGCTTACTTCATTTAGCATGCCTTCAAGATTCATCCATGTTATCACATATGTCCCAATTTCATTTCTTCTTACTGCAGCATAGTATTCCATTGTATGTTTACACCACATTCATTAGTTGATGGACACTTGGGTTGTTTCCATCTTTTGGCAATTTAGAATAAAACTGCTATGAACATCGGTGTGCAGATGTCTGTTTGTTTCACAGTTTTCAGTTCTTCTGGATATTTTCCTTGTAGAGGAATTGCTGGATAATGTGGCAGTTCTATATTTAGCTTCCTGAGGAACTGCCATCTGCCTTCCACAGAGGCTGCTCCATTTTATATTCCCATCAACAGTGAAGGAGTGTTCCTATTTCTCCATATCCTCTTTAGCACATATTGCTTTCTGTTTTTTTAATAATGGCAATTCTATGTGGTGTGATATGATATTTCATTGTCCTTTTGATTTGCATTTCCCTAATAGCTGGTGATATGGAACATTGTTTCATGTGCTTTTTGGCCATTTTTATTTCCTCATTGGAGAAATGTCTATTATAGCCATTATTTTTTAAAACACCAAGGCAATTATCTAAAAATATCTGTGATAATAACCAATATTTGAAAGAAAACCAAATCTATGGCACAAAAGGGCAAGTATTATGTGTATTGTATAGGTAATGAAAGGATAAATAATCTAATAAAATTATCAATAAGGGGTTTCAGCTCTTGCCACACAGAAGTTTGTTTAAACTATTGTTTTCCAGACAAGGCCAAGGAAGGTTAAACTACTAGCGACTCCTGAAGTGGTAATTGTTGCTCTTTAAAGAGATGAGCCTACTGTGTACAGATAGGAGGTAATATTATTGTTATTTAAAAACAAAAGTCATACAAGATGGATGATGGTCATTGTATAAAGTATGTTTTAAATTATATTCATCTGATGGCCTGGAATTTTTCACCTCAGCACTTTGATTTTCTTAGGATCTTCCATGAGATTCATTAGTTACTGCATTTCTTAGATGTTTCCGTAAATTCATTACAGAATTGTTGAGGGAAATGAAATAGGCATGCACTAATGGGCCATCCAGGGCTGTATTATAACATTTTTGTATCCTCAGGCACCTCTGCTGTTGTGCGCCCCTTCCTACACTAAAATAAATATATATACAAATACATATATGTGTATGACCATTATATATATTGAATATATATATTACAACAGCATTGGTATAAAGATGAATAAAATATGAATATAATCTAGGATTATTACATATTTATTATTATTATATTCAGGTTTTCTGTGCCAATTTAAAATAAATTAAAATTAAAATATTTCCATTGGCCTGTAAAAGTATTCTGAACCCTATGTAGGCCATGCTTTCTGTGCCTAAAGATTAAGTCAGGGGACCATGGATTAACAATGTATCACTACATTAAAGAACTGCTGAGATTGAAGGATAAAAAGTTATCTAGATTGTTGGTTAAAAGCCTTTGGTGATAAATACACCTAATATAAAATCAGTGTGCAGCTATCCAATAAACATGACATCCTTATGATATAAAAACCAATAAGCTAGGACTTCTAGGAAGATGGAGAATTAGGGAGACACAGGACTCACTTCTCTCCCAGAAAAATAGCTAAAGGATGGGCAGAAACTGTCTGGAAAACTGTTCTAGGGCTTAGGACACCAGGAAAAAGCTGGACATCACCAGAAGAGAGAGAGGCGAAGAAAAGAAGGCTCCATGGGAAAGCTCTGTGAGTAAAAGCTGCAACTGCTGGCTCCCATCCACCTACCCACAGAGCAGACAGCATTGAGTCCTCCAAACCCTGGCTGATGGCTATGGATGGAGGGGGTTGCAGGGATCCACCTTCCCTGGAATGGGGAGAAAGAGGGATGCAACTGATGGCATATTCAGTTTTTGGCCAACAAATTTAATCTGCTATGTCTCACAAGTCCAGTCTTCCAGGCTGAGTGGGGCTCCACCATTGTTACCCTGGGAGCCAGCAGTAGACTAAAAAGATCCTACCTTCTCAAATATTCTCCTTACTGAACTGGACTGATTACTGATAATGCAGAATTTATTTCCTCTCTGGGAAAAGGGAGGGGTGGTCAGCCAAGGGAGGAGAGCAGCTTCTGAAAAGTTTGATGTAGTGAAGGTTGGCTCTGAGGGAGTGTTTTCTGTCACATTATTTCTTCACCCCTTACCTTGTCGGAGTTACAGTGAACACCAGGGTTTGAACAGAGAGGTCTGCTGAACAGTGCCATCTGCTGGCCGATCAATAAAGTGCATGCAAGGACTTAGTAAATAAAAAGGCGTTTGGGGGCCTTTACAGCCCCCCTCTCCAAGTCCCTTGAAAACTGGTCTGCAACCCATTACTGGGTCCATGGCCCTGGTTTTAGTAACTAATCCTAAAGACCTAGAACAAGTTGAACCAAGAATCAAAGTACAGCAGTAACAGACAAACATCCACCACTAAATTTCTATGCAAGAGAAAACTGAGCATCAGAGTAAACTCACCACCATAATCAGATGCCCAGACATCAGCAAAAATTATAAGCCATATAAAGAAAAAGGAAGATATGGCTCAGGCAAAAGAATAAATCAAAACCCCAGATGAGACACAAAATTTGAGACAACTAATCACTGATATTCACACAAATTTCCTAAATCAAATCAATGAGTTGAGAGACAATATGGATAAAGAGATACAGGGCAAGCAAAAAGAAGAATTTGAAAACATGAATATAAAAATAACAGAACTTATAGGAATGAAAGACACAATAGAAGATTAAAAACACATTAGAGGCATAGAAGAGCAGACTCAAAATGGAAGAAGGAAGAATAAGTGATACAGAAGACAGAACAGCTGATATGAAGAGAGAGAAGAACAGAAAGAGAAAAGAATGGAAAAAATTGAGCAGGGGCTCAGGGAGTTGAATGAAAACACAAAATACAATGACGTATGTGACATGTGAGTTCCAGAAAGAGAAGAGAAGGGAAAAGGAGCAGAAAGAGTATTTGAGAAAATAATGGCCAACAATTTCCCAACTCTCTTGAAAGATATGAATATATGTGTCCAGGAAGCATAGCATACTCCAATTAGGATAAATCCAAATCGACCTATCCCAAAGCACATAATATGCAGGATGCCAAATGCCAAAGATAAAGAGAAAATTCTGAAAGCAGCAAGGGAAAAGTGAAACATTACACAGAAAGGATGTCCAATAAGACTTAGTGTGGATTTCTCTTCATAAACCATGGAGGTGAGAAGGTAGTGATAGATATAATTAAGGTACTAACAGAGAAAAACTGCCAGCCAAGAATTCTTTATCCAGCAAAACTATCCTTCAAATATGATGGTGAGCTTGAAATATTCACAGAAAAACAGAAACTAAGAGAGTTTATAAACAAGAATCCAGCTCTGCAGGAAACACTAAAGGGAATTCTGAAGCCAGAAAAGAAAATAGAAGAAAAAGAGGCTTGGAGGAGAGTATAGAAGTAAAGACTATGAGAAAGGATAAACAAAAAGTTAAAAAGATGGAAAAAATAAGATATGACATATGAAAGTCAAAGGACAAAATGGTTGAAGTAAATAACACCTTTATAGTAATAACTTTGAATGTTAATGGATTATACTCCCCAGTCAAAATGCATAGTCTAACAGAATGGATAAGAAAACATGAGCCATCCATATGCTGGTGCAGGAGATTCACCTTAGACCAAAGGATGCAAAAAGACTGAAAGGGAAAGGCTGGAAAAAGATATTTCATGCAAATAATAACCAAAGCAGAAGTAACTATACTGGTACTAGGCAAAACAGACTTCAAATGCAAAAATGTGATAAGAGATGCAGAAGGCTATTATATATTAAGAAAAGGGACAATCCACAAGGAAGGAGTAACAGTCATAAATACTCTTTGCACCTAACCAGGGTGCCCAAAAATTCATGAGGCAAACCCTGGCAAACAGAAAGGAGAAATATAGATGTCTCTACAAAAATAGTTGGAGACTTCAACATGCACTCACATTGATAGGTAGAACTACTAGACAGATGATCAACAAGGAAACAGAGAACTTGAACCATATGATAAACGAGCTAGACCTGACAGATATATACAGAACATTACAGCTCAAATCAGCAGGTTATACATTCTTCTCAAGTGCTCATGGATCTTTCTCCAGGACAGACCAAGTGTTAGGGCACAACGCAGCTCTCAATAAATTTGAGAAGATTGAAATTATACAAAGCACTTTCTCTAGTCATAATGGAATGAAGCTAGAAATCAATAATAAGCAGGAAAGGGGGAAATGTGCAAACATATAGAGACTAAACAACACAGTCCTAAACAATCAGTGGGTCAAAGAAGATATTGCAAGATAAATGAGTAGCTATCTCGAGATGAATGAAAACAAGAACACAACTTATCAAAACTTATGGGATACAGCAAAGGCAGTGATGAGAGGGAAATATATAGCCCTAAATGCCTATATTAAAAAAGAAGAAAGAGCTAAAATCAAAGATATAACTGAAGAACGGGATAAACTAGAAAAAGAACAGCAAGCTAATCTCAAAGCAACAAGAAAGGAAGGAAGGAAGGGAGAGAGGGAAGGAGGAAGGGAGGGGAAAAAAGGAAGAACAGAGTAGAAATAAATGAAATTGAGAACAAAAAAAAATAGAGAAAATAAAAAAAACAAAGGCTGGTTCTTTGAGAAAATCGATAAAATAGACAAACCCATAGCAAGAATGAAAAAAAAAGAGAGAAGATGCAAGTAAATGAAATCAGGAATGAAAGGGGGATATTATGACTGAAACCACAGAAATAAAAAGGATCATAAGAGAATATTATGAGAAACTGTATGCCAACAAATTAGACAACCTAGATAATGGACATATTCCTAGAAATGCACAAACAACCTACACTGACTCTTTAAGAAATACAGGAACTCAACAAACCAATTAAAAGTAAAGAGATAGAAGCAATCATCAAAAATTTTCCGACAAAGAAAATTCCAGGACCAGATGGCCTAACAGGTGAATTTTACCAAACATTTTGAGAAGAATTAATATCAATCCTGCTTAAACTCTTCCAAATAACTGAAAAGGAGGAAAAATTACCCAACACATTTTATGAAGCCAACATCACCCTAATACCAAAGCCAGATAAAGATACTACAAGAAAATTACAGACAAATCTCTCTAATGAACATATATGCAAAAATTCTCAACAAATTATTTGCAAATCAAGTCCACAAGCATATAAAAACAATTACACTTCCTGGTATTCAACATAAGAAAATCAATTAACGTAATAAACGATATTAACAAGTTGAATGGGGAAAACCACATGAGCATCTTGATTGATGCATAAAAGGTGTTTAACAAAATGAAGCATCTTTCTTGATAAAAACACTTCAAAAGAAAGGTATAAAAGGAAAGTTCCTTTACATAATAGAGGGCATATATGAATATCCCAAATATACGCCCTTTATATATGCCCTTAGAGCTTTCCCTCTATGATCAGGAACAAAACAAGGATGTTCACTATCAATACTGTTATTCATCAATGTGCTAGAAGTTCTAGCTGGAGGAATTAGGCAAGGAAAAAAAAAAAGGCATCCAATATGGAAAAGAGGAAGTAAAACTCTCATTATTCTGAGAAAACAGGATCCTATATTTAGAAAATCCCGAAATATCTACAACAAAGCTATTAGAGCTAATAAATGAGATCATCATAGTGGCAGGATACAAGATCAATATGCAAAAATCACTAGTGTTTCTATACACTAGTAATGAGCAAGCTGTGGAGGAAATCAAGGAAAAAATTCCATTTACAACAGCAACAAAAAGACTCAAATATCCATCATGAAGATGTCAATTCTACTCAAATTGATATATAGATTCAGTGCAATACCAATCAAAATTCCAACAGCCTACTTTACAGAAATAGAAAAGTAAATTAACAAATTTATTTGGAAGGGAAAGGGGTCCCGAATAGCCAAAAATATCCTAAAAAAGAAGAGTGAAGTCAGAGGACTCATGCTTCCTGAATTTGACGTATATTATAAAACTACAGTGGTCAAAACAACATGGTATTGGCATAAAGATAGACACATTGTAATCGAATTGAGAGTTCAGAAATAGACCCTCACCTGTATGGTCAACTTATATTTAATGAGCCTACCAAGTCCACTTTTCTGGGACAGAACAATCTCTTCAATAAACAGTGCTGTGAGAACTGGATATCCATAAACAATAGAATGAAAGAGGAGCCCTAGCTCACTTCCTATACAAGAATAAACTCAAAATGGATTAAAGACCTAAACATAAAAGCCAGGACCATATAAATCATGGAAGATAACACAGGGAAACATATACAGAAATTGTGGTAGTTCTTGCCCAAAGCACAAGCAACAAAAGAAAAAAGATAAAGAGGACCTCCTCAAAATTAAACACTTCTGCACCTCAAAGTACTATGTGAAGAGGGTAAAAAGGCAGCCTACTCAATGGGAGAAAATATTTGGAAATCATACATCTGACAAGGGTCTAATATCAATGATATAAAAAGAGATCCTACAACTCAACAATAAAAAGACAAATGACCCACTTAAAAGGGGGGCAAAAGACCTGAATAGACATTTTTCTAAAGAAGAAATACAAATGGCTAAAAAACACAAGGAAAAATGTTCAACATCACTGGCTATTAGTGAAATGCAAATCAAAGCTACAATGAAACATCATTTCACACCTACTAGAATGGCCACTATCAACAAACAAGAAAACTACAAGTGTTGAAGAGAATGTGGAGAGACAGGAACACTTATTCACTGTTGGTAGGAATGTAGAATGGTACTTTCACTGTGGAAGTATGTTCAGCAGTTCCTAAGGAACTTAGATATAGATCTACCATGTGACCCAGCAATACTGCTACCATGTATATACCCAGAAGATCTGACGGCAGTGATATGAACAGATATGTGTACAATATGTTCATAGTGATGTTATTCACAACTGCCAAAGATGGAAACCCAGGTATCCATCAACTGACAAGTGGATAAACAAACTGTGGTATATATACACAATGGAATATTATTCAGCTGTAAGAAGAAATGAAGTCATGAAGCATATGACAATGTGGATAAACCTGGAGGACATGCTAAGTGAAGCAAGCCAGGCATAAAAGGACAAATATTGTATGATTTCATTATTATGAACTACATATAATAAACTCATGGAGTTAATAACTATAACATAAGTCAACAGAGAAAAGAATGTGGTTAGAGAATAGAAGCTGAGGTTTAATCTATGCAGAATAAGGAAAAAGTTGTTGATAAATATTTGGAAATGAATAGAAATAGTGAAAACACATGATAGCATTTGTAAATAGTAGCACTAACATATGAGTATGATAATTTGTTTTGTTTTTTAATAATGAAAATGCTATAATATTGATTGAAGTGATGAATGCACAACTTGGTGATTATACTAAATGCCACTGATTGTACACTTTAGATAAATGATATGGTTTATGAACAAAAAAATAATAGGGTGGGTTGGAGGGAAAATACACCAAATGTACAATATGGACTAGAGTTAGTAGTAATACTTTGATGATTCTCATTGATAATTTGTTACATATGTTTCACAACAATGCAAGGTATTTGTGGTGGAGTGATGTATGGGAGTCTTGTATGATGTTATGCATGTTTGTTTTGTAAGTTCACAATTTTTATTATACATTTATTATGTATGTTCATGTATAAATGATATACTTCAATAAATTATTTTTAAAATGACAAATGACTAGAGCAGAGATAAATGGAATAGAGAATAGAAAAACAAATGCATAAATAAAAACAAATCAAAAAGTTGGTTCTTTGAGAGAATCAATGGAATTGATAAACCTTTATCCAGACCGACAAAAAAAAGAAAAGACACACATAACAAAAATCAGAAATGAAAATATTGATAACACTACTAAACTTACAGAAATAAAAAGGATTATAAAAGAATACAATGAACAATTGTATGTCAACAAATTAATCTAGACAAATGGAAAAATTCCTTGAAATATCCAAATTATCATAATTGACTCAAAAAGAGAAAATATCAACAAACCTACAAGTACAGAGATTGAGTCAATAACAAAAAACTTTCTAACAAAAAAATGTATAAGATCTGATGGCTTCACTAGTGAATTATACCAAATATTTAAAGAAGATTTAACACCTATCCTTCTCAAACTCTTCCAAAGAATTCAAGAGGGGAGAATACTTCCTAATTCATTCTATTGCCAGCACTACCCTGACACCAAAGCCTGATAAAGACATCACAAGAAAGAAAAATATACACAAATTTACCTTATACATATTGATGAAAAATCCTTAGCATAATACTAGCAAACCGAATCCAACAGCAGAATGGAACAAAATATGAGTCATCTATATGCTGTCTGCAAGAGACTCACCTTAGAACCAAGGATACCAATAAATTGAAAATGAAAGGTTGGAAAAAGATATGCCATGCATGCAGTAACCAAAAATAAGCTGGAATAGCTATACTTAAATCAGTTGATAAAGACTTTAAAAGCAAAACTGTTATTAGCGACAAGGAAAGACATTACATATTAATAAAAGGGATGATTCACCAGGAAGAAATAACAATCATAAATGTATATGCACCTAACCAGGATGCCCCAAGATACATGAGGCAAACGCTGGCAAAACTGAAGGGAGAAATAGACATCTCTACAATAATAGTTGAAGACTTCAATACACCATTCTCAGCCCTGGATAGAACATCTGGCCAGAGGATCAATAAAGAAACAGAGAGCTTGAATAATATGATAAATGGACTAAACCTAATAGACATATACAGAACACTGTACCCCAAAACATCAAGATATACATTCTTTTCAAGTGCTCATGGATCTTTCTCCAGGATCGACCATATGTTGGGTCACAAAGCAGATCTCAATAAATTCAACAAAACTGCAATTATACAAAGCACTTTCTCTGATCATAATGGAATAAAGTTGGAAATCAACACGTGGTAGAAAAAGGGAAAATTCACATATATATGGAGATTAAACAACACACTCTTAAATAATCAATGGGTCAAAGAAGAAATTTCAAGAGAAATCCATTAATGTCTCGAGATGAATGACAATGAGAACACAACATAACAGAACCTATGGGATGCAGCAAAGGCAGTGCTGAGAGGAAAATTTATAGCCATCAATGCTTACATTAAAAAAGAAGAAAGAACTAAAATCAATGACCTAGCTACACAGCTGGAGGAACTAGAAAAAGAACAGCAACCTAATCCCAAAGCAAGTAGAAGGAATGAAATAACAGAGATCAGAGCAGAATAAATAAAATTGAGGACCAAAAAACAATAGAGAGAATTAACAAAACCAATAGTTGGTTCTTCCAGAAGATTAACAAAATCGACAAATCCTAAGAAAAAAGAGAGAAGATGCAAATAAATGAAATAAAAAATGAAAATGGGAACTTTACTACTGACCCCACAGAAATAAGAGAGATAATAAGAGGATACTATGAATAACTTTATGCCAAAAAACTAGGCAATGTAGACAAAATGGAAAAATTCCCAGAAATGTACAAACAACCTACACTGACCCTAGAAGAAATAGAAGATCTCAACAAACCAATCACAAGTAAAGAGATTGAAACAGTCATCAAACAGCTCCCCAAAATGAAAAGCCCAAGTCCAGACAGTTTCACAGGTGAGTTCTATCAAGCATTCAAAGAATATTTAATACCAACCTTACTCAAGCTCTTCCAAAAAATTCAACAGGAAAGAACACTACCAAACTCATTCTATGTAGCCAATATCACCCTAATACAAAAGCTAGATAAAGATACTACAAAAAAAAGAAAATTACAGATCTATTTCTCTAATGAATACAAATGCAAAAATCCCCAATAAAATACTTGTTAATCAAATCCAACAACACATTCATCATGATCAAGTGAGTTTTATACCAGGTATGCAAGAGTGGTTCAACACAAGAAAATCAATCAGCATAACCACATTAATAAATCAAAGAAGAAAAACCACATCATCTTATCAATTGATACAGAAAAGGTATTTGACAAAACACAGCATCCTTTTTTTTTTTTTTTTTTTAAAGATTTTATTTATTTATTCATTTATCCCCCCCTTGCTGCTTGTGCTCGCTGGGTCAGCTAACCACGCCGCGCGGGCGGGCTTGCCTTCACCAGGAGGCCCCGGGAACCGAACCCGGGGCCTCCCATATGGTAAACGGGAGCTCTACTGATTGAGCCACAGCCGCTTCCCTAGCATCCTTTCTTAATAAAAATACTACAAAAGATAGGAATTGAAGGAAAATTCCTCAAGATGATAAAGGCCATATATGAAAAACCCACAGTTAACAATGTACTGACTGAAAGCTTTCCCACTGAGATCAGGGACAAGACAAGGATGCCCACTGACACCACCATTGTTCAATATAGTGCTAGAGCAATCAGGCAAGAAAAAGAAATAAAAGACATCCAAACCGGAAAGGAAGAAGTAAAACTTTCACTATTTGCAGATGATATGAGCCTATATCTAGAAAGTCCCGCAGAATCTACAACAAAGATGCTAGAGCTAATAAACGATTTCAGCATAGTGTCAGGATACAAGATCAACATGCAAAAATTAGTGGTGTTTCTATACCACTGTAATGTACAACCTGAGGAGGAAGTCAGGAAAAAAAATTCCATTTACAATAGCAACTAAAAGAATTAAATATTTAGAAATAACTTAACCAAGGATGCAAAGCACCTGTATTCAGAAAACTATAATGCATTGCTAAAAGAAATTTTAAAAAAGACCTAAATAATTGGAAGAACATTCCATGTTCATGGATTGGAAGAATAAATATCATTAAGATGTCAATTCTACCCAAATTAATAAACAGATTCAATGCAATCCCAATAAAAATTCCACCAGCATTTTTTAAACAAATGGAAAACACAATTATCAATTTTATCTGGAAGGTAAGAGGCCCCAAATAGACAGAAACATCTTAAAAAGGAAAAGTGAACTTGGAGGACTCTCACTTCTAGACTTTAAATCATATTACCTAGGTACAGCGGTAAAAACAGATATGGTATTGGCATACACCAATGGAACCGAATTGATGGTTCAGAAACAGACCCTCATGTCTATGGCCAAGTAACTTTTGACAAGCTTGTCAAACTTACCCAGCTGGGACAGAACAGTCTATTCAACAAATGGTGCTGGGAGAACTGGATATGCATAGCCAAAAGAAAGAAAGAAGACCCCTATCTCACACCTTATACAAAAATTAACTCAAAATGGATCAAAGACCTAAATATAAAAGCAAGAACCATAAAGCTCCTAGAAGAAAATGTAGGGAAACATCTACAAGACCTGGTGGTTGGTGGTGTATTCTTAAACCTTACATCGAAAGCACGAGCAACAAAAGAAAATATGGGTAAATGAGACCTCCTCAAACTTAAACACTTCTGTGATTTAAAGGACTTTATCAAGAAAGTGAAAAGGCAGCTCACTCAATAGGAGAAAATATTCAATAAGGGTTTCATTTCCATTCTATATAAAGAGATCATACAACTGAACAATAAAAGAGCAAGTAATCCAATTAAAAATGGGCAAATATTTAAATAGACATTTCTCCAAAGAGGAAATACAAATGGCCAAAAAGCACATGAAAAATGTTCCATATCACTTGCTATTAGGGAAATGCAAATAAAAAAAACAATGAGATATCATCTAACACCACATAGAATGGCCATTATTTTTTAAAAAAAGCAGACAAAAATAAGTGTTGATGAAGATGTGGAGAAATAGGAACACTCCTTCACTGCTGGTGGGATTTTAAAATGGTGCAGCCTCTGTGGAAGACAGTTTGCAGTTCCTCAGGAAGCTAAAAATAGAACTGCCATATGATACAGCAATTCCTCTACTAGGAATATATCCAAAAGAACTAAAAACTATGACAGGAACAGACATCTGCACACCGATGTTCATAGCGGTGTTATTCACAATTGCCAAAAGATGGGAACAATGCAAGTGTCCATCAACCAATGAATGGATAAACAAAATGTGGTATATGCATATGATGGAATACTATGCTGCAGTAAAAAGAAATGAAATTGGGACACATATGATAACATGGATGAATCTTGAAGACATTATACTAATTGAAGTAAGCCAGACACAAAAGGACAAATATTGCATGCAAGGTCTCATTAATATGAACTAAATATGAAGAATAAACACATGGAGTTAAAACCTAGAGTACAGGTTATTAGGCGATAAGAGGAGGATTGAGAAAAATTACTGGTGCTTAATGTATGTAGAAGTTTTAATTAACTTGACTGTAAAGTGTGGAAAAGAATAGAGTTGATGGTAACACTTTATAGTGAGTAGCAGCTGGTTTATAGACGGGATTTTGGCTGAAAACTGTAGTCTGGGGAAGTAAATGTCAATTGAAAGAAAGCTAAAGAATAATCTAGGGACTGAATAACACAGTGAACTCAAAGGTGGATGAGAATTGTGGTTGATGGTAGAGATTCAAGAGTGTCCTTCTGTGAGCTAGAGTGGATGTACATCAATATTGCAGCGTGGTGGGAATGTGGAGAAGCATGGGAAAACTACAGCCAGTGTAACCTATAGACTGTGGTTAACAGCAATACTATAATATTCTTGCATCAATGCTGAAGATGTACTATGTTAATAATGGAGGGGTATGGAAAAAGTATGCCAAATGTACGCTATGGACCTTGGTAGGTGGTAAAAGTCTGATGATATTATCTCATAATCTGTAACAAATGTTCTACCATGATGTGGTGTGTTGGTGAATATGTATGGGAATTCTATACATGTGCATAATTGTTTTGTAAGTTCACAACCTCTGTAATAAAATTATATTAAAAAAAAAACCACTTTACTAGATACATGGTTTTTAACTTTTGAATCACATAAATGTTTTACATGATCAAAATGTAAAAAAATAAATTAAAAAACCCCAAATAACAAAATTTCTATTATTTTAATTTGATCAACCCCACAACTTTCATATAAGAACACTAAAGATTGGTAACATCACCTATGTTAAATTGTCTTTCAAATTGCATCTTTTAGTTACTAAGCAACCTAATGACATTTTCAAAATCCTTTTACTAGCTTTCAATTGATATTCAAATTTGATTTTTAAATAAATATTACTTCTTCATAGTCATTCTTAAGCATGCACTTACAGATAATTAGAGTGGTGTAAGTGAAAAAGAATACTGAATTATGTCTCAGAAACTTAAGTTCTGGTCCAAGATATGCCCCTGAAACATATTGGGTAATCTTGGACAAGTCAATAAAACTCTTAAAATCTTTGTTTACTTATTTGTAAAACTGGGAAGTTAAAATACAAGCAAAGTGCTACTTTACATGTCATTCTTATTAATATCTGGTGTTACTTTTTCCCAATAAAGGACTGACTTTTTTTTAAATCAAATTCATAAATTCTCAAATACCATGTATGAAGTTCTGAAAAATAATTGTGAACTGGGAAAGAGAATATCACCATTGTACACTACAAAAAGATATCCCATTTATTTCTATGCCAGAAAGATTACTACTAATTGTTGCTTACCAATGATTCTTCTCCGATAAGTAGGCTGGTCTCTCCAATGCTCCGGCTCTGCAATTAGAACCATGGGGAAGATATAATGCCATTAATAATGATGCAAATGGTGGGGAAAGAAGAGTTAACTTTCAACAACAAAAACTCTAGGTTTTCTATGTAGAAATAGTAAATGGAACTCAGGGTAGCTATGAAACAACTGAAATTGTATACAAACTTGTGCATGTATACATGTTTATATATGTATATATGCATGAGTGCTCATGAATGTATGTATGTGTATATGTGTGTATATAGAGAGGAAGAGACTGAGAATGAGAATTTTGGATGCAGCTTTACCAAATTATTTTTTTAAAACTTCTGTGACTCAAGAAGTAGTTAAGAACAATTATATTTAGAGAGAAATAACAAAAAGTTCTATCCTTTTAATTTGCTGAATCCAGAACAGGACCAACAGGAAAGGTAGAATTAATTGGCTATTCATGTCTTTCAACATTTGCTTGAAATTATTGCAGTGAGTACTTCGGGAGATCTGCCACCATATTCTTTAGAATCTGTACTTTAAACCCAAGAAAAAATCATACATGCATATAAATCTACAAAAACCACTTTGTGATTCAAGCAGTACTAATTGAGGCCTCCCTGAGTTTATGGTGGATTTCAGATCTTCACGCTCCATGATAGCCAGCACACCACAGAACGTGTTCCTGAGACCAAACCCTGTCACTTCTCAGGAGTGTCTAGTGACAAGTAATGCGCTAGGTAGATGTAGCAGCTAACATAAAATGACTTGCAATGCATGCCCAGACTGGGAGTTTACTTAAATGGTCCTTGGCAAATCACAACCAGCATTTCAGCATTTCAGTATGTCCAGATTGCTGGGCAAATTAGTTTTGAAAATAGCAGGCAAGAAATGCTACAGACATATTTTTAAATTATTTTAAAAATACTAAAAGAGCACTTTGGAAATACTGCCAAATGCTCCAAAAGTTAAGTAGTAGGAAGTACTACAAAGATTCAGGCTAACTCTTAAGAAAGTCAATAACTATAAAAAAAGAAAGTACCACAAAGAAGCAATAATTTCTTGTGTCCCAAAAGAGGATGAAGAAATAATTTTGAACACATACCAATTTTTCATACTATTGTATTCAATTTAAATTACATAAGAAGAAGAAAGTTAAAGTTATACTAAAAAAGGTGGGAAGAATTCTGAGAACACTGAATCTATAGGAGTTAATACATGCTCAAAATCCTACTTCATTCTATCTCTATGTGGACCTTGAATAAATTTCATTAACAGATCCAAATATATCAGTTATCAAAAAAGTTAAAATTTTCCTCACTCAATTCTGAATTAATAGCCTCTGATAATAAATTGTGCATCTGATTTCTAGCTTTAAGACAACAATTTCAGTTTTACATATATATTACATACATTTTTTCAATTATCCTAGAGAAAGGTCAGTTGTTTTGCTTACAGGAAGGTACAAGAAAACCTTTATTAAATGTTCCAAAAGCAACCAGGGTTGTCACTTTACAATTTCTCACTTTAGGAAAAACGATTTGCTTTGACTTTGTAATAAAAACCGTGATTACATCTTCAGTTTGGAAAACGTAAAATAAAATAACCTTGGTTCCTTTATATTTTTTTCTGAGTACTTTATTGTCTCATTCCTCAGTGACTTTAGTCTTAGGCGAAAGGAGAATCTATGTTGTTTTCAATTCTTTATTTCTTTCTTTAAATACCATCTGTGGCCATGGCTTTTGAATATAAGGTTGCCTCCTTCCCTGATCCCTAAACATTAAGGGATAGAATGAAAAATACAAAATGGAATGAAATGAATGGATGAATGACATAAGCTTCCACGTGCAACAAAATGTGGCAATATTCAGAGGATCTAATGAATCATCATAGAAGCTGAGTAGCTATCTTGAATATTCTGAAGATCAGAAGCAATGATTTAAGGGTTGAAATTTTGGAAAAAAGATACTTCTAGATGGAGTTCTTAAAAGAATATTCTTAGAGAATACTGTAACATAATTGAAAGAAAATGCTCAAGAATCAGATTACCTAGGTTCAGAATCCCAGCAACAAAATTTAGCAGATATAACATTAAACAAATGTATTACACTCTAATGGACACCACATAATCTTTTTTTCAGTAACATAAAACAAATTCTATCAATAAAATCACGTGATTTTTATTCTTTACACACATAATATGGTGAAGTACATCAATTGATTTTCAAATAATGCATCTCTGGAATGAACCTCACTTGGTAGTGCTATATTATTCTTTTTATATATTTCAGAATTCTATTTGCCAATAATTCGCTAAAAACTTTTGTGTTTATATTCATGAGGAATATGGTAGTTTTATTTTATTTTGTAGGGTCTTTGTCTATTTTAAATTCAAGATAAATGTGGGCCTCAGTAAATGAATTTAGAAGCATTCATTCCTCTATTTTCTGAAGAAGTTTGTATAAAACTGGTATGGATTCTTCTTTAAACATTTGGTAGAATTCTCTAGAAATAAGAGGGGATTTCTTTTAGTTTTGATTTTTAAATTATATATTTAAGTTTCTCCATAGTATAGGACTATTCAAATTATCTATTATTTTTTTTTAACAAATCAATTTTATTGATACATATTAAAAAAGCATACAATTCATCCAAAGTGTACAATCTATGATACTTGGTCTAATCACATAGCTGTGCATTTATCACTTCAATCATTATTAGAATATTTTCATTATTTCAATAATAATAATAATAATAAACAATAAAAAAAATGCTTCACCTCTCAATCTTTCTCTGTTTCCCCTGCTGTACATAGCTACTATTTCTGGCTATTCTTGCACAATTATTTATTTAATTATTAGGCAGTTTCATTGAGATATAGTCACATACCATACAATCCATCTAAAGTGTATAATCAAAATGTCGTACATTCACAATCACAAAAAATTTTAGAGTTATTTCATTACTCCAAAAATAAAAACTCCACACCCCTTAGCATGCCTTCCCTAGCCCTACATAACCACTAATCTAATTTTCATCTTTAAAAATTGATTTATATTTATATTTTATATAAATGGAATCATACAATATGTTATACAACATATTTAATTCATAGTAACTCAAACATACGGCTTCTGTCCTTTTGTGTCTAGCTTGCTTCATTCAAGATAATGTTCTCCATGTTGTCATATGGTTTATGACTTCATTTCTCTTACAGCTGCATAATATTCCATCGTGTTAATACACCAGTTTGTTTATCCATTTATTGGTTGTTGGACACCTGAATTGGTTCCAACTTTTGGCAATCGTAAATAACACCACTATGAACATCGGTAGAGAAATGTCTATTCATGTCACTGCTCTCAGTTCTTCTGAGTATATACTCAGTAGTGGTATTGCAGGGTGTAGCAGTTTGGCAGTTTGATATAGTTATGAATTCCAAAAATAGATATGGGATTATGCTTATAAACTGGTCTGTTCATCTGGGCATGATTAAGTTATGATTAGGGCTTTGGGCCACATTACTAACGTGTTGAGCCCCACCCCTTGGTAGGTGGGGTCTCAAAGATAAAAGACTCGGTAAAGGACAGAGTTGGAGTTTTTTTTTGAGTTGGAGTTCTGATGTTCGAGTCTTGAGCTGGAGCCCCGGGAAGTAAGCATACAGAGGAGCTTGGTTGTGAGGAAGGAGAGAAGGCCCCGGGAAAAGAGATGAGCCATCCACCTGATTGTCTACAGCTAACCTTGTGGAGGAAACAGAGGAGCTGATCCTGGAGAGAAACAGAGCCCCAGAAAGAGAGGAACCCAAGAAGCCTGAACCCTGGCAAATGTTGGCAGCTGTCTTGCTCCAACATGTGGCAACAGACCTTGGTAAAGGAAGAAACTTATGCTTTCTGGCCTGGTAATGGTAAGCTTCTACCCCAAATAAATACCTTTTATAAAGACCAACAGATTTCTGGTATTTTGCATCAGCACCCCTTTGGCTGACTAATACACAGGGTCATGTGGCAAATCTATCTTCAACTTCTTTAGGAATTGCCAAATAGTCCTGCACAGCAGCTATACTTTTCTGCATTCCCACCAACAGTGAATAAGTGTTCCTATCTCTCCACATCCTCTCCAACACTTGTAGATCTTTGTCTTTTTAATAGTGGCCATTCTGATAGGTGTGAAATGATATCTCATAGCTTTGGTTTGCATTTCCCTAATCATTAGTGATGCTGAACAGTTTTTCATGTGTTTCTTCGCTATTTGTATTTCTTCTTTGGACAATTGTCTTTTCAAGTCTTTTACCGATTTTTTAATTGGATAGTTTGACTTTTTACTGTTGAGTTGTATGATGTCTTTATATATCATGGATATTAAACCTTTATCGGATATGTAATTGCCAAATATTTTCTCCCATTGAGTCAGCTGCATTTTCACCAGTTTTACAACGTCCTTTGAGATACAAGAGTGTTTATTTTTGAGGAGGTCCCATTTATCTATTTTTTCTTTTGTTGCTTGTGCTTTAGGTGTAATTTTAAGAAACTACTGCCTACCACAAGAAATTGAAAATGTTTTCCTACGTTTTCTTCTAGGAGCTTTATGGTTGTTGCTTTTATATTCAGGTCCTTGATCCATTTTGAGTTAATTTTTGTATGAGATATGAGATAGGGGTCCTCTTTCTTTTGGATATGGCTATCCAGTTCTCCCAGCACCATTTGTTGAATAGACTGTTCTAGCCCAACTGGGTGGGCTTGACAACCTTGTCAAAAAGGACTTTACTGTAGGTGTAAGAGTCTATTTCTGAGTTCTTAATTCAGTTGCATTGGTCAATGTGTCTGTCTTTATGCCAGTACCATGTTGTTTTTACCACTGTAGCTAGGCAATATGCTTATTATTTAAAAATATATTTTTAATATATTTTTAAAACATACTTAGATTACATAAAATGTTACACAGAAAAATATAAGGGATTTCCATATGTCCCACTCCCTGGACCTCCCACTTTTCCCCACATTAACAACTTCTTTCATTGGTGTAGTACATTCATTGCAATTGATGAACACATTTTGGAGCATTGCCACTAAACATGGATTATAGTTTACATTGTAGTTTATACTCCCACTCAATTCTGTAGGCTTTGGCAGGATATATAATGGCCTGTATCTGTCATTGCAATGTCATTCAGGTCAATTCCAAGTCCTGAAAATGCCCCCATGTTACAACTTTTTTTCCTTCTCCCTGACTTCTGCACCTCCAGTGGCCACTGTCTCCACATCAATGATATAATTTCTTCCATTGCTAGAATCACAATAAATCTATATTAGAATATCAGTAAGTCTACTCTAATCCATATTTTATTCCCCAGTCCTGAGGATTCTGGGATAGTGATGCCAACTCCACTTCTAATTGAGAAGGGATTTCAATCCCATATGGCTGATGGATGGGACTCTCTTGTTTGCAGTTGTAGACTCTCTTGGTTCCTTGGAGTGGTGGTTGTCCATCCTCACCTCACTGTTAGTTGTCCTGGGTGAGTCCAATGAACTGGAGAGTAGGTGTTGCAACTCCACTGAGGTTCAGGGCCCAGCTGGCACATGGGCAGCCCAGAGATTCAAGTCTCTTGGATGTAAACCTACCAACTCCAGCACCAATTATAGGTTCAAATAAAAGGGACAGAGGAGGCATGTATAGAGAAGACACATCTGAGTCCAACTCTGTCACACTCGGGAGCATAATCTCCAAAGTAGGGCCCACTGGCAAGGCACCAAACTCCAGAGCTATCTGCCCTGACCATAGGAGTTGGGTGTCTCCAGAGCCCTCAGGAGCCCCACTATTTGGAGTAGTGTCTACTTTGGCCATCTATGAGATCCTGTTGAGATGAACATAAGCGCTACCTCTCTGATGACCTCCCAACTCATTTTGAAGTCTCTTAGCCATCTAAACTCATTTGTCTTTACCTTTTCCCCTTTTTATTCAAGGTGTTTTTCCAGTTGTATCACCATCTGGTGCTTGGTAATAGTCCCCCAGTGCCAGGGAGGCTCATCCTGGGGGGTCATGTCTCTCGCTGGGCGGAAGGTTATGCATTTATATGCTGAGTTTGGCTTAGAGAGAGGCTACATTTGAGCAACAAGGAGGCTTTCAGGAGGTAACCCTTAGGCACCCTACAACAATAACATCTCTTTATATATCATGGATATTAAACCCTTATTGGGCAAGACAGACAGCTCAGGATTTTGGTGCCCCGCCAGTGGGCCCTATTTGGGAACTTATGCTTCCCAGTGTGACATAGTTGGACTTAGGTGTGGTTTCCCTACACATGGCTCTTCTGCCCCTTCTATTTGATCCTATATTTAGTGCTAGAGTTGATAGGTGTATGTCCAGGAGACTTACATCTTTGGGTTGTCCATGTGTCAGCTGGGTCCTGAATCTCAACAGACTTGTAAGACCTATTCTACAGTTCATTGGACTCACCCAGGACAACTAGCAAGTAGATGATGATGGATAACAACCATTCCAAGGAACAGAGACAGTCTGCAACTGCAAGCAAGATAGTCACATCCATCTGCTCCATGGGATTTAAGCCCCCTTTCAATGAGAGGTGGAGTGAGCATCACCATCCCAGAATCCTCAGGGACTCTAGTATAGACTTATTGTGATTCTAGCAATAGAAGAACTTTTATCATTGATGTTGTGGCAATGGCCACTGGAGGTTCGAAGGGGAGGGAAAGGGAAAAACAGGTGTAATATGGGGACATTTTTGGGCCTTGGGAATTGTCCTGAATGATATTGCAATGACAGATACAAGCCATTATATATCTTGTCATAACTTACAAAATTGTGGAAATAGTGTAAACTACAATGCAAACTATAATCCACACTTAGTGGCAATGCTCCAAAATGTGTTCACCAATTGTAACAAATGTATCACACTAACAAAGGATGTTGTTAATGTGGGAAAATGTGGGAGGTGTTGGAAGCGGGTTATATGGGAATCTCATATTTTTTATGTAACATTTATGTAATCTATGTATTTTTTTTTAATTTAAAAACTATATATATATATTTTTTCAATTAATTAATTAATTTATTTCTCCTCCCACTCCACATTGTTTTGCACTTGCTGTCTGCTCTCTGTGTGTTCTTCTGTGCTTATCTTCTCTTAGGGGGCACTAGGAACTGATTCTGGGACCTTCCAGAGTGGGAGAGAGGTGCTCAATCTCTTGCGCCACCTCAAGTCTCTGGTCTGCTACATCCTTATTGTATTTCCTCTTTTTCTATTTTGTTGTCTCATCTTGCTGCACCAGCTCTCCGTGCAGGCCAGCACTCCTGCATGGGCCTCAGTATGGGCCAGCACTCCGCGTGGGCCAGCTCTCCCGGTGGGCCAGCTTGCTGTGGAGGCCAGCTTGCCTTTCACCAGGAGGCCCTGGGAATTGAACCCTGGACCTCCCATATGGTAGATGGGAGCCCAATCTTTTAAGCCACATCTGTTTCCCTAAAACTATATTAAAAAATAAAAAAAATAATAAAAAAATAAAATCTTAAAAAAAAACCCAAAACCTCATTGGACATGTGATTTACAAATATGTTCTCCTTTTACAAAGTCCTGTGAGGTGCAAAAGTATTTGATTTTTGAGGAGGTCCCATTCACCTATTTTTTCTTTTGTTCTGCATTCTTTGGGTATAAGGTCCAAGAAACCACCACCTACCACAAGGTCTTTAAGATGTTTCCCTACATTATCTTCTAGTAGTGTTATGGTCCTGGCTTTTATATTTAGGTCTTTGATCCATTTTGAGTTGATTATTGTATAGAAAGTGAGTAAGGGATCCTCTTTCATTTTTTTGATTATAGATATCCAGTTCTCCCAGCACCATTTGTTAAAGAGACTGTTTTGCCCCGTTAACATGGACTTGGTAGGTTGGTCAAAAACCTGCTAACTAAAGAGGTAAGGGTTTATTTCTGGACTCTCAATTCTATTCCACCAATCAATGTGTCTATCTTTATGCAAGTACCATGATGTTTTGACCACAGTAGCTTTGTAATATGTTTCAAGGTCAGGCCCAGAAATTCCTCCCACGTCCTCTTCTTTTTTAGAATGCTTTTGGCTATTCAGGTGCACTTTCCCAACCAAATGAATTTGGTAATTGCCTTTTCATTTAGTGTAAAGTAGGCTGTTGGAATTTTTATTGGTATTGCACTGAATTTATAAATCAGTTTGGGTAGGACTGACATCTTCATGTTATTTAGTCTTCCAATCCATGAACACAGAATGTATTTCCATTTGTTTAGGTCTTCTTTGATTTCTTTTAACATTGTTTTGTAGTTTTCTGCATTTAGGTCCTGTACTTTGGTTAAAATGATTCCTAGGTATTTGTGTCTTTTTGTTGCTATTTTAAGTGGAATTTTTTCCATGATTTCTTCCTCACATATTGTTCAATACTACTGTACAAAAATATGGTTGATTTTTGCATGTTGATTTTGTATCTTGTCACTTGGCTGAATTCATTTATTAACTCAAGTAGCTTTGTTGTAGACATTTCAGAATTTTCTAAATATAGGATCATGTCATCTACAAATAGTGAGACTTTTACTTACTCTTTTCCTATTTGGATGCCTTTCTTTTTTCTTTATTTCTTGTCTAATCGTTCTAGCTAGAACTTCTAGTACAGTGTTGAATAACAGTGGTGACAGTGGGCATCCTTGTCTCGTTCACAACCTTAGAGGCAAAGCTTTCAACGTTTCCCCACTGAGTACAATGTTGGCTGTGGGTATTTCACATATGCCTTTTACCAGATTGAGGAATGTTCCTTCTATTCCTATCTTTTAAAAGTGTTTTTTCATGAAAGGATGCAGATTTTGTTGAATGCCTTTTCTGCATCTATCGAAAAGATCATGTGTTTTTTTTCCTTCAGTTTGTTAATGTGTGTATTATGTTTATTGATTTTCTTATGTTGAACCAGCCTTGCATACCAGGAATAATTCCCACCTGGTCATGCTGTTGGATTCAATTTGCAAGAATTTGGTTGGGAATTTTTGCATCTATATTCATTAGAGAGATTGGTCTGTAACTTTCTTTTCTTGTAGTGCCTTTATCTGGCTTTGGCATTAGGGTGATGTTGGCTTCATAAAGTGTTGGGTAATTTTCCCTCCTCTTTACTTTTTTGGAAGAGTTTAAACAGGATTGGTGTTAATTCTTCTTGAACTGCTTGATAGAATTCACCTGTGAAGCCAACTGGTCCTGGAATTTTCTTTGTTGGGAGGTTATTGATGATGGATTCAGTCTCTTTAAATGTGATTGGTTTGTTAAGTTCTTGTATTTCTTGTAGTGTCAGTGTAGGTTGTTTGTGCATTTCTATAATTTTTCCATTTCATCTAGGTTGTCTTGTTTGTTGCCATACAGTTTCTCATAATATCCTCTTATGAGAATATTTTTATTTCTGTGGGGCCAGTTGTAACTTACCCCTTTCATTTTTTATTGTATTTATTTGCATCTTCTTTCTTTTTACTTTGTTAAGTCTAGCCAGGGGGTTGTCAATTTTTTGATGTTCTTAAAGAACCAGCTTTTATTTTTGTGGACTTTCTCTATTGCCTTTTTATTCTCAATTTCATTTATTTCTGCTCTAATCTTTATTATTTCTTTCCTTCTCATTGCTTTGGGATTGGTTTGTCATTCTTTTTCTAGTTTCTCCAGTTGTTCAGTTAAACCTCTGAGCTTACCTCTTTCTTTTTTAAAAATATATTTGTTTACAGCTATAAATTTCTCTCTCAAGACTGCCTTCGCTGTACCCCATACGTTTTGATAAGTTGTGTTCTCATTTTCATTTATCTCAATATATTTACTGATTTCACTTGCAATTTCTTCTTGGGCCCACTGATTTTTCAGGAGTGTGTTGTTTAGCCTCCACACATGTGTAAACTTACCTTTTTCCTGTCTATTACTGATTTCCAGTTTCATTCCACTATGATCTGAAAGGTGCTTTGTATAATTTCAATCTTTTTATATTTATTGAGAGATGCATTGTGCCCTAACATGTGGTTGATTCTGAAAAAAGATCCACAGGCATTTGAGAAGAAGGCATAACCCACTCAGTTTGGATGCAATGTTCTGTATATGTCTGTTAGGTCTAATTCATTTATCATATTATTTCCTTGTTTCCTTGTGGAACTAGTTGTTTTATCTTGAAGTCTCCAGCTGTTATTGTAGAGATGTCTACTTCTCCCTTCAGTTTTGTCAGAGTTTGCTTCATGTATTTTGGGGCACCCTGGTTAGGTGCATAGATATTTATGACTGTTATATCTCACTGGTGGATTGTCCCTATTATGAATACATAATGACCTTGTGTATCTCTTATAACTCTTTTGCATTTAAAGTCTGTTTTGTGTGATATTAGCATAGCTACCCCTGCTCTTTTTTGGTTACTATTTGCATGGAGTATCTTTTTCCAACCTTTCACTTTCAGCTGGTTTGTGTCCCTGGGACTAAGGTGAAAATCTTGTAAGCAGAATATGGATGGCTCATGTTTTTTATCCATTCTATCAGCCAACATCTTTTGATTGGGGAGTTCAATCCATTCACATTCAATGCTATTACTGTAAATGCATTATTTACTTCCACCATTTTAACCTTTGGTTTTCATATGTCAGATCATATTTTCATTTGTCTTTTTATTTTTTTGGTTATCCTTTGTTCTATACTTTCCTCCAAGCCTCTCTCTCTTGTCTTTCTCTTTCAGGTACTAAGGCTTTCTTAATATTTACTGTAAAGGTGGATTCTTTTTTACGAACTCTCTTAGTTTCTGATTGTTTGTGAATATTTTATACTCACCTTCATATTTGAAGGATAATTTTGCTGGATGAAGAATTCTGGGCTGGCAGTTTTTCTCTTTCAGTATCCTAATTGTATCATACCACTCTCTTCTTGCCTCCATGGTTTCTGATGAGAAAGCCATACTAAGTCTTACTGGGCATCCCTTGAATGTGATGGTTTGCTTCTCCCTTGCTGTTCTCAGAATTTTCTCTTTATCTTTGACATTTGGCATTCTGAGTAGTACGTGTCTTGGAGTTAGGCCTATTCAGATTCATTATGATTGGGGTACAGTGTGCTTCTTAGACATGTGAATTGATTTCTTTTGTGAGAGTTGGGAAATTTTCAGATACTATTTCCTCAAATACTTGTTCTGTCCCTTCTCCCTTCTCTTCTCCTTCTGGAATTCCCATGATACACATGTTGTTGCATTTTATGTTGTCATTCAAATCCCATTGCCTATGCTCAATTTTTTCCATTCATTTTTCTCCCTGTCTTTTAGCACTTCAATTTCAGCTGCTCTGTCTTCAGTATCACTTATTCTTTCTTCTATCATTTCAAGTCTGTTGTATGCTTCTAATGTGTTTTTTACCTCACGTATTGTGTTTTTCATTCCCATGAGCTCTTTTCTATTCAGGATTTCAAATCTTTGTGCTTGCTCAATATCTTCTTGATATCGTTTATCTCTTTAGCCATACTGTCTTTCCGCTCATTAATTTGATTTTGGAAATTTGTGTGCATCTTGTTTATTAGTTGTCTCAAATTCTGCACTTCTTCTGGGGCTTTGATATATTCTTTTTCTTGGGCCTTGTCTTCCATTTTCTTAGTGTGGCTTATAAATTTTTGCTGATGTCTAGGCATCTGATTAGGATGGTAGTTAGCTCAGATGCTCAATTTCTCTCTCATAGAGATTTAGTGGTGGGAGGCTGTGTGTTACTGCTGCTCTTTGATTTTTGGTTCAACCTGGATCGTTAGGATTGTCCCTGTTAGTTTCTCAAAACTAGGCTCTGGACCCAGTAATGGATTGCAGATCCACTTCACATGGCCTTGGGGAGGGTGCCTATAAAATCCAGAAAAAGCCTCTCTTAATTATTTACTTAAATTTTCTCACATGCACTTCCATGGTCTACCAGCAGATGGCACTCTTTGACAGCCCTCTCAAATCAATGCCCCATCAGAGTTTGCTGCAACAAGGACAGGATCAATGTGATAGAGGTTCCTGCATGGAGGCTCCAAGCCTTGTAATCCAAACTTTCTCAGAGACAGTTCACCAGCCTTGGCTAGCAGCCCCCTCCCTTTTCCTGGGTAGGAAATAATTCCATTCCCCTCTGTGTCCTCAACAATCAGTCCAGGCTAGTAGAGAAGGAGATTGAGAGGGTTGGATCTCTATAATCCCAGATCTCTTTAGCCCCAAACTGGCTCCCAAGGCAAACAATGGTGTGGTCTCATCCAGCCTGGAAGGGCTCATGGGACACAGCAGACCAAATCTGTGGATCAAAAGCTGAGTAAGCCTTAGGCTGTGTCCCTCTATCTCCTGCCTTCCTGGGGCAGTGGATCCCTGGAGCCCCCTTTGTCTGTCACCAGCCCACAGTCCTGAGAATTCTAAAGTGTCTTTAGTGTGGGAAGGGTGCCAGCAGTAGCAGCTGTTAGTTTTTTTTTTTTTAATGATATATAAATATATATGCATATATGTGCATTTGCTTACATAAATGTTGATGCTTACATTACATAAATGTTACACAAAAATTACAGGGATTCTCATGTTCCCGTCCTCTCACACCTCCCATAACATCCCACATAAACATTTTTCATTAGTGTGGCACATCACCTGCAATGGATATACACATTCTGGGGCTTTGCCACTAAGAATGGACCATAGTTCACATTGTAGACCACACTCTCTCCCACACAGTTCTGCATGGTATATGCTGATGGAAAATGGCCAATATCTGTCATTGTAATGTCACTCACGATAATTCCCAAGTCCTGAAAAAGCCCCTGTATTACAACTGCTTTTCCCTTCCCTGCCCCCAAAGCATCTAGTGGCCACTGGCTCCATCTCACTGTTATAATTTCTTCCATTGCTTGAATCATAATATGTCTACAACAGAATACCTTTAAGTCCACTCTAGTCCAAGTTCTTCCCCTAGTCCTGAGAAGTCTGGGATGGTGATGTCCACTCCACCTCCAAGTGAGAGTGGGCTTATATCCCATGGATACGGTGGATGGGATTATCCTGCCTGCAGCTGCAGGCTCACTCCATTCCCTGGGATGGCCATTGTACATCATCATCTCCTCACCAGGTGACTTGGGTGAGTCCATTGAGCTGTAGAGTAGGAGTTGCAGTTCCACCAAGATTCCAGGCACAGGTGGCACATGGGCAGGCCAGAAGCTCCAGTCTCTGGAAGTACACCTACAAACTCCAGCATCACATATAGGGTTGAATAGAAGGGACTGATGGACCATGTGCAGGGAGGACTTATTTGAGTCCAACTCTGTCACTCTCAGGAGCACCGATTCCAAAATAGAGCCCACTGATTAGGCATCAATCTCTGGAGCCACCCCCCCTTTTATAGGACCTGGGTGTCTCCAGAGCCCTCAGGAGCCCCTTTGTGTGTGGTGATATCCACTTTGGTGATCTATGAGATCCTACTGAGGTGTGTGTAAGCATTACCTCTGGGATGACCCCGACTCTTTGAAATCTCTTAGCCACATGAACTCATTTGTCTTTACCTTTTCCCCCTTTTATTCAAGATCTTTTTCCAGTCATATTGCCTGTTGGCACTTGGTATTAATCCCTTGTTGCCAGGGAGGCTCATCCCCGGGAGTCATGTCTCATGCTGGGGGGAAGGTAATGCATTCATATGGTGAGTTTGGCTTAGAGAGAGGCCACATTTGAGCAACAAGGTTTCAGGTGGCAACCCTTAGGCACCCCATAACAGTAGGCTAAGTTTCAATTACAAGAGCAAAGACTCATAAGGCTAGTCATCAATAACAAAAACCCATCAGTGGACCATCCTCTTTTACCAGACACTGCCCCTGCACTTAGGAGACTGTTGCTGCTCCCTTTAAGAATGTGGCAGAGCTCTCCAGGCTGGGAATTCAGTATTCCCTCATTTATTGAGTGACTGTCTACCCACCGTGACCATAACCCACCCCTTGATCATTTGAACAATTTATATATCTTTCATGTATATTCAGATGACCTACCTCCCATGAATCCCCCATCCCAGACACCCGCCACCAATGATCCTCTGCAGCCCCCATTGTAACCCTTCTGTGCTCTAAACCTTCCTTGAAGATGAAGCCCATATAATAACCAAATACAATTAATAGGAAAATGAAATAATAATGATAAGCTTAAATGAAAGACATAAAATACATGGAAACTCAGGGAAAAAAAACTAAAAATAAAATATAATTAACGGATTGGGACATTCAAAAAATGGGAAAAAAACAAAAAATTAAAAAAAAATTTTTTTTTCCTTTTATCACTGCATTATCGGGTGTCCAGTCTGTATGGTGGCACTTCCCCGCTCTTCCACAATGTCTGCCAAATTTTCATTTAATTTTCAAAGAATTTTTAGGTCACAGCAAAGTCACACACAGAATACTAGAGACTCTCATGTAACCAACCTCCATCCCCTTCCTCACCCCGTATTAAAACCTTTTTTTGTGTGTGTGGATGGTAGCATTGTTATAACTGTTATACAGATAGTGAAACATAGCTACTAAACATTGTCAATGGTTTACAGTATAGTTTACAGTTTAGACGGTACAGTTTAATAATTTTTGATGATATTTACCATGTCCTGTGTCCATTACTGTAAGGTAATGAAAAACATTTCTCATGACCACTAAATACTCCATTTGATCTTTTCTGTTCCTTCCTCCCCATCCCCCTGGGGCACATGACACTCCCTTGTCTTGACTCATTGGATGGCAAGATTCATAGTTACATGCCCATATTCTAACCTGCCCTTCCTAATAACCCACCTGTCAATCCTGTACCACCAAACCCAGTAATATCACTACCCACCTGTCCTATCCTTCAATATGCAACTATACTCTATCACTTTACCATAGAATATGTCCATATGGGTAATGGCTCACAACCTACTCTTCTCTTTCTCTCCCTTGTTAACCTGTCTTTCAGACAATGGTTCTCAGAGACTGTTCACTTTCCTCAATTCAAATCAGTGAGGTCATATACTGTTCATCCTTCAATGCCTGGCTTGCTTCACTCAAAATAAGGTCGTCAAGATTCATCCATGTTATTACGTGTGTTAGCACTTTATTCCTTCTTATAGCTGAGTGATATTCCATTGTATGTATGTACCACGTTTTGTTTATCCAATCATCTGTTGATGGGCACCGGGGCTGATTCTAACTTTTGGCAATTATGAACAATGCCACTATGAACATTGGTGTGCATATATCTGTTCGTGTCTTTGCTTTCAATTCTTCTGGGTATATACCGCACAGTGGAATCACTGGATCATATGGAAGATCTATTGTTAGTTTTCTGAGGAACTGCCAAACTGTCCTTCACAGGGGCTGGACCATTCCACAATCCTACCAGCAGTGGATGAGGGTTCCTATTCCTCCATATCCGCCCCAACACTTATATTCTGCTGTTTTTTCAATAGCTGCCATTCTGATGGGTGTAAGATGATATCTCATTGTAGTTTTGATTTGCATTTCCCTAATAGCTAGCGATGTCGAGCATTTTTTCATGTGCTTTTTAGCCATTTGTATTTCTTCCTTGGAGAAGTGTGTTTTCAGGTCACTTGCCCATTTTATAAAGGGGTTGTTTGTCTTTTTTCTTTTCGAGGTGTAGGATTTCTTTATATATGCAGGGTATTAGGCTCCTATCAGATATATGGTTGCCAAATAATTTCTCCCATTGGATAGGCTGCCTATTTACTTTCTTAATAATGTCCTTTGAGGTGCAGAATTTTTTAATTTTGAGGAGATCCCATTTATCTATTTTTTCTCTTGCTGCTCATGCTTTGGCTGTGAAGTTCATGAAACCATTTCCTATTACAAGGTCCTGTAGATGCTTCCCTACATCATCTTCCAAGGTCTTTATGGTTTGGGCTCTTATATTTAGATCTTTGATCCGTCTTGAGTTGATTTTTGTATAAGGTGTGAGATGGTATTCTTCTCTCATTCTTTTGGATATGGATATCCAGTTCTCCAAGCACCACTTGTTAAAGAGGCCGTTCTCTCCCAACTGAGTGGGCTTGGTGGCCTTGTAGAATATCAGATGACTGTATATGCGAGGATCTATATCAAAACTCTCAATTCAGTTTCATTGGTCAGTAGGTCTATCCTTGTGCCAATACCATGCAGTTTTGAGCACTGTAGCTTTGTAGTATGTTTTAAAGTCTGGTAATGTGATACCTCCAACTTCATTTTTCTTTTTCAATATGTGTTTGGCAATTTGGGGACTCTTACCTTTCCAAATATATTTTGTAGTTAGTTTTTCCAGTTCCTTAAAAAATACAGAGTTGATTTTTATTGGGATTGCATTAAATCTGTAGATTCGTTTGGGTAGGATAGACATCTTGATGATGTTTAGTCTTCCTATCCATGAACAGGGAATATTGTTCCATTTATTTCAGTGTTTTTTGATTTCCTTTAACAGTGTTGTGTAGTTTTCTGTATATAAGTCCTTTACATCTTTAAATTTATTCCTAGGTATTTGATTCTTTTAGTTACTATTGTAAATGGTATTTTTTTAATTTCCTCCTCAGATTGCTTGTTATAGGTATATAGAAATGCTAATGATTTTTGAGCATTGATCTTATCGCCTGCGACATTACTGAACTCCATTATAAGTTCTAGAAGCTTTGTTGTAGATATCTCAGGGTTTTCTACATATAGGATCATGTCATCTGCAAATAGTGAAATTTTTACTTCTTCTTTTCATATCCTTTTCTTGCCTCAGTGCTCAAGCAAGTACTTCTAAGACAATGTTAAATAGGAGTGGTGATAGTGGGCATCCTTGTCTCATTCCCAATCTCAGAGGGAAGGGTTTTAGGAGTTCACCATTGAAAATGATGTTAGCTTTGGGTTTTTCATATATACCCTTTATCATATTCAGAAACTTTCCTTCTATTCCTATCTTTTGCAGTGCTTTAATCAGGAAAGAGTGCTGTATCTTGTCAAAAGCTTTTTCTCCATCTATAGAGATGATCGTGTGATTTTTTTCTTTTAATCTGTTTATGTGGTGTATTACATTGATTGATTTTCTTATATTGAACCATCCTTGCATACCCGGGATAAAATCCACTTGGTCATGTTGTATATTCCTTTTGATATGTTGTTGAATGCAATTAGCAAGTATTTTGTTGAGGATTTTAGCATCTAGGTTCATTAGAGAAAGTGGCCTGTAATTTTCCTTTCTTGTGGTATCTTTGTTTGGTTTTAGTATTAGGGTAATGTTGGCATTGTAGAATGAGTTAGGCAATATTCCTTCTACTTCTATTTTTTGGAAGAGCTTAAGCAGAATTGGTGTTAGCTCTTTCCGGAATGTTTGGTAGAATTCCGCTGTGAAGCCGTCTTGTCCTGGGCTCTTCTTAGTTGGGAGGTTTTTGATGACTGAGTCTCTTTACTTGTAATTGGACTGTTGAGTTCATGTGCATAAATGTTTGTGATTGTTCTTTCTTCTTGAGAGATTACCCTTTTACTAATATATAGTGTCCATCTTTGTCTCTTACAATAGTTTTACATTTAAAGTCTATTTTATCTGATATTAGAATAGCTACTCCTGTCCTTTTTTGGCTATTGTTAGCTTGTAAAATTGTTTTCCAGCCATTCACTTTCAGCCTCCTTGAATCTCTGGGTCAAAGGTGAGTTTCTTGTAGACAACATATAGATGGATCATATTTCCTTATCCATTCTGCCAATCTGTGTCTCTTGAGTGGTAAATTTAATCCATTAACATTCAGTGTTGTTACTCGCAACAAATTTCTTACTTCAGTCATATTTTCTTTGGGTTAATGTATGTCATATGTTGTTTTGTTTCTGTTTTTGTCTTTTCAGTTGTTTTTAAACCCTCCTCCAATTCTCTCTCCCTTGTTTTTTTCCTTTCAACTTGTAGAACTTCCTTTAGTATTTCTTGAAGTGCACGTTTCTTATTGACATACTCTCTTAATTTCTGTTTATCTGTGAACATTTTGAACTCTCCATCATTTTTGAATGCCAGTTTTGCTGGATAGAGAAATCATGGCTGGAAGTTTTTTTCTTTTAGTACTTTTACTATGTCATACCACTGTCTTCTTGCCTCCATGTTTTCAGATGAGAAATCAGCACTTAATCTTATTGTGCTTCCCTTGTATGTGATGGCTCTCTTTTCTCTTGCTGCCTTGAGTATTTTCTCTTTGTCTTGAGCATTGGACATTTTGACGAGTATATGTCTTGGAGTAGGCCTGTTGGGATTTATACTGTTTGTGGTGCACTGTGCTTCCTGGATCTGCATATCCATCTCTCTCAATAGGTTTGGGAAGTTTTCAGCCATTATTTCCTTCAACACTCCTTCTGTTCCCTTTCCCTTCTCTTCTCCTTCTGGGATGCCCAAAATGCATATATTTATGCGTTTTGTGTTGTCAGTTAAATCCCGGAGTCCCTGCCGGATTTTTTCTATCTTTTTGTCTATCTGTTCTACTATCTGTTTGATTTCAGATGTATTGTCTTCCACATCACTAATTCTTTCTTCTGCCTGTTCAAGTCTGCTGTTATGTGAATCCAGTGTCTTTTTGATTTCTTGGATTGTGCCATTGATCACCATCATATCTGTTATCTTTTTTTGTATGTTTACAATTTCTTCAGTATGTTCTCCCAGTGTCTTCTTTATATCCTTAATCTCTTCCTTCACTTCATTAAGTTGGTCCATGATATTTGTTTGGAAACCTTTGATTAGTTGTTCAATGTTCTGCATCTCTTCCTGGTTTTTAGTTTGTTCATTGTACTGGTCCATGTCTTACTGTTTCTCAGTATGGTCTGTAATTTTTTGTTGTCATCTAGTCATCATTTTATCTTGATAGGTTTATTCAGTTGATTAGCTTCTCTCTCTGCTCTAGAGTTTTATTTAGCTAGTGGTTCTGTGTGTGTGTTATGTTTTCTCTTTGACGCTTTTTCTTCTTATTTTATTTCCTTGCTTCTTTCTATGTTACAAATCTCTACCAATCAGCCCACACCATCAATCTGCCTGCAGATAGATGTCCCAAGCTTCTCACTCTGTGCGCCCACAGCACAGACCCCCGGGCAGGGCCCTGTCCACAATCGGCCATCCTCAGATAGCTAGTCAGCAAGTGCCCTCCTAAACCGACGCCATCTTGCCCTGCTCCCCAGCTGCTAGTTTTAACTCACAATTTTGCTGTCACAATTCTTTTCCTTTGTCCCTTTCTCTTCTGGGCAGTGTCCTGCCTTCACCTGGCTTCCTAAGCCCTAGAAATTTTTTTCCAGGCCCTTTTAGTCTGTCCTTTAGCTATTTTTCTGGGAGAGAAGAAAGTCCTGTGTCTTTCTAGTCTGCCACTTTCCTAGAAGTCTCCCTATTTATTTTGTGGTAGTTTGTGTTTTTGAGGAAGTGGTTTCATCCAATCTAAGCTGTCAAATGTGTGTGTAGAGTTGTTTGTATTATTCCTTTATTATCCTTTTGATATCTTTACTGTCTATAATGAAATTTCTGATTTCATTCCTGATATTAGTTTTTGTGCCTTCTTTTGATTTTGGTCAGTCTAGCTAGAGATTTGTCCATTTTATTGATCTTTTCAAAGAACCAGCCTTTAGTTTAATTGATGTTGACTGTTTTCCTGTCTTAAGTTTCATTGATTTCTGCTCTTATCTTTACATTTACTTTCTTCTGCTTGCTTTGGATTTATTTTGCTTTACTTTCTTGATGTGAGTGCTCATTATTAATTTGAGATGTTTCCTCTTTACTAATATAGACAATAAGTGTTATACATTTCCCTTCAGTACTACCTTAGCTATATCTCTTGAATTTTGATAAGGAATATTTTTTAAATTTTCACTCAGTTTGATGTATTTTATTATAATTTACTTTAAGACTTCTTTCCTGACCCACTGATTATTTAGAAGTATGTTGTTTAGCTTCCAATTGTTGTAGATATTCCTGTTATCTATCTGTTACTGATTTTTAATTTTATTCCATTGTGGTTGGAGCATACACTCCCTATGATTTAAATTCTTTTACATTTTTTGAGGATTTTTAAAAATCATCCAGGATATGGTTTATCTTGGTATAAGTTCTCTGGGCCCTGAAAATGAACACGTATTTTGCTTTTGTTAGGTGGAACACTTTATAAATTTTATTACATACTGTCAGTCAATGGCATTGTAGAGTTCTTCTATGCTGTTGCTTATTTTTTATCTAGTTGTTCCAACTATTGTTGAGAAAGATTTTAAAGCCTCCAATTTCAATTATGGACTTATGTATAACTTCTTTCATTCTATCATATTTTTTTTGATGTATATACCTTTAGAAGTGTTGTCATTTTGATGGATTGACCCTTTTGTAATATATAATGTCCCACTCTATTTTCTTTTCTTTGACGTATATTTCATATTATATTAATATGACACTCTGGCTTTCTTTTGATTAGTGTTTGCATTGTTTATCTTTTTATCTATTTATTTTCATCTTTTTTCAATCTACTCTGCAACTCTGTCTTTTAATTGGTGTGTGTAGACTTTTAACATTCAACATAATTTTTGATGTATTAGGGATTAATTCCACCATGTTATTTTTCCTTTTCTGTTTGTTCCCTTAATCTTTTGTTTCTGTTTTATTTTTCCAACTTCTTCTGAGTTACTTGAACATTTTTACAAATCCATTTGAATTTTATCTACAGAGATTTTGAGTATATTTCTTGCTATAACTTTTTTTGTGGTTGCTCTTGATATTAGATTACATATTTATAACATCACAGTTTATGGATGTATACATCTTTCCAGTCAGGTGAAGGAGAGGCATCTCACTTCACTTTCATGCCCAAACCACCCCTGTTTATTATATATTTGTCTTAAATGTTTCTCTATATACATTGAAAACTACAAGAGACAGTGCTAAAATTTTTACTTCAACTGTGAAACGTAATTTAGAAAATTCAAGAGGAGAAGGAAAATCTATTACATTTACCTATATTTTACTTATATTTTTACTCTCCCCATTGTTATTTTTTCCTTCCTGATTTTATAACAGTCCTTCTTTTATCTATTTTTTCTGTTAGAGAATTTTATTTAACTAATATTTTATAGCAAGTGTGCTGGCGAAATATTTTTCTTAGTTTTCTTTCATCTAAGAATGTTTTAATTTCTCCTTCATTCCTGAAGGATATTTTCACCACATATGCAATTCTGGATTGACAATTCTTCGAGCACTTGAAAAATCTGTGACCCTTCCTTCTGGCCTCCATGTTTTCTGATGAGAAATCTGCTGTCTTTCTAATTACTTTCCCTCTATTGTTAAAGTAGTGTATCTTTGTCACGTTTTCAAGATTTTTTTCCCTTGTCTTCAGTTTTTAGAACTAGTTTTAGTTTGATTTTGATGTGTCTTGGTGTGAACTCCTTTGAGTTTATCCTGTTTATGGCTCCCTTAGTTTCTTAAATTTGCAGGTTTATGTCTTTTGACAAATTGGGATAGTTCTATCTATTATTTCTTCAAATACTTCTTTCAGTCTCACTATTTTTCTCCTCTCCTTCTAGGACTCCAATGACACAACTGTTAGATCTTTTGTCATCATTCCGTAGATGTCTTGAGTTTCTCTTCATTTTTTTTTCAGTCTATTTTTCTCAGTTGTTCTGAATAATAACTCCTCAACTCCTCTTTTCTATCTTCATGTTCAGTTATTCTTTCCTTGTCCCTTCCACTCTGCTGTTGAGCTGATCCTTTGCTTTCATTTTAGTTATTCTATTCTTCAATTCTAATATTTCCATTTCATTCTTCTTAACTTCTATAACTGCTGTAATTTTCTAATTCTTTGCTGAAATTTTCTACTTTTTCATTTGTTTCAAGAATGCTTGTAATCACCCATTGAAGCATTTTTTTAAGATGGTTGATTTATATTCCTTGTTAGATAATTCTAAGATCTGTGTCACCTCTGTGTTGGCAAATGTTGATTATTTCTTCTCATTCAAGTTGAAATCCTTCTAATTCTTGGTATAATGTGATTTTCAATTGAAACTTGACCTTTTTGGGTATTATGTTATGAGACTCTGGACTTAATTTAAATCTTCTGTTTTAGCAAACCTCTTCTGATACCTCTCCAATGGGGTAAGAAGCAGCCTTACTACTGCCAGGTGGGGGTAGAAGTTCAGGCTCATTACTAGGCCTTCGCTGATACCACACTGGATGGGAGGAGTAAGGGTGCCTCATTACTACTCTCCATATGGCTTCCACTAACACCATAGGGGTGGGGTGGCCTCATTACCTTTGGGCGATGGTGAAATCCTGACTCTCCATTAGGCCACCTCTGACACCACCCCAGCGGAGGGGTTGGAGGTACCTTATTATTGCCTGTAGGGGTGGAAGTCCAGGCTCCCCATGTGCTATCCTCTGACACCATGCAGGGTGGGGGTGGGGACTTGTTGCTGTCCAGTGGAATGAAAGTCCCAGTTCCCCATTCAGCCTTCTCTGACATCACCCCAATGGCAAGTTGGGATACCTCAATACCCTCAGGAAACGGCAAAGGTCTAGTCTCCCCACTTGTCCTCTGGTGGATGGTAAGGTGATAGAGCCATGACATTTTTCTGGGGTGATTGGCTACAGTAGAACAGTTATTAACTGAAATTTTTCTATATTACTAGGCAACTCCTTTTCTGGTTCAATGGCTAGAAAGAACAGGTTTTTCCTGGGGCATTATTTGTCTGCACCAGTTGGTATTTTTGGGTTACTGGTTTCTCTAGGATCCAGTCTATAAGATATGAGGCAAAACAAAAACAAAAACAAAACAAAAGAACAACAACAACAAACAGGAAACTAACTGCAATGTTTTCCCTCAGGTCCTGAGGACCCAAGCCAGTTTCTGCCTTCTCTCTATCATTCTGAATCTTCTTATGTTCGTTTTATATGTAATGTCCAGGATTTTTAGCTGTTCTCAGCATAAGGAACAGGGAAAAGTTTGTTTACTCCATCTTTCTAGAAGCAAAATCTGCAATCACTTTTGAACTGATTAATTCAATAATATATCAATTTAATAAATCCATGCTTTACCAGCAATTCTTTGTCTTTGTTTCATAGAGGAGGTGCTTTTACTCCAAAGTACTTTATATTAAAAACAGTATGTTAGACAAAATCTAGGTTGAGTCTAAAAAAGAGTTAGGTATGACAGAGCTATTCTACTAGAGCTGAATCCTACCCCAGTCACCAGTCACTTGTTGCCTTCCTATCAAAGCAAAGCTAAAATTAAAATCCAAAAAAATCTAAAAGTGATGAGATGTTATATACCTGAAATAACATTCATTCTTGAAAGGGACAAGAAACTAAATAAATTGACTTGATAGAATTGTTTTTCTTTTTTAGAAGTTTAAGTCTGGAATTTATATAAAAATGAAAGATGCCCATAGAAACAGAGAACACAAACTATAATTGACCTTAATCTGAGCTATACATATAAAGATCAGAGAGGAGAATATTATTATTATATCAATATGAACAAAATGTAAATGAGAATAAATTTATCATTTAAATTGGATCTTGTAAGATCAACCTTTCCTCAGTCCATTCCAAAGACATGAAAACTTTCATTTTTCTTGTTCTTTATTTTCCACATAATTGTCTTGATTCACTTACCCACTTGTTCAATAAATATGTTGGAGCATATTCTCTTGTGCCACTTTATATCACTTTAGTTCAGAGGTTCTTAACCTTTTTTATTCCACGGACCCCTTTGCCAATCAGGTGAAAACCATGGATCCCTTACTAAGTCAACACTATACCATGTATTATTTAAAAAATATATCACACCCGCACCAACACATCCCCACAAGAATAATGTTTATTTGAATATCAATTCAAGCTGACAGACCCCTTGTTAAGAACCCCAGCTTTAGTTATAGTGACTCTGCTCTATAACAGCAGTTCTCATTAGTGGCAACAAGAATCACCTCTGGTACTTTAAAAAATCTCAGCTCCTCAGTTTCACCCCCAATGATTCTAATTACAAGTCTGAAGTTGGGCTCAAGAGTGTACATTAAAAAACAAAAATTCTTCACATAATTCTTATTATGGTTGGCTTGCAAACTACACTGTAAAAATCACTGGACTAGATAATTGTCATAGTCTGCTCCAGTTCTGATATTCTACTATTTTCTCAGCATTTTGGTCACTGAGTTTTAAACAAATCCTAGAACTTCCTATCCTGCCAACTTTATCCAGCTAACTAGCACACAGCTTTCCTAGCAATATGTATTTTCCAGGGTGGGAATTTTAATCATTCCTATAAATTTTCCCAGAGTTCATTTATCACTTTTTAAAGACCTTATTTATATCTGGCTAATGCAATTCATGGACATCTACCTTTGAGAGAGCTGCTCTTAATTGACTAGTGCCTACCAGAGAGATGATTTTTTTCTGAAATACCATTAGAATGCTTATACTCTGCAGGGAAGTAATCTCACTTCTCAGTACATGTTTGAAAGTTTGTATAAATAAAATAAGACCTTTGGCTAAAACAATTCTGTGTTTTAAAAAGTGTGTAACTTAATTCAGGTTGAGTCATTTAAACCCCAGCATAGTCGTTGGTAAGCACTAATTGCATACTAATATAACTGCATACTAATAACTGTAACATAAAAAAGCTATCACATAGTATACCTACATTAGACCTCTGCAAAATATTAAACTGAATAATATTATCTTGCATATCAAGACTCAGGATACCTGAGATTATTTCACAGGAAGCCTCAAAATAAATCCAAACTTATTTCTTCTCTCATACAAATTCCAAAAGATCCCATATTAAATCTACATGAAATATGCAATTTGTTTTACCTTCTAAAAAATGAACAGTTTAGAGGACAAAATAGGTAGAATATATTATGAGTAAATAACTATGCATCCATATGAAGTACATTTCCAACTTTGTCTCATTTTTTGACTGACTTATAAGGAAGCTAATATACAGATATTTAACTTACCTCTCTTAGTTGGCAATCAGAGTGTTGTCCTTTATTGGTACTTATTGCTAAATGAAATAAGAAAGAGAAAAAATTAAATTAACCAACTGATCAGAGAATGTTCAAACATCTGTATGAAGAGAAATCAATAATCAAACAGAAAAAATTCAAAGAAAAAACACTGGATCTTCCTGGAACTAATTGCTCAAAACTGCCTCCAAAAGAAGTCATCACCAAAAATTGTCGATAATTTAGGTGAAAAGCATCAAATACTGATGCATGAGATATAATCATGCCCACTAGGAAACAAACTTAACTTTGATCAATATAGTTATCAATTCATAGTCACAAAGCCTCATAGAGGAAAACATGCAATAGGGATGCTCATGAGTATCTCTTAGTTTTCACAGTGTGAGATTTAATATTCTTTCAGCTTGTTTCCTGGAACTGAAGCATACTGGCTGTAAGTAGAGCACTAACATAACACTATCAGTCCTAAACATGCCAAATCACTTTGCTGCCACATAGATATCTTAGTGATGGTTATGTGTTGAGATATTTGGACTAAAATACATGCTCAAATAAGTTTCTAACACTAAAAATGCCAAATGTAGAATTCAGATTTTATTCTCTTGTGACTCCCACTTAGAAAAAGATGAAGAAATATTTCTCAAGTCAAAATTTTCTATTAAAAAATCTTGGAGGGTCGACTTCCAGGAAGATGGTGGACTAGAAAGACATGGGACTCTCTACTCCTCCAGAAAAATAGCTAGAGGACAGGGTGAAACAGCCTGGAAAAAGATTTTCTAGGTTTTAGGACACCAGGCAAAGGCTAGACACCACCCAGAGGAGAGAGGGGAAAGTGAGGGTAAACGTGACAGCAGAACTATGAGCTGAAACCAGCGGCTGCTGCCGCTGCCACCATCCTCCACACTAAAGACAGTTTAGAATTCTCAGGCCTCTGGGCCTGCAGCTACAGACAAAGAGGGCTCCAGAGATCTACCACCCCAGGAAAGGGGAGAGAGAGGGACACAGCCTAAGGCTGAAGCAGCTTCTGACCCACAAATTTGGGTCGGCTTTGTCCAACCAGCCCTTCCAGGCCAAATGGGACCACACCATTGTTAGCCTTGGGAGCTAGCAAGGGGCTGAAGATATACAACCCTCCCAATCTACTTCTCTACTAATGCAGACTGATTGTTGAAGACACAGTGGGGAGACGATTTACTTCCTACTCTGGAAAAGAGAGAGGTCTGCCAGAGAAGGCTGGAGAACTGTCTCTAAGAAAGTTTGTATTACAATGCTCGTAGCCTCCAGGAAGGAAGCTGTATCTCATTGATGCAGTCTGTGTTGCAGCAAATACACTCCAAACAGGAATTGAACTGAGAGCTGCCAAAGAGCACCATCTGCTGGCACACCAAGGAAGTATACATGAAAAATTAAAAATAAGTAGGAGGGGCTTTTCCTGCCATTGTATCTTCCTTCCCCAAGGCCCTAGGAAGCAGGTCTGCAACCCAATACTGGGTCCAGAGCCCAGTTTTGAGCAATTAGCAGAGACAATCCTAACAATCCAGGTCAAGCAAAGGATCAAAGAACAGTGGTGACACACAGCCTCCTGCCACTAAATCCCTACAAAAAGAAAGAAATTGAGCATTTGCGTAAACTACATCCTAATCAGATGCCTAGACATCAGCAAAAAATTATGAGCCATACTAAGAAAATGGAAGACACATGGTCCAAGGAAAGGAATATACCAAAGTCCCAGAAGAGATGCAGGATTTGAGAGAACTAATTAGTGAGATGTGCAAAAATTTCCAAAATCAAATTAATGAGTTGAAAGACAATATGTCTAAAGAGATAAATGACATCAAGAAGACATTGAGAGAGTGTAAAGAAGAATTTGAAATTCTGAATAGAAAAGTAATAGAGCTCATGGGAATGAAAGACATACTGGTGAGATAAAAAACACATTAGAGGCATACAACAGCAGACTCTAAATGATAGAAGAATAAGTGATACAGAAAACAGAATAGCTGAAATTGAAGAGAGAAAAGAGGGAGAAAAAATGAGCAGGGGCTCAGAGAGTTGAATGACAACACAAAACACAATACACGTGTCACAGGAGTTCCAGAAGGAGAAGAGAAGGGAAAAGGTGCAGAAAGAGTATTTGGTGAAATAAAAATGAACTTACAAGTCCAAGAAGCGCACCGTACCCAAATCAGAAAAATCTGAATAGAACTGCTCCAAGATACATACAACTCAGAATGCCAAATGTCAAAGATAAAGAGAAAATTCTCAACGCAGAAAGGGATAAGCAAAACATCACATACAAGTGACGCCCAGAAAGACTTAGTGTGGATTTCTCTTCAGAAACCATGGAGGCGAGGAGGCAGGGGTATGATACAATTCTCTGCCAGCTGAGAATTCTTTATCCAGCAAATTGTCCTTCAAATAGGAAGGTGAGTATAAAATATTCACAAACAAACAGAAACTGAGAGTATGCAAAAAAGAATCCACCTTTGCAGGAAATGTTAAAGGAAGCCTTAGAACCTGAAATAAACACAGGAGAGAGAGGCCTGGAAGAGAGTATAGAGAAAGGATAACCAAAAGAGTAAAAAGACAGACAAAAGTATGATATCATACATGAAAATCAAAGAAAAAAAATGGTGAAAGTAAATAATGCATTTACAGTAATAGCATTGAATGTGAATGGATTAAACTCACCAATCAAAAGATACAGCTGACAGATAAAAAAACATGAGTCATCCATATGCTGCTTACAAGAAATGCACCTTAGACCCAGGGACACAAACTGGCTGACAGTGAAAGGTTAGAAAAAGTACAGCACTGGGGGGTGGGTGGATTAGGAAGTACTGGTTCAAATCCCCAGGGCATGTAACTGTGAATCTTGACATTCCATGGGTTAGGAGAGGGGGGTATCATGGGCCCTGGGGGGCCGGGGAGAAGGGAACAGTCAAGATCTAATGGGTTGTTTGGTGGTCATGGGGAAGGTTTTTCATTACCTTTCAGTAATGGACACAGGACATGGTACATATCATCAAAATTATTAAACTGTATCATCTAAAAAAAAAAAAAAAAAAAAAAAAGATACTCTATGCAAATAGTTACCAAAAAAGAACAGGGGTAGCTATGTTAATATTGGACAAAACAGACTTTAAATGCAAAAAAGGTATAAGAGATACAGAAGGCCATTATATATTAATAAAAGAGACAATCTACCAGTAAGATATAACAGTCATAAGTATCTATGCACTTGACCAGTAGAGAAACTGTATACATGAGACAAACTCTGGCAAAACTGAAACAAGAAATAGACATCTCTACAATATCGTTGGAGACTTCAACACCCTACCCACATCATTAGATAGAACAACTAGACAGAAAATCAACCAGGAAACAGAAAACCTGAATAATATGATAAACAAGTTAGACCTAACAGAAATATACAGAATGCTGCATCCAAACTCAGTGGGTTAAACATTCTTCTCAAGGGCCCATGGATTTTTCTCCAGGATAGAACACATGTTAGGGCACAATGCAGCTCTCAATAAATATAAAAAGATTGAAATCATGTAATGCACCTTCTCAGATCATAATGAAATGAAACTGGAAATCAATAATAGAAAGGAAAAAAGTAAATTCACAAATATGTGGAGGCTAAACAACAAACTCCTAAATAATCAGTGGATCAAAGAAGAAATTGTAAGGAAAATCAGTAAATATATTGAGACAAATGAAAATAAGAACACAACTTATCAAAACTTATGGGATACAGCAAAGGCAGTCTTGAGAGGGAATGCCCATATTGAAAAGAAGAAAGAAGAAAGAGCTAAACTCAAAGATTTAACTGAACAACTCAAGAAACTAGAAAAAGAACAGCAAACCAATCCCAAAACAATGAGAAGGAAAGAAATAATAAAGATTAGAGAAGAAATAAATGAAATTGAGAAAAAAAAAGAGAAAATTAACAAAACCAAAAGCTGGTTCTTTGAGAATATCAATAAAACTGACAAACCCCTAGCTAGACTAACAAAGAAAAAATGAGAGAAGATGCAAATAAATACAATCAGAAATGAAAGGGGGGAAGTTATGACTGGCAATACAGAAATAAAAAGGATCATATGAGGCTATTATGAGAAACTGTATGCTAACAAACTAGACATGAAAAGGACAAATTCCTAGAAATGCACAACCTACACTGACACTACAAAAAATACAAGAACTTAACAAACCAATCACATTTAAAGACATTGAATACATCATCAAAAATCTCCCAGCAAAGAAAAGTCCTGGACCAGATGGTTTCACAGGTGAATTCTATCAAGTAGTTCAAGAAGAATTAACCCCAATTATGTTTAAACTCTTCCAAAAAATTGAAGAAGAGGGAAAATTACCCAACACATTTTATGAAGCTAACATCACCCTAATACCAAAGCCAGATAAAGGCACTACAAGAAAATTACAGACCAATCTGTCTAATGAAAATAGATGCAAAAATGCCCAACCAGGGAAGCGGCTGTGGCTCAATCAGTAGAGCTCCCGTTTACCATATGGGAGGCCCCGGGTTCGGTTCCCGGGACCTCCTGGTGAAGGCAAGCCCGCCCACACTGCGCGGTTAGCTGACCCAGCGAGCACAAGCAGCAAGGGGGGGATAAATGAATAAATAAAATCTTAAAAAAAAAAAAAATGCCCAACCAAATTCTTGCAAATTGAATCCAATAGCAAGACTGGTTCAACATAAGGAAGTCAATCAACATAATATACCACATTAACAAATGAAAGGAAAAAACCACATGATCATCTCAATGGACACAGAAAAGGCATTCTACAAAATCCAGCATCCTTTTTTGATAAAAACACTTCAAAAGATAGGAATATCTTCCTATCAAAAGATAGGAATAGAAGGAAAATTCCTCAATCTGATAAAAGGCATATATGAAAAACCCACAGCCAACATCGTACTCAGTGGGGAAGGTTGAAAGCTTTCCCTCTAAGATCAGGAACAAGACAAAGATGTCCACTGTCTCCATTGTTATTCAATATTGAGCTAGAAGTTCTAGCTAGGGCAATTAGATAAGGAAAAAAAAAAAAATTAAAGGCATCCAAATAGGAGAAGAGGAGGTAAAACTCTCACTGTTTGCAGATGACATGATCCTGTATTTAGAAAATTCTGAAATGTCTACAACAAAGCTACTTGAGCTAATAAACAAGTTCAGCAAAGTGGCAGGATACAAGATCAATATGCAAAACTTATTAATGTTTTTGTGCACTAATACTGAACAATCTGAGAAGGAAATCAGGGGGAAAATTCCATATACATAGCAACAAAAAGACTCAAATACCTAGGAATTAATTTAACCAAAGAAGTACAGGACCTATATGCAGAAAACTACAAAACAATGCTAAAAGAAATTTTTAAAAGACCTAAACAAATGGAAAGACATTCCCTATTCATGGACTGGAAGACTAAATATCATGAAGATGTCAATCCTAACCAAACTGATTTATAGATTCAATGTAATACCACTCAAAATTCCAATAGCCTACTTTACACTAAATGAAAAGGCAATTACTAAATTCATTTGGTAGGGAAAATGCACCCAAACAGCCAAAAGCATTCTGAAAAAGAAGAGTGATGTGGGAGGAATTTCACTGCCTGACCTTGAAACATATTACAAATCATAAAACATGGTGTTGGCATAAAAACAGACACATCGACCAGTGGAATTGAATTGAGAGTCCAGAAATAAACCCTCATCTCTATGGCCAACTGGTTTTTAACAAACCTACCAAGTCCATGTTAATGGGCTAAAACAATCTCTTCAACAAATGGTGCTGGGAGAACTGGATACCTAAAACCAAAAGAATGAAAGAGGACCCCTATCTCACTCCCTATACAAGAATCAACTCAAAATGGATCAAAGACCTAACTATATAAGCCAGGACCATAAAACTACTGGAAGAATATGTAGGGGAACATCTTCAAGACCTTGTAGTGGGTGGTAGTTTCTTGGACCATACACCCAAAGCACATGCAACAAAAGTAAAAGTAGATAAATTGGACCTCCTCAAAATTAAACACTTTTGCACCTCACAGGACTTTGTCAAAAGGGTAAAAAGGCAGCCGACTAAATAGAAGAAAATATTTGGAAATCACATGTCCTATAAGGGTGTCATATCCAGGATATATAAAGCGATGTTACAACTCAACAATAAAAAGACACAACCCAATTTAAAAATGGACAAAAGACTTGAATAGACTTTTGCCTCAGGAAGAAATACAAATGGCAAAAAAAAAAACATGAAAAAGTGCTCAACATCATTAATGATTAGGGAAATGCAAATCAAAACTACAATGAGATATCATTTTATACCTATCAGAATGGCTACTATTTAAAAAGACAGAGAACTATGAGTGTTGGAGAGGATGTGGAGAGATAGGAACACTTATTCACTGTTGGTGGGAATGCAAAATGGTACAGCCACTGTGGAGGACTGTTTGGCAGTTCCTAAAAAAGTTGAATATCGACTTGCCATGTGACCCTTCAATAACACTCCTGGATATGTATTCAAAAGAACTGAGAGCAGTGACATGAACAGACATCTGCATAACAATGTTCATAGCGGCATTATTCACAATTGCCAAAAGTTGGAAACAACCTAGGTATCCATCAACCAATGAATGGATAAACAAACTGTGGTATATTCACATGATGGACTATTATGAAGTTGTAAGAAGAAATGAAATCGTCAAGCATATGACAACATGGATAAACCTGAAGCAAGCCAGACACAAAAGGATGAATACTGTATGATTGCCTTACTATGATCCACATATATTGTGTAACATATTGTATGATTAAACAAAAAAATACTTACATGTATTCAGTACATTTAATTGAAAAATGTATGTTTTTATTTTTTTTTTAATCCTGGAGGAAATATCACAATGGGAATAAAACATAGCTACCACAGCGAGGGTCAACTACCATAACTATAATTGTAGCAAATGTTAGTATATACTCCGAAAAATATAGAAAACATAAACCTATTCTTATTTAGCTTACTCAAAATTTACGTCACAAACAATATTAAGCATATGTTAAATAAAATTAATTACACATAGTTTTAACAGAGCAATTCTTCCTCATGGACAATGGAAATCATGTGGTTATTCTCCTTAGTCATTAAATCCATTGTATACATGAATCTATACTTGACACAACTTCAACCATTACAAGTTAGCTGGGCAAAAAAGAGCCAAATTTTCTATGGAGAAGTATTTTGGTTTTTATATGTTCATTTGTTAAAACAAGCCTAATGTGGAAATAAATACTGGTTTTATAAGAAATATTTCTTTTTTTTAAATTATGGCATTTTAAAAATGCAAATGCACGGCTCATACCTTTGATAACAAAAGACAGGAATCATTGTTGATACTGGCTTTTAGCCTTTGTCAGATTAGCAAAACTCTTTAACACTTAACTAAAAACAACCTACCTCTCCAGTCTCATTTCCTAACTCTTTTAACACTGGCCTACTTGTCTTTTTTCAGTCCCTTATATCTTTTATTTCAGCTTCATGCTCCTTTTCACTCTTTGCACATATTTTTCCCTCTGCAAAGAATGTTCTTCCTTTCTCCTTTCACTTGAGTAACTACTTGCATCCTTCAGATTTTACCTTGAAAGTCACTTTCTCCTCAGAGGATGCCTTTTCCCACCAACCTGATTATTTCAAATCATCTTATGTATCTACCTCATGTCACTTGTCAAAGTTTTTTATTTTACATGAATAGGTGTGCTTTTTGACAAAGATTTTCCCCCCATGACTGTAAGTTCCTGAGAGGTGTGGACAAAGTCTGCTTTTGTTCTCTCGGCACAATGCCTGGCAAATGAACGTTTGCTTGATTAATATGTATTAAATAGATGAATGAATAAGCTACTGTTGCTTCTACTAAGCCAACATATGTTGAGACTGTGCCATGTGTCAGGCATTGAGCTAAGTACTTAGCACAGATTTTTCTCACATGTACTTAAAGTTAGTTGTGTGGCTTTTGGCAAGTTAGTTAACCTTTCCAGGAGTCAGGCTTACAGTATGTAACATGAGGTTGCTAAGCTAGAGCAGCAATCTCTAATTCAAATGTTCAAATGATGCATTGTGTGAATGTTGAGAGCAAGGCAAAACATGATAGTGGTTACTCAGCTCTCAGGGACCATCTCATACAAGAATATGGGCTCCGCTTCAACAGAACTTCTGATTTTTCAAGATAAGCTAAAAATCGTTTCTATTGATTTGTTTTTAATGTGAAATAATTCAATTTTTAAATATTAGCTTATTTTTTAAAAATACCAAGAAGGTCCAAACAAATATCTTTGTGCTATATTCAGCTGGCAAGCAACTAGTTTGTAATCACTGAACAAAAAGTTTCCTAAGGTTTCAACCAACTCTGACTCTCTGTGATTTACTTCCCAACAATTAGTTACCTTGCTATCCTAGCTTTGGTGTGGAAGTTTTTATACCTCAATATTTCTAAAAGTTCCAAACAACAGGTAGCTTTGGATGTAACTTCTCAGAGGCCCCTGAGACAATGTCCCTGTCAAGTCATATGAACTCTTAACAAAAACTGCACATAAAGGGATATCCCCTAACTTACATAAGAAGAGCTCTCACTCCTCTTTGATGAAAAGAGGAACTAATTCTTGATTAAGGCAAGGTGAACTAAGTTTATTAGGCCCACAAACAAGACAATTTATTTTCACCTTTTCACAATCTACTGGAAAAAAGGACATGTAGTTTTCTATTACTCCTACGCTATTCCCCAATGAAGCTACTGGAACTAACTAAGCTTTGAATGACTTTAATGAGTTTTCCTAATTAAAGAAAGAGGAGGGAAGGTTATGACAATAATAACACACAGAACTGCATGCCACAGGGGCAGCAAGCAGTAAACTGAGTAGAAAGATAGATATAAAGTATTCTACCAGTTAGTACATCACCTTCTGTGTTGACTGGTTTTAACTTAGTGAGCACTGCAATGTCATCTCTAAGGGGAAAAACAAACTAACTTATAGTCCTTGCTGTGTTTATCTTTGTTAGAATACCCTTAACAAAATATCATCATTCTGTTTCTCTTGTGACATAAAACACCAGAATAGCAGCATAAAACTAAGATCTAAAAGCAATGACTCATAAAACCTGCTATTTTAAACACTGGCTTTTTTTTTTAGAACTTATTTTTCTTTCTCTCCCAGAATCTTGTTCAATTGGTAGTTATCAAATGGAAAAGAAAAAGGATATGCCCATTTTCTTTCATAAATGTAAAGGAAATGCTCCATTGTCTTCTTTCTTCTGGGGTGACTTTAAAAATTCCAAAGCATGTTTTAACTGTATATTTAAGAAAAAATTCTTCCTATCATCTATAAGGTTTATGTAAAAATTTTAACTTAAGCCATTAGATTTGGTGATTGCAGCAGTTTGATATTATTGATAAATTCCAAAAAGAAATATTGGATTATGTTTGTAAACTGATCTTTTCCTCTGGGGGTATTATAGTGTATTGGATTCAGAGGTTTTACTTTTACTTGATTAAATAATGATTAAGGCTTTGATTGGGCCACATCAGTAGTATGTTAAGTCCGCACCCCCTTGGTGGGTGGGACTCACAGAGAAATTGCACTGCAGAGAAGGGAGGTAGGCGTTTTGAGCCCTGGAAATAAGCACACAGAGGAGCAGAGCAGCTGAGCCTGGAGAGAATCAAGCCCCAGAAAGAGAGGAACCCAGGAAGCCTGAACTCTTGGCAGATGTAGGCAGCCATCTTGCTCCAACAGACTTTAGTGAGGGAAGTAACTTATGCTTTATGGCCTAGTAACTGTAAGCTTCTATCCCAAATAAATACCCTCTATAAAAGCCAACAGATTTCTGGTATTTTGCATCAGCACCCTTTTGGCTGACTAATAGAGTGATCTTTAAAAAAAAATCTGTGAAAGAACAATTTATATAAATAACATATTACAATAAACAGCTCCACTGTTAGAATGGTGATATGGTTATCTTTGAAGAATTCATCTACAGATGTAGACATGGGCTGAGAGGTAAAGAATAGTAAATACTCTCAAAGACCCTGCTAGTTAAAAAAATCCAAACACATCTTCTTTGATTAAAAATGGACATGTTTTTTTTTATCAAAACAAATCTCTGAAATATTCCCTACCTTACTCTTTCAAAAATTTCTCCTTCATATTATATACATTGAATTATATGTTTTTCTTAACTCAAATTGCATAATTTAAGCCAACTGTAATTAAATTCAATAAAATCTATTTCAGTAAAAGAGTATGGATCTCTCAAGTGCTCACTTCCAAGATGACAAAGAAAGGAAGGATGAATCGTGGTGCCAAAAAGGGCCACAGCTGTGTGCAGCCTATCTTCCTGAATAAACTGTGCCCACTGCATGCCCAAGGACAAGTCCTTAAGAAGTTCATTTGAAACATAGTAGAGGCAGCAGCTGGCAGGGGCATTTCCAAAGTGAGTGTCTTCAAGAGTTTCTTCAATACCCATGTGCTTCCTAAGCTGTATGTGAAACTACATTACAGCATGAGTTGTGCCACTCAAAGCAAGCAAGTCAGAAACCGTCCTCGTGAAGCCTGGAAGGATCCAACATCCCCACCTCGGTGTAGACCTGTGGGTGCTGCCTCACAACCTCCACCAAAGCCCATGTAAGGAGCTGAGTCCTTGAGGAATGAAAAAAACTAGTCTCTGGAAGAAAATAAAATGGAAATTAAACTTAAAAAAAAAAAAGTATAGAGAGCTATAACAGGCTCATGTATTGGAAAACTCAATAGTATATAGATATAAATGCTCCAACAATTAACTGTTTACTTAATTAAATTCCAGTCAAAATGCAACAAGTTTTTGAGAAAGAATGTGAGGTAAAAAAAATGATTCTAAAATTTATAACAAAATGTGAAGAGCCTACACATTCATATAGATGAAGAATAGTATTAGAAGAAAGAACACAGAAACAGATCTTCACACATATGGTACCTTGAAAAAGGTGTTGTAGCAGTTTGTCATTGTTTTTGAATTCCAAAAATAGTTATTGGATTATGTTTGTAAACTGGTCTGTCAGAGGTATCACTTTAATTGATTAAATTATGATTAGGACTTTGATTGGGCCATATCAGTAGGGCATTGAGTCCCCGCCTCTCAGCGGGCAAGAAAAGACATGGCAAAGGACAGAGTTGGGAGTTTTGAGCTGGAGCCCCAGGGAGAAGAAACCATCATCTTAAGAATGACTCTCAGATTTTGACATCTAATGAAGTATGTCCTGCAGGTTTACTGAAATGTAGAGGACCCATGACTCATGTTTCCCTCCCAATTTCTCCTTATGGTAATGAAAATGTTTATGCTTTGTCCATTTGTGTCTTGAAAGCAGATAAATGGTTTCATAAGTTTCAGAGGTCTACAGCAGATAGGATTTTGCCCCAAGACAAACTGTATTTTTTTAAAACTGATTATGATATGATTTTACACTTACTATTGTTACTGATTTAAGGTTTTTTTGAATATTGTAATGTCTTTTTGGAATTCAGAGGGTAGAGTATGGTAATTTGGCATTGTTTACGAATTCCAAAATAGATATTGGATGTTTGTAAACTGGTCTGTACCTAGGCAGAACAGAGGAGTGAATTGGAGTTTTGATGCTGACTTTTGAGCTGGAGCCAAGGAAGTGATCACACAGGAGAAGAACACAGAGGAATAGAGACAGCTCCTTAGACACTGCAGAAGCCCCGGGGAGAGAGACAGAGCCGTTTGCCTGATAGTCTACAGCTGGCCTTGTGGAGAGAGCACAGCAGCTGAACCCAGAGAGAAACAGAGCCCCAGGAAGAGAGGAACCAAAGAAGCCTGAACTCTTGGCAGACATTGGCAGCCATCTTGCCCCTACATGTGGCAACAGACTTTGGTGAGGGAAGTAACTTACACTTTATGGCCTGGTAACTGTAAGCTTCTACCCCAAAAAATACCCTTTATAAAAGCCAACAGATTTCTGGTATTTTGCATCAGCACCCCTTTGGCTAATATACACCAACATCTCCTTCCCCAATTATTTTTGCTCCATTTAACATAAAGGAATTGGCTGACAACATATTTTCAAACTCCTATCAAAACTTGATGCAATGTGTTTATTCCAGAATGTGGAAAAGGGACAATACAGATCCTCCAGATTACTTCCTATTCCTACTAGTCCCCAATTGTACTTATCCCTTTTCAGTTGCTGTTTCTTTTTGCCAGAACAAATAACTGTTTTCTTCCCTGGCTAACTCTTGCTTACTTTTTATATTGTCAGATTAAACATCCATCTTCAAAAAAACTCACCTGAAAACCCTCATCAATCTTCTGGATTGTTCTCTCTCACACACACATAATCAGATGCTCATGCATGCCATAGAATCAGCCACATTTGCACACTCACTACATAGTATAAGTTTTAACAATGATGCATAATCACTAGACCTCTGACAAAACACTGAGTAGCCTAACTGAAGAGGCAGGATTTGAAACCAACAACTCTAAGTCAGCCTCTTATTATTCCTCCAGCTTCCTCCAAAATGAATAGAAATGTTCTGTGACTATACTCTTTCTGCAGGAAAGAAACCAGAAATAAGAAGGGTTTGGTACCAAATATTGTGGAGAATCATGAAATATGAGCTAAAAGTAAAGCCAGCCTGTAGCAGTTTGGTATTGTGTATAAATACCCTTTATAAAATCCAACAGATTTCTAGTATTTTGTATCAGCACCCCTTTGGCTGACTAATACACAGCCCAAAGATTGAAAGCACATTACTAAGAATACAAATTCCAACAGATCCAGAGTACAAAAATAGCCCTTGCATTTACCAAAGTCCTCTCAGTTTACACTCCTAAAAATAGCATAAAATGAAATATATGCAATCATATATCCATAATACTAAAAGATAGCTGATTTGATTTAATGTAAAACTTAATGTAGTTGTAAAGATGAATGTAATCCTTTACTTTCATACATTCAACTATTAAACTATAAGCATTTTAACACCCCTAATCTGCCTTTACTAATGCTGAATGTATCATAATTCAGCTAAAGAATGAACATTTCAAGTCACAACTTCCTTACAAAGTCTACTAGTCAATAGTTCAATTTCAGCAACACTAACATATTTTACCAGCAGTGTTTGTTTATGTAAATATCTTTAAATGATGTTACATTTTATCCTTAGAATTTCTTTTTAAAAATTGCTAGATAGTGGGAAAATAACCAATTGGAGATCACTGATTGCTTATATGTCCAATTGTAAAGAAAACAGACTCAATGAACATCTAAGAAACCCTGGAAATATTTACTATTATGTCTATATGGCAAAATATTGCCACTCTCTCTGTGAAGAAATCCTCCTTATCCAATATAAATCAATTGTTTGACTTTCTTATATTTAATAATCATAGGCTATTTGGGAAATACACTATATACAAGACAGAGGTATACATATATCCAGTAAATTTACTCTAAGAAATCTGCATAAATAAAACTAGCTTCTAAATTTGATGCTATGGAACCTAGTATTTTTCAGCCTTCTTCAATCAATACTTTATTTTCCAAACTGTGTCATTTAATTCTAGGAGGAAACACATCTGGAAGTGAGCTTCCAGAATCCATTGGATTGTCTATTTTAAAAACACATGTTTATAATGATATACTTTTCCTACAACCCTAGTAATAACAGAGGTCTCAATAATGAGCAGTGAAACCAGCCCAGAAAAACAAGTGACATATTAAGAAATATTTAGAAAACAAAAGTCACATGAGTGGTTTGGATTACCCTGCTCCTTAGGCCCTTCTCTCACCAATGCCAACCCCTCTGCTGCTTTTGTTCTGGATCTATGAACAAATCTTGAGGCAGGCATTTGGGCAGCATGCAGTCATCAGGCCCAATCATCAAATATATGCTATTCTTCATCAACATCCTTTTTTCCCCACTTCCACCCAAATCACAGAGGCACAGCTTCAATCACAAGAGGGAGTGTAAAGAAATTACAAAAGCCTTTGCCAAGAAAAAAGGAAAACAGAAAAAATCACTTTGGACAAAGTCTAAAACCTTCCTGGGATGAACTCAAGCTGCAATATGACCTCATGTCAAAGTGATACTAATTTAAGTATAGATTCTAGGAAGTAAAATGATCCTGAGGCTAAATTAGATCATACTTCTAATATCTGAAGGAGGGTAATGCTCAATCTCTGAAACAGTATATTGATTTTTTCTTCATTATACATACAGTATTATATACTCCACATTTCCCCCCTGCTCTTCCTTCAATGAGGAATATATTTCTGTTTCTTTTCACAACTTTACTTCTGAATAACTGATTTAGGGAAGTATTGACTGTTTTAAATGAAAAAAAAAAAAAAAAAGCTTATTTATTTAGATCTTAGAATGAATGAATTTACAATGGAGAGTAATTCTCAGCCAAGAAGGAAACCATCAAAAGAGCTGTGTAAAGAGACTTGGAATTTTTTACTTCTAAAAATAATTTGACCTCTTTTGTTCTGCTGAAAACCACCCATTTTCTCTAACAAATAAATCTATTGCAGCATTTAGCAGAGCCATTAATCAAAGCTTAAAATTTTCAATAGCTTCCCTTTATTTTCTTCTATTCTTAAATTATTTCTGATCTTTAAAAAAAGGGTGTGTGTGCTTCAAGTGGCATACCAAGAACATGGAAAGAGAACTCACAGAATAGGAGAAAATAATTGCAAATCATATAGCTGATAAGGGACTTGTATCCAGAATATATAAAGAACTCTTACAACTCAATAATAAAAATACAACCCAATTTTAAAAACTGGGCACAGGATTTGAACAGGCATTTCTCCAAAGATAATACACAAATAGCCAATAAGCACATGAACAGATGCCATCATTAACCCTTAGGGAAAAGCAAATCAAAACTACAATGACATATCACTTCACACTCACAAAGATGGCTATAATGAAAAGGACAATAACAAGATAGTAAGGATGTGAAGAAATTGGAACCCTTATACATTGCCGGCATGAGTGTAAAATGTTGCAACCACTTGGAAAACAGTTTGGGAATTTCTTAAAATGTTAAACATAGAGTTACCATGTGACCCAGCAATACCACTCCTAGGAATACACCATAGGGAACTGAAAACATATGTCCACACAAAAACTTATACATGAATGTTCATAGAAGCATTATTCATACTAGACAAAAAATAAAACAACCCAAATATCCATCAAATGATGAATGGATATGTGTAGTATACATGCTACAATATGGATAAACCTCAAATGATACATGCTACAATATGGATAAACCTCAAAAACATTATGCTACTAGAAAGAAGCCAGTCACAAAAGACCACATATTGTACTACATATCGTATGATTTCATTCATATGAAATATCCAGAATAGGGAAATCTACAGAGACAGTAATTACATGAGTGGCTGCTTAGGGCTGGGGCTGGGGATTGGGGGGATGGGGGGGTGGTTTATGTTTTTATTTGAGGTGATGAAATTTTTTAAAATTAGATTATGATGATTGTTGTAAAACTCGGTAAATACACTAAAAAACATTGAATTGTACACCTTAAACGGGTGAAATTCTATGCAATGTAAATTATATCTCAAAACTTAAAAAACGGAGGGGAGGATGCTGTAGTGCACTATGTTTCTTGGTGACTATGCTCAGATCTCTCATCATTTGAAAAAGTAGTTTCCATGTCTTGAATTAATAGTAAACAAGACAAAGTAACTACAGTGTCATTAAAGGAACTGAGATCCTGGAGACAGTAGAAGAAAACTTCATGTAATTTTTAGGAATATGTGTTTACTTAACAGATCCACAGAATGTAAGTCTGGGCAAAGGCCTTAGCAAACAATGGTCAGATAGTTCTCATCAGAACTAAAGGTTCAATGAAAGACGTTGAAACAGTAACATTCCCAAGTCCACAGAAATCTACACGTGGGGAGCTGTCTTGAACTCTAAGCTGAGGCTCTCTCTAGGAGAGCCTTCCTTTACGGTTCTGGAGGCCCGCGCCACAATACACTTGCCCGAGCGTCAGTCTTCTCTGGCAAAGCGGCGCACAGGGACGCAAGAAGGGTGGTCCCCGGAACTGCAGGGGGCGCAGGACCCAGACCCAGGGAGCTGTGGAGTAGCAGAATATAACGTGGGACACTGACACCCACCCTCCCGCCGGGGGGAAGGAGTGTCAGTTCCGCTGTCCCGGCGCGCCGGGCGGGGAACATCCCCCGGACCTGGTCCGTAGGGCCGCCAACGTCCCCCAGGGTCCCTGCACCGGGGGCAGCGGAGTTCACGCCGGCAGCCCGGCCCTACTCCCTCTCAGCTCTATCCGCTCTTACCTTCTAACTCCACCATTTCGAAGACATTCGGGTCGCCCATCTTAGCCAGCTCGTTAACGACACTCATGCGCGAAGGACAGCAGACACTGGGTGCCAACCCCGGTAAGAAAGAAGCTGTGGGTTGCAAGCTAAATCTGAGCGTTTGCGGCCGGAGCCGCTCTCCCGGTGTCGGGCCTTCCAAGTTTTGGCTGCCCTCGTCTTCCTCCTCAGAATCCACCGTCCTATGCCTCCTCTGTCCCTTGCTCTTCCTCTCCGGCTTGTAGAGCCTCACCCGCTTCTCTGCGTCCTTGGCCTTCAGTTTTACTCCCCTCTCCCGGAAGCGGTCCTGGGATTTCTCCCAGTACTTCTCCCGATACTTGTCAGGATAGCCGAACCGCGGCCGGTCGCCCCGCCTCCTCGCATCACCGACCTTCACCTGCAGCTTTTCTTTCTTGTCCTTTCCGTCCTTTCTCCGCCTCTCTTCCCGCCTCCGGACCTCAGAGCCCGCCTGCGCCCCACCCTCGGGAACCGCCATCTCCTGGTCCTCCGGCCGGGCCGGCTCAGTGCCCGCCTGCTCCTCTCTAACCCTATATTCTGAGCCACCTGGCATCGGCTCTGCCGCCCTGCTCTCTTCTTCGGATCCCGCCAGCTCCTGGGCCTCTGGGCTTGTCAGCTCCCTTCTCAACTGGCTTCCCTGGTCCCAATCCACCACGTCGGCTGAGGTCCAGTGGTCCTCGTTCCCCGGACCCGTCATCTCCCTTGTCCTGGGACCCTCCTCCTCCGATCCCCACTGACTGGTCGACTGCCCCCATGGACACTTGTCCTGGTCCTCGGCCATCCACCTGGCCTTTTGCCCACCTCGGTTGGCACCCGAGGGTACTCTCCCGGCTCGGGAGTTACTATTTGTCGGGTGAGAAAAAGTTCCTTCCTTAAAGGGACTCCCTCCTTAAAGCCGGCAGGTGACCGTGGCCTCCAAGATTCTTGCAGCCCCCTCCCCACTGCTTCTGGCGCTCGGGTATCACCTTTTCTTTTGGTGGGCCCCGCTTCCCTGATGCCGAACCTAAAGTCCATCTTCCACAGCTGGGGAAAGGTAATCCATTGTGGCCTTAGTTCGAATTCAACCTCTGACGCTTAAAAGTTGGATGTAAGCTTTAGTTGCTGTAAGCTTAGTTTCTTCATCTTTAAAAGGAGAATGATAATAGTACCCACCTCCTACGGGTGTTGTGAGGAACACAGTGTAAAATGCTTAGCACGTAAGGTATTAAAAATTTAACTGCTATTAAAATTAAGCCATATTACATTGAACCCTGCACCACGTCCATCCAAGGATCACTTAGTGTATTGAGAGCTTTAACCACAAGCAGAGTGGGGAGTCCTACTCCTCACCGGCCACCCTGAATTGGCTCTATGTTTTTGAGAAACTCAACTGCCAGTTTGTAATAATTGGGGATAGAATAAAAGGAATTACTGTCTAAGAGAGGAGAAGAAAACAGATGGGTTAACTAAGGTTGAGGTAAAAGTCTGAGCTGAGAGAGCCTTGAGAAAAGAAAGGATTGTCTATGAACATGGGGCAGGGGTGGGATGGTTTCAGAATAAGGAGATGGTGATTAAGGAAGACAACCCTTATTCATTTTTGTTACTCTTTCTTTTCCTTTCTATTGACATTTTAGAACCAAAATTACTTTTTACAGATGAGAAAACTGAAGCCCAGAGAGAAGTGTTTTGGTGAAGGTTTATCTAATCCATAGTTAAAGGAGAACAGGAATAACTTTCCTCTATACCTTGATATCGTTTCCCTACTTAAACCTCTAGGAATAAGTCAATCATTATGGTCAAGTGGTCGAAACTGTGGGCAATTCCTTACTTGCAGACATGATGTATTTTGGAGTTGTGTTTGAAAATGTGAATATACATATGGCAAGCAATCGATTTACATGTAATTGTAATAAATCACAAATTATGATAGTCGTGTTTGGTTTTCACCCTGTTATTAATCAGTATTTGATTCAAATCTAATTTTTGCAAATATGAAGTTTCTATGTTCCTCCTGTATGCCTGGTATTCTGCTCAGTGCTGTGGATATTGTGATTAAACAGAAAAGTGCAAATTTTGCTTTCCATAGATTAAATAAAAATAAAGGCAATAAATTTGTGATGGTTTGAAGCTGTATGGACTCCAGAAAAGTATGGTCTTAAAGTTAATCCATTCTTGTGGGTGTGGATCCTTTGTAAGTAGGATCTTTTGGTGAGTAGATCTTAAGATGTGACCCACTTCATTCAGGGTAGGTCTTAATCCTCTTACTGGAGTCCTTTATGAGAGAAAGAAATTCAGAGGAAGAGAAAGCCACAGAAGCAATGAAACCCAGAAGAGAAGGGAAAGACCAGCAGATGCTGCCAATCGCCCTGCCATGTGACAGAAGAGTCCAGGGATCGCCAGCAGCCAGTCTTCAAGAAGGTATCGTCTTGATGATGCCTTGATTTGGACATTTTCACAGTCTCAGTGCTGTAAGCTTGTAAGCTAATACATTCTAACTGTTACAAGCCAACCCATTTCTGGTATATTGCTATAGGCAACCTAGCAAACTAGAACAAAATTATTTTTCTGTCATTTTATGTATTTCTTGTTTTGCATCCTATGAAGTGACATATATGAGGAGACATTAAATGTTGATGATTTTGCCCAAAATTAAATGGCATATTTTGATGCTGAACTTACTGTTTTACCAACTTTCTTTACATTTTGTTAACAAGTAGTTGAAGGCCAAGTTGTTTTCTTTTAAGGAAGGTCTATATCTTTTCCATAATGCTTTAGATCTTGAGAAATTTTCTCTGTATTTGTATTCACTGAAATATTTTATGCTACTTCTCTATTCATAATTTTAGTATCTATCCACTTCCTTCATTACTACACATTACTTCTTTAGACATGTCTTCAACTCTACATTTCCAGAATTATATACTCGTGGTTTTAATGTAATGGGACACTCAGTTAAGTATCTGATTGGGGCTAAGAAGTTATCTTTTTCAGCCCCCTAAATGATTTGTCTTAGTCTCAAGTCTGTTTTTAGAAGTATCTGGTAGCATTTTTTTTCCTCTTTTATGTTTTACACTAATGGTTGTGTGGTAGGTTGAATTGTGTAGACAAAACAAACAAACAAACAAAAAACACATGTTCTTGATCTTAGTCTGCATTCCTGTGGATAGGAGCCCATTGTAAATGGGATCTCTTGAAGATGTTTTAGTTAGGGCATGGTTCAAATGAATGAAGATGGGCCTTAATCTGATTACTGCAGTCCTTTATAATCAGAAGAAGAGAAAGCAAGGGTGAGGAGCTAGAAGCTGGAAGTTAATGGAACCAGGAATTGAAAGGAGAGGACATTGCCGTATTACAGGAAAGCCAAGGAAACCAAGGATTGTCGGGCTGCCAGAATACTGCTTATCCTGGGAGGAAGCAAGCCTTCCAGCCTCTGAAACCATAAATTAATAAATTCCTCTTGTTAAGGAACCCATTGTGTGGTGTTTGTCATAAAAGCCTGGGAAATTAAGACAGGTAGTAAACAAAAATATTGAAATGATTGTAGAAATATAGCTGTAAAGATATAAATGACAATACTTTGTAAACTAAACTGTCAACTGTCAGCTTGAAATCCTTGTTTGTCAGTTGATGAATGAAAGCCTGAATTCAGTATGGAAGGGTTCTTTAGGAATATTAGTATATAATGTGAAAGACTGAGGTGTAAGAAATTTAAATATATTAAAATTTGAGCAGCATGTGCATTTGAATATTTTTATTCTCATAGCATATTTGAATAGATGGATTTAACTCAGCTTCAAGAGAAAAAGTTTAGAAGATAGATTCTGAAGGCTAAAAAAAGAAGTCATGTAATGAGTCCTCCCTCCTGGTAACTAAAACAAGGATTTGGCCCCTCCAGTCTGTAGTCTGGATCAGTCGGCTTTTCTAAAAAAATTTTATTTTTTAAAGATACTTAGATTACTTAAATGTTACATAAAAAATATAAGGGTATCTTCTGTTTTGATTTCTCTCCTAAAATGAGCTTCTTCCTTTTGGGATAGTAGGCATTCAGTGTTTTTTGTTTTTTGTTTTTTGTTTTCACTTCTGAAAATTTCATTTATTCCATAGATTTCATATCACTGCAATTCACAGTGCTCTAATATAAAGAGTTCTGTACCCGGAGTCAAAAGACCTGTGTTCTACCCCTGTCTCTGCTCCTTAATGAGCTGAGCAGCATGAGGCCCATAGACAGGTTATTTTGCTTCTTTGAGCCCCAGATCCCTCATCTGAGAAAATTAAAGCTCTTACTTGCTTTACCCATTTCTCAAAGTTGTTGTGAAAGCTGAATTAACCATATTTATGAAAGGACTTTGGAAACAATAAAAATGTAATAAATGAGAGAAAATTTAATATATTGGCAGAGGTAAATTAATAGATTTACAAGTACATCTGAGTACTAGTTGTGGCACTAAGTATTATTTCCTCTTACAAAATGTTATTTTCAACCATTTCTTTGGATTCCTGGCACCCTAAGACTACACAGATTCCTGGCTTCGTGGAGACACCAAGTATCTTTATTTGCAAAATGGGTCATTTTTATTCCAGACTTTTTCTAGGTCCTGGTCCTTTAAACCCTAGTCTTCTTTATTATCACTCTACCTACCACCTTGCATTCTTCCCTCTCCTAGGGAAAAAAAAAAAAAAAGACTGTACAGGCTGGCCTCTAGAACCATTGTCATCATCAAAAAAAAGCAGGTTTTAATGCTTAGCACACAGGTGCATTCTTGATATCTGCCAGTCTGAATACATATGATGGCATGGCTACTCTGCCTTATAAATAGGAAAATGGCATTGGCTCCCAGACTATAGAAATAATGGAAAGCTGTCTTAGCAAATGATAGTTGACAAGGATGCATTATTCTGCCCCATTCTCTCTTATGCCTGTTTGTGACAGCCACTGGTATTACAAATGACACTCCTACTTTCAATCTCCATACAGATTTCTCTCACACATGAGATAACATCCAAACACACACTTTGACATGGATAACAAGGCTATTTACATGATCTGACCCTGGTTAAATGTCCACTATTATTTCCTCCCTCCCGCTCTCTCTCTCTCCCACTACTCCAGCCTCCCTGTCTCATTGCTGTTCCATAAGCACGAGGAACACTTCCCAACCCAGGGCCTTTGCACTTGCTGTTTGCCCTCCCATAAAAATCTTCACACAGGGGCTTGATGGTTCACTCACTCACCTCATTCAGCTTTCTGTGCAACTGTCACTTCTTTGGAAAGAACTTTGCTGACCACCCTCAGGTAACAATCCTCTTACCCTGCCTTATTTTTCTTCATAGCAGTTATCAATTTCTGATTTTGTGTATGTATTTGTTTTGCCTATTTATTTGTTTTCAGAATCCATGAAGGTTAAGACTTTGTCTGTTCTCCTCCGAACTATATCTGTGGCACCTAGAATGGGCCCTGACGCAGGGTGGTTCTCAATAAATATTTGTCGAATGAATGAATAAATGACTAATAATGTGATAGGACCAGGGTCTATCCTCAAATTTCCCACTGCTGGAGTTCAGACAGTAGCAGACTTTTCCAATGCCCCTTGCTTGTTAACAGCTGGGAGAGTATTTGTATTACACACTTGGACTAACCTCTGAAGTGGCTAAGTGTCTTCTGAGAGAAAGTTCTCTAGTTCTGAAGAAAGGTTAAAATTTACCTAAAGATTCGGCTGGATTCAGCAGAGTTAGAAAGAGTAAATTGGAACATTGCCTAACCTTCTAAGCAGCAGCCTCTTCTGTCTGGAAGACAGATGCGGGACCTTTGGCAAACATTAAGAAGAGGCAACGTGGAGCGTATTTCCCTCTCCTCTATTTCCCTGCAAGCTACGACCCATGTCTGCGTTAGTGCTATTATATTCCTGTAGTACCATGTGCCCTTTAGTTTAAAGTAATCATGTCCGCCAACTCTCTCACTTCTTTCAAAGTCACCAGGATTACCTCAAGCTAGTGATGAATAACTATCATACTACTATTATTTGAATACTTGCTGTGTATCAAGCAATGCACTTTGCATATATTACTACATTGAATCTTCATTATGATATCAGGTAGGTACTTCTATCAGGCACCTCTTTTTTTTTTTTTTTTTATCAGACACCTCTTGTTCCTGCCACACATCTTCTGGCTCTTTTTTTAAAAATTAACTTTATTGAGGCATAATTTAAATTAATCATTTTAATTATATTAATAATAAATCAATTTGAAATGTGCAATTAGATACATTTTCTGACATGTATACAGTCATGCAACCACCACCACAATTAGAATAGAGAATATTTTCAAATACTTTCTCATGCCCCCTTGCAGTCAATCTCTTCTCCCCATCTACTGCCCCTGGCAACCACTACTATGCTTTATATCACTATAGTTTTTTGGCTCACCTTTTTACTCCAGTCTTTACTATGTCAATAAGTTGTGCTCAGGTTTACTCTGACAGCAATTTGCATCAGCTCTACTAAGTAGAGTTTTCTGTCCTGGGGCTTCTGCCCACCACATGTGAGTTGCCTATGGGTATACATTCCTCTCTATTCTGATTTCTGGGCTTTGAAATCAAGTACATGATGATATAAAAATATCAATACAAATATTCTTAAAACAATGGAAGGAAATTTTAAGACCCAATGCATTCATATATTGATTAAAGTGCTCTATTATGAAGCATTAAGATGATCTTTAATGCTGTGGCAATGAAATAAAAGCTTCTCAGAAATAGTAGATTCCCATTAAAACAGGGGTTCTTAAATTTTTTTGTTCCACAGACCCCTTTGCCAGTCAGGTGAAAAACAGGGACCCCTTCTCAGAATGAAGTGGCAATAGTTTAATGACACTCAACATCAATATGTCTTTAAATTAAATTTTAGGATTATTCAAAATTAATTCAAGTTCACAGACCCCCTGAAATCTTTCCACGTACCCCTTGGGGGTCTATGGACCCCTGGTTAAGAACCCCTGCATTAAAAGATGGTTTAATGCTTGGATTCAAATATGCTATCGGTTAACTCATATTCTCTAAAATATGTTATTCATAGTACTACATTTGTAGAGGGATCTCTAAAACTTGGGTTAAATAGAAAACCAAATGATCGGAATATAAGAGCTTTAAGTTAGTGGAGGCATGTAATTATGTAACTTTAAAGTTGGTCAGACCTTTTATTAAATATGTTCATGAAAACATAGGCTATTTTCAAAGTATCCAATTTAGTTACAATTTCAACCACGCCAACAAAAAGAGTGTGATTAAAGAGTTTCATTGCCTCAAAGATTGCATGTGGGGTTTTATCCTCCCAATTAAATTCTCTTGTGTGTGCTCCACCCAGTGGCATAAGAAGCATCAAGAATATATTTGTCTCCCCCCAAATTATGAGCATGCCTGTAACTGAACCTTTTTTGGTTTGTAATTTCATGTTTTAAGAAGAAAGTTGTTAATCCCATTCTTTATTTAGTACCCCAAAGCCAGATACTTATTTGTAGTTGCAAGCAGTCACTCCCAGAGAAAATGAGTCCACCCTACTTAACAGCATATTTGCTTTATATTAAGGGAAAGGCTACAATCCTGAATTGCCAGAAAAGCCATCTTCAAAAAAAAGAAATGGAAGCCTATAAAATAAAAACAGACCATATCTAAAATTAACCTATCTCCTTCACTGGGATCAAGAAAGGCTCTGCAAATCCACTCCAGGACAGGGTCTAAAGGACCAGGACTTGCCCAAATGGGGTGTTTAGCCAGCAGAGAAAAGAACTGATGGGCACTCTGAACATAGTTTACATTTGTGATTATTTAATTGTTTGTTTGCTGCAATTTTGCCATTTTTTCCACAAAGGCAAGAACTTTGTCTCTTTTACCCATCACTGCATCCAACAGAGACAAGCACTGTACTTGACCTATGAATGTTCATTGATTGATGACCAATTCAATCCACCCTTCACTGTTTTGCTCTCTGATAAAGAAATAGTGTCTCCCCCAAATTTTTGTTCACCTGGAATCTAAGAATGAGACCTTATTGGAAATAGGGTCTTTGCAGAAGTAATTAAGGTAGGATTGAGATGGGATCATTTTAAATTACAGCAGGTCCTATATTCAGTGAGAATGTCTTTCTAAGAGACAGAAAAGGGGACACAGAGACAGAGGGAAGAGGAGGCCATGTGAAGACAGAGACAGAGGTTAGAGTTATGTTGCCACGAGCCAAGGAACACTAGGAGCCACTAGAACTTGGAAAAGGCAAGAAAAGATTCTCCCCTAGAGCCTTCACAGGGAGCATGGCCCTGCTGACACTTTGATTTCAGACTTCTAAAATACCTGTCATTTTGAGCCATCAATTTCGTGGTAATTTGTTACAGCTGTCCTACGAAACTAATACACATAGCTTTTTGTGAGATTGTTTCATCTCCCTCCCTAGGTTTTATGTAATTGGAGAACAGAAACCATATCTTAAACCCCTCCTAAACCCTTCCCAATGCTATTCTAGTCAAATCAGTGTCACTACCTATAGAATTTGTGAATTTGTGGAGGAAAGTAAAGGAAAAGATAGGGAAGTAAGAGTAGTAGTAAGAGATGTGTTGATTTCTGCACCGCATATCTCAGTATACATTGAACCCTATATAATTGCCAATATTTGACCATTTTTGACTTATAAATTACATATCAATTTCATATGATTCCATTTAACTACTGGGGAGTGGTAAAGGTTGAAAAACCAAGAAATGAAGATGGCATTTAGGGCCGGCAAACTGGAGTTTAAACACTAGCTCTGCCACTTAGTAGCTTTATGATCTTATGCAAACTTCTGATTTTTTGGGGGCCTCATTTTCGTCAGTTGTCAGGTGGGCATAATGCCTTTAGGAAGGTTGTGTGAGGATAGAGTGAGCTGAGAAATCTGAAGACTCTAGCCCATTACAGATGCTCTTACTCTCTATGGTATTCTGCCTCATTTTTTATTAATTTTATATATCACAGCTGAAACTTACTTAGCAGATGTGGTATTATGCATAAGTGATTACCAGCTAATGTTATAGAAATGTCCCTGGGTAATACTCTGACAAATATAACTCTCTGTCTCTATTGCACCATTAAAATTTCATTCATTTGGATCCTAAGTTTCTTCCTCAAAAATGCACATGGGTGAATGAGAACATTAGGCTGGACATGGTGAGCAGAGAAGGAGAAAAATGATGGTAGGTCAGGACTGGGATATGTATCTCAGTAAGAGAAAGTCAGAGGGAAAAAAGGAAACTTCCCTATCAGGTGAAACTGTCACAACGGTGAGATGCTTAATATGAATCCTAGTTTTTTGAAGGAGAAAGTGAAAGATCAGAGAGGTCAAGGTCTTGTCCATGGTCACATAACTGATAAGTAGCAGAGCATGGACTGGAAATCATGTTTAACCTACTCTAAACTCAAGTGTTATTCCCTCCATTACCCTGGATGCCTTCTAGGGAAGTGGGTAGGGGATGAAAAAGTATCTGCAGCTTCCTGAAATAGGATATAGGGGAGTATGGAGGAGAAAATTACTCCTCTTTCTAATTTTCTAAAGTTTGCTAGTTCTTTGACTTTTTATTTATATTCTTTTATTATGAATTGATGTCAACATGAAACCGCCTATATTCTGTCTTAATTGAAATAATTTCATTGATTAATTGCAGTGTATAGAACACTACACTTGGTTCTGTGTGAATCTGCAGCTGGCAATATGGGGTGTAAGGGGGGATGGAGGGATAAATATTTTATCCTCCCAAGCTTTCAAGGAATCTAAGATCTGGTTAGAGAAATAATATACACATTGTCTCCTGCAGAAAGTCCAAATTCCTGTGCCTAGCATTCAAGGCTCTTCCCAGTTGGGCCCAGGCTTGACTACTGCCCTCAAATCTCTCTCCTTCTCACTTCAACATCATCTGACAGTTCTCCAGTAACAATCAACTGCCCACCATGAATGCACAAATCTTGGTGCCTTTTTAAGTATAATTTTATGGATTTCATAGAAGCCAAGGGAGCAGTACCTAAAGAACAGCCCCATAACCTACATTTGGCCAGTTAGATGCTCCCATTCAGTTCTTTGAAACATGAGTAAATGGCACAAAAGGAAAAGAAGGTCAGAATTCATTCACCATATTAGTATCTAACAGAGTGGTCATGCTCAATCATGTCACAGTAGCAGCAGCAATATCTAGGAAAGCAGGGATTCCCGGCTAGACCATTACTTCCAAAAGATAGTAAATGTGCTTCATGCTTCTGGGTGCTTTCATTCCTGTTCCCTTCCCAAACCTGGGCCTTCTGTTTATTGAATCACTGAGCCCCAATGATCTTGCACTAGTCGCCCTCTGTTACTTACAACCAAAAAAAAAAAAAAAAAAACAAGAAAAAAGCCAGTTGTACATGTTCTCTGTCCTCAAACTGTGAAACCCTCTTCTCTCAAACTTTGCCTGGTATCCTCAAACAGAAATAATTTTTCCCTTCTCTATTCAATGTCCTGTTTACTATGACATGTATATTGAAAAAATAGAGGATAGATTTAAAGTAATATTATTCTCTCAGAGTAAGTTTGGTATAGTATAGTAGACTATACTATGCATTTTATGGTATAGTATATATTAAGCTCTTTTATACTATAAGGGAGAAGATATAGGCAGGGATTAACTAATGGTAGTTTATTGGAAGGATGCATCAAGTGTTCTTCTCTGGTGTTCTACAATTTGTACCTTTCTCTCCTTTCTTTTCTTCACATCATTCATTCATTCAACAAATATCATTGAGCATTGCTTATGTTGCTTGCCATGGTCCTACATGCTGGCACAACAGTGAAGAAGCCAAATAAAGTCTATTCTACTGAAGCTTCTAGTGTGTGTGTGTGTGGGGGGGGACGGGACAGATAAACAGGTAAAACAATTCAAAAGATCGTTTTAAAAGGTGACATGCACAAAAACAGAGTTATGTGGTAGAGAATAATTGGGTTGGAGGTATGAGAAAGGTTATTTTACATATAGTTTATATAGGGATATCAGGAAAGAGATATGTTTAAGCTGAGGCCTTAATGATGAGAAGAAGCTAATCTTCCAAAGAATTCAGGGAAGAATAATCCAGGCAGAGGGAACAGAAGAAGTGAAGGCCATGAAATAGGAATGGACTTAGTATGTTTAAGGATCAGGAAAGAGAACAAATGATGGCAATTTAGTGAGTAAACTGTGAAATGGCAGATGAGATAGGAGGGGAAAGTAGGGACTATTTCATGTAAGTCCTAATGAGTCACTTTAAGATGTTTGGATTTTATTCTTTCATTTTTCATGGTCTATCCTCCTAGTGTGTGTTTCTGGATTTCAAGCTTCCTCAATAGAAGGGATCTAATTGAATAGATTACTAATCTCACAAACAATCCTCAAAATCTCAGTAATTTAACATTAAGTGAAAAGAAATGTATTTCTTATTTTATAAAAGTCCAAACTAGGTATTTCTGATCAGTGTTAAGTCTATTTTACTCAATCATTCAGGCACCCAGACTGATTAAAGATTTACCCTCATTCACACATGGCTTTCAAGTTTTCCCTGAATGTAAAAATCCAGGATGGGGGTGAGTTAGGGAGTGTGAGGAAAGAAGTGAATGTAAGATCTTATGGGAGAATTTGATGGTTCAGCCTAGAAGTGATAAGCAACATCCCTTTGGGCAAAACTCAGCTGCATGACCAGGTAAATAAAAAGAAGATTGGAAACTGTAGACTGACTGGATGGTGCCCAGGAAGAAAGAGAACTAGTTCAATCAATCATCAACTATGTAGTGAATTGCTTTGGGGCAGCTTTCTGAAAATGCTACATGTTGTGTACAGATCAGTGGTTGTCAGGTATTATTATTATGCTGGTATTATATTATTATAATATATATTAGAGTATTTACAATACTCTAATAGAACAGAAAATCTCATGCATTGCTATGTAAAGAGATTACTATGTGGTGAAATTTTGGCTTCAGATGGATATATATATATATATATATATACACACACACACAGAGAATATAAATATACATATATATGTACACATACATATATACACACACATGCGTGTGTATTTTGATGCATGTGGGTTATAATCAAAATATTTGAAAGCCACTAGACTATTTGATCTTTAAAATTATATGGTTGTGGCTGCATGCTAATTTTTGGCCTAAAATACCAATGGCTAACTTCTGACCCAACTGTAAGCAGGTTATACATTATATCTGTTTTAGTCTGCTAGGCTGCCAAAATGCAATATACAAGAAATGGGTTGGCTTTTACAATGGGGATTTACTAGTTTATGAATTTATAGTTCTGAGGTCAAGAAAATGCCCAAATCAAGGCATCCTTAGATGATGTTTTCTCCTTGAAGACCGGCTGCCAGGAATTCTGGACTCCTCTGTCACATGACAAGGTACATGGTGGCATCTGCTGGTCTCTCCCTTCTAGTCCAGGTTTCATTGCTTTTAACTTATGACTACTATGGCTCTCTCTTTCAGCTTCTATGGATTACTCTCTGTCTCTCTCTCCATATTCATCCAGTTTTTAAAGGATTCCAATAAGAAGATTTAAGACCTACCCAGGGCCATGCCTTAAGTGAAGTAACCTAATAAAAAGGCCCTTAACTGAAGTAACCTAATCAAAAGTTCCCACCCACAATAGGTTCACACCCACAGGAAGGTACCAGCCTTAAGAACATGATTTTCTGAGGGTACAAAAAACCAGCATATATATATATGCTGGTATTATTTACTAAATTTTCTTTACAACCCACCAAACTCTGTCTTTCAGTGTCATAACTCTCTTTTAAGCAGAAGAGACACTTAGATTCTGTATGCTCAAATGATTTGCTTAAGGATACCCAACTAGTGAATGGAAAATTCAGTACTAGAACTCAGAGTGTCTGACTCCAGGACAAATGTTACCTTCTATTTGATTTGGAAAACAAGCAATGGTGACACCAAGGTTGGCTCAAGGAAAGAGCTTTATCTTCCTAATTTCTTTCAGTTTCCTCTCCCAACCTCCCAAACATAGGTAATCTAAGATTTTTTAAAAATGTACTTGTTATGCAAATGCAGCTTCAGGACAATTCTTCTAATGGTTATCTTCAAACATATCTTTAAACCAGAGAATCACCTTAAAATTTCTTCCTCTCTCTCCCTACCCTGACCCCCTCATATATATATATATATATATATATTTTTTTTTTTTTTTTTTTCTCTTCTCGGAAGTACTAGGGATTGAACTCAGGACCTCACACATGAGAAGCAGGCACTCAACCACTGAGCCACATCCGCCCCCAACGAGAGAGTTGGTCTTCTTGTTTGTCTGTTTGCTTCAAGGAGGTACCGAGGATCGAGCCCAGGGCCTCATACATGGGAATCAAGTGCGCAGCCACTTGAGCTACATCTACTCCCCAACATCTATACATTTTTGAGCTTCCATTATTACTTATTTTCCCCGCTGTGATCTTTCTTTCTTTCTTTTTTTTTATGTTCAACTTTTTTTCTTTATTTCAGGGGTTGAAGTACATTTTCATCTTTTTCTTTACATTCATATTGTACTACTTCACCAATAATTAATTGGCAGTTGGGAGAAGAAGTATTAGGTGCTATATTATTAAACAGCCACCATCCTATCCCTAAAGTCTGTGCCCAAGATTGTTTAACTTACTTATTGTAACCTGGGTGTTATAAATTACTCAAGGAAGAGTCTCTTCCTCCACTAGCCTGATATCTTAAATGCAAGTCTTAAAAAAAAATTGTGTTAAGTATTTTCATTCTCATAAGTCTTATAAAAAGTAAATATTCTCCCATCCAAGTACTAAGCAGGCCCGACCCTGCTTAGCTTCCGAGATCAGATGAGATCGGGTGCATTCAGAGTGGTATGTAAGGACTATAGTTAGTAGTAAGATTTTAACAATATTCTTCATAATTTGTAACAAATGTCTCACAACAATGCAAGGTGTTGATGGTGGGTTAATCTATGGACCCCTGTATGATGTTATGCATGTTTGCTTTGCAAGTTCACAACTCTTACTATACACTTATTGTTTATGTTAGTTCATGTATAAGTGATATAGTAATAATAATAATAGGGTGGGTTGGGGGAAAATCCACCAAATTTAAGATATCTTGGTTAGTAGCAATATTTTGAGAATGCTCTTTAATCATTAGTTAAAAATGTTTCACAACAATGCAAGGTATTGGTGATAGGGTGAGGTATGAGAAACCTGTATGATGTTATGTATGTTTGTTTTATAAGTTCACAACTATTACTATGCACTTATTGTTTATCTATGTTTATGTATGAGTAATATACTTCAATAAATTTTTTTTTAAAAGTAAATATTCTCCTAAGGAATAAAACAAGTCTGCATCATCTTGGTTTGATAACTTTAGGTCATCAAGCAAAGCTGATTTACTTTGGCAGTGAGGGACTGTGTATTAGTCAGCCAAAGGGATGCTGATGCAAAATACCAGAAATCGGTAGGTCTTTATAAAGGGTATTTATTTGGGGTAGAAGTCCACAGTTACCAGGCCATAAAGCATAAGTTTCTTCCCTCACCAAAGTCCATTACCACATGTTGGAGCAAGACAGCTGCCAACATTTGCCAGGATTCAGGCTTCTTGGGTTCCTCTCTTCCTGGGGCTCTGTTTCTCTCTGGGATCAACTCCTCTGTTTCCTCCACAAGGTCAGCTGTAGATATGAGGCTCTCTAGGCTTTGCCTCTCTCCACAAGGCCAGCTGTAGACTCTCAGGTGAATGGCTCATGTCTTTTCCCGGGGCCTTCGCTCCTTCCTCAAGCTCTCTTACTTCCCGAGGCTCCAGCTCAAGACTCCAACATCAGAACTACTCCAACTCTGCCCTTTGCCATGCCTTTTATATTTGATTCCCCACCCATTAAGGGGTGGGCTCAATGCCCTACTGATGTTGGCCCAGTCAACACCCAACATCATAACTTAATCATGCCCAGATTAACAGACCAGTTTACAAGCATAATCCAATATCTATTTTTGGAATTCATAATTACATCAAACTGACAAACTACTACAGACTGAAAGACAAAAGATGAGAAAACTTATATGAATGTTGAATTTCTTGAACATGATAACTCTACTTAGGTGGCTACATAAGTGAATTCTGTATTCTTAGGAAATATACATGGAAGTATTACATGTCCAAGGAACATGATGTATACAACCTACTCTCAAATATAAATGCATCTTGAAAAACAGGTGAAACTCATGGCAACTTTGCTAGACCCTCCTCCATGCCTGCCTGGTACAATGTAGAGCCTGTGCCCCTGTTGTGGGTCCCTGGCCCTGTTCCTGAGGAAATAGAATGGCCCCTATGCATATACTGGGGTGCCTGTATGTCAGTGCCAATCTATTGGGTGGCATCCTGAAAAACAGAACCAAGTAGCTTGTCTCAGGCTTGCCCACCCAGAGCTTGCCCAGTAAGCACAGCAGCTTGTTGATAGCTAAAGCTGGGGGGAAAAGAACAATTAAGTCAAAGTGGTCTGGGGCAAAGGATTGCATGCCTTAGGTCATATAATAGAGCACCCAGGAGGGGGAAGTCTATTTCTTAAGGCGTGAAAGAGGCATTTAAATTCCTATAAATTGAGGAATTCCTAAGGTCATAAGCAAGAAAAAGCCCAGAATAAGAAGCAGGCCCATTAGGACTGTAGCTGAGAAAACAATTGTGGGTGTGTTCTTTCGGTATCTATGGCAGGGGAGGGTCACTGGTGCAGGGTGTTGGTGCTGGGGTGATGTGTGGGGAGGGGATACCTAGGGCATGCCTCTATGGAATATGAATGTGTTCATGTTGTCAAAGGGTGTTTTCTCTGTAGGTGGAGACCCACACAATAACCAACAAAATATTAAACTCCCATCCTGGAAAGTCCTGCTACAGTCTCAAAAAGAGTGGCAAGAATCTCTGAAGTATATAGGCAGTGCCTAATAAAAGAAAACAGACCAATATGCCAAACCTACAATATTAATGCTTGTATTTATGAACCATACTCTTGTAAAATTGAAACTTAGCCTAGTAATAATTATTGCTTAAGAGTTACCTCCTGAAAACCTCCTTGTTACTTAAATGTGGCCTCTTCATAAGCCAAACTCAACAAAAAACTCTCTGCCCTCCCGCCAATGTGGGACAAGACTCCCAGGGATGAGCCTCCTGGCACAACAGCGCCAACCAACAATGCATTTGGGAAAAAAACTTGTGTGGTCTTTCTTTTAAGAGCACTTATACAAAATAGCTTTTTCCATCTCTTAGAAACTTTGGCTCCTGAAACATTTGCACATTTCATTCAGGTTGCAGCTTAGGATGTCAACCATCTTTTTGAAGTGATGCAGTATATATTTGTTTCATTTAACTTCTTTGATTTAAGGTACATCCAAACTTAAGCTTGTGGCTGTCAATGAAGTCACATGTCACATTATCATCCATCAAACAAGGTAGCTGTTCCTGTCTGGTGGGGATTACTAACACTCCTATCTTCACCTCCTATGTTTAGAACTAATTGATGGATAAAACATAGGGTACAGACACATAGAGAACAAAATATCAGAGAATAGCAATTAGTCTGTGGGCCAAGGTGTTTGTAATATTCCCTCCACCTTAACCCCCTACTTTAAATTTAGGCTTAAGCAGAGCCCATCTTGAGAAAGGTAGCTTCCCTGTATTACTGCCTTGCATGTCTCCAATGCTTGCAGCCTTGTAACACATTAGTTCCACCCAGTGAGGAAATATGGACAAACCAGTGACCACCAATCAGATAACTCAGTCTTATGGAAGAAAAATTGAGTACTAGAGGATAGGGATGGAAGGAGAGCCTAGAGTGTTGCGATAGCGGAGGTCCTTCCACATGGAAACATGAGGGAGAAGAAAGTAGGTACCCACCTGTCTTAGTTTGCCAGGTCTGCTATGATAAATACCACACAATTGGTTGATTTAAAGAAAAAAATAATTTTCTCACAGTTTTGGAAGCCAGAAGTTCAACCTAAAAGTTTTGACAGGGCTTGCTTTCTCCTGGAGTCTGTAGCATTCTGACACTCCTCTGTCACATGGCATTCTCTCTGCCATGTATGCTCCTCTGGTTTTTGCTGCCTTCTAGTTTCTACATCCATGTATATTTCCTTTGCTTATATGTTCTTCAGCCGTACTGGATTAAGGCCCACCCTTATACAGTTTGGCCACACATTAACTAATAATAGTATCCAGAGGTCCTATTAACAAATGGGTTCACATGCATAGGAGTGTGTATTAAGACTTGAACATATCTTTGTGGGAGGGACATGATTCAGTTCCCAACACCACCTCGACATTGTTCTCAGTCAGTACTTCAATGTATTCCCACACCCCCTGTGGCAGTTTGAGATTATGTTATGAAGCCCCAAAAAGAGAAAGATTATGTTTGTAATTTCTTCCTCTGGGTGGGATATACTTTGACTGCATTATATTCAGTTGAGGGGCCTTTGATTAGATTACCTATTAGGATTACTGTAGGGCTTTTTATTGGACTATGTCAGTGAGGCGTGACTCAGGTTGAGTCCCTGCCACCTTGCTGGATTTGATATAAATGAACTCACATGGACAGAGGAGGAAAAAGGAAACTGCCATGTTTGATCCTACCCTGTAAGAGAGAAGATCATTTAAGCATGAAGTCTCAAGAGGCTGGGCCCATGAAGCAGCTGCCTGATAGCTCACAGCTGAACTTAGAAAGAGAGCGGAACAGCTGAGACTGATACAGGAAGCCCTAAGAGCAGGGGTCCTTGACAAGAGGTCTGTGAGCTTGAATTGAAATTCAAAGAAACATTATTCTTGTGGGGACGTGTTGGTGCAGGTATGATACATTTATTAAATAATACACAGTATAGTGTAGACTTAGTAAGGGGTCTGTGGTTTTCACCTAACTGCAAAGGAGTCCATGGAATATAAAAGGTTAAGAACCCCTGCTTAAGAGATAAGCCCTATGCCAGTTTGCAGCTGAAATCAGAAAGAAAGCCAAGCAGCTGAGCCTGGGAAAGGAAGCCCGAGGGGAAGGAGAGACCAGACAGAGATCACCTGCTATCTTGCTTCCTCATGTGGTAGCTAACTTTGGTGAGAAAGTACCTCTTATGGTGCCTTGAGTTGGACTTTTCACAGTCCTGGAAATGTAAGCTTTTACATCAAATAAATACCCTTTATAAAAGCTCACACATTTCTGGTACATTGCATCTGCAACCCTTTGGTAAATTAAAATACCCCCTCTCCCAGAAAAGTGTCTCCCCTTGACATTTCCAATGATCCTCAGAAAGAATCTGTAAAATCTGCTCAGACCTAGTCTCTCAGCTCAACCATGGCCAGCAAACACCATCTGCCACATCTTGTTCAGCTCTCCCTTATCACAATCCAGTGCCTTCACAGCTTCTTGAAGGAATCTCAGCATGCTTTTAATATCCACATTCAGTCAAAGATATGAGCTCTGAATTGTCCTAAAGCTACTGATGTCCCTGGAAGCCAGAGCAAATCTTGATATTTTTTAAAAGGGAGGAGAGTGGTTCTCACCTCAACTTTCTGAAGACCGAGCCCCATAGTGGCAGAGCTAGAATTCTAGTTCCTAAAATTTCACTAGTCCCTTATGACAGGGCTCCTTCAAGTGGTGGTCCTAATTCCTCTTTCCTCCAGGAACTTTTGTCCAACTGTGGGCTTGGTGGGCAGCAAATATGCTGCTCTTCCATTGCCTTGGCTTCTTGTACTGAAAAACAAACAAACAAAACAAAACAAAACAACAACAACAAAACAATACTATTCATTCCTCCAGGCAAAGCAAAAGCCCCATGCTTAATAACTTAGTATACAAATACCTTTTGTATGAGGGAGGAAGGAATATCACCCAGCCACATTGCAGGACCTGTCCAGTCAACATGCACATTTACATAAAGAAAAAGTAGTAAAAAGGGTAGGATTAGTATAAGAAATGAGAAGTTGTCAGAGACAAACAGCCTCTCTCCTAAGGCCAATCCTATAGTGCTGATGAGGCATCAAAGACTTTGAACTTGTACTACAGCTTTTGTGTGACTTCCTGTAATTTCCAATGCCTAAGGTAAAGTCCACATCTTCAAATGTTGGTTTGATATTTGGTGATAAAAAATTATGAGCTATAGCTTCTGGGTTGGGCTCAATTAAATCACAGGATTTGAGTCAAGAATGAGAACATGGGCTGTGGTGGTAGAATTAGTCCTATAAAAGAGTTTTTAGGAACCATTTATATCTGGTTGTTTTGTACCTGTAGAGGCTAAGAGCAGCCCTGATGCAAGAGAACAATAACAGAGGAAAAGGACAGTGAATTAACTTTTAAGGATGAGTTCAAGGTCGGAAACAGAAAATAGAAATGAACTAGTGAATTAAGTGTGAGGCATCAAATATATTTATGTGTGTGTGTATATGTGTGTATGTGATATAAGAAAGAAAATGCACAAACATGATTCATGGCACAACTGAAACACTAATCTATGTTAGTTTTCCACTGTGCCTTAAAATATATTAAGTGGAAGTAAATGTTTTCTGATCCTGGATGGTATTTGGAAAGAATCCAAGACTTTTCTGCTCTCTTGGAGGTATAAGATGATTTAATTTTATAAAACATTGTTTCAATTCAGTAATTAAGATGTGCTCATTTCCAAATAATAATCAAGTGATTTGCTCTTTATTGAAAGGTAAGACTTCTTTGCCCCATCCTCTGCCATGCTAAGGTCTGTAGATGGTAACTACCTGCCTTCAGGGAAGGGGGAGTGTAATTTGCCTCTTCATCTCCCTGTCCTCCTTCTAACCCACTTGCTTGATAATGTTTCAGACTTCTACGGAAAGGAGAAAGGAAAGGATGAAAGGCATAGAGGAGTTCTGACTAGGCTATATGGCTTCATGTTCTCAGTTGCCAACAAAACGTCATTGGTTCCTTACTGATCCCCATCAATGAACACCCTTATTCCCTTGACCAGAGCGGATGCATCCTTATTCCAACTGGGTGCTTATGACTTATTTCCTTAGCCCCCAGCAATCTGTTGACCATATATAGCTTCTTGCCATCTGGGCCCTCTCTCCTTTCTAGACAACCTTATTGGACAGGACTTAGATGCTTCCTTCTTCTGCATGATTTACATCTGGTCTATGGGAGAATTTTCTCAGTTGCCTTGCTTCAACAGAAACTGAGATTTCAGGCCTATCCCAATGCAGCCCTTTACTTTGCTGCCGTAGACTACTTCAGCTTTCTTTGACACAAATAATTGATTAGTACTGAAGGCTCCTCAATTTCAGGAAACATATTCTAAGCCTTGTGAGTAGTGGTCATATGAGTACTCCCCTGCCTCAATAAGCTTGAAATAAAGGCAGTTTATCCAAAATCAGGGATGGGGTAGAGTAAGGACTCACACTGTGGAAGTAACTCTTTCCAAGGAAATCTTTTCACAAATTTTTCTGTCTCCTTGCCAATCCTTTTATATTTTTCACCTCATAAGACATTCGATAGTTAAAATTTTCCTTCTATTTTATTTTGGGATCTTGGTCAAATACACACACACACACACACAAAGAAAGTCAGTGAGTATGATAAGAGAAAGACAGAAAGGGTGTACTAAAAATAACAAGAAAGGGAGAGATAGAGATAAGGATACAGAGAAAAAGAGAAGAACATACTAAAATATAGGAATCATGGGAAAGATGACTTAACTTTTCATCTTCCTACATTTTGCATTTCCCAAATAATTTATACTGAGTATATATTATTTTTAAATGAATGTTTTATTTTAGAATAGTTTTAGATTTATTGGAAAGTTTAAAAGATAGTATAGAGACTCCAAATGTATACCACACCCAATGTCACCCATTATAAACATTTTACATTACTATGGTACATTAAGAAACCAATATTGAGATATTATTATTATTTAAGGTCCATACTTTATTCATATTTCTTTACTTTATACCTGCTGTCTTTTTTTTGTTCCAGGATCCCATCCAAAATGCCACATTGCATTTAGTTATCATATCTCCTTAGGCTCCTTTTGGTTGTGACAGTTTCTGAGACCTCTTTGTTTCTGATGACTTGGAAGTTTTGAGGAGACAAATATCTTGGTCAGATATTTTGTAGAATGTGTAGAAATGTCCTCAGTTGGAATGTGACTGATGTTTTTCTCACAATGAAAATGAGATTATGGGTGTTGGGGAGAAGTTCTATTTCATCACATCACATCAAAGGAACATACTATCAAGATGATTTATCTTTGTTGATGTCAACTTTGATCACTTGACTTGAGTAGTGTGTGTCAGATTTCTACACTTAAAAGTTACTCTCTTTATCTGTCTTTCCACACTGTACTCTTTGGAAGGAAGTCACAATATACAGTCAACACTTAAGGAGCGGGGAGTTATGCTCCATCTCTTGGAGGGCAAAGTATCTACAAAATTATTTGAAAGTCTTCTACATGGGAGTCGTGTCTCTTCTCTCCCATTTATTTATTTACTCATTTATTTATATTCATATGGATATTTATTTTATGCTTTGAGTTATATGTTGCTTTTTATTCTTAGGGAAAATTATGAAAATCTAAATAAATGAAAATATTTCCAATTTGAAATTAAATTGAAATGCATTTTTAAGCACATAAGAACCCTCAATTTGACTTTTTCAAGTGAACTAAATTTTAAAAACTGTAATGACCATTGTAAAATTGTGTTTCAAATAACCTAACCACACTGAAGGGAACAAAGGTACTAACCAAATAAGTTTTGAACACTGTACTTCAACCTATACTTTTAGTCTAAGGACAAAAAGAACTGTAAACTAATCTTGGATTCTACTTGGTAGGTTTTTTTTTCATAGTGGTATGAGTTTAGAAATTCTGAAACTATTTTCTATGCATTACAGGATTGATTAAATAAGTAAATTCATTAATGATGTTGGGAGCCAGTATTTTCACTGTGGGAGAAGAGATATACAAATTTGGAATAGAGAAAGGCTAGGAAATACCTTGTAGGTTAGGACTGGAATTTTCCAGAGTTGAGGCAAGAAAAGTACAAGAATATTTTTGGTGACAGAAAATAAGGAAGTGCTCAAAAATAAAACAAAACAAAGCACAACATAATGATGGCACTACAAAAGAACACAGACACTGGCCTGAACAAGTTCAGGGTCAAATCTGGGAGGATTGGAGCATCAGAAAAAAAAATAATGGTAATGATAATAATAATAATGGATTATAACCCATTGACTAAAAGAAGAATCCATGTGTCCATACTGCTAATTAATAAATGCATGGGTAAATGGCAGAAGAGGGAAAACTTTTTTACAGTAGAAAACAAACTATTAAAAGTAGAAAGAATAATGGAGCTAGAAAATCACCATCTTGTGATTATCATAGTAATAACTGATTCAGGCAAGAATCATCAAAGGATGATAAATCTACAGTGTAAATTTTGATGAGGAGCAGAATATATACATCATATCAAGGCATCTTCCTGCAAATTGCTTTTTATATGGAACATTTTGATGTGATTTACTGAGGAGAAAACGTCACTTCATTTGTAGACCAGACAATAATTCCCGGACTGAATGATAATAATTCAGTTCAATAATAACCTGAATTGAATTATAAGGAAACTAACACAAATTGAGAGACATTCTACAAAATAACTGACTTGTAGCCTTAAAAAAATGTCAGTGTCACCAGAGACAAAGCTTTGGACCTCTTCCAGATTAAAGAAGTCTGAAGATATGTGGCAAATAAATCAATGTGTAATCCTGAATTGGTTTGTTGATTGGAGGAAAAATGCTATAAAGGATATTATTGATATAATAGATGAAATTTGAATATAGACTGTAGATTATATAATAGCAGAGAATTCACAGAATTAGCAGAATTACTAGTGACAAAATATATATATATATATGTTCAGCTTAAACAGTAATCAAGCAATGCAATACCAAAATCATACTATTAAACACTGGCAAGTATATAGTAAAGTAGGCACTCTTGTACACCACTCATGTGTGTATAAATAGATATATAGATAGGTATATAAAGATATATATTTAAACGTGAAATATTTCAACCCTTTAAAAATACCCTAATAGGATTCATTTTCACTATTCTTACATCTTTTCAGCAAGTTTGATTTTTTAAAAAGTAACTTAAAAATATTTCTCTACTTATAGCATGTTGACTATTCTATAAAATTTAGAAAAATGGAAAAATAAAAAGTACCTGCAATCCTACCACATTAATTTAATCTCCATTAATAAAGGTACTGATTTTAAGTATTGGAAATATGTTGTGTACATAATTTTATTTTCTCTTTTTTATTAATTTAACATTATATCACAAAGTTTTCCCATTAATTTTTGAGGACCTGAATTTTAATAAAAGCAAAATATTCTTTCTTTCATTTTTATATCTATGACTATAAAGTAATGTATTTACTATTCTCTTTTCTGTAGGTCGTTAAGTTTATTTTCACATTTTTACTATCATATTGCTCTGGCAAATGTCTTTGTACATTCATATTTTATATATTGGATTATTTTGCTAGAGTATATTTAAAGAGGTGAAAAGTTTCAGGTTAATCTCTCTCTCTCTCTCTCTCTCTCTCTCTCTCTCCATCTCTCCATCCACACATCTCCACATTGCTTTCCAGAAAATTTTTATCAATTTAACACTCCTGCCAGTGGTATATAAGAGTGCATCTTTTGCTATATACTTATCAGTACTGAATACTATAATTTTGTTTTTGTTTAAATTACATTACTTGTTGGGAAGCAGATGTGGCTCAACCACTTGGGCACCTGCTTGCCACATGGGAGGTCCCAGGTTTGGGTCCCGCACCTCCTAAAAGAAGATGCACAAATGCCACCTCCCGATGCAACAGAGCTAGACTCCTCCCCTGCCACAATGAGCAGCCAGCAGACAGCAGACGAGGAGCAGATGTGGCTCAGCCTATTAGGCATTCACCTCCCATGTGGGAGGTCCCAGGTTCAGTTCCCGGTGCCTCCTGGAGAAGGTAAGCAAGCAAACAATGAGCAGAGACAGACAGACAGACAAGCAAGCCATCTGGGGGGAGGAGGATAAGTAGTCAACTAAAAAAACCCAAATCTTTCAAAAAAAGAAAACACAAAAAACAAAAAAATTACATTACTTGTTTACTAATGATTTTGAATTTTTTTTTCTTTAAAATTTTTGCCATAAATAATTCTACTTCTATGAATTCTCTGTTTTCATCCTTTTTTAATTTTTTTCTTGGAATCTTAGAGCTTTCCATTATTATTTATAAAATATAATACATATATATGCATATATATATTTAGCTATTGTTGTAGGATAGAGCTAGAGTTGGAGGTTGAGATGAAGGAAGAAATAAAGGTATACAAATAGGAAGGAAGTGAAGGAGAGAGAGAGGGAGAAAGAGAAAGTAAAGGAGCAAGGGGGGAATGGGGTGAAGATAGCCATGATATGATACAGATTTTCTATCACTTTAAGATTCCTGAGAAAGATAACATCTTTTCTGATTTGTTTTCTTTGTAATCCTCATGATAACATTTCTCTAAATATTCTTTTCTCCTATCTTGAGCTAGCATATATATTCTATTCAGAGAGAAATTCTTTCAAGAATGTATATAGTCTATTATTTTAATTTAACTTTTTCTTAGCTCCCTCTAGTGAGACAATGTATTTATGTGCACTTTGTAAAATTTCTGACTTTTTCTTCAGTTTTTAGTGCCCTCTGGTGTTTGCAAAGAAGGAAAAATGATACCTTTTTGCCTCTGATTTGTTTTCTGTTTATTCTGATTCCTTGGCTTGAATGAATTGTATCTATACAAATTGAGCTCATGCTTGAATATTTTCCAATTTACTTCAGAAATTCAAATAAGTGTTAGTCAGTTTGTTATTTTGAGAGAATTCCAGCATTAAAAAATATCTCGAATTTCCATATGATAAATGACAGAATGAAAATTGCCTGGGAAACTTAGTTACAGAGTGGCTCTCCTTTACAAAGTCAGAAAATTATTCACATTTATTCTGTGGAATCCATTTCTTGATAGTATAGCAAATATTGTGATAATAAGGGCAGAAAGAGGGCAAGGGAATTTAAATTGGAGGAGAAAGAAGAGAGAAAAGAGCTACCCCTCTTTGTTATTAGAGGAGTACTTAATTTTTTCCAGGGGATTTTTCTTATTCTTGGGGACTTTTCATTTTTCCTTTCAATATAGAAATTCTACACTGACTACCTCTGCAGCTTTGGGTTATTTCACTTATTTACTATGAGCCTCAGTTTTCTCATTGGTACGAGACTTACCTAGTTCAGTAGTTTTCAAAAATTTTTTTTTGTTTTGGTTTAGTTTGGTTTTGCACGGAGGAGAGGGAGTCGATGCTCATTCAAACAAAATATGCCATGGAACTCTAGTAGATAATTCAGGTAACAATGTTTATCTGGTTAAAGCGAGGCAGAGTTTGGGAGTTTTGGATCCCTGCCATTTAACTGGGCCACTTTTCTACCCCTCCAGCCCCACCCCAGCTGACCTCTGGCTGTCTCTGGGGCTTCTCAGGCTTCTGAGGAACACATTTTGACCAATAAGGGCAGCAAAAGGGAAATGGTTAAATTTTGTTATCAAAGACAGAAAGTCTGCTTTCTGTGATTTTGTATTGCAAAATCCAGTAGAGTTTCATTCATTTATTTATGTGCTCAATAAATACTTAATGAACTAAAGGCATTAAGTTAAGTTCTGGGGTGTAATAAGCAGATATATTCCTGCTCTCCATAAATGTATAAACTTATAGGGGAAATAAAGATTAATTAAATGATTACATGAATAAATATAACATTATAAAGGTGATAAATTTAATAAAAGGGGTAAAATGTTGCAATCAAGCATACGAGCAGAAGATTTGCTCTAGATGGAAATATCAAAAAAACCTTCTTAGGGGAAGTGAAGAGTGAAGTGGGATCTAAGAGAAAAGTTAGGAGTTACCTGGATGAAACAAGGAGATAAGGGTATCCATGCAGAACACGTGGCAAGAAGCAGCATGGCACTGATTAATTGAAAGATGGTCAATGTGGCTAAAACAGGGAAAACAAGCTATAGGTAAAGAGTGGAATGAGTAGGGGCCAAGACAAAAAGAGCCTTATAAATCACTCAAGGATTTTGATCTATGTGTGTATTGGATTGAATTATGTACCCCAACTTAGACAAGCTCTTTGTCTGTATTCATATTCCTGTGGGTGTAAACCCATGGTAAATAGGATTTCTTAAAGATGTTATTTTAACTAAGGTTTGGCTCTAGTGAATGAGGGTGGGCCTTTATCTTTATTCTTGGAGTCCTTTATAAGCAGAAGAAACTCAGACATAGTCAGAGAAAGCCACAGGGAATAGCAAGAAGCCTGAAGTCAGCATGAACCCCTAAGAGAAAGAAGAGGACATTGCCATGTAACAGGGAAGGCTAAGGAACTCAAGGATTACTGACCAGCCAGATCACTACCAGCCCTGGGGGAAGCAAGATTTCTTGCCAATTCTTTGACTCTGGCCTCTGAAACTGTGAGCCAATAAATTCCCATTGTTTAAGTCAGCCCATTGTGTAATATTTATCACAGCAGCCTGGTAAACTATGATAATATCCTAAGAGAAATGGAAAGCTACAAAAGTGTTTTAAGCAGAAATGACATAACCATATCATTCTGTCTATACCATGGTGAATGTATTGGGGTAGGGTGGATGAGAAGAAGTACAAATATGGATATAGGGGTAATTTTGAGGAGACTTTTGCAATTGTTTGGTAGAAGGATGATGGTGTCTTGGATGTGTCGATGGAGATAGCAAAAGTGGGTGTATTTGAGAAATAATTAAGGGATAAAATTGACTCAGCTTGGTGATATATTGGATATAGGGTATATGGGAGAGGGAGTTTCAAGGATAACTCCTGGGTTTCTGTCTTATTCAATGAATGGCTGAGGCATGGACCACTGTAAGCAGCATAAAATTTTTGGTGGAGGAAGGGTGGTTATGAGTCTGCTTATGGATTAATTGCATTTGAAGAGCTTTTGAAACATTCAAAGGAAGATGTAAAGTTGACTATTACAAATTCATATTTGAACTACAAAGGTGGCTATCTGAACAAGATATATAGATTTGGGAGTCACATGTGTTTAGGTTGCATTTAGACATGGGCATAAACATGCAAAGTACACAGTGGCAATATAATATGGCCTCTCACAGAGCTTTTAGGAGCTATTAAATGGCTAAATAACAAAGGCAAAGGTGTTTAAAGTGAGCAGTCAGAAGTATAACAAAATCAAGAAAGTATTATGTCCTGGAACCCTGGGGAAAAAGTATTTGAAGAAGGGAAGGGTGGTCAATAAAATCAAACAGAGTTGAGAAGTTAAGTAAGATATGACTAAAAATTTCCATTGAATTTAGCAACATGAAGTTTTAGGTAACCTTTATTATGTCTATTTCAATTGAATAATAGGAAATGAAACTCCAGACTAGAGTAGTTTGAGGGGAGAGTTGGAATTGAATTGAATTTTTTTTCCCATAGAAGTTAGGTCTTAACGGTGAAGAGACAGGCTCCTAACTGGTGCAATATGTGACAAGGAAGGAAAGATTTTTATGTTTAAATGGGAGGAACTTGAGTATGTTTAAATACCAATGGAAGAGGAGGAGGGGGCCAAGATAGCGTTAGTGTAGGAGGGCACACACTGCAAGCTCCTGGAGCAAGGCGGACTGTGGACGGGGTCCTGCCCGGGTGTCTGTGCTGTGCGCGTGTGGAATGAGAAGCTTGGGGCATCTATCTGCACAGATCAATGACGTGGATGGAACAGTAGAGATTCGTGAATTTTAAGCCTGCCGGTGGTGGTTGGCACTGATGGCTGAGCTCCGCGGATACGGAGAAAAAAAATAAAATGGCTGGTTGGAGCCACGAGCAGGGCTCGGCAACCAGGAGTCAGGGCCTAGCGGGAGGGGGCACTCTCTGAGGGGGGCTCTGGTAAAGGGGCGAGAGAGTTTTATTTTCTGGGGATTTGGCTGCCTGGAACCCCTTGGACCTTGGGTGAACAGAACAGCCAGAGCGAATCGGCACCCAGTGGAGGAGAGGGGTGATTCTGTTTGGGGAGGGAGTTGATTTGCCTAGCTGCCCAGGGATAAGCCCTGGGCCACCACGGAGCCAGGAAGAGGGGACACTCTCCAAATGAGGGAGGGTTCTGTTGGAGGACAGGGAAGGGAATTTTATTTATTTATTTTTTTTGCCATCGATCTGGCTGCCTAGACCACCCCATAGCTTTGGGGAGCAGATAAGCCGACCTGAAGTAGCATCAGGCTGAGAGGAGAGGCAAATCTGCAGAGTCAAACTGATTTACATAGTAACCTGGTGACGCTGGTGCTCGGCTGCAGAAGGGGCGCAGTCGGCTGTCTTTAGCACTCTGCACTGACTAACATCAGAGCTACAGCTACTCTGGGGAGTCCAGGAAGTGGGACGTGCTTGATTAATTTCCACGGGGTCCCCTCTGTAAGTGGGTTGGTCTAGAGGAGGAATTATTTTGGATCCTGTATTTCGCAAAAAAAAAAAAAAAAAAAAAAAAAGTGAGAAGGTCACTTCAATAAATGAAAAATAAATTCTTTTTAATTTAGTTTAATAGCTAAAAGCTGTTTCAGGACCTGCATAGTAGAACCCTATGGGAAAATTGACTGATAAACACAAGCAGGCAGAAAGGATCCACATGGACCCTAGGGGAATCATTGACCATCCTTAGCTCTGTTTGACTGCTTGCCTGTGTGGTTCTTTGGTTTTTCTCTGTGTATTTCTGGTCTCTTGCTTTTCTTTCCTCTTTCCTCCCCCCTTTCTTTTTTCTTTCATTTTTTTCAAATTAGGTGCTGCTAGCTTGTCGCTTCTTTGCTGTGCTTCTTCTTCAGTAATTTCCCACTCTCTGTCTATATTGATTTTGTATTCCAAACTATCACTTATCCTTCCTTCATCTTTCTGCCTTCTGCTTTCTGTTGTAGCTCTTAGATACAACATTTTTTCATAGCCCCACAGCTTAAGGGTGTCAATTTCTATTCCATCTATTTGTTTTCTTCTTTTTTTTATTAGCATTAACTTTTTCCTTTCAGCCCTTTCTTTACTATTTCTATCCCTACTCATAATTCTAGCCTTCTAAATCACTATATATATATATATTCCTCCATTTGTTTTCCCAGTCCATTGTAGGAACTCCACTTTTTTTCCTATTACTCTACACTGCCTACACAAGTTAAATATTCATCTCATTAAGTCTCATTTGGCCCCTCTTCTAACTTTTATCAATATTACTATTATCCTTCTGCCTTCCTTACATCTTTTGATTCCCTTGGCCCTAGTCTTTTGCCTTCAAGGGAATATAGAAAGAAGCAAGGAAATAAAATAAGAAAAAGTGCCAAAGAGAAAACTTAACTCACATGCAGAACCACCAGCTAAGTAAAACTCTAGAGCATAGAGAAAAGCTAATCAACTGAACAAACCCATCAAGATAATATGATGACCATAGGGCAACAAAAAAATACAAATGACTGAGAAACAGGAAAACATGGATCAGTCCAATGAACAAATTAAAAACCAGGAAGTGATGCAGAACATTGAACAACTAATCAAAGCTATCCAAACAAATATCATGGACCAACTTAAAGAAGTGAAGGAAGAGATTAAGGATATAAAGAAGACACTGGGAGAACATACTGAAGAAATTGCAAACATGCCTAAAAAGATAATGGATATGATGGTGAACAATGGCACAATCCAAGAAATAAAAAAGACGCTGGATTCACATAACAGCGGATTTGAACAGGTAGAGGAAAGAATTAGTGATATGGAAGACAATACATCTGAAATCAAAGAGATAGTAGAACAGATAGACAAAAAGATAGAAAAAATCCAGCGTGGACTCAGGGAATTAACCGATAACACAAAACGCACAAACATATGCATTATGGGCACCCCAGAAGGAGAAGAGAAGGGAAAGGGAACAGAAGGAGTGTTGAAGGAAACAATGACTGAAAACTTCCCTACCCAATTGAGAGAGATGGATCTGCAGATCCAGGAAGCACAGAGCACCCCAAACAGTATAAATCCCAACAGGCCAACTCCGAGACGTATACTTGTCAAAATGTCCAAGGCTCAAGACAAAGAGAAAATACTCAAGGCAGCAAGAGAAAAGAGAACCATCACATACAAGGGAAGCACAATAAGATTAAGTGCTGATTTCTCAGCTGAAACCATGGAGGCAAGAAGGCAGTAGTATGACATAGTCAAAATACTGAAAGAAAAAAACTTCCAGCCACGAATTCTCTATCCAGCAAAACTGGCATTCAAAAACGATGGAGAGTTCAAAATATTCACAGATAAACAGAAATTAAGAGAGTATGTCAATAAGAAACCAGCACTTCAAGAAATACTAAAGGAATCTCTACAAGTTGAGAGGAAAAAACAAGGGAGAGAGAGTTGGAGGAGAGTTTAAAAACAACTGAAAAGACAAAAAGAGAAACAAAACAACATATGACATACATTAACCCAAAGAAAAAATGGTTGAAGTAAGAAATTCGTTACGAGTAATAACACTGAATATTAATGGATTAAATTCACCAATCAAGAGACACAGATTGGCAGAATGGATAAGAAAATATGATCTATCTATATGCTGTCTACAAGAAACCCACCTTTGACCCAGGGATTCAAGTAGGCTGAAAGTGAATGGCTGGAAAATCATTTTACAAGCTAACAATACCCATAAAAGGGCAGGGATAGCTATTCTAATACCAGACAAAATAGACTTTAAATGCAAAAGTATTGTAAGAGACAAAGATGGACACTACATATTAGTAAAAGGAGTAATCTCTCAAGAAGAGAGAACAATCATCAACATTTATGCACCTAATCGGGGTGCCTCAAAATACGTGCGGCAAACTCTGGAAAAACTAAGAGGAGAAATAAATGCCTCTACATTTATAGCAGGGGACTCAACAATGCATTAGAAGACCTGGACTTAATAGATATATACAGAACACTACACCCAAATACAGCAGGATTTACATTCTTCTCAAGTGCACATGGAACAACTCCAAAATAGACAACATGCTAGGCCACAGAACAACTCTCAATGAGTTCAGAAAGATTGAGATTATACAAAGTAATTTCTCTGACCACAACGGAATGAAATTGGAAATCAGTAAGGGCCAGAGAAACAGGTTAGGCACAAATATATGGAAGTTAAACAACACACTCTTAGACAAACAGTGGGTCAAAAAGGAAATCTCAAAAGAAATCAGTAACTACCTTGAAACTAATGAAAACGACAACACAACATATCAAAACCTATGAGATGCAGCGAAAGCAGTCCTGAGAGGGAAGTTCTTAGCCATAAATACATATATTAAAAAAGAAGAAAGAACTAAAATAGAAGACCTAAATGCACACTTGGAGGAATTGGAAAAACAACAACAAAGTAAACCTAAAGGAAATAGAAAGAAAGAAATAACAAAGAGTAGAGCAGAACTAAATGAAATAGAGAATAAGAAAGCACTGGAAACAATAAACAAAACCAAAAGCCGGTTCTTCGAGAATATCAATAAAATTGACAAACCCTTAGCCAGACTAACAAAGAAAAAGAGAGAACAGATGCAAATTCATAAAATAAGGAATGAGCAAGGGGATATCACTACTGACTCCACAGAAATAAAGAGTATCATAAGAGGATACTTTGAAAAATTATATGCCAACAAGAATGATAATTTAGAGGAACTGGACAAGTTTCTAGAAACCCACAAACAGCCTACATTGATGAAAGAAGAAATAGATGAACTCAACAGTCCAATTACAGGTAAAGAGAGACTCAGTCATCAAAAACCTCCCAACTAAGAAGAGCCCAGGAACAGATGGCTTCACAGCTGAATTCAACCAAACATTCCGGAAAGAGCTAACACTAATTCTACTTAAGCTCTTCCAAAAAATAGAAGTAGAAGGAATATTGCCTAACTCATTCTATGATGCCAACATTACCCTAATACCAAAACCAAATAAAGATACCACAAGAAAGGAAAATTACAGACCAATTTCTCTAATGAGCCTAGATGCTAAAATCCTCAACAAAATACTTGCTAATAGCATTCAACAACAAATCAAAAGGATTATACAACATGAACAAGTGGGTTTCATCCCAGGTATGCAAGGATGGTTCAATATAAGAAAATCAATCAATGTAATACACCACATAAACAGATTGAAAGAAAAACCACATGATCATCTCTATACATGCAGAAAAAGCATTCGACAAAATACAGTACTCTTTCCTCATAAAAACATAAAAAGATAGGAATAAATAGAAACTTTCTGAATATGATAAAGGGTATATATGAAAAACCCAAAGCTACCATCATTTTCAACGGTGAAATCCTAAAAGCCTTCCCTCTGAGATCAGGAACTAGACATGGATGCCCACTATCACCACTCCTATTTAACATTGTCTTAGAAGTACTTGCGTGAGCACTGAGACAAGAAAAGGACATAAAAGGCATCCAGATTGGAAAAGAAGAAGTAAAAATTTCATTATTTGCAGATGACATGATCCTATACATATAAAGCCCTGAGAAATCTACAACAAGGCTCCTAGAACTTATAAAGGAGTTCAGTAATGTTGCAGGCTATAAGATCAATGCTCAAAAATCAGTAGCATTTCTGTACACCAATAATGAGCAAACTGGGTAGGAAACCATTTACAATAGTAACTAAAAGAATCAAATACCTAGGAGTAAATTTAACTAAAGATGTAAAGGCCTTATATATAGAAAACTACACAACACTGTTAAAGGAAATCAAAGAAGACTTAAATAAATGGAAAAATATTTCCTGTTCATGGATAGGAAGACTAAACATCATCAAGATGTCTATTCTACCCAAACTAATCTACAGATTTAATGCAATCCCAATAAAAGTCAACACTGTATTTTTTAAGTAGCTGGAAAAACTAACCACAAAATATATTTGGAGAGGCAAGAGGCCCCGAATTGCCAAAGACATATGAAAAAGAAAAATGAAGTTGGAGGTATCACACTACATGACTTTAAAACATACTACAAAGCTACAGTGCTCAAACTGCATGGTATTGGCACAAGGATAGATCTACTGACCAATGGAACCGAATTGAGAGTTCTGATATAGATCCTCGCATATACAGTTATCTGATATTTGGCAAGGCCACGAAGCCCACTCAGTTAGGAGAGAATGGCCTCTTTAACAAGTGGTGCTTGGAGAACTGGATATCCATATCGAAAAGAATTAGAGAAGAATACCATGTCACACCTTATACAAAAATCAACTCAAGATGGATCAAAGATCTAAATATAAGAGCCAAGACCATAAAGACCTTGGAAGATAATGTAGTGAAGCATCTACAGGACCTTGTAATAGGAAATGGTTTCATGAACTTCACAGCGAAAGCATGAGCAGCAAAAGAAAAAATAGATAAATGGGATCTCATCAAAATTAAAATCTTCTGCATCTCAAAGGATGTTATTAAGAAAATAAAAAGGCAGCCTACCCAATGGGAGAAAGTATTTGGCAACCATATATCTGATAGGAGCCTAATATCCTGCATATATAAAGAAATCCTACACCTTGAAAATAAAAAGACAAACAACCCATTTAAAAAATGGGCACGTGAACTGAAAAGACACTTCTCCATGGATGAAATACAAATGGCTAAAAAGTACATGAAAAAATGCTCAACATCGCTTGCTATCAGGGAAATGCAAATCAAAACTACAATGAGATACCATCTTACACCCATCAGAATGGCAGCTATTAAAAAAACAGGAGACACTAAATGTTGGAGAGGATGTGGAGGAATAGGAACCCTCATCCACTGCTGGTGGGACTGTGGTATGATTGAGCCACTGTGGAGGACAGTTTGGCGGTTCCTCAGAAAACTAACAATAGATCTTCCGTATGATCCAGCAATTCCACTGCTGGGTATATACCCAGAAGAACTGAAAGCAAAGACACAAACAGATATATGCACACCAATGTTCATAGCTGCATTGTTCACCATTGCCAAAAGTTGGAATCAGCCCCGGTGCCCATCAACAGATGAATGGATAAGCAAACTGTGGTACATACATACAATGGAATATTACTCAGCTGTAAGAAGGAATAAAGTGCTAACACATGGAATAATGTGGATGAATCTTGAAGACCTTATGTTGAGTTAAGCAAGCCAGGCACTGAAGGATGAACAGTATATGACCTCACTGATTTGAACTGAGGAAAGTGAGCAGTCTCTGAGAACCATTGTCTGAAAGATAGGTTAACAAGGGAGAGAAAGAGAAGAGCAGGCTTTGAGCCATCACCCATATGGACATAATCTATGGTAAAGGGATAGAGTATAGTTGCATATTTAAGAATAGACAGATGGGTAGTTATATTACTGGGTTTGGTGGTGCAGCGTTGACAGGTGGGTAGATTAGACAGGGTAGGTTCATATACCCAGGGCATGTAACTATGAATCTTGACATTCCATGAGTCAAGACAGTGGAGTGTCATATGCCCCAGAGGGGTGGAGAGGAAGGAACAGTTAAAATCTAATGGGGTATTTAGTGGTCATGGGAAAAGTTTTTCATTACCTTACAGTAATGGACACAGGATATGGTAAATATCATCAAAACTTATTAAACTGTATCATCTAAATTATAAACTATACTGTAAACCATTGACAATGTTTAGTTGCTATATTTTGCTATCTGTATAACAGTTATAACAAAGCTAACATCCAAAAAAAAAAGGCGGGGGGTTTAATATGAAGTGGAGAAGGGGGGAGTGGTTTGGTATCTGGGAGTCTCTGGTATTCCGTGTGTGACTTTGCTGTGACCTAAAACTTCTTTGAAAATTAAATGAAAATTTGAGAGACACTGGGAATTGAGAGGGGGAAGGTGTCATGGCACACCGGACATCCGATAACAGAGTGATAAAAGGAAAAAAAAGAATATTTTTTTACAAGGCATTTCTTTTACTTTTTTTTCCATTTTTTTTGAATGTCCCAACCGCTAATTTTATTTTGTTTTGTTTTGCTTATTGTTTGATTGTTTGTTTGTTTGTTTGTTTTCCTGAGCTTCCTTATGTTTGTCTTTTGCATGTAAGCTTATCATTGTTGTTTCTTTTTCCTATTAAGTGTATTTGATTATTATATGGCTTCATGTTCATGGAAGATTTAGATCACAGAAGGGTTACAATGGGTACTGCAGGGGATTATTGGTGGGGGGTGTCTTGGAGGGGGGATTCATGGGAGTAAGTTCATCTGAATATACATGAAAGATATACAAAATTGTTCAAAAGATCAAAGGATGGGGCATGGTCACGGTGGGTGGACAATCACTCAATAAATGAGGGAATCTGAATCCCTAGCCTGGAGAGCTCTGCCACATTCTCCAAGGGAGCAGCAACAGTCCTCTGAGTGCAGGGACAGTGTCTGTCAAAAGAGGATGGCCCACTGATGAGTTCTTGTTATTGATGACTACCCTTATGAGTCTTTGCTCTTGTAACTGAAACTTAGCTTTCTGTTATGGGGTGCCTAATGGTTGCCACCTGAGAGCCTCCTTGTTGCTCAAATGTGGCCTCTCTCTAAACCAAACTCAGCACATGAATGCATTACCTTCCCCCCAACATGGGACATGACTCCCGGGGATGAGCCTCCCTGGCAACGAGGGATTAATACCAAGTGCCAACTGGCAACACAACTGGAAAAAGACCTTGAATATAAGGGGGGAAAGGTAAAGACAAATGAGTTCATGTGGCTAAGAGACTTCAAAGAGAGTCAGGAGGTCATCCCAGAGGTCACGCTTACGCACACCTCAGTAGGAGCTCATAGAACATCTAAGTGCATATCGCTCCACACAGAGGGGCTCCTGAGAGCTCTGGAGACACCCAGGTCCTATATAAGGGGGGATAGCCCCAGAGACTGATGCCTTATCAGTGGGCTCTATTTTGGAATCTGTGCTCCTGAGAGTGACAGAATTGGACTCAAATAAGTCCTCCCTGCACATGGTCCATCAGTCCCTTCTATTCAAACCTATATGTGATGCTGGAGTTTTTAGGTATACTTCCAGAGACTGGAGCCTCTGGCCTACCTATGTGCCAGGTGTGCGTGGAATCTCGGTGGAGCTGCAACTCCTACCCTACAGCTCAATGGACTCATCCAAGTCACCTGGTGAGGAGACAACGATGGGCAATGGCCATCCCAGGGAATGGAGAGGGCCTGCATCTGCAGGCAGGATCATCCCACCCACCATATCCATGGGATATAAGCCCTCTCTCACTTGGAGGTGGAGTGGACATCACCATCCCAGTCCCCTCAGGATTGGGGGAAGAACTATGGACTAGAGTGGACTTAATGGTATTCTGTTGTACACATATGGTGATTCTAGCAATGGAAGAAATTGTAACAGTGAGGTGGAGCCAGTGGCCACTGGACACCTTCGGGGCAGGGAGGGGAAGTGCAGTTGAAATACAGCGGCTTTATCGGGACTTGGAGGTTGTCCTGAATGCCGTTGTGGCAAGGGATGTAGGCCATCTTAAATCAGCACACACCATTCAGAACTGTGTGGAAGAGAGTGTGATCTACGATGTGATTGTGGTCTATGGTTGATGGCAAGGCCCCAGGATGTGTAAGTCTATTGAGGGTGATGGGCCACACTTGTGGGAGACATTTGTGTGGGATGTAGTGGGAGGTGTGGGAGGTGGGGAACATGGGAATCCCTGTAGGTTCCATGTAATATTTAGGTAATCTAAGCACCTCTTAAAAAAAAAAAAAATATATATATATATATATATATATATATAACATTTTTGTAAGTAAATGCACATATATGTATAGATATTTATATATCATTTTACAAATATTGGTATGTATTGTGAAAAATTTGATTTTTACCCACAATAAAAAATAAATAAATTAAAAAAAAACACCAATGGAAGAATCCAGAGAGATATTGCAATATACAAAAAAAGGAATAAGAGGGATAATTAATAACACAATTTCCCATAGAAGAGTGACTATCTTGAGATTGAAAACATATAGGAAGGCACTGTCTTTAGACTGGTGAAGGGGCTGCACTTCTATTTTAACAAGGCAGAAACACTGTCAAGTTGGGTATGTATATATGACAAGTTTGAATGTTTGGTGCTAAAAAAAGTAAATATTTGTATGTACATGTACATATGTATGTAATGAATTAAACTTTCTCTGTAAATGGTGATACTATATGCTTAAATTTAAGAAGGAAAAAGGAGAGTTAAGTTTAAGGTTAGAGTAGTAGGTCAAATAATCGAAGAAGAATGAGTTGTCCAGAAGGATGGACTGGCAGTGCTGATATTGTATCAGGGTTGGTTACGGTGATTTTATAGGATATCCAATCTACTTTCCGTGATTTATCCACCTTTATTTTATTATTCTTTTTACTACATGCAGTTTAATAAGAAGGAAACCATGAAAATAGCATTTTATGTTAACTGCAGACTGTCTGCCTGGTTTCCTGCCCATTCACTATAATAATATTTTGAAATTCCTTAGATCCACTCGTGAATATAATTGAATGTGTGCAAATATAAAATAGTAATCTAAAGATTAAGCCCATAAAAATACTTAGAACAAGAAGGAAGAGGACACAAGAAACTACATGACCACAGAACCTAATGGTGCAGTGATGTTTTGATATACTAACCATTCCTGGGGTTGAGGAGGGAGGAAAGAGCAGTAAAATGGTTTCTTTGTGCTTACAGGATGCTTATGGAGCAAATCTACAATGAGATGAAAGTCACAAGCATAAGCAGATGAAAACATTACCATATAAGAGAAAGAACATGTTATAATATGACTTCTGAATCAGTTTTTCTTGCCATTGTATGAAACTTTGTGTCCCAAGTCTGAAAGAACAGTTAAAACATCGTCAGATGGTTAATATTATAAAATTTTGTTTTTTATTCTTCTTCTCCTTTTTTATATGCAATCTATTATGCTTCCAGTGAGACTGACCTTATGTAGGCAGGTATTTTGTTTCCAATTAAATCTGGCTTTAGTTCTAATAACTACTATAACTTCTTTTGCTTCACTCTCCAATGTATTTGGTGCAGAATCAAATCAAACGTTTTGAATGTACCTCTTGATTATTTACATGTTTTGGACTTGAAAAGGCATATCTCTTTTGCATCCTAAGTGAAGGTTTATCAGACCCCTCAAATGTTGTTCTCCTTTTCCAAAAACCTTGTTCCTTTACTAACATCTCACTCCAGAAACTATGCTCCTGAGGCAGACTTAATGGACTCGGAAGACTCCTTTCTTAATAATGTAACACTGGAATTGCAGTAATTATGGGTCTTGAAATCCTAAAGCTATCAGTCAAGGCCTAATCAGAAGACAAACACTAAACAACAATTTGACCAGAAACAGTTTAAGGAATTATTAACCATAACAGGAGATTGGAGTAATGAAAGATGGACAAGTGAGAAGGAAAGAATGCTAAGGAATGAAGAACTAGCAGATATAAGGAGTAGCTAGCACCCCTAGAGTGAGATAGAGCACCTAAGGATGATTACACACACACACACACACACACACACATCCCACTAAGGCTGAGGTCCAGAACTTGATATTGGAGAAGGCTCTGCTATGGCTCACTGGGTGGCAGAGAACTTACTATGATGTCTTACCTGTGGAGCTTACTGGAAATCTTCCCTCTGGAAATTGCAGGAAATTCACCCTCTGTGGCTGGGGAAAGTTGTTCACAGAAAGTTTTCTTGCCTGTGGCACTCCAATATGAAACTACCTAACTGGGGAGACGCTAGGAGAAATTGCTGCCTATGGGATGATTCTGACCACTGCCAAAGAGAAAAATTGCACAATGTTAAACAGCAAGAATAACTTTTATTCAGGGGCTGCTATAGTGAGAGAAAGAGAGAACTCAACTCAGTTGAAACAAAGGACAGCAAGCTTTTTAAGGGTTGACAGTAGGTTGGAGGAAAAGCATGGATTATCATCCAATGGGAAGTTGATCACTTGGAAGGATGAGGGGTTTATGGAGGTAAATTAGGATGGTTTGATTCCACCAAGATGGGTGAGGGATTTACTGGGGTTGCGACTAGGACTACTTGGTTCGAAATGTTTTTCTTTGTGGTAATTAGGCCACCTGAAGTCTGTAAGGGTGAGAGAAAGGAGGAGGGAGATAAGGGACCACCCACTTAGGGCCACTCAGGTGTCTGGGTAGCTGGGGTGAAAGAGAGATTAGAGGGGGAGGTCAAGGGCAAGTTTGATATTTAGAATAGTTAGGGGCCTAAAGTAGTCTTTTTTCCTTTTATTCAACGCAGTCTGAGTTGTTTTTCTCTGAAGGCCCACAGGTGTAAGGTAGTTAAGAAGGGGGAAAGCATTTAGGGGCATGCAAGGAGTAAGGCGGACAGCTTGGTCAAAAGAAAGAAAAAGTTGTGCACTATTTAAGCCAGGTTCTAGGAAAGCCACACATGCTGTAGGAGCTGGGGACCAGTTGAAAGAGCTGGGCACTGGGGAATCACTGTGTGCCGCAAAAGCCTGCTGAGCTACACACCAGAACCAGGGAAGCAAAATCCCTTACTTCTGCTCTGTCCCTCTCTGATCCTCTACTGACAGAGTTTAGCATTGTGCCAGCTGGCAAAGGAAAATATTTAATAGGCTCAGATCTATTTTCACAGAGCAGGCAATGAACTAAGAATCTATAGTTGAGAAGAAATAAATTGATAACTGGAAAAAATATGATTGTTTATTTTTTCTAACTGGTTGGTTAAGGGACTTGCCTACAGTAACACAATGAAGGGCAGGACCAGGGCTGGATCCAAGATCTTCCAGTATCCAGTCCAGTGTAATGTCTATTTTACTGTGGGGTCATTGAACTGAAAACTGCTCTTTCCCCCACCCCACTCCACCCCCAAGATATATTTCCCCAAAAGGCTTCTCTCTCTTTAATGTGAAAATAGCAAAGCAACAGCTACATTTATTGGGTAGAAATTATGTGCTTACAGTAATCCCATGAAGAAGGTAATATTATACCCATTTTACAGATGAAAAAAGTGAGGATTGGAGAGCTTAAGTGATTTGGTTAATATCAATCAATCAGGAAGTAGCAGAATAGTTTTTTTTTTTTATTCCAACGCTTTTCAACAATATGCCTGTTGAATCAATACTTTGTTATTTGTAGCCAAGAAATCTTCCCTAAATAAGAATGACAGTGTTCATAAGATTAGGGAAAAGGAGATGGGAAGGAAAAGACAATTATGAAGCAAAAGATACACCAACATGAGTGGGCTACTTGTGTGTACAGGGAGGTGTGGGTGAGGGGTTAGAGTTAGGTGGCAGTTGTGTTGAGATATTTCTTGGCAGCTGGACAGAACCTTGAGGGCATTGAGTAGCCGGGGCTGGGGTAGGATTGTAGGAGTCAGGAGACATTTACAGATCAATAATAACTTCTTCATGCTTTGTTTAATATATAGGATAAAAACGCAGCTGAGTTGTAGAGTTTCTTCTCTGCTTTTGCCTTGCTTTTTAAGCTATGTACTACAAATTTCCTTTTTAAATATGGGAGTGAGTAGCTACATCATTTAAATAAAGGCAGGGTAAGGATTTTGAGCAGTTACCCTGGATTTGTAATGTCACCACAAACCCCACTCTCAGTGCAGAAGGGTACAGAAATTTTGCCAAGTGCTTCAGAGTACTTGCACTATAGATACCACCTTTGCCAAAGAGCATCACCATTAAATGTGGTTCATTTGAGTCCTTGTGTGTGACAGAAAATAAATTTTTGGTGAGATGCAGGAAATGTCATTTGTGGTTGGGAAAGGAAAGCCTTAATGTTCTTGGATCAGCTGTATTTATATCTGCCTGTCCAATGAAGTCAGACTCCAGTTCGTTGCTAATTTGTGGACACAGATTGGCTGCTTCTGAGCCTCTGAAGTCATATATGCATGTGTCTTTAGGAAATGCAAATAGATTTTTTATGAATTTACAAAAATGCACAAACTGTAAGCATATTTACAGTAGAAAGGGATGAGGAAAAAATAAATAAAGCCCTACAAAACACATTGTAGAGTAAAAGAATTGGAAACTATCTCAGAGATATTCTTATCCAGCCTCTTACTATCATACAAGCAGAACACGAGAGTTAGGTTTTTCCTTTGATAGACAACTTTGCCTTCAGAAGGCCTTTAAATAATGTAAATATAATACTACCTCATGGATGCTACCATGAGGACACAGGGTTGAACTTGTATTTAGGAAAACCACTGAAGCAAAACCACAAACTTAGAACCGAAAGGGGTCTAAACCTCCACCTATTCAAATTCCTCATTTCCAAATTGGCAAAGGTTGCACATTGTTAATAAGGAGGCCTCTCCAAGCTAAGACCATTAATTATTTCTCCTGGTTTTCTGTCAGTAGTGCTCCCATTTGCTAGATGTAGAACTTTGGTTACTTTTATCAATGAACTACAATTATTTCCTCGTATAATCGGATAATAATTCTTCATAGGATTGTTTTGAAGATTAAATGAATTAATAGAAAAGTAATTTCAAACTATGAATTTATATTATATATAGTTATATATAAATTATAACTATATATTTATATTAATAAATATAACACTGTATACTAAATTATAAAAATGACATAACTATTGTTTTTATCATTTCAAAAGAAAACTGTTGCTACATAAATTTCAATATGGAGTACAGCTTTTACTTGAATGCAAGAGAGCTCAAATTTTAGATCTTACCTCCAGACCAAAAAAAAAAAAAAAAAAAAGGCAGCATTTAAGGCAAATCATCTGCAAGGAATAAGTTATGAATAGTTAAGAGTCAACATTGCAGGAATAAACAGCCACTGTTTCCTATGAGGAAATGGGCCTAAGGCTTCATGTACTGTAGGGACCAGTGCTAAATAGTAGACTATTGATCTTTGAAAATTATTTTTTCAAATGTTATTTTTAGTATAACTTTTTATTATCAGAGCAAAAATTCATTTGTCAGAGGCAGAAAGCAGAATATGGGACAAGTTCATTTGATGAAGGTGAAGGAAGGGTTTTTGGAGAGCTTTGGTGGAGGAAGCACCTCCTGGGATCCTATCCCCCATTACTTCTACCTCTGCCCCCCTCTCCTCCCTTGTACTTCTGCATTCTCCTTCTTAGCACTTATAACCATTTGGCATTATGTATTGATAAACTAGTTTATTGTCTGTATCCACCTAATAAATATAAGCACCATGAGAACATAAAACATGGATAACCAAGAAGAGTGTCTGGATATACTAACCACTCAGTAGTCATTTGTTTAATAAGTACTAAAAGTCAGACCATGTCCTTCCATTAGGGAGAAATTAAGGAGTAATATTGAAGCACCAATTATTTAAAACATATTTATGGGATCCAAACATAGTCTTTACTTTCACCCTTCTTTGTTTTTGCTCATTCTGTTTGAGGGAGACTTCAGAAATCCTGCTTTTCCTGAAATGTGGGCACATAATTCAATTACACTTCAGAATAGACTAGGGTACTCACTTCATACTTAAATTTGCCTAGTGAGGGATTAATTAGTTATTTTAGGAAGCCAGGTAAAACTCTTGGCTTACAGTAAGCTTGGGTCAAGTAAAACTCTAAGTTTTATTCACCTGAAATGATGTTAGGCCAAATTTCTGCATTCTTGAAAATGTGTGCTTGTTTTTTAATCTAAAGTGCAGGATTTTTTTTATTCTTGTTGCTATTGCAGCTTGTCAAAAGCTTTTCCAATATATTAGCTGTCTTTATGTAGTGGACATCTGTTGTTTCTGCTTGGGATTTAGCTTTTCTAACACTATTCCCACAGTTTCCTGACATGTTTTTGTGTATGTGCAAAGAACATATGGGCTCTCTTTTCTGTACTTGTTTTCAAAATCAGAAGTCATTTAAATGCTCTTCATAGTAAGAGCATCTTAACGGGGGAAGTGTGGGAGGGGGTGGGGGTAGATATATGAGAATCCCCTATATTATTGATGTAACATTTATGTAATCTAAAGCTTCTTTAAAAATAAAAAATGAATTAAAAAACAAAACAAAGCAGATTATGCAAACTGTCCCTTACCAGAATAGACTACAGGTGTCATGATGTCTAGATTCATTGTGGTATCCTGGACTGGATTTTGGAATAAAAAAAAAATATTAGTGTAAAATGGCTAAAATTTTAATAAAGGCTGCAACTTATTAAATAATCACTATCAATGTTTTAAAAAATTATAAATAAATGCTCTTTGTAGATCCCATTTGTGTTCTCTGAATGCCTCCCTTGTTTCTTCCTTATTGTTTATGATTGTATTGTCAAGATTTTATTTCTGTAAATGTCCCCTTGGATGTGTTTCTTTTTTCCTTCTGGAAAAAAAAAAACTGAGTTTTTGGAAATACATTTTTTTTCTTTTGGCTATACCTATATGTTTGAAGATATGTTTCATTATCATTAATGTTTTTTATATTGGTAATAGACATTTAATAATGTAGGCAAATTTTATATAGTAGTTTAGATAGTGCTTTATAAGTAGTGCTTATACATATATATCTCCTGAGAGATATGCATGTGCTCAGTGAAACTCAAACAGTTTTTCTGGAGTGGCTTTCTCAGTCTATTGATACTTTTTGGAACATTTGTCTGATTCTAGTTTTTGGTAATAACACATTTATTGGAAATATTAATATCTACTGGGATAGGAACTTTATAACTTAGGGTAATTACATTCAGATAAGATTATTTGAGAGACAGAAACCATAGATCAGCATTTGTTGATTAGTTCCTGAATTAGTCAAATGACTGGAAACCACATTCTTGGTAAGTGGCACTAGGGAAAATAAGTTTCATAAATAATACTTTCTCTGTAATTCTGATGAATACAAATAGAAATGACATTTAAGGAAGTGGAAAACTTAACTTCAAGTCACCCAAAAGAAAAATTAAGCGCTCTTAATTTTCTAGTACATTGTATATCCCTGATACTTGACCTTTTCTTTTATTCTATTCCCTGGGGCTGAGCAATACTTGGTTCACAGTCTGCCTTTATTAAATGAATAGAAGAGATTTCCTTTTTAAATTTCATTTTAAATTCATAGCTTATGGAACCAAAGCAAAGTGGCTAATTGATTTTCTGCTAATGATGCTAAGCATATCATGTCACAGGGACAGAGTACTATGTGGGTTAGATTTTTTTATTGGAAGGGAATAATGATGCTATTATTTTCTGGGGGTGATTTTGTTGTAAAAGTATAATAATAGTAAACATTTATTGGATAATAGTATGTGCCAAGGGCTGTGCTAAATGCTTTTATATGAAGTATCTTGGCTTAATCTTCCAAATGGCATTATAGGTTAGATCCTATTATCCCCATTTCAGAAAAGGATGACACTGGTTCTAGACTACACTGATGGGCATTCCCCATGTCACTTTTTTTCCTACTGTAAGAGCTCAAAAGGTTGAATGGATAACTCTAAGAAGGAATAAAAGGAGGAAGAGTTTAAGGATTAAATGAGAGCAAGAGGGTTTACCAGGCAGAAACCCTAAAGGAGAACAGAGAGTTAGTTGTGGTAGGGTGAGGAACTTGGATTTGGATTTTGAGTCCCCTCACCCTCCTCACAATTACTATGATGGCAGAATATAAATATTCATATGATTTTAAGATGGACACTTGATTTGTTTTGCTTTTCTTACCTTTCTTTACTATCCTGTGAGAATTGAGTACAAGTGTTTGCCCTTAATCCCTCTTCTTTCAAGGAAAGGGGGATGATTTAGAGTCTGGGTTTAATGGGCCATGAAAGTCAGTTGAGAAAAATGGAACAAATGCTAGGGTTTGATGAGAGAGGCTGAGTGGGTGGGAGAAATGGAAGTCACAGATAGGTTAAGGGAAAGAGAGCGAGGTGTTAGCTGTGGGGATACAGCCCTCACTCCTGGAAGTACCTGGGAGCTGTACCAAAACGTCAGAGGAGGTGGATGGGTTTGTGGTACATCTGAGGAAGTGACAGTCATAGTCTTTTGCTTCCCCTCACTATGTCAGTAAACATTGTGACAATTTCTTTCCCTATCTCCACTGTAGATAGCAAGTAGGGTAGGGGTGGGAGAGATGGAAAGCTTTTGACCTTTTTAAACTATACTGTTCAAGAAGAAATGGTCTAAGAGGCAGGGTTTAAAAAGAAAGATCCATTTTGGAGTCAGATTGAGAGACATTCTCTTCATCCCACTCCACAAAATACCTACATTCTGAATTTAAGCTAAATACATTACTAGTTTATTAAGGTTCTTACAGCTTAATTTTTCAGCTATTTTCTCTTATAGCTACAAGAGCCACTAAGTTAAAATAAAAATAGGTATTCCCTGTCCTCTGAAAGAGCCAAGAGAACCAGATTCGAAGCCCTGTTCTGTAACTCACCCACTGTTAACCCTTGGCAAGTGATACCGCCTTCCAGTCCTCACTTTTCCCATTTGTAAAAGTGAGGGATGCGGACTGGTGACTAGTTAAGTCTCCCGTTCTGATAATTGTGAATACCTCCATTCTCTTATACTGAGTCATGTTATTCAAATATTTTCCACAAGCTGCCAAATGGGCCAGGTGATAAAGACTAATAAAAATAAATGCTATTTAGAAATTACCCTAGGGATTTGTTAAGATTGAAAAGGAAGTAGTAAATTCCACGGAGCTGAATATTGGAGGCATTGTCAATTTGGTGGCCTCTCTTGCTATGCCTTCTTGACTGAAATTTTAAATGATGGAGAGGGAATGGAAAAAGGAAGCCTGGGGATGGGGGGATGTCTGAGAAACCAGGCTAGTGGGCTGCAGTTGCTGTCTGCTTGCACCACTGTTTGAGCTGCATGGGAAAGCCACCTGTTCAGCCCCACTGGGAAACAACAGTGTTCCCTTTAGCATTGCAGGTAGCCAAAGAACTGTAGACTAAGAGCCAGAACACCTGCTTTATTAATAATTAATAATAAAAATAACATCTTTAACCATCTACTGAGTACTTAGGTACATGCCAGGACCAAGGACTTTTGCTACATGAGCTCCTTTCATTTATACAACAACCTTTTAAGGTTGGTATTTTTAGAAGCTCTGTTTTAGAGACTGGGAAACTGAGAATCCAAATATATTCACGATTTACCCAAGATGATCCAGCTAAGTAACTTTGTAATGGGTAAAGAAATCAATGCTATTATTAAGGGAGGAGAGGCAAAGAAAACGGTCATCACGTCCTTTGGTTCTTCCCCACTCTACTCTCCAGAAAAGCCCTTCAACCTTTATAGATGAAATTAGATGATGAATGTATACACACAGTAGATAAAGTGGGAAAATTTCTCAAAAGGTCAACAATTTGAGAGGGTTTGTACAAAAATGGAAAGAAACAGACTTCTTGATGTGGAGGCAGGGTAAGTGCCGCAGCTGATTATGTGGGCACATGTAAAGGTCAGAATTTTAAAAAATAAATTTCTAAGTCTGTATCTTTTCTACCTTGCTCTGGGTCCTGACACGAGTCACAGGGGGTAGATGGTGGCTTTCCTCCACTTCAGCAGCTTGCCCTACAGTGTGGCAGGGCTTTGGTTATAGATTCATTCTAATGCCTGAGGAAAGCTGAGTGAACCATACATGCCATAAAGAGACAAAAAGCTGACTTTCCCACTCAATAGATGTGGGGCAGGATTTCTGTCCACAAATACCCGTCTCCCTTCCACTACCTTCCATTTCGCCTTGGTTAGAGGGATTGAAATAATTTTGGTCTTCATCAGGTCCCAATTAAAGAGAGAAATTTATAGATGGGAGGGGGTGGATGGAGCCTGGTTAGTGCTACAAACTAAGACTTTAAATATATACTTAGGCTGGCTTTCCCAAAATGGATCCTAGGGAATACTAGTCTCGCAAATTGCTCTCCAAATTAAAGGCTTTGTGGTCAAACTCATATGGGAAATGTTGCAGTCTCCACCAATGTCAATGACAGGTTACTAACATTTTGAGCCAGACCATTCTTTGTTGTATAGGATTGTTCCAAATATTGGAGGGCATTTAGCATCCATGATACCTGGCCTTTAAATGCTAGTAGAAGTCCTAAGCTATTAAAATAATCAAAATTGCCCTAATACATTTCTAAACAACCCTTTGGGGTAGTACAAAACCTGGTTGAGAACTAATGAAGCTACCATCTCTTGCAAATTGACAGAGCAGATAGCACATTGGTATATTAAAGACTCAGATTTCCTTTTCACTATATTTTATTCAATTAAGCATATACTAAATAATCTTAGACACCCTTTCTCCTTTTTTCCCCTCTAGAACACTAAGAGACATACCATGTAATGCTTTTTGGAAAACAGCGTAAACAATGCTGTATCAAAAAGGCCCAAGAAAAGACTAATAGAATGTGAAGACACATTAATCATATCCTAATATCTGGTGCCCATTATTCAACCCATGAGCCAAGTATGGCCCTCTTAGCCCTGGAAAGTTAAATTTTAAAAAATAAAAAATAAAAATGATTACCACTCATGATCTTTTGAGCCATTGGGACTTAACCTTCTTCTCTGTGAGACTGATTGCCCAGGTGTCAGTCTAGCTGACTTGGATTAGTGAGTCATTTTATTTAATGCTGATAATAATTCATTACACAGTTTCAGTTTTTCTGGTTTCATTTTACTAGTATGTTATCATGACAGGGGATCATTGTGAAATTCCTGCCAAAAGAAAAATAGATGTGAATATGTTCTTTACTCATGTTTGGATCATGTGCAATTTTGATATACCAGCTGTCACCCCTTTAACTAGGCTTTGTTTTCAATTAAAAAAAATTAAACTAGGTAAACACATGCACATTGATGTCAAATTATGTAGAAGTCATCAAAGAAAAACAAAAAGCATTTTCCTGTATTCCAAACTCTGCATTTTGCCGACGCAAGAACCTGACCCAGAAACAGGTCAATGGCAGAGATGTGATTTGGATCCAGAAATCCTGACTCCCAGGCAGGAATCTTTATACTGCTCTATTCTATTTTCTCTTCATAAAAGTGGAACTCCTGAGATGTAGCAGTGAGGTATTTGGAGTAAGATTTGGATGAAAGGATGAAACTGAACTTGGATGTGAAGACCTTATAAACAAAGTCCTCAGAAAACCACTCTGTGACCATTCCAGTGCTAAAAAAAAAAAGCCCAAAACAAACAACCATAAAAAAAAAAAAAAAACACTTCTCATTTCATGCCAAATATATAAGTAGAGTAAACAGCCAGCAACTTTGGTGAACCACCAGTGCCTGGAATCTCTATTACTAAGGAGCAGTAAGCCCAGCTGGCAAGTACAGGTTTCTTGTGGGCACATAATGACAGACCAAATAAGTCTTTGCTTTTATCCAAATGTGGTATAAAAGGAGGTCTGGGTTTCTTAAATTCCAACCAGTCTTGGGCAGATCTTGTTAAGATTTTATGGTCTTTGCTTAAAAGATCTGAAATATTCCTTTTATCCCTTTCTCAGTCACAGTACACATTTGTCTTCTGCTATTTGATTGATAAAGTCTTTTGGATGCTACACACTCTCTCTCTTCACTCCTGCTGCAGCTGTAGAAATGGATTCAGAAATGAAACAGTTGCTCTAAACTATACTCTTTTGGTATATGTACTGTTTTATTCTAATGTTTCAGTTCTAAATGATAAGAGATATCTCATTATAAGCAATGATCATATCATACTTTTTCCCAGGCATGTTTGCTTTTTTTTTTTTTTCAGGGGAGAGCGCGAATGCAGTCCCCCACTACCACAAATTATGCAGTTGAGTTTCCCACATTTGGGGAAATTGCAGGGGTCAGCACATCCGGAGTGCAATGGATAAGCCTCGCCCTGGGAAAACCACCTTCGTGATCATGGTATCTCCCCTGCCAGGTAAGTATGTGTTTGCTCTTTATTATCTCAAAATAACAAAACCACTAAACTTAAGAAGGCTTGAAGTGTAAGATATCAAACAATATGATTTTGGGAGAAAGTAGGTATTTGAACTATGCTTCAAATCAGCGGCCTAAGACTCAAATACCTTGTGGAAATTTGGCACAAAATAATAATGAATGAGTTGAGTCAAGTACATTGAAAACACACACACACAGACACACCTGTTCATGCTTGATGATAATGGGTAACATCAGGGAGTACTGGCAACTGTGGCAAACTCTAACGGACATGTGGTAAAGTAGTGCTTGGCAGCCTTTCAAGGGAAACTTGAGATCCAAATTTTAAATATTGGTTAATAAAATTAATAAAAACATTACATGAATTTTTGTCAAATAGAATGGGTTAAATATCATTTCTTCTTGGGTCAAATAGCCTTAGCCTTAACTCCTCATCTCTCTGCCCTTCCCAATCAGGATCTTCATCAGGCACCATTCTGATTCCATTCCCCTCTCTGAAGCTGGTTTTTAGTTCATCAGTATAATACGTGTCTTTAGCTCCAGAATCCTAACAGTTGAAGAGCCAGCAGGGGGAACCCACAGACTGTATGACTTGCAGTATAACTACAGGAATAGATTTTTAAAATTATACATTGACTTTTTATTTTAAAGCAATTTTGAAGAGCAATAACCAGCTTCTAATCATCCAGCCAGTAATGTGAGTAGCTTATCTAGAAAACCCTGCTTTTACTCATCTAATAAAATACCATTATGCCACTTACCATTTATATAATTGGAAACATTGAATGCAAAATCTTCTCTAGGACTTTGCTCAATATATGGAATGTGGTCTAAATGCTGAAAGTAGGACTCATTCCCTCCTCTGGTCTGATTGGTGGCTTATTTGGGTGAGCATTCATTTTTACATAAAGTGGACTCATCCATCAGCATTTTATTACTGAGATCTTACTATGTTTCAAAGAATGTACTAGGCACCATGAAAATGGAAAACTTTACAATACTAATTTACTGCTTTCAAGGAACATATAGGCTAATTATGGAAGCACACACATACACATATGCACACACACATGGCCCCACAAAAAGTATTAGATCAGTGTGGTCTGTCCTTCGGGGAAGGCTTGAGTAAGATTCCCAATAGGCATATGTAGAAAATTATAATATTTATAGGCACATTGGGGAAACTTAACAAGTATGTATAAATGATGAACAGCTCAGGCTATCCCAAGCCACATTTAGACACAAAGAAGGCTGTGGGGATCAGTATCTGGGTAGAACTTAGGCCCATTTATGACATGCCAGAATCTATGGAACACAGGTTGGGAATCTCTATTACAGGCAGGTAAGGGAGGGGAGAGGAAAAATAGTGGCACAATTGGTCACGATTTCCCTTTTACCATTTTGCTTTTTTCTAATTCTGGTTAGGTTTAGTTATTTCTCACAACATTTGTCAAAAAATAAGTAAACCATTTGCCATGTTTCATCACTTTGAAAATCTAGGATGAAATTAAGAATTTGGTTTCCCAGAAAAATTTCCCCCTTTTGCAAAGTTCTAAGAAGGATGCAACTTATCTTTAGATATGTTGAAGTTTCTTCCCAAATAAAGGCTCATCCTCCTGCAAGAGATGGTTTTGCTTTGTTTGACTTATTCATTTTTGGTTGTACTATTGTTTTTGACCTTGTTTTGTTTTTTGCTATTTTTAAATATACTTTTTTAATTTTTTAAAAAAGATACTGAGATTACATAAATGTTACATAAAAAATATACAGGATTCCCACATGCCCTGCTACCTACCCCTCCCACATTTTCTCACATTAACGACATCCTTCATTAGTGTGGTACATCTGTTACAATTGATGAACACATTTTGGAGCTTTTCCACTAAGCATGGACTATAGTTTACATTGTAGTTTACACTCTCTCCCACACAATTTTGTAAGTTATGGCAAGATATATAATGGCCTGTATCTGTCATTGCAATGTCATTCAGGACAATACCCAAATCCCCAAAATGCCCCGATATTACACCTGTTTTTCCCTCTACCTCTCCTCAGAACCTCCAGTGGTCACTGCCTCTATATAGTGATAAAATTGCTAGAATCACAGTAAGTCTATAGTAGAATACCAGTAAGTCTGCTTTAGTCCATCATTCATTCACCAATCCTGAGGATTTGGGGATAGTGATGTCCACTTTGCCTCTAATCGAGAAGGGGCTTAGATCCCACGGGGCAGATGTATGGGATTATCTTGCTTGCAGTTGCAGACTCTTTTCCTTGGAATGGTTGTTGTCCATCATCATCTCCTTGTTAGTTGTCCTGGGTGAGTCCAATGAAGGTTTTTCTTTGGCTTCTTTATCTTTCCAGTACCCTCTAGATGACTCAGAGCACCTTCCTGTTCTATATATATATCCAAAGCAGCTCCTGTAGATAGGTCTCTGCATTCTCTCCACTCCCTTTTTCCGTGAGAGGGTCAGACTCTACCCACCCAACTCGGCTCCATTTACCCAGACCCCCTGTACTATTGTTTTGAAGGAAGAGAGGAGTCAGAAAGTAGGAAAAAGGGAGAGCAAATAAGGCCATCGCTGGCATTATTATTCCTAAAGGAAAGCCTAGTGACTATCCGTTCCATATTCACAGTTGATTCTTTTTAAAAAATCCTAGACTGCTACTATTTTGGGATAGAGTAAGGTTGAGTTATGATCAAGTATATTGAAGTCTGATGATTGAGTTATTAGTGAACTGAGAGGGGATTGAAATTGTTCATCTTTATGCAGAACAGCATTAAATGATAACTGTTGCACAATAGTTTTCTTTGTTCCTTCCCTTCATAGATAATTAAGTTAGATTGGACCTATTAAACAGATATGCTTTCATAATGTATACCTAAACATGACTCTCTATAAACAAATTTAGAGGTAGAAAGGTGAAGAAAATCTCTTTCACCAATTTGAGATACAAATATGTACAATTTTGGATATGTGATGTTTAATACAAGCTGCCAGTAATTCTGGTCATGGCTTATTTCGAATTTTAAAGGATGAGATAATACCTAGTAGGATAAGGGCAAAATTAAAACAATGAGTTTCTCTTTATCATTCCCTTCTTCCTCTACCTCCTCTCTCCCATCCCCAACTACTTCTGTGACTATGGTGTTATACTGAGAAAGGGAAATTATCAGTTGGAAGGGGCTTGAAAGTTTGTTGTAATTTGAAAAAATTATAAAGTATTTAATAATGCAGTCGGTCTGAGTTAGCTAGACCCTAGAAGATAATGCTCAAACCCTAAGCTGTGATGAATACTATAAGGCCAGTAGAATTTTCCCATATTCTCCCACGCAAATGGTGTCTCTCAGTCTTTATGTTACCTCCAGTATTCTAGAGTCATACCTACCAGAGGAATACATTTTTATTGTTGCAACAAAGAAACTCCTGAGTAGTTTTCTGTACTCTGTTTTAGATTTTATTTTAGCAAAATCTACTCCGGTGGCTCCTAATCCACTATCCCTATGAAGTCAGCATGTTTGCATTCCAGAAGTGAGATCTGCCTCATTTAATTCCCTCTGATGGACTATTCACGCTGGCTGCCTCCAGACTCCTCATTTGAAGAATTATCACTCATCTCCCTTAGGTCATCAGTCAAAACAGCAAGATTTTATAACTCCTGCATCAAAGGAGAGAACAGTCATTGTAGGAATGATTGAAAAATTACATATAAATATTGATTGTAGAAGGACCAGAAAGCAGTCAATAAAATCTTTCCTGAGTGACTTGACCATCTGAGATCTCTGAATCATCAGGGAGGGAAGATGGGAGGTTTTTCTTTGTTTGTTTGTTTGTTTTTGTTTTACTCCAAATATATTTTAAAACCCAGTCAAAATTGCACATTTTTTTCATATTAATACCCCATATTAAATAAACAAAATAAAGAAACAAAAAAACCTAAGTTCCTTTGCTTTGACCTGGGATTTTATCTGCTCCATTACCTACAACATCTATTGTCTGTGACAGGTCAGAACCCCTGATTAGCTATCAATGGCATTTATTACGTGGTTCATAGAGAGATAAAAAATAAAAGGATTTATTAGTGATGGAAAGGTTGAGAAATCTATCACAGTATAAGAATGACAACAAAAATAATAGTTAATATAGTATCACAGTTTCATGAATTATCTCAGTAACTCCAATAAAGTGGGTAAGGCAGAAAGAAAACTGAAGACCAGAGAAACTAAGTGATTTACTATGGTGAAACAAATACTACTTATCTGATCACCACCTCCGCTACTTGGCATTAACCCTTGTGGCAGTTTGATATTATTGATGAATTCCAAAAAGAAATACTGATTATGTTTGTAAACTGGTCTATTCCTCTGGGCTAGTGATACCCTTAGATTGTATTGAATTCAGAGGTTTCACTTTTACTTGATTAAATTATGACTAGAGCTTTGATTGGACCATGTCAGTAGGATGTCAAGTCCCATAGGCGGGAACTCACAGAGAAAATAACGAGGCAGAGGAGATAGAGTTTTAATGCTGGAGCCCCTGGAAGCAAATAAACAGAAAAACAGATACGTGAGGAAATAGAGAAGGCCCCATTAGACACGGCAGAGGCCCTGGGAAGGAGCCATTCGCCTGATAGTGACAGCTGGCCTTGTGGAGAGAGCAGAGCAGAGCAGCTGAGCTTGGAGAGAAATGAGCCCCGGGAGAGAGATGAGACTTATCCCAGCCTACAGCTGAAATTGAAAGAAGCTGGGACTACTGAGCCTAAGAGAAAATGGAAGCCTGAACCCTTTCAGATGTCGGCAGCCATCTTGCTCCAACCTGTGGCAGCAGACTTTGGTGAGGGAAGTAACTTATACTTTATGGCCTGGTAAATGTAAGTTTCTATCCCAAATCAATACCCTTTATAAAAGCCAGCAAGTTTCTGGTATTTTGCATCAGCACCTCTTTGGCTGACTAATACAACCCTCTATGGTAAATACTATATCTTTCTCAAAGCATTGTAGTTATGAATGTGGACTTGGGACATAGATAGCCCAAGTTCAAATCCTGACTCTAGCCCATACTAGCTCTGACTTTGAGAAAGTAACTTAACCTACTTCTCCATGCCTTGTCATGACTAGTGAATTAATAGATATGAAATATTTACAGAAGTACCTGAAATGTTAAATAGTAATAAATAGTAGTTATTATTATTTCAGATAAGTCCACAACTCTTACATGGTATATCCTATATTTAGATCCAGGTCTGTGTAACAACAAAGGTCCTGTCCAAACTCAGGTTTTACTTTGAAGGTGTATAGTAAGGAACTTAACCTTGCCCCAAAAGAGGTTTGATTGTTGCCCCAAGCTTCTGGAAGTTTCTCTCTAAATGCTTGGAGAATCAAGCCTGATAAGAATGTCTTTGTTGCCTGGGGAACTTGAGCAAGCCAGATAGCAACAATGTGATTTGTGGGGGACTTTGTGTCAAGTTGTACCAGCTGGACATCCTGAGGGGCTGGAGACTAAGATTAGGCATGTGGGTAGTAAACCATGTTCATGTAATCCATCCCTAACAAAGACTCTGGACACCAAGGCATGGGTGAGAATCCCTGGGTGGCAGAACTCTGTGCATGTTTCCACCAATTGATGCTAGGAAGTAACTTGTCCTGATGACATGGGGAGAGGGTAATGGAAGCTCTGTACTTTCCTGCACTCTGGCCTGTGCACTTCTGCCCTTGACTGGTTTTAATTTGGATCTTTTTCCTTTACTAAAGTGAAACTGTGAGTATACAAACTTTCACTGAGTTCTGTGGGTCCTTTTAATGAATTATTAAACCTAAAGGTGGTCTTGGGTATCCCTGAACTTGAAATTGACACCAGAAGTGAGAATAATATTGTGAATAACTTTATACCAAGGTTCACATTTTGAAGCTTTTCTAAGGAACTCAGCTCCAAGCTAGAAACAATGAAAGACACAAAGAATAATAAGATATGAACCTTACCCTTAAGGGGATTATAATCCAGTTAGATATATAAGACTAACATATGATAACACTAGAAAACAATGTGATGTTGCTATTTCTTGTTGAATATATGTGAAATGGAAATTTAGAGAAAGTTGTGTCTGTTTAGTATGGACAGGAGTGTCAAGGAAGGCATCATGAATGGAATAGAAGTATGATGGGTATAGAGAGCTCAGAACATATTACAAGTTGGAGGACTAGCAAGAGCAAAGGCAGAGGGAATAATAAATATGGGGGCTACCAGAACAGGAAGAGACTAGCTTGACTGGGCCTCCATATATGTCTTTTTTTTTTTTTAAGATTTATTTTATTTATTTATTTCCACCACCACCCCTCGTTCTTTGCACTCACTGTCTGCTCTCTGTCTGTTAGGCTTCTTCTTCTTCTTTTTATTTTTTTAAGGAGGCACTGGGAACCAAACCCGGGACCTCCCATGTGGGAGAGAGGCAGCCAATCACTCGCACCACCTTCGCTCCCTGCTTGTTGTGTCTCTCATTGTGTTTCCTTGCTGTGTCTTTTAGTTGCATCACTTTGCTGTGTCTCTTAGTCTCTTCCACTTTAGGGAGCAGTGGAAGAGAGAAGATTTTATAAATAAGTTGGAATCCAATTACAAGGAATCTTCCAATCCAGGCAGAAGGCTATGGAATTAATGTGGAAGGTGCTGGGGAAGCATTAGAGATTTTGAACATGGGATTAAACTGATCAAAATGGTGTTTCAATAAGATTAATCTGACAAAGAAGCAATGACACTAATTAAAAGATTAGTGCAGTAATCCAGGCATGAGGTAATTATGGCTTAAACTTCAAATGTGGTGGGGAGATGGAGAGAATAGGATAAGTTTAGATATAGGAGATGATTCAGTAGAGGGGCTAAAAAAGAAAAGAACCAAAAAGACCTTAGGCCTGAGGTAAAGAAAAAAAAAAAAAAATGAAGGTCCTCAGGACAGATATGATTTATAATCTGTTTTATTTGGCTTGCACATTTTTTTAAATCATAAATTTTAGGTAAAATTTTGGATTTCCAACCACTGTTTAAGAACTGGAAGTTCGGCTAATTCTGGCCCTGAATTTCCACAAGGAAGCATAGAGTTGAGTAATGGCAGCTCAGTTAAAATGAGTGATGTGTTTTATACTTTTTCATATTTTCCCTCTGTCTCATTTCTCTTATCTGTTTAGACCATGTAGACATTGGAAGTTGTGACCCCTGTTTTAGGTCTTTTGCTCTTGGGTTTGGAATGATGAAAATAATAATAATGATAATGATGATTTGTGATTTTTTTTTTTTAAAGATTTTTTATTTATTTATTCATTTATACCCCCCTTGCTGCTTGTGCTCGCTGGGTCAGCTAACCACGCCATGTGGGCAGGCTTGCCTTCACCAGGAGGCCCCAGGAACCGAACCCGGGGCCTCCCATATGGTAAACGGGAGCCCTACTGATTGAGCCACAGCTGCTTCCCATGATTTGTGATTTTGATGGCAGTAGGAAATGAGTAGTTCATAAATAAGAGAAGCATACCTTTCTTAACATCCAACTCTAGTTCTTCTTTCTCTCCTGCTACGTCTGAGATATATAATGCTGATCCATATGTTAGATATCTTAAGTATGAGAATAGGCAATAACAATTTCAAACCTTCTAAATTTATCAAAACAATATTTGCATTGTTTAACCACCTTTGACACTAACAAACACTTATTGAGATGTTTTCTTCCTTTTCTGGATGAGGAAATGCAAACCAGTGAAAAGTAGGCTGATTTAAGGCCAAATTAGCAGACCATAAACACAACAGGTCATAGAGTTGTCATATGATGCAGTAATTATTGAGAAATCATTTTAAACTCATTTATGAATTCACTTATTTGACGCACATTTACTGAACATTAAAATATACCAAACTACTGAGTTAAATTTTGCAAAAAATGCTTAGAACATTTCCCAGCACATAGTAAGAACTCAACAATTATTTATTATTATTGTATCAAGATGAAGATATTCAGATAATTTTTGTCAAGACACAGTGCCAGTCCTCTAATTCAATATAATGATGGGGAGGGGGAAGGTGTAACAATGGCATGTATAATGAGTGATGACAAGATTGAATAAGCAAATGCATGTCAGGAATCTAGCATATTGCCTGTGCTTAGAAGACAATTATTTTCAATTCTGTCTGAGCCATCCTCACTCTATAGCCTATAATTTTTCTTTTTCAATGTGTATGAGACCAAGTGTCCCTGGCTACTGCAAGAGTTCAGCAGACAGGAATAGATAAGAAACAACTTTATTTTTAGCAGGGGGGACGACAACACTGCACTCAAGAGCTATATTGTAGTCTAAATCCTGCTTTTATGGCCTATAAGTTTAACATACAAATTTTATGTGAGGTAAATACAGTATTTCTTAGGTTTACTGTGTGGGGACAGTTAGTGTTGGGTGGGAGTCATAGACGCAATTTTGGAATGGTTTCTCAGATTTCTTAACTATGTCTTCAATAAAGTCCTTTCACAATTATAATTTCACAGTTATAGAAAGTTAGAAATAAAGCTTGTGTTAGGGAAAATTAGGTTCATTGTATTATTAGTCAGTTGATGATACCAGGTTTGGAATACTTAAGTGACTTTCCCACTGCCACACAACTAATTAGTGGAAGAACTTGGACTATAATCCAAGACTCAGTTAATTTACTCTGCCTTCTGTTTCTTAACAATTTATATACTAAATCTTTTTTTTTTTTTTTTTAAGATTTTATTTATTTATTCATTTATCCCCCCCTTGCTGCTTGTGCTCGCTGGGTCAGCTAACCACGCCGTGCGGGCGGGCTTGCCTTCACCAGGAGGCCCCGGGAACCGAACCCGGGGCCTCCCATATGGTAAACGGGAGCCCTACTGATTGAGCCACAGCCGCTTCCCTATACTAAATCTTAAATTACTTATTATATTTCAAAAGGTTTTTACAAAAGGAAAGAAAATGAAGGGAAACCAAAGTCTTTATTATACACCATGAAGAAAATACAACTTTGGGATTCTGGGGAAGATGGTGTCAGTTTAGGTTGGCACTGACCATCTCTATCCCAGAGGATGGCTGATTGAAGACAGGATCCTACTTGGGTGGTCTGTTCTGGGAGCCTGTGGAGCAAGAACCTTGGGGACATCGATCTGCAGGGAGCTGGGCAGTGAGGTGGACTGCTCAATATAAAATTGGAACATACAAAAAAGCAAGGCAATACAACAAGGATAATAAAGTGTCAAAGATAAAACTTAACACACATGCAGAACCACCAGCTAAATAAAACTCTAGAGCAGAGAGAGAAGCTAATCAACTAAATAAATCCATCAAGATAAAATGATGACCAGAGGGCAAGAAAAAATTACAAACCACACTGAGAAACAGGAAGACAGGGACCAGTCCAATGGACAAACTAAAAACCAGGAAGAGATGCAGAGCATCGAACAACTAATCAAAGCTTTCCAAACAAATATCATGGACCAACTTAATGAAGTGAAGGAAGAGATTAAGGATATAAAGAAGACACTGGGAGAACATACTGAAGAAACTATAAACATACACAAAAAGATAACAGATATGATGGTGATCAATGGCACAATCCAAGAAATAAAAAAGACGCTGGATTCACATAAGAGCAGATTTGAACAGGCAAAAGAAAGAATTAGTGATGTGGAAGATAGTACATCTGAAATCAAACAGATAGTAGAACAAATAGATAAAAAGATAGAAAAAATCCAGCAGGGATGTAGGGATTTAACCAACAACACAAAACACAGAAATATACGCATTACAGGCATCCCAGAAGGAGAAGAGAAGGGAAAGGGAACAGAAGGAGTGTTGAAGGAAATAATGGCTGAAAACTTCCCAACCCTATTAAGGGAGATGGATGTACATGTCCAGGAAGCACAGAACACCGCAAACAGTATAAATCCCAATAGGCACACTCTAAGACATATAATTATCAAAATGTCCAATGCTCAAGACAAAGAGAAAATACTCAAGGCAGCAAGAAAAAAGAGAATCATCACATACAAGGGAAGCACAATAAGATTAAGTGCTGATTTCTCATCTGAAACCATGGAGGCAAGAAGGCAGTGGTAAGACATAGTCAAGATCCTAAAAGAAAAAAAACTTCCAGCCACAAATTCTCTATCCAGCAAAGCTGGCATTCAAAAATGATGGAGAGCTCAAAATATTCACAGATAAACAGAAATTAAGAGAATATGCCAATAAGAAACCTGCATTTCAAGAAATACTAAAAAAGTTCTGCAAGTTGAAAGGAAAAAACAGGAGAGAGAGAGTTGTAGGAGAGTGTAAGAGTAAAAGACAAAAAGAGATATAAAAATAACATATGAAATACATAAACCCAAAAAAAATATGGCTGATGTAAGAAATTCACTGAGAGTAATAACACTGAATGTTAATGGATTAAACTCACCAGTTAAGAGGCACAGATTGGCAGAATGGATAAGGAAATATGACCCATCTATATGTTGTGTACAAGAAACCCACTTTAGACCCAGGGATTCAAGGAGGCTGAAAGTGAATGGCTGGAAAGCAATTTTACAAGCAAACAATAACCAAAAAAGGGCAGGAGTACATATCCTAATATCAGACAAAATAGACTTTAAATGCAAAACTATTGTGTGAGACAAAGATGGACACTATATATTAGTAAAAGGGGTAATCTTTCAAGAAGAGGGAACAATCATATACATTTATGCACCTAATCAGGATGCCTCAAAATACATGAGGCAAACACTGGAAAAACTAAGTGGAGAAATAAATTCCTCTACAATTATAGTGGGGGACTTTAATACACCTTTATCACCATTAGACAGAACATCTAGACAGAGAATAAAGAAACAAAGACTCTGAATAATACATTAGAGGACCTGGACCTAATAGACATGTACAGAACGCTGCACCCCAATACAGTGAGATATACATTCTTTTTGGGTGCACATGGATCATACTTCAAGATAGACCACATGCTAGGCCACAGACCAACTCTAAATGAATTCAGAAAGATTGAGTTTATACAAAGTAATTTCTCTGACCACAATGGAATGAAATTGAAAATCACTAAGGGCCAGAGAAGCAGATTAGGCACAAAGATATGGAGCTAAACAACACACTCTTAGACAAAGAGTGAGTGAAGGAGGAAATCTGAAAAGAAATCAGTAACTACCTCGAATTGAATGAAAATGACAACACAGCATTTCAAAACCTATGGGATGCAGCCAAAGCTGTACTGAGAGGAAAATTCATAGCTATAAAGGCATATATTAAAAAAGAAGAAAGAGCTAAAATTGAAGACCTAATGGCACACTTGGAGGAATTGGAAAAACAACAACAAACTAACCCGAAAGGAAGCAGAAAGAAAGAAATAACAAAGATTAGAGCAGAACTAAATGAAATAGAAAATAAGAAAGCGCTAGAAAAAATAAACAAAACCAAAAGCTGATTCTTCAAGAAGATCAATAAAATTGAGAAACCCTTAGCCAGACTAACAAAGAAAAAGAGAGGGCAAATGCAAATACACAAAATAAGAAATGAAGAAGGAGATACCACTACAGACGCCACCAAAATAAATAGTATCATAAGAAGATACTTTGAAAAGTTATATGCCAACAAGAATGATAATTTAGAGTAAATGGACAAATTCCTAGAAACTCACAAGCAGCCTACATTGACAAAAGAAGAAATTGATGAAATCAACAGTCCAATTACAAGTAAAGAGATAGACTCAGTCATCAAAAACATCCCAACCAAGAAGAGCCCAGGACCAGATGGCTTCACAGCTGAATTCTGCCAAACTTCTGGAAATAGCTAACACCAATTCTGCTTAAGCTCTTCCAAAAAATAGAAGTAGAAGGAACATTGCCTAACTCATTCTATGATGCCAACATTACCCTAATACCAAAGCCAAACAAAGATACTACAAGAAAGGAAAATTATGGGGAGGCGGCTGTGGCTCGATCAGTGGGGCTCCCGTTTGCCATGTGGGGGGCCCCGGGTTCGGTTCCCGGGGCCTCCTGGTGGGGGCGGGCCTGCCCGCGCGGTGTGGTTGGCTGACCCGGCGAGCGCGAGCAGCAGGGGGGGGATGAATGAGTAAATAAATAGAATCTTAAGGGAAAAAAAAAAAAAAAAAAAAAGAAAGGAAAATTACACACCAATTTCTCTAATGAACCTACATGCTAGAATCCTCAACAAAATACTTGCTAATTGCATTCAACAACATATCAAAAGAATTATACACCATGACCGGGTTTCATCCCGGTTATGCAAGGATGTTTCAACATAAGAAAATCAATCAATGTAATACACCACATAAACAGATTGAAAGAAAAAAATCACATGATCATCTCTAAAGATGCAGGAAAAGCATTTGACAAAATATAGCACCCTTTCCTGATAAAAAACACTGCAAAAGATAGGAATAAAAGGAAACTTTCTGAACATGATAAAGGGTATATATGAAAAACCCAAAGCTAACATCATCTTCAATGGTGAAATCCTAAAAGCCTTCCCTCTGAGATCGGGAACAAGACAAGGATGCCCATTATCACCACTCCTATTTAACATTGTTGTAGAAGTACTTGCTTAAGCACTGAGGTAAGAAAAAGATATCAAAGGCATCCAAATTGAAAAAAGAAGTAGTAAAAGTGTCATTATTTGCAGATGACATGATCCTATACATAGAAAGCCCTGAGATATCTACAACAAAGCTTCTAAAACTTATAAAGGAGTTCAGTAATGTCATAGGCTCTAAGATCAATGCTCAAAAATCAGTAGCATTTCTGTACACCAATAATGAGCAATCTGAGGAGAAAATCAAGAAAAAAAAATACAATTTACAATAGTAACTAAAAGAATCAAATACCTAGGAATAAATTTAACTACAGATGTAAAGGACTTATATACAGAAAACTACACAACACTGTTAAAGGAAATCAAAGAAGACTTAAATAAATGGAAGAATATACCCTGTTCATGGATAGGAAGACTAAACATCATCAAGCTGTCTATCCTACTCAAACTAATCTACAGATTCAATGCAATCCCAATAAAAATCAACATTGTATTTTTTAAGGAACTGGAAAAACTAAATACAAAATTTATTTGGCAGGGTAAGAGGCCCCAAATCACCAAAGACATATTGAAAAAAGAAAAATGAAGTTGGAGGTATCACACTACCTGACTTTAAAACATACTATAAAGCTACAGTGGTCAAAACCGCATGGTATTGGCACAAGGATAGACACACTGACCAATGGAACTGAATTGAGAGCTCTGATATAAATCCTCATATATACAGTCATCTGATATTCGACAAGGCCACCAAGCCCACTTGGTTGGGAGAGAATGGCCTCTTCAATAAGTGGTGCTTGGAGAACTGGATATCCATATCCAAAAGTATGAGAGAGGAACACCATCTCACACCTAATATGAAAATCAACTCAAGACAGATCAAAGATCTAAATATAAGAGCCCAAACCATAAAGACCTTGGAAGATAATGTAGGGAAGCATCTACAGGACCTTGTAATAGGAAATGGTTTCATGAACTTCACAGCCAAAGCACTAGCAGCAAAAGAAAAAATTGATAAATGGGATCTCCTCAAAATTAAAAACTTTTGCACCTCAAAGGACATTAGCAAGAAATAAAAAGGCAGCCTACCCAATGGGAGAAAATATTTGGCAACCATATATCTGATAGGAGCCTAATATCCTGCATATATAAAGAAATCCTACAACTTGAAAATAAAAAGACTAATAACACATTTAAAAAATGGGCAAGTGACCTGAAAAGACACTTCTCCAAGGAAGAAATACAAATGGCTAAAAAGCACATGAAAAAATGCTCTATAATTCTAGCTATTTGAGTAATGCAGTTCAAAACTACATCGAGATACCATCTTACACCCATTAGAATGGCGGCTATTAAAAGAACAGCAGACTGTAAGTGTTGGAGAGGATGTGGAGAAATGAGAACTCTCATCCACTGCTGGTGGGATTGTGGAATGGTCCAGCCACTGTGGAGGACAGTTTGGCGGTTCTGCAAAATACTAACTGAAGATCTTTCATATGATCCAGCGATCCCACTGCTGAGTATATACCCAGAAGAACTGAAAGCAAAGACACGAACTGATATATGCACACCAAAGTTCATAGCGGCATTGTTCACTATTGCCAAAAGTTGGAATCAACCCAGTTGCCCATCAACAGATGAATGGATAAACAAAATGTGGTACATACATACAATGGAATATTACTCAGCTGTAAGAAGGAATAAAGTGCTAACACACAGGATAACATGGATGAATCTGGAAGACCTTATGTTGAGTGAAGCAAGCCAGGCATTGAAGGATGAACAGTACATGACCTCACTGATATGAATTAAGGAAATTGAGCAGTCTCTGAGAACTATTGGCTGAAAGATAGGTGTACAAGAAAGAGAAAGAGAAAAGAGAGTTGTGAGCCATCACCCATATTGACGTAACTTGTGGTAAAGTGATAGAGTGTAGTTGTGTATTGAAGGGATAGGACAGGAGGGTGGTGATATATTGGGTTGGGTGGTGCAGGTTTGACAGTTGGGTAGATTGGGAATAGTGGGTTAGAATACCCAGTATTCTGAGGGGAGAGGGGCTAGGTGAACACTTGGGATTTGTTGGTATGAAGTTGAAAGTACAGAGGTGGTAATACTCTTATGGCTATATGACAAGGAAGTGTCACTGCTTTAGGGTGTTTGTTGTGGGGGGGGCATTTGGGACAAGCCACATCTGGAGCAGGCTTCTAGGGAGTGTGTGAATATTCATCCTGTCATAATGTGTTGTATCAGTGGGTGGAGACCCACACAATGAGAGGGAAGGAGATGGACTCCCTCCTTTGGGAGGACTGATTTGTTCAGAAATAGACAGGTGGGCATCTCTTAAGAGCAAGGCCGGTTCCTAATAGTGGCAGACAAACCAGTGTGTCATGACCTCTTGTTGCATGTAACTATGAATCTTGTCATCCAATCAGTCAAGCCAGGGGGTCGTCATGGGCCCCAGGGGGTTGGGATGGGGTGGGAGGAACAGAATAGATCAAACAGCGGGTATTTAGTGGTCAGTGGAAATGTTTTTCATTACCTTACAGTGATGGACACAGGACATGGTCAATATCATCAAAATTTATAAAAGTGTATGATCTAAAATGTAAACCATACTGTAAACCATTGACAATGTTTAGTAACTATGTTTTACTCTCTGTATATCAGTTATAATAATGCTACCATTCACATACAAAAAGGTTTTAATATTGGGTGAGGAAAGGGGGAGGAGGCTGGGTAAATGAGAATGTCTTGTATTCTTTGTGTGACTTTGCTGTGACCTAAAACATCCTTGAAAATTAAATGAAAATTAGTGAGACACTGGGGAGTGAGAGGGGGAAGGTGCCACGGTACAGACTGGACACCAGATATTGCAGTGATAAAAGCAAAATGTCAAAAAAAAAAAAAAAACCCACATTTTTAACAATTTAAAAAATTTTTTTCTCATTTTTTGAATAACCCAATTCTTTAATTTAATTTAATTTAATTTTTTTTAAGTTTTCATGTATTTCATCTCTTACATTTAAACATCATTATTATTTCATTTTCCCATTAATTGTATTTGGCTATTGAATTGGCTTCATCTTTTAAGAAGCTTTGGATCACAGAAGGGTTATAACTGGGGTGGGGGAGGATCATTGGTGGGGTGTGTCAGGGATGGGGGGGTGCATGGGAGGAAGTTCACCTGAACATACATAAAAGGTATATAAAATTGTTCAAATGTTCACGGGGCATGGTCACAGTGGGTGGAGAACCACTCAATAAATGAAAGAATACTGAATTCCCATCCTAGACAGCTCTGCCATATTCTCCAAGGGAGTAGCAACAGTCTGCCAAGTCAGGGGCAGTGTCTGGCAAAGAAGGATGATCCATTGATGGGCTCTTATTATTGATGACTAGCCTTATGAGTCTTTGCTCTTGAAATTGAAACTTAGCCTATTGTTATAAGGTGCCTAAGGGTTTCCTCCTGGGAGCCTCCTTGTTCCTCAAATGTGGCCTCTCTCTAAGCCAAACTCAGCATATGAATGCATTACCTTCCTCCCAGCATGGGACATGACTCCTGGGGATGAGCCTCCCTGGCAACAAGGGATTACTAACAAGTGCCAATGGGCAATATGACTGGAAAAAGACCTCAAATAAAAGGGGGAAAAGGTAAAGACAAATGAGTTCATATGGCTAAGAGACTTCAAAGTGAGTCGGGAGGTCATCCCAGAGGTAACGCTTATGCACATCTCAATAGGACCTCATAGGCTTCCAGTGTGGATATCTCCCCAAACAGAGGGGCTCCTGAGGGCTCTGGAGACACCCAGGTCCTACATCAGGGCGGATAGCCCCAGAGTGATAAAGTGGGCCCTACTTTGGAATCCTTGCTCCTGAGAGTGACAGAGTTGGACCCAAATATGTCTTCCCTGCACATGGTCCATCTGTCCCTTCTATTCAAACCTATATGTGGTGTCAGAGTTTGTAGGTGTACTTCCAGAGACCAGAATCTTTGGGCTGTCCATGTGCCAGCTGGGCCCAGAATCTTGGTGGAGCTGCAACTCCTACTCTACAGTTCAATGGACTCACCCTGGACACCTGGTGGGGAGATGATGATGGACAACGGCCATCCCAGGGAATGGAGAGAGTCTGCAGCTGCAGACAGGATAATCCCATCCATTTTATCCATGGGATCTAAGCCCCCTCTCACTTGGAGGTGGAGTGGACATCACCATCTCAGATTCCTCAGGATTGGGGAAAGAGCTATGGACTAGAATGGATTTACTGGTTTTCTGTTATAGACATATTGTGATTCACGCAATGGAAGTAATTACAACATTAATTTGGAGCCAGTGGCCACCAGACGCTTTGGGGACAGGGAGAGGAAAAAGCAATTGTAATACAGGGGCTTTTTTGGGACTTGGGAATTATCCTGAGTGACATTGCAATGACAGATATAGGCCATTTTATATCATTATATAACCTGCAGAACTGTGTGGGAGAGAGTGTGGTCTACAATGTGAACTATGGTCCGTGCTTAGTGGCAAAGCCGCAAGATGTATGTATCTATTGCAGGTGATGTGCCACTCTAATGAAGGATGTTTATGTAGGAGGTTGTGGGAGGAGTGGGAGGTGGGACACTTGGGAATCCCTACAATTTTTGTGTAACATTTATGTATTCTAAGTATCTTTTAAAAAATTAAAGAAATATATTTTTTAAAAATACAATTTTGATAGCATTGCTTCTCTAAGGACCTTGCCATCTGAAATGCAAGTGTGGCCTGGAATACTAATCTGAGCACTGTCTTTTGTGTAGATGGTGACACTGACTCATCAGTACCACTGGTTGAAGAACAAATTCTGGGCAAGTGAAATTTCCAAAGGGTCACAACTCTTAGTGCTTTCTCTTAGGAATTTCGTCACAACTGAAATCAACAAAGTTGGAAAATGCCAGACAATGTTTCCTTCATATTTTCCCATAATAGGAAAATTTCAAAGAGTTATCCCTCATCTAGGGTATAGTCATAGTCCATTTGAGTTTGCCCTTTAGTGCCAGCCAAGGAAAGAAGAAAAAAAAACTGTATTATTTGACAAGACTATTGAACATGCCAAAAGAATTATAATTATTTCGCATGTTTTCAGAGAGCAGAACGAGACTAAGTGAATTAAAGTTACACAGAAGCAGGTTTACCTTGATATAAGTATGAATTTTCTTATGAACTCCCTAGCACTAAGCACAATGCCTAAAGTTTAGTAGATGCCCAATAAATATTTGATAATTTCTGCTTTGATTTCACCTGGGTTTATCTCTGTCTTAGCACTTTCATCCTGTATTGCAATTACCTTTTTACTTTATTGTGCCTCAATTTAGACTGTAAGCTACTTGAAGGCAGGGTTTGTTATCTTATCCATTACAGTATCCACAAACCTCGCACAGAACTTGTTCATATATTGTTATTCAATAATATAAGAAGAAAGGTGAAAATATAGTAGAAAGGAAGGAAGGAATGAGGGAAGAAGGAAAGATAGAAGGAAGGAAGGAATTTCATCAGAGTTGTCCAATAATGAAATGATGTATTTTTCAACGAAGTATTGCAGCTAAGATTGGATGACCATTTACTGGAGCTGTCACAGAGTAGATCTGAAATTCAGTGTAATAAATTCTGTCAAAGGTCATAATCATACACAGTATTTGAAAAAGATATATAAGTCTTTTAGATTTCAATTATTTTGATATTCCTCTCAAAATATAGTATTTACTTGCCTCCTAAACTGTAAAGTTGCTACTTAATTGTCATAACAAAGCTAACGAAAGCCTTGGCATTAGATTTGTATGCATTTTTACAAACATGGCACTTTAATTCTGAAACAGAATACTCCATTAGATGTGTAGTTTTTCAACAACAAGAAGACATTACATTATTCTTGCTACAAAAAAAGGATGCTGAATTTGGTAGAACTATTTTTAGTTATGTTAAATTGGAACAAAACTTGATCCTGACACTCTGTAATTATACCTATATTATATCTTCCATGGAAGATTTCCAGGGAAAGGGAATATTCTCTAAACTGTAGCACAGCCATTTTTAGTATGATTTAAATTTACTCCAAACTAACTCACTTCAAGGTAATACTAAATTTCATCCTAATTTCATATATGAACTGCTTTTTAAAAAACATAGAAACGTAAAGGTGATGGTTGTCATTGTAAAAAGGAATGATTGATGTCATTGGAAGTAGGACAGAATAAGGACCTTTCATAGGTGATACCTGGGCAATCATTTGTGTGTGGTTTCTTCCTCTGACATGCTGCATTCACTTTGAATTTGCCTGCAGTGACTCTAGCCAGTTGTGAGCAGAATATTTCATTATACCTCATCAGAATATTTAAAATTAGTGTACAAGAATCATGATTGACAATACCTCTGAGAAGGAGGAGCAGACACAGTAATTCCTTTGTTTCCATTCTATTCAACAATTAGTTGACAAGTGGCCTTGTCATTTCAATTTCTTTGAGTTTATGCATAGATCATAACGGTCTCAAATTTAACAAAGTAAACTCTCATGGGTACTTTATTCAGGCTCATGGTTTTTCTGATTCAAAAGGAAGGAAGGGAAGGAGGGAGGGAGGGAGGGATATAGGGAGGGAGGGGAAGGAGGAATGGAGGTAGGATGGCTGGATGGAGCAAAGAGAGAAGAATACATGAAAGTGTAGGAAGAAATAAAGTAAGTGAGATTCGAAGAAAGGAGGGAGGGAGAGAGAAGGGAAGGAAGGGGAAAGAAAAGAAAAGGGAAAAAGAAAAAAGGGAAGAAAGAGCAAAGAGGATAGGAGAAATCAGGAAGAGAGAAGATTGAGAGATGAAAAAGAAAAGACCAGAGTTATTTTGTTTTGTTTTTCAAACAAAGACACCAGAACAAAAAAAAAAAAGACATCAAAATGGGAAATAAACAAACAAACAAAAGAACACATGGTTTATGTCATGGTATTCTGGATCAGGATAACCTCTGGCTGCAAAACCAATTAAAATGCTTAAAGCAATAAGGAAAATATATTATCTTACACAACAATAAGCCTGGAACAGTGGTTCTCAGAAGGAGGAGGTATAATTTTGCCACCCAGGGGCCATTTAGTAATGTCTGGAGACATTTTTAATTGTCACAACTGAGGGTGGGGGGATGCTACTTGCCTCTAGTGGGTAGAAACAAGGTATACTGCTTAGCATCCTATAACCCAAAATGCAGAGACCATCTCCCCAAAACAAAAATTTATCTGGCCCCAAATGTCCATAGTACGAAGTTTGAGAAATCCTGACCTAGACATACAGAAGTTCCAGTGTTGGTAAATTGAATGTCTCCATGGCATCATTGAAGGCTTGATTTCTTTCTGTCTTCATGACTTGTCCTCTCAGGATGATTGCCCTCATCTTGTCATTACAGTTGCCATGGCTATCACGTCACTTCCAAATGACGACATCTCAGAGGGAGAATAAAGGAGTGTTTTGCCTGGTTTGTACTTTCTGAACCTCCCACCAATATTGATTTAAGTCCATCATGATTCACCCCTTGGGCTGGGAATTGTCCAGAGTTTTCTGAAACACATGACTACCTTATATTTGAATAAACCAGGTTCTTTTAACAAAGAAGAGAGGGAGAAATCACTAGTGGGTAGGCCAACAGAAGTACTTGCCTTTTGTTCTGCTACTCATATGCTAGCCAGGGAAAGATTAGACTGAAAAGGAGGAGGATGTTTCAGTCATTTTGACCAGGTACTCTCTACTCTGAGCAGTTACTTGAAGGACATGGATAAAGTGTATCTTCCTGACTTTTTTTTCCCTTATGTTTTCATTTCTGCCTTCTACTTTACATTATTTCTTTAGTTATGTTAATACCTTAAATTGAGTTTCACTCTGGTTTTGCTGTAATGGAAGCCATCCATATATTTTATTCTCTCTGCTTGTCTTTGCATGTTGCTGCTCTTGTCCATACGCTTATTTTATAGTTTCAACTGTCAAAAGGCAACTTAATTTTTCATTTACTTGGGAGGTCACATCATTATTATCTTCTCTTCCCCATGTATTACCTACAACATGAACACTTGAGTTCTTCTGAATACCAAAAAGATGTTACTTTTGCTAGATAACTTTACATCAATGTTTCTCAATCTTTTAGATTTGACACACTTTTTTTTGAGTGGGGCCATTATATATTTTAGATGATAAGGAAGAAATCTTTTCAAAACCAAGTACTCTATTAGCCTATTTCTAAGTAGGTAGGATAATTTCTTTAAAACTTGTGTTATATTTAAATTTATCAAACACCAACTTTTGTTTCAATAAAAAACAAAATAAATGCCACTTGATCATGATGTATTATCTCTTTTATATATTGTGGGGTTCAATTTACTCAAAAAAATTAAGATTTGTTACATCTGTACTAATGAGGGATAATGGTTTCTAGTTTTCTTTTCTTATACTGTTTTTGTCTGAGTTTAGTCTGAAGGTAATACTGAGCTCATAAAATAAGTTGGAAGCATTCACTCTTTTTCAGTTTTCTGGAAGAAGTTGCATATAACTGGTATTATTTCTTCTTTAAAATTTAATAGGGGTGTGTCATCTTGGCATGGAATTTTTTTGTGTGGGAAGGTTTTTAATTATAAATTAATTTCTTTAATAGATATTGGTTTATTCTGGTTATCTATTTCTTCTTGAGTCAGCTTTGGTAGTTTATGTCTCTCCAGGAATTCATCCATTTCATATATGCTATAAGATTTAGTGATGTAAAAATTTTCATTATGTTTAAATGTCAAGTTATTCAAGGTCAATACGATTTAAAATTCAGTTTCTCAATTGTATTAGTCAAGTCCTCAATAAGTACATACGGCTAGTGGCTCCCATATTGAACAGCACAGATAGAGAAAATTTTTGTCATTTCTAAAAGTTCTCTTGGAGTCACTGGATTTGGCTATTAACAATATGTCTAGTAACAATCATCACTTATGATGAAATCCATCCCTATAGGTTATTTACTAATTAGGGTTCAAGATTGGGAACAAGTCAGTTTTAGATGAAAAGTGATATTTATCCTCAAAATCTATTGAGTCCTAAGAATGTTTTTACATTTAGTTATTTTTGTCATCTGTAAGCTAGATATTAGGTCCATATATCCTTTTCCTAAGATTTTTTTCACTTTTGTAGTAGAGGTTATGAAAGAAGACAAAGGATTCTCAGCATTCAGAAGAGCAAATTCTGGAGTTAAGTTGGCTTTACCTAGTTGGCTTGATAAATCCTAGTCTGGGAATCAGAAAGATGTAAATTTAAAGAAAAAAACATGGAAATACTAGTTCAGAAATTCTATCTATTTAAAAAAACCTCTGCACTCTGAGTATTTTACATTGCTATACAGAAATTTTTCTGACTCAATGCAAGGAATATGTTGGCTTGTGTTTTTACTAAGATATGCTCTAGCTGTCCTAAAACCTGCAAATTACAATTTCTGATGAAATATCTACTGTTATAGGGATTAATATTTCAGAGAGTTAGGAATATTCAGAGGTTTGCTCTGAGAGAATTCCCTCATGTTTCACTGGCATTTCCAAATGATTTGTTTCAAGTGGCTTGCCCTGCTGATGAGTTGTGTGTTCTAATTATTCACATCAAAGCAGAAATAATCAATTACGTTTAACATCCTTACCTAAGAAGACGGTATTTTTTCAAGACATCATTTTGGAATGGAAAAAAAAAATTCTTTGCTATTTAGGATTGGTGAAAGACCTTTGTTTTTCTTACCTAGAAGAATAATCTGAGGCTCCTTTACTATTCACTTAATTAGCATTGTTTGATGGCTTTTTTAGCCATCCATATTTCGAAACCCAGGGGATTTGTTCTTAACAACTGAATGTTTATTTATTTATTTATTTCCCTTAATTTGGGGTTATTTAGAGTTTTGGAGCAAAACAACCCTGGGCTTGAATGTTCTTGGCTGAGTCATTTAATGGATCTGACAATCAATTTTTGAACTCTAAGATTGGTAATTATACATATCTTACAGGGAGATAGTAAAGCATAGCAATTAAGTGCATGTAAGTGGAGTCAGACAAATTTGTGTTCATAATCTTAATGTTTACTACTTTCTTGTCAATTTTATCTGGGAAACTAATAAATCTAAGTTTCCTCATCTGTAAAGAGGAACCATATATCTATTACATAAGACTATTATGTCGATTAATTTCATAGCATTTGTAAAGTACTTAGGACAGTGCCTCACTTAATAAATAGAAGCTATTCTTATTTTAGCACTAGTTTATTGTCCATTAGATAATATACAGTACCTAGCAATTAGTCCACTCTCCTGGGCAAACTTATTATTTTTAATTCAGATTTTACTTTATCAAAAGCTAAATAGTGAAGCAGATGTGGCTCAAGCAATTGGGCTCCCATCTACTATATAGGAGGCCCAGGGTTTGATTCCTGGGGCCTCTTGGTGGAAAGCAAGCTGGCCTGTGCAAAGTGCTGGTCCACGCTGAGTGCTGGCCGGTGCAGAAGTGCTGACCTGTGCGGAGAGCTGGCACAGCAAGATGACGCAACAAAAAGAGACACAGAGGAGAGACAGTAAGAGATGCAGCAGACCAGGGAGTTGAGGTGGCACAAGAGTTTGAGCTGCCACCTAAAGAGAAGACAAGCAGACACAGAATAACACATAGAGAGCAGACAGCAAATGCAAAACAACAAGGGGGTGGAGGGAGAAATAAATAAATAAACAAATCTTGAAAAAAAAAGCTAAATAGATCTAAAATAGATCTAGCTTTTCATATATTTTTCTTGCCTTTTATCTTTTGTTATCTCCCTTTTTCTCCTTCTCTAATCACATTCAACCAACTGATTCTGGGGATATCCACAGGTTATTACCTTAAGTGTACATAGATTTGCAACTTTTGGCCTTGTCTATATGATACATTTTCAGCAATTTTTTCTATACATTACTGTACGTTGCAGACATTGTTTAAAAAACAGCATCTAGTTAGTCAGCCACATATTGAGTATGGAGTAATGAAGGAGAAATACCCCTGAGCTATTACTTGTGTGGTATTATAAGGTAAGTGTCATGATAGAGTGCAGTGCTCAAGAGGAAAGACATTTTTACTTGAAACATCATTAAATACAACAGAACATGTATAGGATTGGGGAATACAGAGCAGAGAGCATGGTCACGTTAGTGAGAGAGTGGTATGTTCGTAAAATTATGACTGGGCTGTCAGAAAAAGCAGTGAGCAAAAATTCAAATTATTACCTTCTGTGGAAGTGAATTTTCAATAGCACAACTAGTAGAAAAATTAAGCAAGTGTATAATCAAAGACTGAGAACTTCAGATGAATAGTTACTACAGATGTGAAATAAGGAAGGAACAACAGACAGAATGGGGGCCAGGCTTCAAATTGAATAAAAGTCTTTCAATTCTTCAAATATGCCAAACTCTTTATTTTAATGGGGGTTTATAGAGACTCCCTATTTCATAGGTTTTAGACTATTTTGTATAGTTTCTTTACACTAAAATAGCATGTATACAATTTGCATTACATAGTTTAGATTCTAAATGAAAGTACCCTTCCAGATATTGTTATAGAGAGATGCTTGACTTGATGGACCGGACATGAGAGTCAAAATTCTGGTGCTTGTCTAATAAATATATTTTTACATATTTAAGTTTATTGAAAGCAAAGAAATGAATTTTGAAGTAAAACAATATGCCTTATTACCTTATCAAATTTGTAAAGACATTTTAAAAGATGGCAAGTCTAAGGTTAAGATCATAGCTACTCTCATATATTTATATTGGAAATATACATTTGTAAAACACTTCTTTAATGCTATTCACTTTTATGTGTCTAGATGATAAAAATAACTTGTATTTTCTGTTGTAATTATTTCATCTTTTAGGAATCTAAATTGAAGAATTAATCAGAGATGTGAATAATCATTTATCTACAAGGATATTTATTACAACATTATTTACTGCCCAAATTGGAAATGATATAAATGTACAACATTTAAAGATTGGTTAGACAAAGGATGATATATGTATAGGATGTGATATCAAATAAACATTTAAAATATGGTTTGGACTTAGATTTAGATGGGGACAATCCTTATAATATAAAATGGAGAAGTTAATAGAAATATCCAGTGTTATTCTCAGTGTATATACATACATGTAGATATATGTATATATATACACAAATATATGTGTATATATCATGAATACATGTGGTATATTAACATGTATCATATTTTTTATTTATATTAAATACTGGGAAAACCATCAAAATACTTATAGTGGTTTTCTTGGGTTGGAGGGATTATAGGAGACTATTATTTTTTCTTTATAAATTATTATATTTTTTACAAGCAGAATGTACTAATTTAAATCTTATAATTTTTCTGTTCCTCAATTCTTCTGTTAATGTGTTTTTATATTTTAATCTTTTGTGTTGTATGATATTGAGTGTCTTCTCATTTCTATTTGGATATATTTTTCATATATTAGCCTTGTAATTGCCATGGGGCTAAAATTTAACATCCTAAATATATAACAATCATATTTAGTTTGATGACAACTCGACTTTAATAGCCTACACATACACTTTTCTTATAGCCATCTGTACCCCCACCATTTTTTGCTACTATTTTTATCTGCACATTGTATGTCCAAAATCATAGATTTATCATTACTTTTTTATGCATTAGCGTTTTAGCACTTGTAAGAAGTAAGAAATGGAGTTACACACCAAAAAGTACAATACAATGGTACTGGCATTTATAATTACCCAAATGGTTACTGCTTTGAACCACTGCCTAGTGTCTGAAGAACTCCTTTCAGCATTGCATGGACAGCTCTAGTGGTGATGAACACACTCATCTTTTGTTTATCTGGGAATGTATTAATCTTTACCTCATTTTTGGAAAGAAAAAAAAAAAAAAAAAAAGCATGCCAGATACAAAATTCTTGTTTGGTGGTTGTTTTCTTTCAGCACTATAAGTATTCCAACCCACTTCCTTCTTGCCTCCATGACTTCTGATGAGAAATCAGCACTCAATCTAATTGGGACCCCCTTATACATAATATATTGTTATTTCCTGCAGCTTTCAGAACTCTCTCCTTATATTTTGAGTTCAAAAGTTTGATCAGTATAAGATAGGGTGTGTTTTCCTTCATGTTTATCCTATTTGGTGTTCTCTAGATGTATATATTCATGTCTTTGCAAAGTTTGTGAAGTTGTCTTTCATTACTTCTTTGAATATTCCTTCTACTCCTTTCTCCTTCTTCTCCTTCTGGAGTTCCTATAGTGCATATTGGTTTGTCTGATATCCCAGAGGCCTTTTAGACTATTTTTGCTTTTTATATATTTTTTTCTTTCTGCCTCTCAGCCTGACTCATTTCAATTGTCTTGTCTTCCAGTTCACTGATTGTTTCTTCTGCCAACTCCAATCTGCTGTTTAAACCTCCTGAGAATTTTTCATTTCAGTTATTATGGTCCTCAATTCCAGTAGTTCTGTTTAGTTCCTTTATAAAATTTCTGTCTCTTTCCTAAGATTCTCACATTACTCATTGTGGTGGTTTGAAGCTGTGCCTACCCCAGAAAAAACATGTTCTTAAATCTAATCCATTCTTGTGGGTGTGAATGAATTGCAAGAAAGGACCTTTTGATGAGGTTATTCAGTTAAGGTACGCATGACCCAGCAGAATCAGGATGGTCTTGATCCCATTACTGGAGTCTTAATACATGCAATGAATTCAGACATGAGAGAGAAATCCACAGAAGCAAGAAGCTAAAATCAATGAAACCTGAAAGAGAAGGGAGAGACCAGGAGACACTGCCATATTCTCGGCCATCTGGCAGAGAAGTCAAAGATCACCAGCAGCCAGCTCCAGAATGCTGGTCTTCAGGAAGAAAACATTGCCTTAATGATGCCTTGATTTGGACTTTCATTTAACCTTAAAACTATAAACTAATAAACTCCCATTGTTTAATACAGCCCATTAAATGGTATTTGCTTCAGCAGCCTACGAAACTTAAAAACATTAATTCTTTTCCTGATGTCCTTTAGTTCTTTCTCTGTATTTTATTTCATCTCTTTGAGGATTTTTAAGATCACTTTTTAAAGGATTTGTTCAGTATATCCATATTCTTGTCTTCTTTGTTAGTGTTTTTTGGACTTCCTGTTTCTTTGTCTTACATTCTTTTGTTGTACACTGTGCAGTTTAATATTTTAAAATGTTGACCCTGGGATCTATTCCCTAAGATGTCTGGATTTTTTGTTTTTGCCTTTTTTTTGTAACCAGCTGGTTATATGACAGATTTTCTTGAGTGTCAGTTGTCCCATCAGGAGGTCCACCCAAGATGAATGCTTAGTGTAGGGTCTTCCCTGTCTTATCTTAGCCTCTGTCTTGTCCTGTGCTTGTTAATTGCTTTGGAGTTCCCCTGTTTACAGGAGTTTTAATGTCCCCTGTATTTCCTAGGAGACAGAACGTCTCCCTCTTACAGATGTTTAAAGAAGGTATTCCTTTGCCTCAGGCCCTCTGCCTCAATAGTTCTTTATACTGCTTTTGTTGTTGCCTCAAGCTGCTTTTGCCTGGAGGGCAAATTATGGAAGGTGGGGAGCATGCTAGAGAGGAGCTCCCCAAGTCAGTCTTTCCCAGTTAGAACAATGCCAGGGACCCATTAAGTGGGCACATGCTGGCTCCAAACTCTCTAGGGAGCGAATCAGGAAGGACACCATGAGCTTCTTCACGGCTCCCAAAGTTGAACTTTCTTGACCTGCCCAGCAATTGCAGTTCTGAGGAAGCCTAGTGTCTTTTTTTTTCTTTTAAGGATTTATTTTATTTAGCTATTTATGCCCCCCTTGCGGCTTGAGCTTGCTGTGTCCATTTGCTGTGAGTTTTTCTGTGTCTGCTTGTCTCCCTTTGTTGTGCCACCGTGCTATGTGGGCCATTGGCCAGCTTGCTTCACCAGGAGCCCAACCAGTTGAGCCACATCCGCTTCCCCCTAGTGTCTTTAAGTCTCCTCAGACACCTTTGTCTGGTGCTGGTTGGAACAATGGCTGCCCTCAGAGGTGGGCCCCCATCCATCCAAAGTTGCTAATCAAAAGATGTGATCATCAATCAGCTGTACCCACCCCTGATCTTAGGAAAGTGGATTTGTTTGTCTCTTTTTGTCAACAGCTTGCTAGCTAAGGGCCATACTCTGCCCCCCACCCCTGGCAGCCTGCTTCGAGAATGAGTAATTGCTGCACAGAGAAAACAATTTATTAGTATTTACTGCAATTTACCAGTCTTTTCCTCCTGCTCTTCCTTGTATGCTGTATAGTGTTCTCCTGGATTCCAGAGTTTCAAAATAGATGTTTCAGAGAGTTCCTGCCTGCTTAATTATTGTTCTGGTGGACAGACTTAATTCTGGAGCTTCTTACTCTACCATCTTCCCACCCTTAATCTGTTTTTGAATCCTAAGTGCTATGGAAGAATGCCTGATATTTGAGACTTCTCTGTTCCAAGTCACCTTTACAAACTTCCTAAAATGATAATTTGGGGTGGCAAATTCTGACTTCAACTGCCATCCATTACTATAGGAGACATATTGTGGCTGCTGCCCATTATGATTCCTGAGCTGTGCTATTAAAGGCAAGGTATTACTCTGCAAGGTTTATTATAGTAGCCTTGCTGAAACAAGAAAATACCTTCTATTACGTTAATGTTCTATTTAAATAAAAAATAGCTGGCCTCTGACTCTGTTTCATCCTCTTATGTGTGTCTGGCAGTTGGCTTGCATGCGGATGAATATTTTTACACTCTTTCAAGCAGTCAGAACACCAGTTAAGGCAAGATTTTCCTGAGAGCCCCTTTTAGATCTCTACACCTGATGCTTTCTCTGAGTGCTTTGTAAAAGCAACATTTGCAATTTCCTCTTCTAATACAGTCATAAAAAAGTCTGATGTGCCTTTTCAGAAGTGAACTCTGCTATATAATGGGAAAATTGAAGTAAATTAAGACAGGGAGATTTTCAAGCCATCAGGTAAGACGTTGTATACCACCATGACATTTCAACCCATAACTTGGAGCTGAAGCTTAGCATTTGAGCTGATGAGCTGTGTCTGCATAACAGTAAGGGCATCAAGCTAGTCAAATACTTTTGTAAGCAGCTTGCCTTATCATAGTCTATTTGTCTGAGTACCTAATCAGTGCATTTATTTCCTATGGTTGAAGGAAAAATGGAAATATCAATGGAGAGCAATTGGCCATTACAATTTGCTCAGTATTGAGCTGGGTAGCTTGCAGGAATCTTAAGCCTCACTTATCCACACATTCATAAAGGCTTCATCCATTATCAAACTCATTCATAATTGAAAGTTCTCTGAAATTTAACAGCCAATAGATTCTTTTTTTTCATGTAGTTGTGGAAAGAAGGATTAACTTAAATGGGTAATTGAAAAATATTATAATGCATAAACTAATTGCTATGTTGAAATACTGACTAGCAACTTTGTTTTTGTTTCTAATGTCCTTTCCAATTGTATTCAGCAGGGCAATCTTCCCATGACCTTGGACTGAAACTTGCATGTGTTCCATGACTTTTATCCTCATACTTAGATAATAAGTATGACTCCTTGAAGTTACAAATCCAGTTATAATTTAGAGATAGATGGTCCAGTTCAAGGTATTAATTAAACATTTTAATCTTCATTTAAAGGTTAGATTTCCCTCTCATATGCCCTCACCCCAAAGTAAGGGCTGTAGTGACTGTAGTAGCCTTCAGGATGGAGGAATAGTAAGCTTTTGCTCCTTTATTCTACTCAGCAATTTTGTCTTTCACACAATAGTGGTAAGAGATATGAGGGCAGCTTTTGGTATTGTACCATGTACCACACACAATATATGTTCGAGTCTTAATCTGTGTTAGTGTGGGTGTGAATTAATTTGTAAATAGGACCTTTGAAGATGTTATTGTTAGTTAAGCAGTGGACTTGTGAATAGGATCTTTGAAGATTCTATTTAAATAAAACCAAATAAATTAGTATTGGCCTTAATTCATATGACTGAGGTCCTTATAAGCAAAGGAAGTTCGGATACATTTAGAAAATAGAAATCAGAAAAAGCCACATAAGGGGACTATGGAGACAGATTACCATGTGATGAAAGCAAAGAGGCAAGCCAAGGAATCCCAAGGATTGTGGCAAGCCAGCACCAGAATGCTACAGACTCTGGGAGAAAGCGCGATACTGTTAAGACCTTTGGACTTCTCTTCTCCAAAACTGTGAGTCAATAAATTCCGGTTGTTTAAACCAACTAGTGTTACTTGTCATAGCAGCTCTGGCAAACTAAGACAAGGTGTAAAGGGTTATGGTAACTTTAGATCATATAGTAACTTTATACTGTCTGGATTTAGAAAAAAAAGTTGTCCCTTTCTTCTGTGTGAAACATATTTTTGGTGATGAATCCTAAATTTGTATGACTGACTTACTTTTCTTCCCTAATCTGTACATTTATTTTTCCAGTTGCCTGTTGGATTTCTTATAATTATCTCAAACTTAACATGTCCAAAGCTGAACTAATTTTCTTCTAAAATGTCTTTCACTTTCCGTTTACCTCATCTTAGTGAATCATTTTTCCAATGATTAAGGCTCAAATCTTTGGAGGCACCCTTGACTTCTCTTTTCTTTTTGTTTTGTACATCTGGTTTGTCTGCATATACTGTTTACTCTACCTTAAATACACATCATGAATTCACTAATTCCACTGGTGCTAGTGGAGTCCAACTCACCATTATCCCTCACCCAGATTATTGCCCAAATACTTGATCCTTTATGCTATTATCAATGAGTAGCCAGTGTGATCCTAGCTTATAACCCTAGAATGACTTCCCATGTTACTCAGAACCAAAGCCAAAGCCATTACGGTGGTCTATGAGATCCTGTGTAATGTGATCCACATTATCTCTCTGGTTTCATCTCATTAGTTTTCCCCTTAGAAACAGCCATATTGACTTTCTTCTTGTTCCTTAAATATGACAGGCAAAGTTTTACTTTCTGTTCTTTTGTATTATTTTCTGTACGTAGAGGATACTCTGTCCACATCACTTCCATATTTCTGTGGCTTATTTCATTACTTCCATTATATATTTGCTCAAATTGTTTACATTATGAATGATACCTACCCTGTCTACCCTGGCATTCTTGATCCCTCTTATTCTCACCTGTAAATGTTTTTGTCTGTGTCCTCCTCCCTAGAATACAAGCCCTATGAGGGTAAAGATCTTTGTCAATATTTTGTACTAATGTGTCCCCAGCATGTAAAATAGTACTTAACCCTGTCTAAAACTCAATAAATATTTGTGGGTTGATTTTAGTGGTGTGTGACTTCTTGTCAACAGTTCCCTTGACCTGGGAAGATGCATTAGTTGGGTGGTTACTCTTGACTCCTTTCCCTGCCCTTAGCAACTCAGTGTCCACTCCAGCTTCTTGCTGCTAGGATGCTTCAGTCCCTCCATGCAACCCTACTGGTTAGGACCAAGATGACCTCAAGTGACTCACATCTGGTCCTTGGAAAAAGTGCATTTCTGGCCCAACAAATTGGCAATATAGGTCAAACCCACTGTATCCTACCAATATAACCTGCTTTACATTCTTAGAATTGAATCAGACCTAATTATCTGGGAAGTCACAAAGAACATATTTCAGGTTCTCTAAGTGGCGCCATTGAAGATCCCATAGTATTCTTGAGGTAAAGTAGGTAGCACTCTACCTCCCTTCCTAGCTTGGGGGGTAGGAAAAGATAACATATAACAACCTTCTTCAAAAGTTTAACTTTGTAATTACTCTTTGTTCTTTAACATGGTTTCCTTTATTTAGTTTTATTGAGGTATAATTTACATCCATTGCAATTCACTTATTTTAAGTGTAGAATTTGATGACTTTTGACAAATATATAAAGTCATTTAACAATTTGCCTCTGTGACTCAGGGAAGTAATTTAAATTGAATTTTTCTCCATTTAAAAATTTTTCCTCATCCTCTAAAGGGCAAAATAAATTCTAAAATCCTCATAGGGTTTGTGATGAAAATGAAATTCAATGAGATATGGCTGTAAATTCACCTAGTTAGGACCTGGCACATGTTAGGTCCTTGATTAATATTAGTTCCATATTAGTTCTCTTACTGATGGCAGAGGCTAGATTTTATTTGTTTATGCATTCCTCAGAAATTAATATAGGACAGAGTAAATGATATTGTTTGTAGAATGAACAAAAAGTCAAGTGCTATGAACATACAAGAGAAAGCAAGTAATTATAAATTAATTATCATCCTATTTCCTTTCATTCATCTCTGTAATTACCAAGCAATTTTCTGATATTAATTCAGTTCCCAAGGAAACTCCCCTACTAGAAAGAGAATACACTATCCACTTGATTTGAGAATTTTAGTCCATGTGGCAATAATGTTCCTAACTATAAATCAAGAAATTGATTTTCAAGTAACTAATCAGTCTCTATAGTCTATTGAACTTGATTAGCATCAACTAGTCCCCTAGAACCTGACCAACCTTGATTAAAGGAATAGGAGAGCACTTTTAAAGTTGCAAGGATAAGGATTAGATATAAGTCCTATGGAGACTTTGCAAGGAACCCTATAAGTGACAGTCTTCTTACTGGTACATGGTAAGTCTAACTTTAGGATTGTGTATACAAGATATCTGGGTGGGCTTACCCTTTCCCTTTACTTAAATCCTGCTCATATTTTTGAAGAAGGAATGCTATAGAATTAAATTTGAACTCCATAAAAGGCATACGGAGCCCCACCATAGGCTGGTTCCATTCATTGATGACACTATTATCTCCCACTAGGACCTCATATCAGCCACATCAGAATTATTATTACTCCTTCCTGTCTCTTCATTTCTTCACCTTTTATTAGCCCCAAAATACCTTATTTTCATTTTTACTCAAATAACCAAACAACTAAATTAAGTAAACCATTTTTAAGGCCTAGCTCAAGTATGCGGTTAAGTATGATTCTTCTCTAGAGCTTACATTGACCTCCTGGTTGGTCCTACTCTGTTGTATCTACTCATTTATGTCTTTGTACTTTTCATCAGAGTATACATCACACTTTACATTATATTCAGGCAAACTGTGAATGTCTATTTCCCCATTAGATTGGGAAGTTCTATTGGCAACGATGTGTTTAAGAGCACAGGCGTTGTTCTAAGACATCCTGGGTTGAAATCATGGCCTGACACTTTGATAGAGTTCTTTATAATGCAATAACAAAACTCAGTTGTGGTAGCCAGCATCCTAGATGGCCCCCAGTGGTCTTCACACCCTGTTATTTGTATACTTGCATCGTCCCTTCCACACTAAATCAGGGCTGACCTTCTATTACCAATAGAATATGGAGAAAGTGCATGTGATTACCAAGGCTAGAAAACTACAATGTAAAAAGCAATACAGCTTTAGTCTTGGGTTTTTGCATAGCTTGCCCTGGGGAGAGCCAGCTACCATGCCATGATAATACTCTAGCAGTCCCATAGAGACCATGTAGAAAGAAACTGAGGCCTTTAGCAAACATCCAACAGCAATATGCCAGCCATATGAATAATCCAGCTTTGAATTATATCTTCCAGCCCCATTCAAGCCACTCATCATATGGCTTTTGTAACTTTTGCTAGGCTAACAAAATGCAGTATAACAGAATTGGGTAGGCTTTTACAATGGGAATTAATTTGCCTGCAAGGTTACAGTTATGAGGCTGAGAAAGATGTTCAGATTAAGGCATCATCAGTCTTTCTTTCCAAAGACTAGCTGCTAGTGATCCTGAACTCATCTGTCATATGGCCAGTTATGCTATTCTCTCCTTTCTTTCCAAGTTTCATTGCTGTCAGTTTCTAGCTTCAGTCCCTTTCTCTCAGCTCCTGTAGCTTTCTCCCTGTCTATCTCTCCATATTCATCCCATTTATAAAGGACTCCAGTAAAGGATTAAGACCCACCCTGGACATGTTCCAACTGAAGTAACCTAATCAAAAGATCCCACCTTTAATAGGTTCACATCAACAGAAATGGATTAGCTCTAAGGAGATGATTTTTCTGTGGTACATTAAAGCCTCAAACTACCACACCTCTGAATTCTACTGACCAGAGATAAGTTTTAACAGTTTATTGTTAATATTGCTAGAAATTTTCTGGATATATGCTAGCTAGCTTAGGTAGGTGTGCATATGTATGTTTATGTTTACATAAATGGAATAAAACTTGTTTTTCTACTTTATAACTCAGGCATCTTTCCATATCAGTTTCTATACATCTATCTTATTAAATTTTTTTTTTAATCTTAGTTGCAGTAAGAAGAGCTAATCATGCCCCTCAGTTTGTGACACATAATTATCAACCATCCTCTTTTATCTTAGTGTTTGCCCTTTATACCTAATCCTCACTTCCACTCCTTATTACTAACCCCACTCCTCACATCCAGTTTAATATTATATATATATTTCTTTTAATCAATCCTATGCTTTAAAAATCTCTCTGCATTGCTGTGTATACCCTTAATTCATTACTTCTGACACCTGCTTAGTATTCTATAACTATATTTTATTTAAAAGCAAAAGGGTTGCCTAGTGTTCCTTTTATTTCTTGTTTTATCCTTTCAGGTGAAAAAGTATTAAGGAAACCAGCACAGTACAGGAGAGAGGTCTGATTAACTTTGAGGAGACAAATACTACTTGGATGGCAGAATACTTGGAGTTGCCATATTATAGAAATAAGCTCTGCTCTTGTCTTAAGTCCAATTCAAAGAAAACAAAATTTCACAAATCAATAAATCCTCCTATTCTGATACTCACACCCCTTTGCAGTGTGACTTGTCTGCTCCTCTCTATCAATAAAGCCTTATATCTGGAGTGGCCATGTGACTTTACAGTAGAATGTGGTGGAATTAATGTGCATCTTCCAAACATAAGCTTCAAGAGACCTTGCAGATTCTGCTCCTTTCCTCTTGGAAACCCTTGCCCACCATATGAAGAAGTCTCAGCTTTTTTTTTTTTTTTTGGTAGGATGAGAGGATACATGAAGAGTGAGACCCAGCTGATAGGTTACAACAACTACCCAGAACATGAGGAAAGCCTTCATAGTCTGTCCAACCTTAGGTTAGTTGCCAGATGACTGTAACCACATTAGTAACCTCAGGCAAGACCAAAAGAAGAACTGGTCAGCTGAGCTCAGCACAAATTATTGACCCACAGAATTGTGAGAAAGAAAATGATTGTTGTTTTAAGGCTTTAACTTTGGGGTGGTTCTAATGCAACAATAGATAACTGATAAAGCTTGATCTAATATCTTCACTGTCACCAAACAACCCACATTCCATTAATGAAGGATGCTGGAGAGGAGATCTCAAGTTTTTACCTTGTGTTTATTGGGTTCCCTATCTATGCCTTTGAGTCGTCTTTTGGACTTGTGATTTCTCTTGAGTTGCCTGAACTTTAAATATGCAGAATGTGTGTGCAATGTGGTGGTGCTGGGCAGGAGAGTACTATCTATGTAGGCTACCACAGATATAACTTAACCAGAACATTAACTAGACTCTAACTAGGACAAAAATGGAACAAAAGGAAAACTGTTATCCAAACACATTTATTTTTGGGGTAGGAATGTCAGAACTCACAGGAATTTTTCCCGTATGTGCACTCTAATTCAGTTTGAATATTAAATTATCATATGGTCAATTTAAATCTCCTTAATATCAACCATCTGTAATCATAACTCAATAATATTTCTCAGTCACATCTTTTATGTGAGAAAGTGTAGATTTGGCACAAGTTTAAGCTGGGTTCAATTCCACCTCTGTACCTTACTACTAAAATTTTTGGTAAATAATATTTTCCAAACCTCAACTTCTTCATGTGTAAAACTGGGACAAATATACATACTTGTGTGGTTTCAAAAGGATTATAGGAGCTGATGTGTGAATATATATGTACATATATATCTTAGATTATATAAGCTTTAATATAGTATAGATAATGGATATATAGGTATATAAAAAGCTGATATATATAATGTATATAATCTAAGATATATATAATATATATATTCTCTCTATATATTACCTAAGATAGCACTGGCATATAGTAATACTCAATAAATGCTATTTATCCTTACTCTATTCTGAAATGAAAAGGATAAAAATATAGTAGGACTTTGTGGCAGTTTGAGATTATTTTATGAATCCCCCAAAAAAGAAACATGTTTGTAAACTAATCTAGTACTTGGGGTATAATACCCTTTGCATTAAATTCAGTTGAGGGGCATTTGATTAGATTACCTGTTAAGATTGCTTTTGGGCAGCGGTTCTTAACCTTTTTTGTTCCACGGACCCCTTTGCCAGTCAGGTGAAAAACCACAGACCCCTTACTAAGTCCACACTATACTGTGTATTATTTAATTAATATATCATACCCACACCAACACATCCCCACAAGAATAATGTTTTTTTTTTTAATTTCAGTTCAAGCTCATAGATCCCTTCTTAAGAACCCTGCTTTAGGGCTTATTTGACTATGTCAGTAAGGTGTGACTCAGATTGAGTCCTCGCCCCCTTGCTGGGTCTGATATAAACAGACTCACACAGACGGACAGACACAAGACGAGACAAGAAGAGAGAGCTCTGTCACTTTTGATCCTGCCATGTGACAGAAAAAGAAGGCTCAAACAGCTGAGTCCTTGGGGAGAGAGGAGCCATTTGCCTGGTAGCTTATAGCTGAATTTGGGAAGAGAGTGGAACAGCCATATATGAAACACTAAGAGACAAACCCTATGCCAGGTTGCAGCTGAAATAAGGAAAAAGCAAAGCAGCTGAATCTGAGAGAGGAAGCCCCAAGGGGAAGACTGAAACCTCACAGAGATCAGTGGCCATCTTGCTTCACCATGTGGCAACACACCCGGATCCAGTTGCTGACTTTGGTGAGAAAGCATTTCTATTGGTGCTTTGATTTGGCCTTGGAATTGTAAGTTTTTACCCCCAAATAAATCCCCATTATAAAAGACAACATATTTCTGGTATTTTGTATATGCACCTCTTTGGCAAGCTAATACAGACCTGTATGGTTATGTTTCTTTCCTCTGTCAGCTGTTACTAATTTGTCATCCCTAAAGAGAAGGTACTTCTGTCCTTGTTTGACTTGCTTTAAATAAAAGCAATTAATTATTAGTATTGAATATTTTCCCCAAGTTATAACTGTTCTGGACTTGAGTTTTCTCTACTTTAGTCTTTGTTTCTTTGATATCCATTTATATGGCTTTAGGTTTGTGTTTCTTCCTTTAACTTTCACTTATGGTCTTTTCAAAACTTGACCTTATCAGAACATTGCTTGTGGAGTAATTGTGAAGACTTTTCATGTCTGCTTATTTTACTATTTGAGTACTCCTCTTGATACTGTTAGAACTTTAATTTTATTGAACATCCCATCCCACCTTTATAATCGTTCCTTTATAGTCTACCTTTGACCATGATTTCATAAGTGCACTATTGTATAATGGTTAAGAGAATGAGTAGTGGAGCCAATTCTGTGGTTTCGAATCCTTACTCTCACGACCTGTGAGAGGTTTCATTTTCCTAAGTGTGAAATAGCTATGAAATTATTGAAAATTAAAAGGGATACTACATCAAAATAAATATAGTGCTTGACTCATAGTAAAAGCTTAACAAATTGTTAGTTAACTTTATTTTTCATAAGAAAATTTTGGAAATCCCAAATGTCGCCTAAAGTCCTAGCTTCTTAAGACCTAAGTTTGAGTGTAATCTCATTGCATTCTAAATGAAAATTGAAGATAAACTGAAGGAAAGTGAACATTAGATATCCTTGTTCTCAAAACTCTTCCAGAGCAACTAAAGAGACAATGACAGGTAAATATAAGTGATAGAAGACAGGATCTAACAAGGAAGGAGAAAAGGATCAAAAGAACATTATTGGGGGGAGGGGACAGATGTGGCTCAGATGGTTGGGCGTCCGTCTCCCATATGGAGGGACCTGGGTTCGATCCCCAGGACCTCTCGGATAAAAAAAAAAAAAAAAGAACATTATTGGGACATATGAAAAAATTGGAATACAGATGATAAGTTTTATTTTATTTTATTTATTTATTTTTTTATTATGGGTAAAAATCAAAATTCTCACAATACATACAAACATTTGCAAAATGATATATAAATATATATGCATATATGTGTATTTGCTTACAAAAATGTTGTTTATATCAGATGATAAGTTTTATATTGATGTTAAATTTCTTGAATTTGATAACTGCACTTAAGGTGGTTACATAAGCAAATATCTTTGCTCTTAGGAAATATACATAGCAGTCTTATGTGTTTAAGGAGCATTTTCTATACAATCTACACTCAGGTTTTCAGAAAATGGTTTCATAAATAGTCATAGACAGACAGATAGATGAAAAGATAGAGAGAATGATATGGCAAATGTGGCAAAATGTTAAAATTGATGGTTGTGGGTATCTGAGGGGATAGGAGTATTTGGGGTTCTCTGTATGGTGTTTGTATTTTTTGTGTATTTCAAAGCAGAAAGTTAAGAAAGAAAAGTCTTTCTGCCCCCACATTATTGAGAATTTGTCATTGGCTATCCACTTCACTATTTCAAGCCATCCACTGGCTCTTCTCTGTGCCTCCTACATGTATCCCCTTTCCACTTTGGGGAAAAACTACATACATTTGATTTTCACATACTGAGTGATTGAGCTGTCCCTTTGTTTTCCTTGGTTTCCACTTACCCTTGGTTCCAGAGCCTTACCTTCAAAAGTACTATCATAAACAAAGCACACACTTTAAAAAAGGAAGGTATGGGTCCAAATTCATTCTTTTGCCAGTGGATATCCAGTTATTTCAGTACCAGTTTTTGAAAATACCAGTTTTCCTCCATCAAATGATCTTGGCACCTTTTTCAAAGATATATTTATCATAGATGTACGGGTTTATTTCTGGTATCTCAATTCTATTCCATTTATCTCTCTGTTTATTCTTATTTCAGTATCACACTGCCATTATTACTAGAACTTTGTAGTAAATTTTGAATTGGAGAAATACGATTGCTCTAATTTTGTTCTTCTTTTTCAAGATTGTTTTATTTTGATTCCATTGAATCTTGTCAATTTAGGAAGTATTGACACCTTAACAATATTAGGTCTTATGTTCCATAAACATGGGATGTCATTCCATATCTTAGTCTTGTTTAATTTCTTTCACTAATGTTTTTATAGTTTTTAGTGTACAGGTGTTGTGCTTCTTAGGCTAAATTTATTCCTAAGTATTTTATTATTTTGATGTTGTTATATAATGAGTTAGAAATTGTTTCCTCCTTATCTTATCCAAACTTATCTAAGGTTTGTGAAGGATATGTGTTAATTATTTTTCAAATGTTTGGTAGAAATCAAAAGTGAATCCATTTGGTTCTGGACTTTTCTTTGTAGGAAGTTTTTGATTACTGACTCAATCTTTTTAGTTATTACATGTTTATTCAGATTTTCTGTTTCTCCTTGAGCCAGTTTTGGTAGTTTATGTCTTTTGAGGAATATGTCCAACTCATCTTTGTAACCTTGGTTTCCATACCATTTTAAATAATATTCCCTTATTATCCTTTTTGTTTCTGTAAGCTCAGTAGTAATAGCCCCCATTTCATCCCTAACTTTAGTAACTTAAGTCTTCTGTCATTTTTCCTTGGTCAGTCTTACCAAAGGTTTATAAATTTTGTACATCTTTTCAAAGAACCAACTCTTGGTTTTATTGATATTTTTCTATTTTTCTATCTTCTAATTCATTTATTTCTGCTATAATCTTTATTTCCTTGTTTCCACTTGCCTTATGTTTGTGTCTTTGATCTAAAGTGAGTTATTCCTAGAAGCACATCATTGCATTATGTGCATTGTTATCCATTCTGCCAATACTTGCCTTTTAATGGACGAGTTTAGTCCACTTACATTTAATGTAATTACTAGTAAAATAGGATTTATGTCTGCCATTTTGTTATTTAGTTTTTATATCTTCTGTCTTTTTTTTTGTTTCTCAAATCTTTCGTTACTACTTCTGTTGTGTTAGATATTTTCTATTGTACCATTTTAACTCCCTTTTAACTATTTTTACTATCTATATTTTGTTATATCATTTATTATGTATTTTGAGTCATTTTATAAGAAATAATATTAAAATGTTAATTTATAACAATCTATTTTGGATTAATGTTGGAATAAATATACTCTCCTGGCTAGGCTGTTAAAAAAGATTATTTAGGGGAGTGGATGTGGCTCAAGTGGCTGAGTACCTGCTTCCCACATGGGAGGTCCCAGCTTTGATTCCCAGTGTCTCCTAAAAGCAACAAACAAACAAACAAACAAACAAGTAAACAAACAAATGAAAAAAACAACTCAGGTGAACCAATGTGGCTCAGTGGTTGAATGCAAGCTTCCCACATACAAGGTTCTAGGTTCAATCCCCAGCCCCTGGTACTTAAAAGAAAAAAAGAATTTAAATACTGTACAAAAACTTTCTTTGCTCCTATTTAGCTCACTTTACCCCTTTTATGCTATTGCTGTCACAAATTACATCTTTATACATTGCACATAATTAACATAAAATTAAAATTATTGCTTTATACATTTGTCTTTTAAATCAGAGAGGACCAAAAAAGAGTTATAAATAAAAATATATTTATCCCATTTTTATAATTAACTATGTGCTTTTTAAAAAAGATTTATTTTATTTATTTATCCCCCACACACCTTGTTTTTTGCAGTCGCTGTCTACTCTCTGTGTCCATTTGCTGTGTGCTCTCTGTGTCTGCTCATGTTCTCTTTATCATGTTCTCTTTAGAAGACACTGAGATCTGAACCTGGGACCTCCCAGGTGGAAGAGAGGTTCTCAATCACCCAAGCCACCTCAGCTCCCTGGTTTGTAGCGTTTTTCCTCTTTGTATCTCTTTTGTTGCATTATCTTGTTGCGCCTGCCTGCTGCACCAGCTTGCATTCTCCAGGAAGCACTGGGAACTGAACCCAGGACCTCCCGTGTGGTAGGCAGAAGTCTGATTGCTTGAGCCAAATCTGTTCCCCACTATATGCTCTTTATTTCTTTATGTGGATTTTGGTTACTCTCTAGTATGCTTTCTTTTCATTCTGAAGGACTCACTTTAGGAATTTTGTAGTTCAGGTCTGTAAATAATGAAATTTCTGGTTTTTTAAAAATCTAGGAATGTTTTTAATTCTCCTTCATATTTGAAGGCTAATTTTTTCAGGATCAAAATCTTAGTTTACAGTATTTGTCTTTTTAGCATGTTTAATATATCATCCTACTGCCTTCTGGCATTTAACACTTTTGATAAGAAATCACATCTTAATATTTTAGAGTATACCTTGTATGTGATGTGTGTCTTCTCTTTTGCTGCTTTTAAGAGTCTCTCTGTCTTTAGATTTTGACAGTTTGATAATTTGTCTAGGTATGGATCTCATTCAATATATCCTGTAGTTTATTGAGCTTCTTGGATATATAGATTAATGTCTTTTCATCAAATTTTGGAATTTTAGGCCATTATTTCTTCAAATATTCATTCTTCCTTTCTCTCTTTTCTCTTTCTTAAACTCACATTATTCATATGGTGCCCCACAGATCTCAGAATTTCTGTTCATTTTTCTTCGTTCTTTCTTTTTCCTTCTGTTACTCAGACTGGATAACCTCAATAGACATATTCAAGTTCATTGACTCTTTCTTCTCTCTACTCAAATTATCTCTTTAGCCCTGTTGTGGATTGAATCATATTCCTGACAAAGAAATGTTGCAGCCCTAACTCATGGTCCTGTGGGTGTGAACTCCTTTGTAAATATGATCTTTGAGGATAATATTAACTTGAGTCAAAACTGAATCAGGCTGAGTCAATTGGACTCCTTAAGAGCAGAGAAAATTTGGACACAGTAGATGATAGGAGGAGACAGGTAGAGACAGGGAGTATTGTGATGGAGGTGGAGATTGAGTTATGGATTGTAGACAAGCCACCATCAAAACACTACAGACTTCAGAGAAAACATGATCTTGCTGAAACTATGATTTTTGAACTTCTACCCTCCAAAATTTTAAGACAATAAATTACTGTTGTTTAAGCCAACCAGTCTGTGGTATTTCCAACAGCAATAGTAGCAAACTAAGTCAAAACCCCTTGAGAATTTTATATTTCAGTTATTTTACTTTTTAACTTCAGACTCTCTATTTAATTCATTTACAATTTATTTCTTTTTATTACTATTCTCTATTTTGCAAGACATCATTCTCATACTTTCCACTAGTTCCTTAGATATGGTTTCCTTAACTCTTTGGACATATTTAGAAGGGCTGATGTAAAGTCTTTGTCTAATAAATCTAATATGGTCATTGTCTCCACTCAGTTTGCTTAGTGATTAGCCGGTGATTGGACAGAGGTTTACTTAAAAGACTGGAACTATAAATTACTTAGTCTTTGACAAGTGGCTCCATGTATGTATTGGGGCAGGCTTTCAACACTCAACCAAACACTTTACAACTCTGCCTTAGCCTTTACTTCGTACATCCTCAGAGCCTTGAAGTCAGCCAGAAATTAGAAATTATAGCCTTCTTGGGTTTTTCTTGAGCATGCAAACATCTCTATGCGTGTTTGTTACTCCTGAGATTTCCAGGAATGGGCTGGAAAGTTTCATAGTCTCTATGGACATCTCATTCCTCATTGTTTACTTTTGAGCTTTATGAGTAGTTCAGTATTTGCCCCATAACTGTTATCCATAACCTCAGGAAGCCGCAATGATTTTTAACCACATAACTAAACCTATTTTTATTAAGTAGTTATATTAAAATATAATCACACCCCATATAATCCATCCAGGATATACAATCAATAGCTTTCATTATAAACACAGAGTTGTGCATTCATCACCACAAACTATTTCAGACCATATTCATTGCCTCATAAAGAAAAACCCCATACCCCTTTTACTCCCCTATTATTGAAATTTATTATTGGAGTAGTAACTTTGTTACAACTGATGAAATAATATTAAAATATTACTTTTAAGTGTAGTCCATATTTTGCATTAGTTGTATTTTTCCCATATACCACCCTATTGTTAACACCTTGTAATAGTGACATGCAATTGTTCTAGTTCATGAAAGAACATTCTTATATTTGTACTATTGACTAGAGTCACCATCAAAAACAGTGCTCTCTGTGTTAAACAGCCCCATGTTTTTTTTTTTTTAATTAGAGAAGTATTAGTTTACAGAAGAGCCACACAAAAAATACAGTATTCTCATATACCTCCCTATTCTTGACACTGTGTACCAGTGTGATACTTTAGTTACAATTGAGGAAAAAAATATTAAAATATTAGTCCCTTCATTGCAATTGATAAAAAACATATTATGGTATTACTGTTAGTTATACACCATAACTTCCATTAGTTGTATTTTCCCATACATCACTTTATTTTTAACACCTTGTAATAGTGACATACATTTTTCTGGTTCATGGAAGAACATTCTTGAATTTGTACCTTTAACCACATTCCTCATGCACCACTGACTTCACTATGTTATACAGTCAAAAATTTATCTTCCAGCTTTCATTCTGTTGACAACTAATTACCCCCATCAGCCACTATTATATCTGTAAATCTGTGATGTTAATTATACTCACTATAATGTGTACCATAATCTCTATTCATTTTCACACATTTATAATTAACTTTATTAAAAAATCTGCAGACATTAAGCCTTAGTTTCCCCTTCTCAACCCACAAAACATCTCCTAGTAACCTATACCCTAGATTTTAACTCCATGAGTATATTCACTGTATTTAGTTCATATTAGTGAGACCATTCAATATTTGTCCTTTTGTGCCTGGTTTATTTCACTCAACAAAATGTCCCTAAGGTTCATCAAATTGTTATATGCATTCCAACTTCATTTCTTCTTACAGCTCAATAGTATTCCATCGGAGATAGATAGATAGATAGATAGATAGATAGATGATAGAGATATAGGTATAGATACTATATTTTGTTTATCCATTTAGCAATTCAACCACTGTTATACCTATATAATAGCTCTGCTAGTTACAAACAGTATGATGTGCTTTCACCATTTCTATTCATTTTTGAAGACTTACAAACAACCTTTTTACCAATTTCTGCACAGATTAATCCCTGGCTTTCCATTCTCTACCCTCATTCTATTTTCTGATTACTTATATTCTAATTATTAACACCATGAGTTTTGCACAATATATTTAGTTAATAATAGCACAATCATAGTGTTTGTCCTTTTGTGTCTGGCTTGCTTCACTCACATAATGTCATCCAGGTAAATCCTTGTTGTCATATGCTTCACAACTTCATTTCTTCTGACCACTGCATAATATTCCATCATGTGTATTCACCACAATTTTTTAATCCATTCATTAATTGATGGACACCTGGGTTGTTTGCAACTTTTGGCAATCGTGAATAATGCCACTATGAACATTAGTGTGCAGATGTCTGTTTGTGTCACTGCTCTCAGTTCTGCTGGGTATATACCTATCAATGGTATTGCCAAGTCATATGGTAAGTCTATATTCAGCTTCCTTAGGAATTGCCAAACAGTCATCCACAGTGGCTGTCCCATCCTACATTCCCACCCACAATGAGCAAGCATTTCTATCTCTCCACATCTTCACCAACACTTTTATAGTTTTCCAACTTTTTAATAGTGTCCATCCTAATAGGTGTGAAATGATACCTCATTGTAGTTTTTTTTACAATCAATTTTATTGATACATATTAACAAAACATACAATTTATCCAAAGTGTACAATCAATAGTATTTGGTATAATCACATAGTTGTGTGTTCATCACTTCAATCATTATTAAAGCATTTTCATTATTTCAATAATAAAGAAAAAACAGACAAACAAACAAGAAAATTCCTGACCTCTCAATGTCTCTGTTTCCCCTGCTGTACATAGCTGCTATTTCTGGTTATTCTAGCACAATTATTTATTTGTTTATTAGGCAGTTTTACTGAGATATATTCATGTACCATATGATCTATCCAAAGCGTATAATTAATGGCTTTTAGTATAATCACAATGTTATACATTCATCATCTCAAAAATTTTAGAACAATTTTATTACTCCAAAAAGAAAGACTCCACACCACTTAGCATTCCTTCCTTAGTCCTACATAACCACTAATCATAGTTTTGATTTGCATTTCCCTAATCGCTAGCGATGTTGAACATTTTTTTCATGTGTTTTTGCGCCATTTGTATTTCTTCTTTGGAAAATTGCCTTTTCAAGAGTTTTGCCCCTTTTTTTAACCAGGTAATTTGTCTTTTTATTGTTGAGTTGTATGATCTCTTTATGTATCATGGATATTAAATCCTTATTGGATCTCTGATTGTCAAATATTTTCTCCCATTGAGTCGACTGATTTTTTACCCTTTTGACAAAGTCTTTTGAGGTACAAAAGTGTTTCATTTTGAGGGGGTCACATTATATTTTCTTTTGTTGCTTGTGCTTTGGGTGTAAGGTTTAAGAAAGTACCACCTACCACGAGATCTTGAAGATATTTTCCTTTATTTTCTTCAAGGAATCTTATGGCTCACAGTTTTGTATTTAGGTTCTTGATCCATTTTGAGTTAATTTTTGTATGAGGAGATAGGTGTCCATTATTTTTCTTTAGGATATAACTATCCAGTTCCCCTATCACCATTTATTAAACAGATTGTTTTGGCCCAGCTGGGAGGGCTTGACAGCCTTGTCAAAAATCACATGACTGTAGATGTGAGGGACTATTTTGAGTTTTCCATTCAGTCCCATTGGTCAATCTGTCTTTTTGCAAGTACCATGCTCCCTTTTACCACTTTTACTAAGTAATATACTTTAAAGTCAAGAAATGAAAGTCCTCCAACATTGTTCTTCTTTCTAAAGATATTTTTGGCTGTTTGTAGCCCCCTTTCCTTTCAAATAAATTTGATAATTGGCTTTTTCATTTCTTCAAAAAAGGCTGTTGTGATTTTTATTGGGATTGCGTAGAATCTTTAAGTCAGTTTGTGTAGAATTGACATCTTAATGATATTTAGTCTTCCAGTCCATGAGTATGGAATGTCCTTCCATTTATTTAAGTCTTTTTTGGTTTCTTTTAGCAATATTTTGTAGTTTTCTGAATACGTGTCCTTCATGTACTTGGTCTAGTTTATTCCTAAATACTTGATTCTTTTAGTTGCTGTTATAAATGGATTTTTGCTTCTGATTTCCTCCTCATATTGCACATCAGTAGTGTATAAAAACACAGTTGATGTTTGCCTATTAATCTGTATGCCACCACTTTACTGAACTCAATTTTTAGCTCTAGTAGTTTTGTTGTAGTTTTTTGGGACATTCTAAATATAGGATCATAACATGCAAGTAGCAGAAGTTTTACTTCTTCCCTTCTAATTTGGATGCTTTTTATTTCTTTTTCTTGATAAATTGCTGTAGCTAGAACTTCTAGCACAAAATTGAAAAATGGTGTGCTAATGGGCATCCTTCTCTTGCTCCCAATATTGGCAGGAAAGCTTTCAGTATTTCACCATTGAGTACAATGTTAGCTGTGGGTTTTTCATATATACCTTTTATCCTGTTGAGAAAGTTTTTCTATTTCCATCTTTTGTTTTTACCAAGAAAGCCTACTGGATTTTGTCAAATGCCTTTTCCTTGTCAATTGTGGTATATTACACTGATTTTCTCATGTTGAACCACCCTTACATACCTTGGATAAAACTCTCTTCATCATGGTTTATAATTCTTTTAATGTGCTTTTGGATTCGATTAGAAAGTATTTTGTTGGGGATTTTTGCATCTATATCATTAGAGAAATTGGTCTGTAATTTTCTGTTTTTTTTTCTTTTTGAGTATTTTTATCTGGCTTTGGCTACTGTTGGCTTCATAGAATGATTTTGGTAGCTTTCCCTCCTGTTCAATTTTTTCAAAGAGTTTGAGCTGGATTGTTATTAAATAAAATTGACTGGTAGAATTTGCCCATGAAGCTGTCCAACCTGGGCTTTTCTTTTTTAGGAGATTTTTGATGACCGATTTGGTCTCTTTACTGGTATTTGCTTTGTTGAGTTCTTCTATTTCTTCTAGTGTCAGTGCAGTTTGGTTTTGTGTTTCTAGGAGTTTGTCCATTTTATCTACATTTTATAGTTTGTTGGTGTACCAATGTGTATCTGCTTATGATCTTTTTTATTTCTGTGGGGTCAGTAGTAATGTCTAGCTAATGGTTTGTCAATTTTATTGATCTAAAAGAACAAACTTTTGGTTTTGCTGAGTCTGTATTTTTTGTTGTTGTTGTTGTTCTCAATTTCTTTCTTTTTTTTTTTTTTTTTTTCTGCTCTAATCTTTATTTTTTACCTTCTGCTAGCTTTGGGATTAGTTTGCTGTTCTTTTTCTAGTTCCTCCAGGTGCCTGGTTAGGTCTTCAAATTTAGCTCTTTCTTCCTTTTTAATGTAGGTGTTTAGAGCTATAAATTTTCCTCTCATTACTGCCTTTGCTGCATCGCATAAGTTTTGATATGTTGTGTTCTTGTTTTCATTTGTCTTGAGGTACACACTTATTTCTCTTACAATTTCTTCTTTGACCCACAGGTTGTTCAAGAATAATTTGTTCAACCACCATATATTCATGCATTTTCTAGTCTTCCACCTTTTATTGATTTCCAGCATCATCCAATTATAATCAGTAAAAATGTTTTGTATAATTTCAATCTTTTAAAAATTTCTGAGTCCTTTTTTGTGACCAACATGTAATCTATCCTGGAGAATGTTCCATGAGCACTTGAGAAAAATGTGTATCCTGTTGTTTTGGGATGCGTTGTTCTTTATAGGTCAGTCATCAGATTGTTCGAGTTCTCTATTTCCTTACTGACTTTCTGTAAATGTTTTTGGTAAATACCTCTCCCATGAGACTTTATAGCACTGGATGAGTTCCGAGTCAAGTCAAATGAAAACATTTAATTTGGGGCCTATTAGAGAGCCATCAGACATATAAAATACCAATCATTGTTTGTGAATGAGGCTTTGCAAGAGCTCCAGTTTCATTCTCTTCTTTCTGGTATTGGGAATGTGCACTGTTATTTTTAAGAAACTCTCCTGGGAAAGCAGGGAATGGGACTAGGGCAAGTTAAAGTGCCACCAAACTTACTGTTATCAAGATTTAGCTTTCACCTTGAATAAATGCTCCCAGAGTTTCTGCAAGCTTTGTTAAATTTCAGAGTTCTGAAAAAGGTGACTGACATTTTTTGCCAATATTTGATACTTTTATTAAGAATTGATTGTTGGAGGTCCTTCCTCCAACATTTTTGTGATGTCACTTCTCAGCCACTTTTATTTGTAATATTTCCATGTAAATATTCCTTTTAAGAAAGAGTTTGCCAAACACACACATACACACATGTGTGTGCACACACACACTCAAACACACTGACTCCTCTTGATCCAATGATTTTTAGGTACTGTTTCAGTTTTAACACTGTGATTCTCCCCTTCTCACCAACTGAAGAGTTACCTATGAGGTTGCAAATCTTCCTTTGGTTAGAAATTTAAATTCCCCCCCCCCTGTGTTCTGTTTATATGTAATTCCACATGCATTTCATTAGGCTTTTTTGAGGCTAATATTAACATGTTTTGGTGTAGGCTGAAGACATCAGGTGCTCTACAACACGGGAATTAGCTAAATGAATTCAATCCTGAAAGGCAGCATTTTTGGGGAATTGAGATATAATATTAATATAATTATTATGCATATAAGGGAAAAATGTATTAACAGATGAGGAATTGCCTACCTAGACAGAAAAGCTTATAAGTATATATCCTATATTCCCTAGGAAAGCATGACATTGGCTTAGCGAGACCTAAGCTATCAAACCTCTGTGCTATTCTCAGTTATGATAAGGTTGAAACATTTTGCTTTTTGAGTTCTTAGCATCTTCCCCAAACCAAGTTACTTCTCTCCTTTGGCATTTTCATTTTTATCTTCTGTGATTGAGTTAGCATTAGTCTATCACTGAAAATTGGATTATCTTTGGGTAAATAAGAAAATGCATCTTTTGAAATTTTGAGAAATCCATATTCTGAAAATGTAGTACTCTAAGAAGTGCTGTCTCTCAGAGGCTTTGTCAGTAACTAGCTGATAACCCTGGATTATAATTTCATTATGCATTCCCAACATCATAATCATTTTAACTAAAAATAAAAATCATCAACTGAGTTTAAATTTGTTGTGCTTGGTTTTAACTGCATAGGCAGGAAGAAAGTCTGACATTTTGTTCATTAACTCCTTAATTCTGGATTCTGGTATGTTTCTTTGCTCTTATAGCTTATATTCTAATCAGGGTAAATAGTAAAGAAACAAAAAACAAATAATTTCAGAAAAGGCTATAATGAAAATAAAACCAAGTGACCTAATAAAGAATAACTAGAGGTGGGAATAATCTGCTTTCTATGGATGATAAGAGACAGCCTCTCCAAGATCATGCTATTTGATTAAGAACGGAATGAGGAAAAATGAGATAATATCTGGGCAATAGCATTTCAGAGAAAGGAAATAGCTTGTGAAAATGTCCTGAGTGGAAACAAGCTTGTCATTTAAATTTTAAACCTATACAGATTTAAATCTGTGCAGAATAAAACCTATATTAATAATATTTTGAAATTTTTAATATTTTCTTGGGCTTTAGATTAACTCATTCAGATGAGTAGTACTGCTTATAATCCATTTTGTGAGAAGGGATTGCAATAAAATTTATCTTCTCTACATGCCAGTTTTGAAATATATTGAAATGTATTTTAGGAGATTTCTTTCCATATTAAAAGAAATGTGCTATCCTTGATTTGTTTATGCTCATATCATTAACGTAATCCAACATTACATGTCAATTTCTATTAGCTTAGTTGCAAATTGGCAAAACACAACTCAAGCGTGGTCAAAATGGAAATTTTTTTCACTCAAAGAAAGAAAAAATGGTTCAATACAAAACTTGGGTGAGAGAAAGGATCAGCTGGTTCTCAATCACCACTGGAATTCTCTTTCCTTTTTTCTTCTCTCCTTAACACTGGGCCAACTCTGTTTTCTTCTTTTGCAAAGACATGACCATGGACAGCTTCTATGTTTTTTAGCTTCTAACACCAGCTGCTACTTTATTCTCTTAATCTTAAAAATACCAGGCACTGATTGGCTTAGCTTCTTTTTCAGAATTTCCTATGGAAGAAGTTGAAACAGAAGAGCAATGTACAAGCATTGTAGTCCTTCTGATGCCATTCAAAGAACAAAAGGTTTCTTTGCTCCCCCTAAGGGGGTGGGGTGGGGATTGCTGTACAGATAACACACTAATACATTATTATTTACAAATAACCATTTGAAAGTCTATCTAAACACTAAATTTACCCTATCAAAAAGTACATCAAAACAGAAAGCACCGGGAAGCTCTTCTCATTGTTAACCTTGAATCACAAGATTCAATCTTTTTAGAGAAAAATGTTAAAATGGACAGAGGGTAAGTCTTAATATCCTAAAACTATCCAAATCAAATTTTTACATTTAAAAGCAGATGCTCCAAATCTGAAAGATAATTGAATTAGGGACCTTCCCTTATATATACACTAATATACATGATAGTTTTGAACTTGTACGTGGGTCACCATACCAGAATAATCACAAAAGTGCCATTCAATTCTGATTAGCTATGACAAAGAGAATCAGTTCATTTTTTCAGAATATTTAAATCCTACACATCTGAATATTTAAGGATAAAGTGTGTTTTTTTCCCCTTTCATACTTAAATTATCTGGATAATTGTGTCAATTCTATGCTTCACTCTGTTTCACAGCAAAATTGAGATTTGGCAATTATGTAGCTAATTTAAACATTATAGATCAACCTGACAATTTAAGTACCAGAATGGAATTCTTCTATTTGTCACTCTGACTATACCAACAGGCTAATCAACAACTCTACTCTTTGTGTGTGAAATGTACTTTTATTTAGGATGTTTCTGTTGTGTATATGCACTCATAGTTGACTCCAACAATAAAGCTATTGTTTAATATAACCTACAATTGAGAAAAAAAAAACTGATTATCAAAAGAACTAAAGATGTTTACCGCCATTAGGACAATTTAGCATTTTAGGAATTTGTTGTTTCTTTTTGAATTTGTTTAGCCCTTTTCAGATTATAATGAAGTAGCAGTAATGAACAATAAAAAAACTATGCAACACACAATTTCCCTCTAAGAAATAATCACACAGCAATTATATAAAGGGAGCAATCTCATTCTCTTCTTGCCTGCCCTTAGCTCCTCTAATTATGTCATTTTTTGAAGCAGATAATCTTCGTGAAGATTTAGGGTGGTTCAAAGGACCATTCTATATATTTTTTTCTATCAAGCTCCACTAATAGAGCTTAGAAAATTGGAAGAACAAATAGATAATGGTTGTTATATAAAAACCTTAACCAAAAATGTATTTCACGAAGATAACATATTTAAATAATTGTGGGTTGGTTTGTGCTTATTTTAACAGACCTTTAAAAGGGTCTCTCCTTTCATGCTCATATTTAATGAACCAATCATGAGGCTATTGTTTTAGCTTTTTTTTTGCTTAACAGTTGAAATATGTCTAATCTGGATTGTGTTACTTCTACTGTATCCCAGACACTATATAAGGAGGATGTCTCTCAGAGCTGTCTCTCTCAAGTGGATGGTGTTTTGTACATCATTTATTCCAATACTTGGTGTTTAAAAGCATTTGCAAAATTATAAAAACACTTTGTAAACAGGGAAATTGATGTAGCCCCCACTGTCCCAGAGTTATTGTTCCAAGTAGATTAGAGAAAAATAGTGATTCCAGGTGGAATCCTATTGTAAACTTTTTTTTAATTTTTTATTTATTTATTTATTTATTTTTATTTTTTTTTTATTATGGGTAAAAATCAAAATTCTCACAATACATACAAACATTTGCAAAATGATATATAAATATATATGCATATATGTGTATTTGCTCACAAAAATGTTATTTATATATATATATACATATATTTTAAGAGGTGCTTAGATTACCCAAAATATTACACGGAACCCACTGGGATTCCCATGTTGCCCACCTCCCACACCTTGTAAACTGATCTAAGTCACAAAGGCAGTCAGTAGCCATAGCCCCTGGATGTTAGAGGCTGTTGACATTTTAGATTTTCCCCCTTCATAACCTCACTTCTAGTGGGGTTTTTCAAGAGAGTAAGTCTCATACCAAATTCTATACCACTTGAACATTTATTACTGAGCAGGCAGAAAAGCTGTTTTTCCTGTAATGTGACATCCCACTCTATGACCTCAGGTGCTCCAACATGTACAATGCTTAAATGGTTCATTCTGAGATGGACTCCAGATCAGGCACTTTCTGTTTGAATAAGATGATAGAAACATTTGTTAGATGGAGAGTGTGGGGGATGTGAGGCTGGGGTACGAGGCAGGTCTTAAACAAGTTCTAGACCTTAAGTGATGCTTTGAAGATGTTGGATAACTGAGTTTGTCAAATATTTAAATCTGGTTCATTAAAAGGCATGGCCATGTTTAACTTTATCCAGAGCTGTGTTTGTGGAAAAGAGCAAAATTTAAGAAATCCCCTCATCCTTTGTGCTCCAGAAAATGGCTTACTGCAAAGATCCACCCTTCCTCATATAATTTTGATAAAAATTCATGGATACCTCTCTTGTTTACCTATGACAAGATGTGACACAAACCCTCCACATTCCCATTCCTTATGGCATAAATGATTAGTTGAACTTGTCCCCACTCATCTATCTAAACAAAATGCCAGTTAGTCAAATTTTGATTAAGCTTCTCTCTATCCTCCAGTTCCCTTGAACTTTAAGGGTTGACTGCCAGAAAATAGGCAGCCTCAGCATAAAATATTCTCAGACTTATTATCTGATCCTGCCAATCTTTCACCCCACTTCCCTTCAGCTGGTTCTTTTGTTTCTATAAAAGATATACCCCTTTCACCCGACTCTCAAGATGCTTGCAAACCTATGGTCAGAACATTCTTCCTATTGCAGTAGTCCCTTCCTTCTATTGCAATATCCCTCTCCCCTTTGCAATGATCCTTTTGAAAAAAGTGTCTCCTTACTATGTCTAGATTTTTTTTTTATGTGACAGGCATTGGTGCTTATAAAATATTTCTATCCAACCGTTGGTTCTAAACATTACTTATTTTCACTAGTAAGAGAGAAATAAACATTCCTTTTGCAAATTAACGTCTTCTAAAGAGATTTAGAGTAAATAATCATCTCTGGAATATGGATTCTTGATTACAGTACTTCAAGTACTAACTGATTGTACTAGGGTTTGCATTAAAGGTAATTCAAACACACCCATGAACAGACACAATATTCCCATTCTTAATGTGGAATTATTTTAAAATAAATTGCCATAGAGAAATTATAACATCCCAATAAAATAATATTTTACAAAACCCCATATTGCAAAATCCTTTATAGCTATTTCCACTTCTACCAAAATAGAATTGAATATTGCCTCCTCTGTGTACCTATAACTCAGTGCATTTTTGTTTATAATGAAAACAAACGGTTCTCGAATATACTGTACATTTAGTCCTTCTCCCTGGACATTAAATGCAATCTTTGGCATCAGTAAATTATGATTGAAAGAAAATTGTGTGCCAAAGGTTCCTGATAGCATACTTCATTCCTTCTCCCATTGTCTCCCACTTCTTCATATCCAGGAGGAACTGTTAGAGTGGGGGTAAGGCAGGAATGAGAATCAGCAGAGGAAAATTAACATTTAACTACATAGTATGATAAGCAAATAAATACCAAATTTTGTTTTTTACTCTCCTGCTTTCCCCTACTATTTCATCAAAGGTATCAACTAAGCAACAGGTTGACAGGCTTGGAACACTAAATTAAGAAAAGTGTGGAGCTATAATAAAATCTCTTTCCATTACTTAGAAATATAAAAATAAACATCCTATTTGTTTAGAACACCAAGTTTCATCAGTGTATGTGTCTTGTTATAATGGCCCTCTACAAACGAGATTCCAGATTGCTCATTTTCTTTTTTGCAATTCTGAGAGTGATGTTCTGGAATGAATAATAAGGAGTTTCCCCATGAAGATAACTGGGTGGTACATGTCACAGTGTCCTTCCTAATGGTTTAAAGGAATGTCTCTGACTAGACTGTTTGAGGGCTTTAAGGCAGGAACTGGGCCTTACTCATTTTTGTGTCTCCATCTCGGAATACTTAGCTGATGCTCAAAAATGTACAATGAATAAAAGAGTAAATGAATAAACAAATGGCCCATTGAAAGAAATAAATGAATATCAGTTTGTAGAAATGAAAGAAAAGCAGAATGATAGAAAAGCCAAATAAGATCACATAAATCTTTGACCAGTAGGGAGTAGATTAAATCTTTTTCTTTTTCTGGAAATAACAAGATAAGCAATTTTTTACTTATTCTTTTTAGAAACTTGTATCCTTAAAGGTCAGTCAAATCAAACAATTAATTAGTCATGTGAGGATGCCTGTAAAATGACTTTTGTTAAATTTAAAAGTGAAGATACATTGTTACTTTATTATTTTAAGCAATCAGGTAGAACGAGTTAAGACTTGAAGGAAGTGAGAAATGAGACTATCTGGGCAAATACCATTCCAGGCAGATGAATTGCAAGGGCACAGACCCTGAAGTGTGTTCAGTAACAGTGGATGGGGCAGGGTGAGTTGGGAGAGTAGACGGAAAGATTCCCAGAGAGGTAATGGGGACCAAACTGGGTAAGGATGTTGTATTTTACACTGGGTGAGGTAAGACGATTTTGAGGAGTTTGGTAGAGTAATGTAGTAATCAGAATTACATCTTAGAAGGATCATTCTAACTAGTGTAATAATATCACTGTAGGGACTCTAGTGAAAGTCAGAAAACTGATAAAGGGTACATGGGGGATTTCTAGTTGAAGGAAATAAGACAGGCAAAAAAAAAAAAAAAGAATAGGTATAACATGGAGCATTTTGGGGACATTGAAATTGTTCTGCATGACATTGCAATGACAGATACAGGCCATTATACATTTTTTCAAAACCTATAAAATTGTGCGGTACAAAGTATAAAATATAATGTAAACTATAGACCATGGTTAGAGCAATATTTCAATATGTGTTCATCAATTCTAACAAATGTACCACACTAATGAAAGTTGTTGTTAATGAGAAAGAGTGTGGGAGGTGAAGGGGATGGAGTATATGGGAATCCTCTATATTTTCAAGGCAATATTTATGTAATCAAAAGCTTCTTTCAAAATACATAACATAAAATAAAAAGGTCATCTCAGGAAGTTATTGGCACAGAGAATAACAATGCCGATGTGATAGGGACTGGGGACTGGGATACACTTTAGATAAGTTCGTCAGGGGATAACATTTTACCTTAGAAAAGATGATTTAAAAAAAAATCCTGATATGAATATGTAGGGACAGAGGATTCTTGGCTAAAGGAATAAGAAGGGTGAGCATAGCTCAAACAGAGCACATGGAGCACTTAATGAATCTTCAGTCAACACTGAACTATCAAGGGCCTTTTAATGTGGCTCAGATCTGGGAGGTGTGTGGTATAGTTGAAATGTATGGACTTCAGAGCCCAGCTAACTTTATTTCAAACAGCAATTTTTCCTTTATCAGCTTATGACCTAAGATTAGCCACTAAACCTCTTTGAGCTTCATTTTTCCTCATTTGAAAATGGGGATAATAAGACATACTCAACAGTGTTGTGAGGATTAAATAAGACAGTATGCGTAAAGGAGCTATCATGTCTCCTGATATATATTTTGTATTCAATAAATATTATTCCTTTCTCCTAAAATAAAGGAAAGGAAAATGTGTCAAATAGTTAAATAAGGTAAAATCTATCCTTTCTGTGTAGCTAACAAAGCTAATCTGGACCATGGGGAGTTCCTTCTCATACTTCTCATTGCTTTGTTTTGCACACAGATGGGCTGCTGTGGACCATTGTAAGAAGGATAGGGTTTGAAGTTGAAAATCCTATAGCAGGAATGATGAGTCAGCAACATTCTTTAGCCCAAGTTTCCTTGTGATTAACAGCTCACCTTTATGTGATAGCTGGTATAGGATAGGTGATTCTTTGATAAGATGAAGGAATATTCCTAGGCACAAGTTGAAGAGAGGCATGAGTCTGGAGGTCACAGCTGATGAGTAGTTGTGTACTGAGTCCCTAAAAAAAAATCTTAGTTTTAAAAAAAAAATTATTTCACACACAACCTTAAGCTTAGTTACCCATAACTTCAAATGCAAACATTAAACAAATCATTGTAAATTTTTAAGTTATTTTACCCTGAAAGGCATTTTTTAAACTCTGATAGTAAGTATGAATCTGTTTACCCACAAACTCTAGTGCTTAAGCAATGTAATCTTGGTTTTTCTTAAAATCAATATAACTTTTGTTTCAAAACCAAATTCCCCTGATGGCAGAAACTAAAATCTCTGTCAATTCAGGGTCCTGCCCCTTTCTCCTAGAGTGGCAGCTCAATATTGAAGTTCATGTTGCAGGGCACAGCAGTGTCTCCTTCCTGATTGTCATCTGTCCACAGAGGCATATCCTGTGATATAAGCCATTTTGATCTGGTGCTGGGTCATCAATCCATGCATATTCCTGCTGTGCTATCCTTTGCTTATCTCCTAGCCTGCCTCTGTCTGCTTCCTCAGAAACCCTCCTGGGAGCATGGAAAACTATTGGTTGAACTCCCTGTCTGCTATGAGACTGTGGGAAACTTCTGGACCAGATCAGGTGAGGGACTGTGAGGCATATACCACACAGCCACCTCTACTTTAGAGTTTCTGGGAGCACCTTTTTAGGAACTTTGCCAACATTTTCAACTCTCTTCATTTCTCTCTGAATTTCTTCTATTTAGGTTTTTACAGCTCAAAAGTTGGGAGCTAAGACATTGAGGGAACATTCAGAAGAAATTGTCACTGTACGTAAAAGATAACAGATTTTAAGGTGATGAAAAACAATGCAAAAATTAAGAAAAAAAAATTTGGGGGTATTTTATTTGTTATTTTTAAATTATTTATTTATTTATTTATTTATTTATTTATTTATTGGGCTTTGTTTTGGGAGAGGTTTTGGATTGCAGAAGGGTTGCAACAGTGTCAGGGGAGTATCACTGGTGTGGGGTGTCAGTGGTGGGGGGATGTATGGAGAGGGGTGCACCTGGGATACGCCTATATAGAATATGAATGTGTTCAAATGGTCATGGGGTGTTGTCTCAGTGGGTGGAGACCCACACAATAACTGAAAAAATATTGAATTCCCATGCAGTGGATTCCTGCTACATTCCCAAATAGAGTGGCAAGAGTCCCTAGAGTACATGAGCAGTGCCTAGTGAAGGAGGACAGACCAATACACTAGGCCCCTGATATTGATGCTTGTACTTAAGAACCTTGTTCTTGTTAAATTGAAACTTGGCCTAGTTTTATATATTGCCAAAGAGTTACCTCCTGAAAGCCTCCTTGTTGCTCAAATGAGGCCTCTCTCTAAGCCAAACTCAGCATATAAATGCACTACCTTCCCCCTGGCATTGGGCATGACTCCCAGGGATGAGCCTCCCTGGCACCAAGGGATTATTACCAAGCACCAACTAACAATGCATTTGGAAAAAGATCTGCACCAAAAGAGAAAAATATGAAATATAAGTGAATTTTTATAGCTAAGAGATTTCAAAGTGAGTAGGGAAGTCATTCCAGAGGTTATACTTATGCACCTCTCAGGAGGACCTTACTGACTCCCACAGTAAACAGTGCCTCAAGCAGAGGGGCTCATGGGGTTCTAGAGACATCTAAACATTATAGCCAGGACAGACATCCCAGAAATTCGGCACCTTGTCAGTGGGCCTTACATTGGAATACTGTATGTGATAATCTATCCTCCCAGTGTATCAGAGTTAGATTCATTTATAATTTTCCTTCATGTTCTTCTGCCCTTTTTAGTTGAACCTATAATTAGCACTCTACCCATTAAATATGTGTCCCAGAGATTTAAATCTTCTGGCTGTTCATATGCTGGTTGAGCCCTGAATCTCAGAAGAGTTTCGGTTTACACCTATTCTCAAGTTCATCAGACTCACCCAGGACAACTAACAAAAGGATGATGATGGACAATGCCCAACCCAAGAAGCAGAGACTATCTACAACTGCAAGCAAGACAGTACCATTCCTCTGTCCCATGGGATCTAAGCCCCCTCTCCATTGGAAGCAGAGTGGGCATGACTATCCCCAAATCCTCAATATTCAGGAATGAACAAACATAAGGGGGAAAGGCAACTATGGACTAAAGTAGACTTATTATTATTCTAGTAATGGAAGAACTTGTAACATTGATATAAAGGCAGTGGTCAACAGAGGTTGTAAGGGGAGGGAGAGGGAAGAACAGATGTAACATGGGGGCATTTTTGGGACAATGAAATTGTTCTGCTGACATTGCAATGACAGATACAGGCCATTATACATTTTGTCAACACCTACAAAATGGGCAGGAAGGAATTCTATGAAGATGGTATCGAGGTAGGTAGGCAGAGCTCAACTCTCTCACAAAAGCAGTGGAGGAAGGGCAGAAAGGTATCTGAGGGTGCTGCTTTGGGGATCTTCAAACCAGGAGAGTGCTGCACATCATCCAGAAGGAAGAGGGACAGAGAGACAAAGAGACCAAACAAAAACCAAAAAACCATGAGTTACTTGACCCTGTGGCTGGGAATGGCACTGATACCCCACCTTCAAGATGAATAGTCTCAATAAAACCCCTGGTTCACTGCTGCAAACTAATGGGTTCTCCTCCCTGGTAGTAAGAGGGGACTGGTGAAGGGTGGAGAGTGGGTTCTCTTCAGTGAGTTTGGGCAGCTGAGCACCCTATGAATCTCAAAAAAAGACCCCAGCCAGCACTGAAACAGCCCCAAGGAGGGAGGGTTGGATCAGGCAGGCTGTCACACCCAACTGCCCTGGGGGAGAGAGGAACTAAGTTAGCTAGGGGGTAGGTTGAGATAGGCCTTCTAACCCACCTGGGAGAGAAGGCAGCCAGAAGAGATAGCCAGCAAACTATTAGAAACCCAACTCGTCTGAGGGAAAGGGGACAGGTAGAGACAAATAAGCTTTCAGAAGCCTACTTAACCTGTACAGCAGGTGTAACTCCGTGTAGGAATGCCTGCCTCACATGTGCTAGGTCCCTGGTTCGATTCTTGGTACATCCTAAGAGAAGGAATCTAGAGAGTGATCCACTAGCTTGTCAGGCACCCAGCTGGCACCTTATGACGGAACTTTTAGACTGAGATTATTTTGTTTGTTTCAGGTTTTTTGATCAGGTTTTGTTTGTTTATTTATTTATTATTTTATTCTATCTGCTAAAGCCAGGGACTTTACCTGTGGAGGGCAGGCTGCAGTGTGATTGATGGGCACCAGCAGCCTGAGATGGTTCCTTGGGGCCTAAAAGGGAAGCCTGTTTTTCCTGTTTTGTTTTTTGGTTTTTGTTCGTTGTTTTTTCTTTTTCTTTGTTCATTTTTTCTTTTCCTTATTATTTCTCGTTAGTTTCTTTATTTCTTTTCTTCCTTTCTTTCATTTTTCCTTCTTCTACAGCTTTTCTTTCATATCACCTTTCCTTGTTTGGTCTTCAATTTTTTTCCTTTCTTCTTCTCTTTTTATATTTCCAGTCTTTTATTTTATTCTAGTTTCATTTTTTATTCCACCTTTCTATTCTTATTCCTTTGTATTTTTTATGATTTTCCACTCTAATTACTTATTTATTTTTCTGGCTTTTTTATGGTTCTTTTTCTATCTTTTAAAAATTATTACTATTATTCTTTTTCTCTTCTCTCTTTCTTTTTCTATGTTCTTAATATTTGTTCAAGGGAATGCAGACAACTGCTAGGATATAGAATAAGTGGAACCAAGTGTCAAAAGGGAACCTTAACACAAAATAAAACTCTAAAGTAGGAAAATAAGCTAACCATTTGAATAAGCCCATCAAAATAAACAGGAAAACATGGCCTAGTCTAATGAACAAGCTAAAATACAGGAGGATATGCAGAGCAAGGAACAACTAATCAAGGATGTCCAAACGAATATTATGAATCAACTTAATGAAGTGAAGGAAGGGATGAAGAAAATTAAGAAGATACTGAGGGAATGTACTGAAGAAATCATAAACATACATAAAAAGATAACAGATCTGATGGTGACAAATGGCATAGTGAAAGAAATAAAAAAAAATATACTAGAAGCACATAACACCAGATTTGAACAGGCAGAGGAAAGAATTAATGATGTTGAAGATAGTACATCTGAAATCAGACTGGTAGTACAACAGATAGCTACAAAGATAGAAAAAATTCAGCAGGGACTTAGGTAATTGAATGACAACACAAAACACACAAACTTATACATTATAGGCATCACAGAGGGAGAAGAGAAGGGGAAAGGGGGGAAGAAACAGTGTTGGAGGAAATAACAGTTCAAAATTTCCCACCTATTTTGAGGTACATGGACATACATGTCCAGGAAGCATAATAAACTCCAGACATTATCAATTCTAACAGGCCTATCCTGAGACACATACTTATCAAATTGCTAAATGCTCAAGACAAAGAATACTGAGAGCAGCAAGAGAAAAGAGATCCATCACGTGAAAGGGAAGCTTGATAAGATTAAGCCCTGATTTCTCATCTGAAATGACAGAAGTGAGAAGGCAGTGGTATGACATAGTTAAGGTGCTAAAAGAAAAAAAATTGTCAGCCAAGAATTCTGTATCCAGGAAAGCTAGCATTCACAAAAAAGGAAGAGTTCAAAATATTCTTTTAATAGAAAGTAAAAGAGTTTTTCAACAAGAAACATGCCCTTCAAGAAATACTAAAGGGAGTTCTGCAGGTTGAAAGGAAAAAACAGGAGAGAAAGGATTGGAAGACAGTGCAGAAAGGAAGATTATTAGTAAGAAAAACTAAAAATATAAAAAGAAATAAAAAGAAAATATGACATATATAAAACTAAAGAAAATATGGCTAATGTAAGTATTGCCTTGACAGTAATAACATTGAATGTTAAGAGATTAAATTCTCCAATCAAAAGACACTGTTGGCAGAATGGATAAGGAAATATAACCCATCACTGTGCTTTCTACAAGAATCTCACCTTAGACCCAGGGATTCAAGGAGGTTGCAAGTGAATGGTTGGAAAATGATTTTACATGCAAACAATAAACAAAAATGGGTGGGAATAGCTATACTAATATTGGACAAAATAGACTCTAATTGCAAGAGACAAAGAAGGACACTATATATTAATAAAAGGGGTAATCTATAAGGAGAAAGAACAATCATAAACATTTATGCAACAATCAGGATGCCCCAAAATAAATGAAGCAGATATTGGAAAAACTAAGTGGAGAAATAGATGCCTCTGCCATTATAGTAGGAGACTTTAATACACCACTGTCACCATTAGACAGAACACCTTGACAGAGGCTCAGTAAAGAAACAGAGACCTTGAATAATATGTTAGAGGATCTAGACATAATAGACATATACAGAGCATTACACCCAAATATGGCAGGACATACATTCTTCTTGAGTACACATTGATCATTCTCCAGGATTGACCACATACTAGGTCACAGAACAACTCTCAGTGAATTCAGAAAGATTGAAATTATGCAAAGTAATTTCTCTGACCACAGTGGAATGAAGCTGCAAATCAATAAGGGGCAGAGAACCAGAATAGGCACAAAGATATGGAAGTTAAACAACACATTCTTACACAATTAGTGGGTCAAGGAGGAAATTGCAAAAGAAATCAGTGAGTATCTTGAAACTAATGAAAATGACAACACAGCCTATCAAAACCTATGCTATGCAGCAAAAGCAGTCCTGAAAGATAAATTTATAGCCATAAATTCCTATGTTAAAATAGAAGAAAGAGCTAAGATCAAAGACCTAACTGAACACCTGGAGGAACTAGAAAAATATCAACAAACGAATCCCAAAGCAAGCACAAAGAAGGAAACAACAAAGATTAGAGCACAGATAAATGAAATTGAAAATAAAAATAAACACTAGAAAAAAATTACAAAATGAAAAGCTGGTTCTTTAAGAAGATTAATAAAATTGACAAACCCTTAGCTAGACTAACAAAGAAAATAAGAGAGAAGATGCAAATACATAACACTAACACAAAGGAGCAGATATCACCACTGATCTCACAGAAATAAAGACTATCATAAGAGGATACTTTGAAAAATTGTATGCCAACAAGATAGATAACTTAGATGAAATGGACAAATTTCTAGAAACACAAAAGCATCCTACATTGATGAAAGAAGAAATTGATGAACTCCACAGACCAATTGCAAGTAACCAGATTGAATTAATCATCAAAAACCTCCCAATTCTGTTGTTTTTATCCTTCCATGTGACAGAAAGGAGAAGGCTCAAACGGCTAAAGCCCCAGGGAGAGATGAGACATTTTTCCTGTTAGCTTACAGCTGAGATTCGGAAGAAAGCAGAACAACTGAGGCTGATATAGGAGGCCTGGAAAGAAACAAGCCCTATGCCAAGAGAGAGGATTTCACTTAAGCACAAAGGCCTATGGAGCCTCAAGAAAAGGAAGCCCGGAGGGGAAGGAAAAGACCAGCCAGACCTTAGCAACCATCTTGCTTCAACACAGGGCAACTGACTTTGATAAGAAAGCAAACCTGAGTTGTACTTTTTATGGCCTTGTAACTGCAAGCTTTTACCCCAAATAAATACCCTTTATAAAAGCCAAAAACAAAACAAAACAAAACAAAACTTCCCAACAAAGTACAGCGCAGGACTAGATGGCTTCATAGATGAATTCTACAAATCATTCCAGAAAAAATTAATACCAATCCTGCTTAAATTCTTCTAAAAATTAGGAGTGGAGGGAACATTGCCTAACTTATTCTATGATGCCACCATCACCCTAATACCAAAACCACATAAAGATGCCACAAGAAAAGAAAACCAATCTCTCTAATGAATCTGGAGGCTAAAATCATCAACAAAATACTTGTTAATCATACTCAACAACATTTCAAATGAATTATACACCATGACCAAGTGGGTTTCATCCCAAGTATCTAAGGATGGTTCAACATAAGAAAATCTATGTAATAAACCACATTAACAGATTGAAAGAAAAAAAATCACATCATCATCTCTATTGATGCAGAAAAAGCATTTGACAAAATACAGCATCCTTTCTTGATAAAAACACTAAAAGCATAGGAATAGAATGAAACTTCCTCAACATGATAAAGGGAATATATGAAAAACCCACAGCTAATATCATATTCAGTGGTGAAATGCTAAAGTCTTTCCCTCTAAGATCTGGAACAAGACAAGGATGCCCACTGTCACCACTCTTATTTCACATGTTAGAAGTACTTGCTCAAGCATTTAGGAAAAAAAAAAAAAAAGATATAAAAGGCATCCAAATTGGAAAGGCATCCAAATTGGAAGAATTAAAAATTTCACTATTTGAAGATGACAAGAACCTATACATAGAAAGCCCTGAGAAATCTACAACAGAAATAGAAAACAAAACTATAATGAGATATTATCTCACACTAATTAGTTTGGTGACTATTAAAAAACAAACAAACAAACAAACAAAAAAAAAAAACACCAGAACTACAAGTGTTGGAGAGGAAGTGAAGGAAAGGGAACCTTCATTCACTGCTGATGGGAATGTAGACTCATGCAGTCTACATTCTAAAAGGACAGTTTGGCAGTTCTTCAGGAAGTTAACTACAGGCCTGCCATATGATCCAGCAATCCCACTTCTAGGTATATACCCAGAAGAATTGAAAGCAGGGACATGAGCAGATACATGCACACCAATGTTCATAGCAGCATTATTCACTATTGCCAAAAGTTGGGAGCAACCCAAGTGTCCATCAACAGATGAATGGATAAGCAAATTGTGGTATATACATACAATAGAATATTACTCAGTTGTAAGTAGGAATACAGTATTAACACATAGAACAACATGAATGGATTTGAAAATGTTATGTTGAGTGAAGTAAGCCACTCACTGAAGGACAAATATTTTATGACCTCACTGATATGACTTAAGGAAATTGAGCAGACTCACAGAGCTAGAGTCTGGAAGATAGGTTATAAGGAGACAGAAAGGGAGTAGAGGGTGGTGAGCTGATACTTAATGTGGGAAAAATCTTTGATAAGGTGGAAAGGGGTGGTAGGGCAGTGGATTGGGAATGATAGTGGTGCAGTGATATGATTGGGTTTGATGGTGCTGGAATGTGAGGGTGAGTAGAGTGGGGTGGTTGTGTTAGACTGTCCATGGAACTGAGAGGAGGGCTGGAGGAATGAACAGGTGAATTCTGGGGATTTGTAGGTCTGTCATTAAAACAACAATGGTGGGAATATTCTTTTGGCGAATATGGAAGGGGAGGGTTACTGATGCAGTGTGTTGTGGGGGGAATGATATGTGGGATAGAGTGTACCTGGGGCATGCCTCTGTGGAATATGTAACAGTTCATCTTGTCATAATGTGTCATCTCAGTGGGTGGAGACCTACACAATAAACAAAATATTAAACTTCCTTCCCAGGGAGTTCTGCTATGTTCTCAATTAGAGGAACAAGAATCTCTCAAGAACATAGGCAGTACCTATTAAAAGAAAACAGACCAATATGTCAAGCCCTCCATATTATTTCATGTAACTATGAACCTTACTCTTCAAAACTTGAAACTTAGTGTTTACCATAGTTTCTGAGGGGAGGGGAGGGGAAGAGAAGAATAGAATAGATGGAATATAGAGCATATTTAGGGCATTGGAATTGTTCTGCATGATCTTGCAATGATGGATACAGGTCATTTTAAATTTTGTCAAAACCTATAAAATGTATGGTGCAAAATGTACACCATAATGTATATCACTGACCATGGTTAGTAACAATGGATCAATATTTGTACATAAATTGTAACAAATGTACCATACACATGTAAAATATTGTTAATGCAGGAGGGTGGAAGAAAGGGAGGGGGCTGGGTGTATGGGAATCCCCTATATTTTCTGTGTGACTATTCTGTAACCTAAAGCTTCTTTTAAGTTAAAACAAAAAAAAAAAAAAAAAAAAAAAAAAAAAAAAAAGACGCTAGGGGAACATACCAAAGTAATTACCACTCTACATAAAAGACAACAGGTCTTACAATGATGAAAGAAATACAATGAAAAAAAATTAAATTAATTTAAATTTTCTTTCCTTTCTTTCTTTCTTTTTTTTTTTTTTTTTTTTTTGTATTTTTATTTTTTGGCTTTGTTTTGGGGGCCATTTGGAATCTCAGAAGGTTCACAACTGTGGCAGGGGAGGATCACTGATGCAGGGTGTTGGTGATGGTGGGATGTGTGGGGAGGGGTTCACTTGGGGCATGCCTCTATGGCATATGAATTTGTTCAAGTGGTCATGGGGGGTTGTCTCAGTGGGTTGAGACCCACACAATAACCAAAAGAATATTGAATTCCCATCCTGGGGAGTCCTGCTACATTCTCTAATAGAGTAGCAAGAATCCCCCGAGTACATGGGCAGTGCTTAACAAAGGAGGACAGACCATTACACCAGGCCCTTGATATTGATGGTTATACTTATGAACCTTGTTCTTATGAAATTAAAACTTAGCCTAGTATTGCCTAAAAGTTACCACTTGAAAGCTTCCTTGTTGCTTAAATGTGGCCTCTCTCTAAACCAAATTCAGCATATAAATGTACTATCTTCCATTTGGCATTGGACATGACTCCAGGAGATAAGCCTCCCTGGCACCAGGAGATTATGATCATGCACCAACTAGCAATGCATTGGGAACAGACTTGAACCAAAATGGGAAAATATTAAATACAAATGAGTTTCTTTGGCTAAGAGATTTCAAAGTGAGTAGGGAGTTCATTCGAGAGGTTATGCTTGTGCATGTCTCAGCAAGATCTCACTGACTGCCACCATAAACAATGCCTCAAATAGCAGGGCTCTTGAGGGCTCTAGAGACATCCAGATACTATAAGCAGGGCAAACAATCTCAGAAATTTGGCACCCTGTCAATGGGCCATACTTTGGAATATATGCTCCCTAATGTAACAGAGTTAGAATCATTTATAATTTCCTTACATATGGCTCTTCTGCCCCTTTTATTTAAATGTAAAATTAGCACTATGCTAATTAAATATATGTCCCAGAGATTTAAAGCTTCAGTCTGATCATACTCTGGTTGAGTCCTCAGCAGAGTTCATTGCATTCACCCCAGTACAACGAACAAAAGGATGATGATGGAAAATGCCTGTCCCAAAAAACAGAGTATCCACAACAGCAAGCAAGATAGTGCCATCTTTCTGCCCCATGGGAACTAAGCTCCCTCTCAATCAGAAACAGAGTGGGCATTACTATCCCAAAATCCTCAAGGGTTAGGACTGAACAAACATAAGGGAGGAAAGCAGCTATGGACTAAAGTAGACTTATTGTTCTAGTCATGGGAGAATTTGTATCATTGATATAAAACTCTTATGCACACCTCAGTAGGAGCTCATAGATCATCTAAGTGCCTATCACCCCACTCAGTGGGGTTCCTGAGAGCTCCGGGGACAACCTGGTCCTATATAAGGGGGGATAACCCCAGAGACTGATGCTTTATCAGTGGGTTCTATTTTGGAATCTGTGCTCCTGAGAGTGACAGAATTAGACTCAAATAAGTCCTCCCTGCACATGGTTCACCAGTCCCTTCTATTCAAACCTATATGTGATGCTGGAGTTTTTAGGTATACTTCCAGAGACTGGAGCCTCCCGCCTACCTATGTGCCAGGTGTGCATGAAATCTAGGTGGAGCTGCAACTCCTACCCTACAGCTCAATGGACTCATCCAAATCACCTGGTGAGGAGACAACGATGGGCAATGGCCATCCCAGGGAATGGAGAGGGCCTGCATCTGCAGGCAGGATCATCCCACCCACCATATCCATGGGATATAAGCCCTCTCTCACTTGGAGTTGGAGTGGACATCACTATCCCAGTCCCCTCAGGATTGGGGGAAGAACTATGGACTAGAGTGGACTTGATGGTATTCTCTTGTTCACATATGGTGATTCTAGCAGTGCAAGAAATTATAACAATGAGGTGGAGCCAGTGGCCACTTGACACTTTTGGGGTAGGGAGGGGATGAGCAGTTGAAATACAGGGGCTTCTTTGGGAGTTGGAGGTTGTCCTGAGTACGGTTGTGGCAACAGATGTAGGCCATTTTAAATCAGCACACACCACTCAGAAATGAGTGGGAGAGAGTGTGGTCTACAGTGTGAACTGTGGTCTATGGTTGGTGGCAAGGCTCCAGGATGTGTAAATTCATTGAGGGTGGTGGGCCACACTGTGGGAGATGTTTGTGTGGGATGTGGTGGGAGGTGTGGGAGGTGGGCAACATGGGAATCCCAGTGGGTTCCGTGTAATATTTTGGGTAATCTAAGCACCTCTTAAAATATATGTGTATATATATATAACATTTTTGTAAGCAAATACACATTTATGCATATATATTTATATATCATTTTGCAAATGTTTGTATGTATTGTGAGAATTTTGATTTTTACCCATAATAAAAAAAAATAAAATAAAATAAAATAAAAAAGAAAAAAATAAAAAGAAAAAAAAAATGAAAAAAATAAAAAAAATAAAGGCAGTAGCCAGCAGAGGTTCTGAAGGGAGGGAGAGGGAAGAATAAGTGTAACATGGGGCATTTTTGGGACATTGGAATTACCCTGCATGACACTGCAATGACAGATACAGGTCATTATACATTTTGTCATAACCTATAAAATTGTGTGGTGCAATGTGTAAAACATAATGTAAACTATAGACAATGGTTAGTAGCAATGCTTCAATATGTGTTCAACAATTGTAACAATTGTACCATACTAATGAGAGATGTTGTTAAGGGGGAAAGTGTGGGAGGGAAAGTGTGTTGATATAACATTTATGCAATCTAAATCTTCTTTAAAAATAAAAAAATAAAAAAGTTAGGAGCTGAGTAAGGCATTCTGCTGGGTCATGCTATCTCTGTGATAAAGATAACATGCCCAGTTGCTTTAATGAGGGGAGGGGTGTGAGTAATGAAAAGTATCCCAGAAAAATCATTAGTTAATATTTCAAAACATTACCCTGCCTCTATAGCAAATTAATTTTGGCATGAAATATTTTTACAGAAAAAAATACAACTGATGAAATGATTTTTATGACCTCAAATATAATCTCAAATGTACCTCATAAGTATACAGAGAGGAAGAATCCCACTTCAAACATTGCATGTTTGATATAAAGCCAAGGCTTTATATCTTTGGGGTGTCTCCCAAGTTTTTTTTTTCAGTGCTCTTTTAAAAAAATAATTGTAGTAATATATATATAAAACAAAATTTACCATTTTAGCTATTTTAAGTATACACTCCAGTAATATTATGTTCACAATTGTTGTGTTATTATCACTACCATCCTTTACCAAGACTTTTTCATGACTCCAAATAGAAACTTGGTAGCTATTAAGCAATAACTCCCCATTTCTCCTCCCCATCCCCAGCCACTGGTAACCACTAATCTACTTTCTTTCTCTACTAATTTGCTTAATTTAGATATTTTATATAAGTGGAACCATCCAATATTTGTCCTTCTTTGTCTGGCTTATTTCAGTCAACATAATGTTTTCAAGGTTCATCCATACTTTTTCAAGCCCCAGCACTTCACACCCTTTTACAGCTGAATTATATTCCATTGTATGTACCACATGGAAATACCACATTTTGTTTATGCATTTGTATGTCAATAGAACTTAGATTGTTTCCATCTTTAGACTATTGTTCATGGTGCTGATATGAGCACTGATATACAAGTATCTCTTTGAGTCCCTGCTTTAAAGTCTTTTGAGTAATACTGAAAAATGGAATTGCTAGGTCATATGTTAATTTTATGTGTGACAATTTGAAGCTGAGTGGATCCCAGATGATCAATTCTAACTAATCCATTCCTGTGAATGTAAACAAATTGTAGATGAGACTTTTTAATTAGATCACTTCAGTAAGGTATGACAGAGGGTGAGTCTTAATCCTTTTACTGCAGTCCTTTATAAACAGGAATAAAAGCCCCAGACAGAGAAAAGAAAGAAATTTTGAGAGGCTGAGAGAGAGGTCCTAGAGGCTGAGAGGCCAAAAGAGACAAGGCCTAGGGAAGAGGGGAAAGACAAGAGACAAGCCATATGCCTCATTGCCCATAGGTGAACTCAGAGAGAAAGTAAGCCTGGAGGAGAAGGCAGAGACCCTGCCATTTGTCTGATTTCCAACAGCTGCAACTTGGTGAGACAGCGTCTCTTGATATTGGCCCAATTTAGACACTTTCATGGCCTCAGATCTGTAAAGTTTTAACCCAATAAATTCCCATTATGAAAGTCAAGCCATTTCTGGTATATCACTCCCAGCAAATTTTAGTAAACAAAAACACTATGTTTGACTTTTTGAGCAACTGCCAAACTGTTTTCCACATTGGTACTTTTTTATATTCCCACCTACAATGTACAAGGGTTCCAATTTCTCTGCATCCTTGCCAACTCTTGTTATTTTCTGCTTTAAAATAATAACCATCCTAATCTATGTGAAGTGGTATTTCATTGTGGTTTTTATTTGCATTAATGTGCTTAATGGCCTTCTTAATATCTTCTTTGAAGAAATGTATATTCAAGTTTTTTGCCTATTTTTAAATTGGGCTATTTGTCTTTTTCTTGTTGTGTTGTGGCAGTTCTTATATATTGTGAATATCAGGTACTACACAATGATACTATCCTATGAAATTTCTAGCAGCCTTTTTTGCAGAAATGGAAAAGCTGATTCTTAAATTCATATGGAACTTCAAGGGGCTTGGAATAGCCATATCAATCTTGAGAAAAAAGAAAGTTGGAAGTTCCACACTTCCCTGTTTCAAAATTTACTACAAGGTCACAGTAATCAAAATAGTATGGTACTGGCGTAAAGATAGGCATACAGAGCAACAGAATAGAGTTTAGAGTCCAGAAATGACTGGGCATATCTATGGCTGACTGATCTCAACAAGAGTGTCAAGTACATTAAGTAGGAGGAAGAATGATCTATGCAAAAAATAGTACTGGGAAACTGGATATCCACATGCAAAAGAATGGATTTGGTCCCCCCTAGCTCATAAAATATACAAAAATTAACTCAAAATGGAAGAAGACCTAAACATAGGAGCTAAAGTCACAAAATTCTTAGAAGAAAACTGTATGTCAGGGTTCTCTAGAGAAACAGAACTGACAGGAGATGTGTGTAAACACTATGAGATATTATGAAATTGTCTCACATGACTGTGGGGATGCACAAGTCCAAATTCTGCAGGCCAAGTTGCAAACCAGGGGCTCTGATGAAGGTCCTTGATGATGAGTTCCCAGGAGACACTGGCCGTCTGAAGTAGAGAATGGAATTCTCTCTCTGAATGCTGAAATCACTTCCCCTTTTTAGGCCTTCAACTGATTGGATGAAACATCACTCATTGCTAATGGCAATCTCCTTAGTTGATTGAAGATGTAACCAACCATTTATGCAATAAACTCACTGATGATTAAAGTCCATGAAATGTTCTTGCATGCAATTAGCCCAGTGCTTGCTTGACCAAACAACTGGGCACCATTACCTGGCTGAGTTGACACATTAGCCTAACCATCACAAAAACCTAGGGGTAAATCTACATGACCTTGCATTTAGTAATGACATCTTAGACATGACATCAAAAGTAAGAGCAACAAAAGAAAAATAGATAAACGGGACTTCATAAAAATTAAGCCTTTTATTCATCAAAGGACATTATCCAGAAAATAAAAAGTAAAAAGACAACCTATAGAATGGAAGAAAATCTCAAATCTCAATGCTCTATTAAAGGCAATTACATTCTTTGACCACAATCAGACCACCAAAGTTAAAGGATGGCCTTTCTCATATTTTCAGATGATTTTGTCTGAATCATTTCCTCCAGTCAAAATGAGAATCAGAAGCAAACTGGTTTTCATGCATTTTGTACTGAAAAACATAGTCTTAGGTACTAGAATCATGAAAGTTTCCAAAAGATGCAGTCGTGTCACCCTCTCAGCCATATATCTCAGAAATCCAGTTCAATCTCTTCAAAATAACAGAATTTATCAGCTCACTTATTTAGAAGTTGAGGTGCAGCTTGATCCTGCACAACTAGATTCAATAACAAAAATGATATCTGAATTTTCTTTCTTGTCTTTCTGCCTCTTCTCTTTCCATCTTTCAGCTCTTCTACCTTTGCAATTATGTTCTATTCTCACACAGGCTTTCTGTGGTGCGAGAGATGACCAAGCTTGCATCTTTAGAGCTTGTTTTCTTTCACTCTACAAATAACAAATATCTGGGAAGACATGGGCTTCTTTGGGCCTTGTATCCATTCCTGAACTAAATTTACTGTAGCTGGGGGGATGGAGTACTCTGATTGGCTGGCCTGAATCACAAGATCTTGGCCATGAGGAAGTAATGGTCACTATAATTCACAGTTTCACCAAGACCACATGAATGTGGAAGCATTGACACCTGATAGAAAAAGCACTGTGCTGTTACTGAAAGAGAAGGTCTACAACAATGAAACATATTTCCAATGCAGATGAGGTAAGGAGAGGTGCTCTTTGTTCCAAGCCTGGATTTGGGGCCATGTCCACATCTTTGATGGACCATTCACACTGACTAGAGGCCCACAAAATGCAAAGCACTTTGTGAGAAAAGACAATCCCCATTTCATTATCTTCCAACTAGATTTTCAATTTGTTTTTAAAAACACTATATGGATTTCCTCATTAAGACATATTTTTCTCCTCCCATTTCCACCTTTATCTTATGTCATCACAGGATATGGTAAATTTGTACAGTTATTTGAGCAGGCTATTTAGTAAGCAAGACAAGGTAGAAAGAAATATGTTTGGTTGAGACTTGATCCAGTGTTTTTGGGAAAAAAATGGCTTCCAAGCATTTTTGGAGTTAACCTCGCTCTAGGTGAAAAGAAACAGGAACTGAACTTCAGAACCTTTCATCATACATCAAACCAGGATCTCAGAATCTAGTTTCTCGTCTCACTTTGTTCTTCTGGAATGACAGATGCTTCTGCCAAAGTCAGAATTATCAGTGACATGGAGATTGAGACTAAATGATATTTACTCTAGTTTGTGGATAAAGCACCTGAAAAACTTGTAGAAAATGTTAATATAATTGACCTCAAGGGATATGTGATTTTCATAAAGTAAAGTTTTGGGCTCTTCAGCCAGCAGCAAAGCAGTAAAAAGCAACACAGAGGTTACTTCTCACGAACAGAATGTAGAGTGGCATCACTGATCTACGTTTAGGGAGGTAGCTAATGGTTCTGAGCTTGTGCAGGAAGAACTGCACATGAGGTCACAAAATTGAAATTATAGTCCTACTTTGTTCACAACATCTCTAATGGTCTTGCTTAAGCCCTGGACATCTTTCTGTTTCACTTTCCTCCATATTACTAGTTAATGATGGCAGTAGCTTTCACAGTTTGGACTAGAACATTGCTGTTATTTTTATTTATGGCTATAATGTTTCCTTTAATAATATCATCATCTAACATTTCTTACATGATATGTGTACCTTTCCAAAGACTTTTCACATCTGCTATGTCATTTGATCTTTTTAATAGCCCAGCCAGAGAGTATTTTTATCCCAACATTTAGAGGAAGAAACTGAGATCTTCAGAAGTGAGGTGATTTCTTTACAAACTCTAGAGTAACATGGAAAGATTCAGAACCTAAACTTCTGTCTCTATGCTCTTGGCATAGAGTCAGCTCACTTCTTTCCTTTAAGTTTTGTGGTTACTCTATATACCCCATTTCTTGCTGGTGAAACTTTTCATACTCAAAAATCATGAAGATCCTGTTCTTTTGTGTCTTCTATATTTCTTTGTAAAACAATAATGAACTAATATTTAATGAGTATTATAAATATGCCAAACTCTATGTAAAGTCCTTTACTCTCATTGTGCTATTTAATTCTGGATATAACTCTGTAACCTAAGGACTATTCTTATTCCATTTTACAATGGGAGATATTGAACTATAAAGAGATCATGAGACTTGATTAAAGTCATATCCTGCGTGTCTGAACTTTTAAATACTTTGAGATACTGTCTCCCTGATCCATAGCAGCTGGTTGCTGGTATTACTTTTCAATTCCTTCATAAAAGATGGGTGTGGCAAGAATGCCTTGTCATGGATTGAATCATATCCACACAATGATATGTTAAAGTCCTAAATTTTTGTCCTGGGGATGTGAACCCTTTGTAAATAGGGTATTTGAGGATGTTATTAGTTAAGGTGAAGCCAAACTAAATAAGAGTCAGACTTAATCCAATATAACTGGAATCCTTATAAGCAAAGAAGATTTGGACATGAGGAATTGTAGGCAGAAGGAGATAGATGGCCATTTGATAGAGGTAGAGAAGAATTTATGGTTTTCTGGCAAGCCACCACCAGAACACCATAGAATTCAGAGAAAGCATGATCCTACCAACACCTTGATTTTGGAATTCTAGCCACCCAAACTGTGAGATCATAAATCCCTGTTATTAAAGCCAACTAGTTTGTGGTATTTGTTATAGAAGTCCTGACAAACTAAAACATGCCCCCAAGGGACAGTTATTCTCTTTTCATGTCAGGATTTTCTATGCACTTTGCCATTCCTTCCCTTCCCTTCCTTTTGTTAGAACATGCCAATTGAAAGGATCGACCTCACTTTATTCAGTCCCAATTTAAAGAAAATTAAAATGTAGGAAAATATTTCAAATTGTATCTGTTTTTTCTTTATTTTTGAAAAAGTTTTAGATTACACAAAAGTTACATAAAAAATATAGGGGACACCCATACACCCCACCCCCTCCCCTCTCACACCTTCCCCCACCAGTAACATCTTTCATTAGTGTGGTACTTCTGCTACAATTAATGAACAAATATTGAAGCATTGTACCAACCATGGTCTACAGTTTATACCATGGTTTGCACCTTGCACCACACAATTTTATAGGTTTTGAAAAAAATGTACAGTGGCCTGTATCTGTCATTGCAATATCATGCAGAACAATTTCAATGTCCTCAAAATGCCCCATGTCACATCTATTCTTCCCTCTTCCACCCTTCAGAACCTCTGGTGACCACCATCCATACATTAATGTTACAATTCCTCTATCACTAGATTAATAATGTCTACTTTGGTCCATAGCTGCATTACCCCCTAATGTTTGCTCACTTCCCAATCTTGAGGATTATTGGATTGTATTAGTAGGCCAAAGGGGTGCTGATGCAAAGTACCAGAAATCTGGTGGCTTTTATAAAAGGTGTTTGGGGTAAAAGCTTACTGTTACAAGGCCCTAAAGAGCTCAACTCAAAGTTGCTTTCTCACCAAAGTCAGTTGCCATGTGTTGAAGCAAGATGGTCACTGATCTCTGTGAGAGTTCAGCCTTCTTGTCTGGGCTTCCTTTCTCTCAGCTGCAGGCTGGCATAGGGCTTGACTCTCAGGGCTTCCCCTCTCTCCTGGCATAGGGCTTGTTTCTTTCGGGTTTTCTATATCAGTCTCGGCTCTCTTCCAGTTTAGCTGTCAGCTATCAGGCTCATCTCTCCCTGGGAACTTAGCTGTGTGAGACTTCTCCTTTCTGTCACATAGCAGGATCAAAATGACAAAGTTCCCTCCTCTTCCCTCTGTGTCTTCTTGAATAAGTGTCCATTTATATCAGCCCACCAAGGGGGTGGGGACTGAACCTGAGTTATGCCTTCCTGACATAGCCCAATCAAAAGCCCTAAATTGATTTTATCAAGTAAATTTAATCAGAGACCACTCACTGAATTTAATACAATCAAAGAGTATCACACCCAGAGGAATAAATTCATCTGGAAACATAATCTTGATCTTTTTGGGATTCAAAAAAATAATCTCAAACAGTCACAGGGATGGTGATGCCTGCCCTGCTTCTGACTGAAAGGGGGCCTAGATCCCAAGAGGCAGATTGATAGAACTGTCCACCTGCAGCTAGATACTCTCTGTTCCTTGGGATGGGCATTGTCCATCATCACCCTTTTGTTAGTTGTCCTGGGCAAGTCCAACAAACTGGGGAGTAGGCTCTGGCCACAACTCTGTCAAGATTCAGGGCTCAACAAGCACATGAACAGACCAAATATTTAAGTCTGGGGCATATGCTTAATATTTACAGTGTTAATTATAGGTTCAAATAAAAGGGACAGAAGAACCATGCATAGGAAAAATGTAAATGAGTCTAACTCTGTTACCTTAGGGAGCATATATTCCAAAGTAAGGCCCTCTGACAAGGTGTCAAAGTCCTGAGATTGTCTGTCCTGTTTATAGTGTCCAGATGTCTCTAGAGCCCTCAGGAGCCCTGCTATTTGAGGCACTGTTTATGTGACAGTCAATGAGATCCTGCTGAGACATGCATAAACGGAACCTCTAGAATAACCTCCTGATTCACTTTAAATTACTTAGCCATAAAAACTCATTTGTGTTTAATATTTCCCCCTTTTGATCAAGGTCTTTTTTATTTGGAATTGTATCTTATCATCTCATTCCTTCCACTCTCCCTGGAGAATATTGTTCTTGCCCATGGTTTATCTTTTATCTAAATGCTGATGAATTCTAAATACAGTACCATGCATTAGGAGGGCTCCTGATTATAAACAAACATATTTTTTTGCTCACATAAATAGTGAAAACACTGGATTCTGAATGTTGAAAGTTTTCAGTCTTTAATGTGATAATGGGTATTGTGAATCACTAAGAGGAAGACCCAGTATTAAGCTTTATTCAAACTTATTTGACTGTGAAGTTCTTCCTGAGAGATCATCTTGAAGGACTGGTGTTACCTGGAAGCTAGTTTAGGAAATTCTGTCCACAATTTTAATTCCTCTTTAGACCTGTACTGGACTCCGGGTATAGATTTCCAAATACATTTTTGTTATCTAGACTTGAATATCTCACAGCTACCTCAAAATCAGTGTCAGATTTTTCTTTTCCATATTTGTTTCCTTCCTGTTTAATCATATTATCCAGGAACTATGGTGTTGCGTAAAGATACTTAATGCTGTGTGACCTTGGACAAGTTACTTAAGAATTTTGAGAATCAGTTTCTCCATAAGTCTCTCCAAATGTGAGAGAAAATAAAAAATATAATATTGTTTGAGTATGAAACATTTTTCCTAACAATCACAACTTCCTGAGAGTCTTTGTATAACAGAATAATCACCTTGAGAAGTTTTTGTTATGAAGATAGGAGCATCCATAGGAAAGAGCAATGTGAGGTCTCCTGATCATCTCAAAGCAGTACTTTTTGTCCCAGCTTTATATAGCTCATAAAAATGTCTTTTACTCAGTAAGATAAAGTGAAATTTCCTGTGACAGTAAGAAATATCTGCATGTTGGGTTGCAATGGTCATTCCACTTTAATTCATCAAACACTTTCTGAGCACCTTGGACATGCCAGATCCTGCTCTGAGCCTCAGGGAAGAAAGATAAATTGAACATGGTACCTGTCCTCTAGGAACCAAGTTTAATTGAAGAGAAACATGCATAAACAATTAATTGCCATCCAATACTTAAGGACTATGCATAAGATGTTAAGGAAACATAGGAAAGGAACACTTTACCCAATCTAAATTATTAGAAGATTCTAGAGGAAGTGATGCTAGAGTTGAATCTTGAAAGATGACAGGGAAGGAATGAGAGGAGTTGTTTATGTTAGGGGGACAGAATAGACAATGATAGGAGGCATGAAGTTTCAAATTGTATTTAAAGAAACTGTAAGTAGTTTGGTTGTACTGGAGTGTGAATTACCATGAATAGAAGTGGTAAAATATAAAGTTGGAAAAATCATCAGGGTTCAATTCATTCATTCATTGGCCATTCATTCAAGAAATACTAATTACCTTCTGTTATATTCTAGACATTGGTTGGTGTTGGGAATTTAGTTGACAAACTACAAAAATGAAGCTTTTGCTTTCAATGAGCTTAGATTTTAGTGATTGAGAGAAACAAGAAAAAACAAACAAACAAATGTACAAATGTATAATAAGTCACATGGTCCTTGAGTGATGTGAAGAAAAACAGATTATGGTAAACTGGATAAAGAATTTAATTATGGGGTGCCTTGATGTAGTTCTCTTTATATCCTCTGTTTGAGGATTATTGAGTTTCTTGGATATGTGGGTTTACAGTTTTCATCAAATTTGGAAATTTTTAAGCTGTTATTTATTCAAATATTTTTCTCTCCTCCCTTTTTATTCATGTACTACAATTACAGATATGCTAAACAATTTAATACTATTTCACAAACACTTGTTTTTTTTTTTCATCTTTTTTCTTTATGTTTCATTTTAGGTCATTTCTACTTCTATGTCTTCTTTTGGAAGAACTTATCTTCACAGTGTCTAATCTGAAGTTAATTCTACCCAGTGTATTTTTCATTTCAGATATTGCATTTTTAATCTCTTGAAGTTCAATTTAAGTCTTTTGTATATCTTTTACTTCTCTCCTCATCATGGCTATGTTTTTCTCTACCTTTTTGAATATTGGAAGTTTATTTAAAATGGCTGTTTTAAAGTTCTGGCTTGCTAATTCCATTCTTTCTTTCATTTCTGGGTCTGTTTATATTGACTAGCTTTTCTCCCAGTGGTAAATCATATTTTCTTGCTTCTTTCTGTGTCTGCTAATTTTGATTAGATGCCAAATCTTGTGAATGTTATGTTATTGTGTGCTGGAATTTCTTGTATGCCTTTAAATAGTTTCAGAGCTTGTTCTGGCACACAGTTACTTAGAATTAGTTTGATTCTTATGAGGTTTGCTTTGAAGTCAAGTATAGCCTAGGAAATGTATCAGTACTATGAAGGCAATACCTTTCTGAGGACTATAACTGATGCCCTTGTATCATGAGCTCTATCTACCACCACTACTGGTTACACAAAATATTCTCTGCCCTGTTAGAGATGACCATTCAAATGGAGATATGGAATAGGCAGTTGGAAATTCAAGCTCATCATTCAGGGGGAGGATGAAGCTGACGATATGCATTTGGAAGTCATCATTTTATATATTTGCTAAAATTATCACGTGGTAGAAGCTTGTATTTTCTTTTTATAGGATAGAGCTATTGAAGAAAGTTTTAACCTGGGAAACTGCATGATCAGATTTGGTTTATTTTTAAAATGTTATGGTAATCTTGAGAGTATTTTGGGGATAAAATAGAATGTAGAAAGACCATTTAGGAAAAAAAAAACTAGAAAAAAGGATGAGATATTATACTAAGGCTGAGGAAGTGTGATTCGAGGAGATGGAATAGCTTTGATGTATAATTAAGAACTGTAATTGGCCAGGCTAGGTAACAGACTAGAAATTGGACAGTTTGGGTGAGGGGACAACTTAGTGGCTGGTTCAATGAGAAGGGAGATGCACAGGGTGATTATGTAATTTATCTTCCATTTTGTGACACAAATAGGGGTCCCTATTTTACTTTTTAAAATAGGGAACCCAATGCATACAGATAGTGGAGGGGTACAGGAGTAGGAACAGCAGCAAATCTGTTACAGGATGTGGGGGGTGAACTTCAGTCATGGACACACAGACTTGGAAGGCTTATGGGCCATCCAGGTTTTGATAGTCAATATACCATTGGAAAAAATATCTAAAATTCTGAGGAGTATTCTGGATTTTAGGATGTCCAACAGGAAGTAGCTGAAGTTGTGGATATGGATTTATAAGACCCCAAATTATTTATAGAATGAGACAAGCAATGAGTTGAGGACATATTATTAAATGACCTTGTCCTTTTACATGTGTCTTGTTTGCAGGAGCTAGGGATGGGTGGGGATGATTTGTGCTATACAATGACAATTAACAATATATAATAGTAGTACAGTAACATGTAAAAGACTGGGAGAATACAACTAAACTTGGTACAAAGGACAGATTGTTCATAGGGTTCAAATACAATTCAGCTTAAGCTTCCATGTGACAACTTAGCTTTTATATGTAATAAAATACTATGCAATATTTACTATGTTCTAGGCATTGATATAGGTGTTTTATGCACGTTAACTCATTTAATCCTCACAGATGACCTTTGAAATAGTGCACTTTTATCTCCACCTTCTGGATGAGGAAATTGAGGCTCATAGAAGTTAGTTACTTTGCCAAAATTATAGAGCTAGTAAGTGAGATGCGGAATTGGATCTAGGCGATCTGGCTTCTCAGTCCAAACCCTTAACATCATGCTCTACCATAATACTGCAGCCTCTTTAACCAATATTTATCCAGAGATCAGTTTTCTTTCTGTTGTTTTTCCATTCTTTCTAGCCCTGGCTCAGTCCAGCCCAGTCTATGTTGCCAGTACAGGCAGAATTTATTCTCTGTCTACTCTGTGCCTCACCTAATTTTCCTCTTCACTCAAAATGAAAGCAGGGGAAAAGAACACAAACATGCAGCAATCTATCTTTATTCCTTACCTCTCAGTTTTGACAACCAGACAGCATTTTCTAATTTAGCTCCAGGAGAGGCAGTTCTCATCCCAAGTGCTGATTTCATTGCTGGCTCTGTTGGCAGCTTCAAAGATCCAGCTGCCTCCTGTTGCCCAACACTTATTTATGACAGTCACAGACCCTAGTTCTTATGGTGGGAATGTCCCCAGCTCAAGCCATAATTATAAATGACATTGCTCCTGAACCTGAGGTTTCTAAGCTACAGATAAAGAGCCAAGTGAAGATTATTGGCTGCACATCTTGTCCTCCAGCCACATCCATGGTGCTTGTTATAGAGGATCCCAGCTACTTCTCCACATGTCCATCTGCTGAGATGGCAACATGCCCTCTTGTTCTGTATTTGGACTCTTGCCTATAGCCCTGACTGCCAGGCCATGACAGGCGCCTGCAGATCAACACAAGTGTTAGATCTTTTCCAGCTATGTCTCCTTTGGCAGCCACAAACCCTGTAAGATACAGTGCACACCTGTTGAATGCCATCTGCCAAGCAACATGGCTATTTGGAGAGGGGATTAGAAAAAGGCAGCTCCCATAATGACAAGCTACATCACATATGAAACTTAGAGTGTCAAAAAACACCATACCTCTAAAAAGAGAACTGATATGTACTAGAAGGTCTAAGAAAATTTCAGGTCTACAATTGGTGCCAAGTGCTTATGAAACCTCAGACAAACATGACAGTGGAATAGCAGATATTACTCTGAACTTCCCAGATAGGAGCAACTTGCCAGAAACAGAATCTGATAAGGTCCAGAAAGGTCTGTGTAAAGGTCTCACTGGCCTTTATAGGAGAAAAGTAGAGGATCCAAAATCTCACCCTTGTGTCTAAAACCTAAAGGAAATGTTTTCCAGCAGCCTTAGTTCTAAGCATTTGATGCTCAACCAAATGAATTCATGTGTGAGCTTCTTTGCTTTATTATAAGCTATTGAGGTTATCTAAATGGGGTATAGAGAATACAGTATCCCTGGTGGTTACTCTTTACTCTTATGGGTCAAGAATAGGATAGGGAGAAAAAAGACTTGATCTTTAAGTGACAGTTTTGATAATTCTGCAATAATTTTGATATTATCAAAAGCTTTAAATATTTACCTAGAGCACTACCATTAGACATATATAAATAGTATAATTCAGGGGCAGATGTGGCTCAAGCAGTTGAGCACCCAACTCCCACATGGGATGTCCTGGGTTCGGTTCCCGGTGTCTCCTAAAGAAAAAACAAACAGACAATGCACAAAAAAACAAGAAGCAGACAGTGAGAAGAAAAAAAAAACAAAACAATGAGCAGACAACCAATGCAAACAATGAGCAAAAACAACAAGCAAACGGACAAGAGAGCCATCTTGAGGGGGAAATAAGTATAATTTGATGAAAACCTCTAGCATTGCATTGATTTGGCATATTTAAATATTTTTTGATGAGTCTTTCCCTAAGGAAAAAAAAAGTATGCCAAGATTTTTTGAACACCTGCTATGTGCACTATATTATGTATATAAACCTATCTTTAATCCTCTTACCAACAGCTCTATGAGATAGATACCTTTACTCTCATTTTACTGGGGACAAAACTAACTAATTTAAATAACCTGTCTAGGCTAGGTTACTAGGGTCCTTTAGCAAGATATCAAACATGAGTTTAAAAATGAGGTGCTTTCTAATGTTCTATGTTTCATTATTTACTCTCAGATAAATATTTAAAACATTTATAAAGACCTTTTCTACATATATAAAGTAATAACATCATGTGATAAAGAGAACACTGGATGGATGAAGAAACTAACTCATAATTTGACCATGAGCAGTCAAATATACTTTAGGTTACAATATCTTTATCTTGCCCAAAGAGGAGTCTGTCTGGATGGCCCCAGAGCAAAGAGAGTTGACTTTAGAGTTGAAGAGGTTTGAGTTCAAATTAAACAGCTAAGAAATGTGTGTGCCATCTTGGGCAAATTATTCAACTTCAAGATCTCAGTTTCCTCATTTATAAACCAGATATTACACTTAACTCTACAGGTTGTTGAAAGCATTTGAAATAATTTATGCAATGTGCTTAGTGTGGTTCTTGACCAGTTAATCAATTAATATTAAAAATATTGGCAATTGGAAGATAACTGTTAAAATCTGCATTTAGAACCAGAATGAGCTATGGTTGAATCTTGTCCAGCACTTACTATATAGTATTGGGTGAATCATTCAATCTCCCTGTGCCTCAGTTTCTTCATTTATAAAATGGGGAGAATAATAACAGTTTGTAGTGGTTTTGAAACATGCCTGCAAATTTTTTAACACTCTACTGAAAAATGGTGGAAAGTAATCTCCCTTCCCTTGAATATGAACCAGCTTTAGTGACTTGTTTCTAATTAATAGAATGTGATGGAAGGGGTGCTTTGTGAATTCTAAGGTTAGGTTAGGAAAGCTGATACAGTTTCCACTGGGCTCTTTCTTTAAGGATGCTTGTCCTTGAACATAGTGGCCATGTTTTGAGGAAGCCTGAGGCACCTGAAAAGGCCAAAGGCAGGTTTTCCAGCCAAAGTCTCAGCAGACAGACAGGGACTCAGAGCCAAACATGTGTGTGAGGACTTTGCATGATGTATTAGTTAGCCAAAGGGGTGCTAATGTGAAATACCAAAAATGGGTTGGTCTTTATAAAGGGTATTTATTTGGGGTATAAGTCCACAGATACCAGGCCATAAAGCATTAAGTTTCTTCTCTCACCACAGTCCATTGCCCATGTGTTAGAGCAAGACAGCTGCCGGCGTTTGCCAGGGTTCAGGCTTCTGGGCTTCCTCTCTTCCCGGGGCTGCATTTCTCTCCGGGCTTAGCTCCTGTTTCCTCCACGAGGTCAGCTGCAGACGATCAGGCGAACGGCTTGCTTCTCTTCCCCTGGGGCCTTCTTTCCAACATCAAAACTGCTTCGCAAAAGACTACCTCAACTGTCCTTTGCCTTGCCTTTAATATTCAATTCCCCACCCACCAAGGGGTGGGGCTCAACGCCCTAATCCTAACCTAATCATGCCCAGATTAACAGATCAGTTTACAAGCATGATCCAATTATATTTTTGGAATTCATAATTACATCAAATTCCCCAATGGTTACAGATGGTTATAGCCACAGGTATTGGATGATTATAAGCCCCAGCTGACTATGAGTGGAGCAAATGCAAGCTGTCCCTGTCATGCTCTGGCCACACTGAAAATGTATGCTGTTGTTTTAAGCCATCAAGTTTTGAGATGATGTGGCAGGTTAAATTATGTACCCCAATTTAGACATGTTCTTAATCTTAATCCACATTCCTATAGGTATAAACCCATTATAAATAAGGCCTCTTGAAGATAGTATTTTTAGTTAAAGTGTGGCCCAGTTGAATGATTTGCTCTTAAGCCAGATTTCTGGAGGCCTTTATAAGTAGAAGAAATTCAGACACAGAGAGAAAAAGCCACAAGGAGGAGCCAGAAGCCAGAAGTCAAGGGAACCTGGAAGAGAAAGGAGAGGACATCACTATGTGATGGGAAAGCCAAGGAACCCAAGGATTGCCAACCAGCCAGAATACTGCTCACCCGAGGAGGAAGCAAACCTTCTAGCCTCTGAAACTGTGAGCCAATAAATTCCTCTTGTTTAAGGCAAAACTAGTTTGTGGTATTTGTGATCACAGCCTACTGAACTAAGACGGGTGGTTTATTACACAGCAAAAACTAAACTAACAGGAACACACTGCCTATCTTATATGGATGTTGTGAGGATTGAATGGGTTAGCATAAGTAAAACATGTAGAAGAAGATCCAAATCTATATGAAGCGCTATGAAAGTGTTTGCTATTATTATTATGGTAATAGCCTAAAATCATTTTGGAGATTACTCAAATTTTTTGTCTCTACCACTTATACTCTAAGCTTAAAAACAATCAAGGGATTTATAGGTATAGTGGAGTGTATAGCAACTTTAGAGCAAGTTTATCTTATGGTTCTGGCTTTCAGTAAAGACACAAATATATTATGTAGGTTTCTGAGTGAAAGGAGAGATTTACATTTACATATTTAAATACAGGCTTGACTGTAAGCTTTATATTGACTGGGGTTGCTTCTATCTTGCTTTTATTACAGCCCTCGTGTCAGGCACAGGAACTAGATGTTAAATTTGCTAAATGAATAAATAAATGAATAGTGGATCAAAGATAATAGATATTTACCCCCTCCCTATTTATTTGTTTTAAAAGTAGTATTTATGCATGCACACACACATACTTTTTCCCCTTTCATTATCAGGAAATAATCCTTAGAGAAAGGATAATTTTAGTAATAAAGTAAAAGGAGGGAGAACCTTACTAACAGAAATGAAGATGGAGGAGGTAATTACAATATTTAAGGTGGTCACAAAAATATCAGAAGGTGAATGTAAGTGGCAAAGAGGATATTGACTGCATTAATCTGAAAACATCAAGATATAGAGGAAATTAAGGTTGATGGTTTAGTCAAGAAAGAGATATGTTGTTCAGCCATGAAAAGGAATAAAATTCGGATACATGCAACAACATTGGTGAACCTTGAAGACACAAGAGGACAAATATTGTGTGTGTTGTATATGTATACCACATTTTGTTTGACTAGTCATTTGCTGATGGGCGCTTTGGTTGTTTCCATCTTTTGGCTATTGTGAATAATTATGCTGTGAACATTGGTGTACAAATATCTGTCCAAGTACCTTCTTTCGATTTCCACCCAGGAGTGGCATTGCCGGGTTATATGATTATTCTATGTTTAACTTTCTGAGGAACTGTCAAACTGTTTTCTGCAGAGGCTGAACAATTTTAAATTCCCACCAACAATACAAGGGTTCTTATTTTACTGCATCCTCTCCAAAACTTATTTTCCATTTTTAAAAATAATCGTTGTAGTGGGTGTGAAGTGGTGTCTTGTTGTGGTTTTGATTTGCATTTCCCTAATGGCTAATGATGACGAGCATCTTTGCATGTACTTATTGGACATTTATACATCTTTGAAGAAATGTCTATTCAGGTCCTTTGCCCATTTTTTGATTGTGTTGTTTGCCTATTTGTTGAATTGTAGGATTTCTTATGTATTCTGAAAGTTAAACCCTTATCAGATATATGATTTGCAGATATTTTGTCCCATTCTGTAGGTTGTCTTTTCACTTTCTTGATAATGTCCTTTGATGCACAAAAGTTTTAAACTCTGATAAATCCAAAAAAAAAAAAAAAAAAAAAAAGAAAGAGATATGAGGAGAGTGAGGTGCTTGTGAGGTAAGGTCAAGATTTTGAAAACAGAGAAAGAGAACCTTAGATCTCTAGGCTTTCTAATGATTCAAAAATAGGAGATCATATCTAAAAATTAACAAAAGGAATCACAATAGACTGAGTATAAAAAGGGGCATGTAGAAAGTTCTCAAGGATCAGGTATGACACATTATCTGAAACTTACTAAAGTGGCTATTTTTTAAATAGAATTAACCCAAAGAGAAAGAATTACTCCTCATTTATGTTCCAGAGCATTCAAAACATGTTTCTCCATCACATAATACAGTAATTATTGTTTATTCTCCTGTCTCTCCTGCAAGGTTTTGGATTCTTTAAGGACAGGTACTCATTTGTTCACTTAACAAGCATGTTTTGAGCATCGAACTGTATATGCCAGACATCCAGGCACTATGCTAGATGATGAGAATGTATAGATGTATAATACCTGTTTCCTGTTCTTGAGAGGATGAATTATAAATACCAGGTAGATGTATGAACGCAATTCTGTGACAGCCAGCACAGAGGAGGGAATGATTAACTTTGAGTGAGAAAGTCAAGGTAGTCTTTGAAGAGTGCTTAACTGTTGAGGTAGACCTTATAAGATGAGTAACTACCAAAAAACAGAGAAGGGCACTCCAGAGGGGGCAACAAGTGCAAAAATTATGAATTGGCAAGGGGTATAGCAAACTTGGAGAATGAGGAGAAGTCTGATTTATTGGATCATAATTAGGGGTGTGAAGAGTAGGAGCAAACTGTAAAGAACTGTGTGTAAGCTAAGGAATTTGAGCTGTTCCATGAAGGCAACTGGAACCCAGTGATTAAGCAAACAATGATCAGTGCTTTTTGTCTGGTTTGTTTGTTTGCTTATTTTCAAGTGCATCTTAGGAATATCTCCAGGATACTTGCATGGAAGATTGCCAGGAGGAGATGGTTCTGAGAATAGAGAGACCTGTTGGAAGGCAAGAAGACTGAGGGCATGAGCCAAGGCTGTGGCAGTGGGGATTAAGAGCAAGAATAGATGGAATAGCGTCTTCTAAAGAAGATGCTATTTGTTTACTCATGAGGTAAGTGTTGTAAGGGCAGATGTGAAAGAGTAGTGGCAGTTTAGGATGACTCCAAAGTATCCAGAAGATTCCTTGGTAGATAGGATGATATCTTGAAAATACCATGAAATACCTTGAAATGCTTTAAAAAGGAATACTATGTTCAAAACTCAGTCTCAGGTCTGCAGGGCTCAGAAAACAGTCAAGTTGGACTTGGGTGTGAAGGACTGCTAGTCCCACTGGGCCTTCATGTTTTCTCAACTAGTGTTTTCCTCAGTGCCTCAGAAGCCAGAAATGTTCACAACATAGTACATGCTCAAGAAATGCAAACTGAGTGAAGAAATGAACATGTTACCAAAATTTCTCTGAAGACTGATTTATTGGAAACACTGAAAACAACTATTATACAATAGAAAACTACTGACAGGAAAGGCAGTGGCTTCCAAAATAGATGAACAGATTGTGACTGGGGCTTTTCATTTTTCAAAGGCTAGGGTTGAAGCATAACCAAATGAAATGATAGAAGTAGGAAGAGTTCACTTTTTCTGCTGACTGGTGACATTTATTTTCATGACTCTCTGGTATTACATTAAAGTTTTTATTAGTTTTGGTTTTGTTATTGAATTTTTTAAATGATAACATTCCAGATGAATTTTCCTATGAGAAAATTTCTTGCCCTTTGAAAGCGTAACTAATGATGCAGAATATCACAAGTTATCCAGATAATTTTCCCAAGTTATTCACATTTTCTCAATAATTAATGAATCTGTTTTAATTAAATAACTTTATTCCCTAATAAATAAGACTTTTAATTGAGCTGTGATAAATATGTCCTTCCAAGTTTTTATTTTGTTTGTTCATACTACTTTGTAATCTCAATATGATTAACAGTCACCAGGAACCCAAAGGACCTGAGTCATTCACTGGAAGTATTGGGGTAAGAAAATAGAATAAAAACTTGAGTCATTTTTCTTCACCATAAAGGAATATACCATTGAGATTATATTGGGTGAGAAAACTCTGTACCTGGGCTGATCTACTAATTGTCCCACTAGTGAGCCAGGTTTACTTTCGTTCCCATATCTTTAATCATGTCAGTCTCTACATCTGAAATATTCAACTATAATTTATTTGTCAACACTGATTTCAGTTCCTAATACAATTATGAAGCTTTTCATGCTCACTGCAATCCATGATACATCATTTGTTCATTCATCATATATCAAACTCTGTGGGAACAGCATTGTGTTATATTTATAATTCTACATGGTAAATGTTTAGATAGAGGGGTAGAGAAAGTATTATGGAAATAGAGTGGAAGGTCTGGCTTCTTTCCTCTTATTTACCATTTTTGTCATTCATATCTTGTTTGTCACATCTCCAGTTAATTTAACTTTTGTAAATTGAATTTTTTCATGATGATAATAATGGGAGGGTTGGAGAATATAAATATAAGACTAAATATTGGTTAATAAATGCAGGAATCTGCTCTTCTGGCTGGAATTTCAGGACTAAGATGCTCAATAGTGGGAAACATATGTGGCTTACATGATTGGGCTCCCATGTACCATATAGGAGGTCCAGGGTTTGATTCCCAGGGCCTCCTGTTGAAAGGCAAGCTCGCCTGTGTGGAGAGCTGGCACAGCAAGATGACGCAACAAAAATAGACACAGAAGAGAGACAACAAGAGACACAGCAGACCAGGGAGCTGAAGTGGTGCAAAAGATTGAGTGCCTCTCTCCCACTCCAGAAGGTCCCAGGATTGGTTCCCGGTGCCACCTAAAGAGAAGACAGGCAGACACAGAAGAACACACAAAGAGCAAACAGCATGTGCAAAAACAACGGGGAGTGGGGGGGTGGAAATAAACAAATAAATCTTTTAAAAAAAGATGCTCAATAGTTTCTTGTGGGTTCTTTCTATTTTGTTCTTAAGGAAAAAGATGAAACCTATTTCCTGTTAAGAATAGTTGAATATTAAGCATGAGCGCATGCACCTCCACACACATACACACATTAATTGGCAAAGAATTATCATGTGGGTTTGGGTCTTATAAAATGAAATGACAAAATTCCATGCAGATCCCCAGTCATATCTAAGTGATTTGTAGTAGCTGAATCTTGATTCTTCACTTCTAAGGAATAGGGTGGGCCAAACATCACAGTACATCATGATGTACTGAAAGGACACATGGGAGCAGATCACAATGACTACCCTAAAGACTTCAAGATAGCTAGCTGGTTTTCTGCACTTCCTTCTTCAGCAAGATCATCTTGTTCTTTACAAAACAGAAATTTAGCAGCTAATGAAATAATGCCAGCATAAATGGTAGCATTTACACTAACCGTGCTGCTATGAAATTTTTTCTTGTATGGAGAATCAAGAACTTTCTATTTGTGTGAGGCAGGTGTGAGCTCCTGAGTTTAAAAAGGCCATGATGAAATGATTCTCATTGGTATTTAGAGATGTGAGGCTGGGCAAAATCCTCTTAGGAATGTAGTTTCCAACAGTTCAGCTATGGTGCACAGATTTTGGTAAACTCTTTAGTAATAAGCCAGCCATCAAACGTTAAAGAATGTGTAAAATCTGTTCTAAAAGTGCCTGGAGGTACATATTATAACTTTCACATATGATGTATGTAAATGCTGCAAGATTTTATATAGTCGAGTACATCTTGCTGCAAGTAAGGTGAAAAGAGTAGCACGACATGGAGATGACTTGCAAGAACCTGCAGAATCTCTCTCATGGTTATGCAAGTGAAGGAGTTAATGCACTCAAAAGTATTTTTCAATAATGACAGAATAATAAACAGAAACTAAGGGAATGGTGTAATACCTGTGAATAAAATGTAATCTTCAAGTGAGGGATAGAAATTCAAGATGTTAAATTGTGCCCAAGAATACAAAAGATCGATCTCACAGTTTTGAAACAATTAGAATAAGCAAATTCACAGAGTCAAACTCTAGAATATAAATTACCAGGGACCAGGGTGGAGGTAGGGAATGAGAACTTAAGACTTAAAACGTACAGGGTTCCTATTTGGAATGATGGAAATGTTTTGGTAATGGATGGTGGTGATGGTAGCATAACATTGTGAATGCAATTAACAGCACTGAAATATATATCTGATTATGATTAAAAGGGGAAATGTTAGATTGTGTATATGGTAACAGAATACAATTTTTTTAAAAATCCATGGAGCTACACTATACAAACAGTGAAACCTAAGTTAAACCATGGATTTTAATTAATAACACAATTATAAAAATGTGCTATCATCAATTGTAACAAATGTTCCCCACCAATGCAAGGTGCTGCTGATGGGGTAGTATATGGGAATCTTATATTTTATGTATGCTTGTTCTATAAACCCGCTGTTTCTCTATAAAGAAAAATAGATTTAAAAAAAGAATACAAAAGATTGAAAAAAAAATCAGTATATTAGTATTCACAGAGTTTTTGTGGGGTGGAGAAGTTGGTTTAGGGTGTGAGAGTGTGGACATACAAGGCTAACATAATGAGCAATGTCTTTTGGGGACCTCTTATTTATGCTCTATTCCATGATCAAGAGAGCTCTTGCCAATGAGTAATGCTGGTCCTAAGAAAGCTAGATCAAGCAGGATATGGCTTGGTGCAAATTCTTTCCCAATGCTTATTCACTTATTAATTTAAAAAATTCTATATTGGGGCTCTAAGTATGGGGACCTTGGATACCATGTAACCTCAAAAATTAGTGTCCTGAGAAGAACTCAGACAAAGGAACACTCAACTCTAGTGCTCTGTTGTATATACCATGCCAGGAGGTAAGTTCATGACTCTATAGCATTATAAAGAGAGCCCAGACCATATTAGCGACATGGTTTGTGGGAAGAAGGGCTTCTTGGAAGAGAGAAGTTTAAAAATAAAACCATTGAAGGTGGTGGGCCACACTTGTGGGAGATGTTTGTGTGGGACGTGGTGGGAGGTGTGGGAGGTGGGCAACATGGGAATCCCAGGGGGTTCTGTGTAATATTTTCGGTAATCTAAGCACCTCTTAAAATATATTTATATATATATAAATAAAATTAAAAAAATAATAATAATAAAAATAGTTATATGCATTTAAAAAAAAATAAAAAATAAATAAATAAATAAAACCAAGGAAAAGAAATTAGCAGGAAAGAACAAAAGTTCAAGGCAGTGAAGATAGTGTCTTGTGGAGGAATGAAATATTACAGGCAGGGGGAAAATTAAAACATCTGTCCTATTAATGGACAACAGTTTCATTCTCTTCTCCAGGAAACAATGATTTTAATGTGTACAGTATATATAGGTATATAGTTTGGCTTATCACATGTATAAATAAGACAGATTTACTTAAAATTTATTTTACCTCCTTGATTGACAATAAAAAAAATGTTATTCTTTCAATTAGCCTACAGTGATTTTTCAAAAACTTGGCTTTGTGGTAGTAGAAAGGAGTACTGAGAATTCAAGGATAAGGGGATTTTTGTTCTGATGAAGCGGTCTAGTGATCAAAAACACTTGGGAATTGCTGCTATAGATAAATCAGGAGATACATTGTCTTAAAAAATTGGATACATTAGATTTTGTGTGATGGTTTGAAATGAATGCTGGAATCAGGAAATCTGTGTTCAAGTCCCAAATAATCTCCGTGACCTTGGGAAAATTTATGATCTCTTTCTGTCTTATTATAATTTATGTTATTCTATTTTATTGTATTTGGAAAATGAGAGAGATTAGATTAAATTATGAATAATTTACATTTTGGTGTTAATACCTAACATGATATTTAATCCAACCATTTTGGGATGGCATCATCTACCAACATTAAAAATAAAAACATCTACTTTCCTTTATTTGATAATAAGATAAATATATAAAGGGTCTATAGTATGATGGTTAATTGCCTGTGATTTGAAAACAGCTTGTCTAAATTCAGACCCAGACTCTGTCACTGAATCTATCCTTTAGTATCCTTATCAATAATGTGGTGCTAACGTAGTACCTTATGTCAGAGAGTTGCTGTGGGGAATAAATGTTTTAATACATGGAAAGCACTTACATTAATGCCTAGAATATAGTAAATAATCAATAAATGTCCTTTACAAGCATTAGCCATCTTATTTGGTGCATTTGCTAAATGCTTGAGAATGGGACTAAAAGGGAACTTTAATAAAAGTGAGAAAAGTTATAAAAATGGGAAATGTTAATAAATTGGATATATTTTATAGTCACCTTGGTTTTGATCCAACACTTATCCAGTGAATACAAGAAAAGACACAATCCCTGTCTACTAACATGGAGGAATTAGTTTAGGAAAAGATATAGAAAAAAACTGTAATGAATGAAAATCATAAGCCTGGAAACCAGTATATTTTTATACCCAAAAAGTCAGTGATCAAAACATCCTAAAGGGAGGGGAGAAACCCTTGGAATTTGGGGTAAGGTATTCTATGACTAGTGACAGAAGGTGCTCATACAGCACATAGTAGCCATAAGCCAACTTTTCTTTCCCCCCTTTTACTTAATATTACCTAACAGAAACCTCCTTAGAGTCTGGTTTAGTTACCTGTGGAAAGATGAAAGAAATCTGGTTTATTTTACATTAGAATGTTGGTAGATGCCCCTCAGCCAGTGGAATCAAGTGTGTTGCTAGGTTGTAAAATCAGAATTATAATCACTAAAAGTTCGAGGACATGGCTGAAAACATGATTCCAAGCAAGGAAAAGATACAAACAGGAGAAGACACAGGATCCAGGAGGGTAAAGAGTAGAACAGACATAGGTATGGATAAGCATAGTGATTAAGAACAGGCTCTGTTCATTCACAGACTGGGATTCAATTTTGTGATATCTCACCACTAGATGTGTGACCTTAGATCTATTTATTTAAGCGAAGTTCTTCACAAATGAAGTGGTGATAAAGATGCTGTCTGACTCATAGCTCTTGCCACTCAACAAACCTTGGCACTGAGGAAATGTCAGCTCTTTCCCTCCTCTGGACTCTCTGCCTGTCCCTAGCCTGTGGCTGACAAGATGTGCTGTAGCTTCTCCTTTGGTAGATGTCTGGGCACACACAGTGATTGGAAGGAATAGTGAAAGGCATTATACAGAATATGAGCATGTGGATTATTACTCATATGTAATCATATAAATATCTGGTAGAATATACAAAAGGGCCCAAAGCATGTGGGTAGGTTGGTATACATGTAGAAGAGAAACATGGAAATATAATTTGTGAAAAGACCAGGACATTGCAATTTCTTTCTTTTTTTATATTTTTTTAAATTGGATTTATTTATTTATTTACTTTCATCCATTTTTACGCCATCCACCCCACCCACCTACCCCCATTTTTTCTGTTTCTGTGTCCATTCACTGGGGAACTCTCTGTATCCGTTTCCTGCCACTCTTCTCAGCCTTCTCCTCCTGTCTTCACAGCAATTCGATCCTCAGAATCTCCAATGTGGGAGAGAGGTGTCCTACTGCCTGTGTCACCTTAGTTCCTGGTTTTTCAGTGCATCTCATTTTGGCTTTCCCTTGCATCACTCTCCTGTTATGTCATCATCTTGCTGTGTGGCTTGTGGGGCCTGGTGGCTCACCCGCTCACGGGGCCTGGCGATGCACCCAAGCATGGGGCCTGGAGGCTCACCCGCTTGTGGGGCCTAGCGGCCCATGTGCCTTCTATATTTTTATTTTTTAAATTTTTACTGGGAGGTCCCAGAGATCGAACCCAGGTCTCTCCATATGGGAGATGGACACCCAACCACCCGAGCCACATCTGCCCCCCTGCTATATCTCTTAAGGTTGACCAAAGATACCCAAAGTTATAGTCTTTTCCCATACTGGAAGGTCATATGATAAACCAGGCTTAGTTTATCACCAGCATTCTAAAAACCAAACCTAAGGAGAAAAACTAGGTCTGGGAACACATGCATGGTTTCTAATAGAGCGAATGTTTAGCCTGCCCTGATTATCACAAAATCAGGTCAGTGAGAATATTCACATGCATTTTCTTATAATACAGAAAGAGGACGTGATTTGAAACTTGCCCTTTAATGCAAAGTAAAGGAGTTTTTTGCATGGTTCACCGAGAAGTAGTGATCTTTTGCAGTAATTTGAGATAGTGAGTCAATGAAGCAGAACTATTTTTCAGGGGCATTGATAGCACAATAATTTGTTATGATCTAGGAAGACATGTTGGAGCTGTTGTAAAGGTGTATTTGATAGGAAGTAAAGTGGTGGAGTGCAGGTGGCCAAGCAAATGGAACACATGTACACAGGAAAGGATGGAGTGGATGCAAGGGTGGGCAAATTGTATTTATATTAACTTCTGTCCAAGTTAGTTCTTCGTAAGGAAGAGCTTGTTGATTACGTCTTTCAAAAAAATTGAGATTTAGGATATTTTCATCTTCTAATGCTTCTACCCAGGACCTTCTTTCTCACTTATTACCACCTATTTTACTCCTTTTTTCCCCCCAAAATTTGCTCTGGAAAAAGAGCTAACAAACTCATTTATACTAATAAGCAAAGCACTTACAAGGCATAATTTTTTACTAAAAACGTATTTTACTAAATAAGATACTGTATCTAAAGCATTTGGCTCAATGCCTGTCTCATGATAAACTTCCAATAATAGTAAAAGCAAATAATACTTTACAACATAATCATTATCATTGCATTTTATGTAAGAATGATTTTTAGCCGAAAGGAAAAGATATTATTCTTCAAGGTAGTGCCATTCTATGGTCTATGAGAACTAATTAGTGGCATATGCAACCATTAAAATCATAGTAATAAAGACAAGGTGCCACCTATATAAAAACTAGAATGTAAAAAATTATTTTTATATTCTGTTACCCTATCTGAAATCAAAACTTTATGGGAATAAAAATTAGGTAGATTTATACCACAAGTCTCATAGTAATTGATTTATGGTGTGAAAATTTGGGGGATTTTTTTTTCTTGTTTTGAGGTCTAAATTTTTCTATTTGGTTATTTGTAATTGACTCATAATCCTCATTCTACCACTTCCTAATTTTGATGTGTTGAGGAAGTTATTTATTATTTCTAAGCCTGAATTTAATAATTAAAAAATGAAAATAATAAATGTAACTCAATCATAAAATTGCTTTGGGGAGTAAATGAAGGAATGCCCATTAAAACTCTGAACATAATAGCTGGCAAATAGAGCTCAAGCTATGTTGTCAAAATAGTAAACCCTTAATAAAAGAGAGCAAGAGTTTTGAAGTAAAACAACAAATTACACATTATATGAAATAAATGTATGAATTCATTCATTTTTAAAAATTTATAAATTCATTCATTCATTCAATAAATATTAAGCACCATTATTTTCCATTATTATTTTAGGTGTTAAGAACATAGCAGATAACAAGCAAAATTCCTTGCCTTCTTGAAACAGATTCCTATTAAATATAATTTGATGAAGAAAAAATACAATAAAATTAAATTAAATAAAAATAAGATATATAAAGATAAGCATTAGCAGGCATGTACAACTCTGGGAAATATATTTGGGTATGAGGACTTTTTCTGGAACTCCTCAAAACCTATGACTTGGGTGGCAGCTTAAGCAGATCACAGGAAGATGATGTGTGATATGCTATCTGGGAAGTGTTCAAAACATGTTTTTGAAATGGACATATTTCAACTAGGCTAGAAGTGCTTTTACAATACTTAACAGTCACATGAATGAAATAGTTTCCATGTAATTTAAAATCTTGGTGACTCTACTCCTAAAATTTTATTTAAACAAGGTGCTATCACTATAAGGAGAAAAGAAAAAGAGACATAATCAATAAAGAGGAACAAAGAATAATGAATCAGAGGTGGCACAAATGGGTCAGAGGAATTCAAATCCAAAGGAGTAAGAGCTGGCAAGCCTGAAAAAGGGAGGGCAAAGATTTACATTTATGAGTGTTTCTTTAAAACCCATCAGAAAAAGTAATTAAAACTACAAATTTTAATTGTAGTTAATTGGATTGGGCAGTTAAATAAAAGGAGCGAGGCAAAAACTGTCAATCTTTTCATGCCTATCAAACACACTAATGGATGATGAAGCACAGGCAGTTAATCAAGGCAAAACATCTAGTTCCCTCTTGGAATCCTAGAATTTCAGAGTCAAAGGTTTCTTTAGGTCAACCATCTAATGCCATTATTTGACCGATAGGGACATTAAGACCAAGGTCCAATAAGCAACATGCTCAGGGTCACCCACAATACTGATCCAGGAAAAGGATTTATCTCCACTTTCCCACAGCAGAACATTCCCAAATACACACCACTGCAGGTGAATGGTTGCATCAATTTTTGAAAATTTGGGACAAATCACTAACCCCAGGAGCAAGCAAAAGAGATTTTCAGGTCAAGTTGTTTAGAAATCAAATGATTAGTTATATCTGAAAATTACTGTTGTTATCAAGGAGTCCATATAATTAAAATAGAAATTGAGCATGCCCTGTGGCTGGTATGAATGAGAAATGGTTACAAAAAATGATGGTGAGAAAACAATGAGCCTAGCTTTTGATTGCAAAATTTATATAACTCTACATTGTTTATATAGCTAAGGTGACCTGAAATTTTTTTTCTCTCTGGTTTCCATGAAGGATATTTTGTGCTGAATTGTGTAGTGCCCATTTAGCAAAGTCATCTACCTCTCTGTTTTGATGTGAAAGAAAAATAATTATTTTGACAAAGACGCCAATGAAATCCAGTGGAGGAAAGGAAGATCTGTTTAATACATGACACTGAAGCAATTATATATTCAATGGAAAAATAAATGAGCTTTGCCACCTACCTCACACCATACATATAAATTATTATTTTGAGGAACATCAGAGATCTAAATGTGAGGGCTGGAGGCAAAAAACTTTGTGACTTTGGAAGGGGAAAATAAGTCTTTGGTATGATACATAAAGCACTAATCAAAAAAGAAAAAAATCAAAGTGAACTTCATCAAAATGAAAAACTACTGCTGATCCAAAAGCACCTTTAAGAAAGGAGGAAAGGCAGCTATAGACTGGGAGAAAATATTCATAATATAATTCACAATGCATATACCTGACAAAGGATTCATATCCAGTAGTATATGGAACCCTTACAGATCAATAAGAAAAAGATACCACCCACACACCACAATGGCTGAAGATTTGAGCAGGCACTTTAGAAAATAAAATATCCAAATGGATAATAAATGCATAAAAAAGTACTTTATAAACCATCACTCACAAAGATATGCAAAATAAAATCACACTTTGCAATCACTACATTTTAATCAGAATGGCTAAAAATTAAAAACAAACTGACTGCACTAAATATTGGTGAGGATTTGAAACTCTTATATATTTCTAGTGAAGCTATTAAATGACAGAGACATTTTGGAATAAGTTAAATGCACACCTACCCTATGAACCAGCCATTCCACTCCTGGGAATATGTCTAAAAGAAAAAAAGCTAATGCACCCACAGAATGACTTGTACAAAATATTCATAATAGCTTTATTTATAATAGCCCCCAAATGAAAACAAAGTGAATGCCTATCAACACGACAATAATAAATAGTAATATATTCCTACAATGGGAAATTACGCAGTAAGAATAAATCACAATATGAATGAATATCAAAAACATTATTTTGAGCAAAATAAGTCAGTCCTAAAAGAGTACATTGTGTATTATTCCATTTATCTGAATTTCAAGAAAAGGCAGAACTAATCTATGGTGACAAAAATCATAATATGGCTCCCTCTTTGGTGAGGGAGTGCTGGTCATATTGACTATGAAAGGACATAAGGGACATGCTCTATATCTTGATCTGTGTGATTGTCAAATGGTGTATACATAGGTAAAAATTAATAGAGCAGCACACAAGATTTTTATATTCGACTTTGGACGATTGAATTATGTAGCCCAGTTTAGACATGTTCTTAAATCTTAAGCCACATTCCTGTGGTTGTGAACCCATTGTAAATAGGACCTCTCGAAAATGCTATTTTAAATTAAGGTGTGGCTCAACTGAAGGAGGCTGGGTCTTAATCCAGATTACTAGAGTCTTTGTAAGTGGAAGAAATTCTAACATAGTAAGAAAAAATATTGGTGAGGAGTCAGAAACCAGAAGCTGGAAGTTAAGGGAACCTGGAAGAGAAAGGAGAAGACGTGGCCATGTGATTTGAGGGAGGAACACAAGCCAAGGAACTCCAAGGACCACCGGAAGCCAGAACCAACATGATACAGACATTGGGGAAAAGCGTTGCCTTGCTGATTCCTTTATTTTGAACTACCCCTAGCCTCAAAAACGTGAGCCAATAAATTCCTGTTGTTAAGGCAAAACCAGCTTGTGGTATTTGTCATAGTAGTAAGATATTGACTATATGTAAATTATGCCTCACTTAAAACCATTTTTAAAAGAAACAATTCAGATTAGAAATTTGAAAATGTATGACAGCAACTGGGGTTGTCTTTGGGTCCCGCCTTCCCCCACAGTGGCCTATATATATGTAGCAGAGATTAGTCTCTCTCTCTCTCAATCTCTCTCTCTCTCTGTCCCCCCACCCCCCCTTCTCAATTTACAAGACACTCGGGTCTTTATACAGGTGAGTTTTGTATTGATTGGCTGAACTCAGTTTAGGAAAAAAGAGTGAACTATAAGACAATTATCCTAGGCAGCATTATTATATAATTTATTGTCCAAGCTAGAATACTTCTGAGAATGTAAGGATACTTTAAAACTACATACATACATATATATTTGAAAAAAATTTTTAATACTCAGGGAAATGCTTTAATTATATTCAAAAACAGTTTTCAAAAGTAAAGTTTTTATAAAAAATAAAAATAAAGTAAATCTATGAATGTCAATGCAAAATAATAAATGGATGCATAAATAAATAACTATCCAATCCCTCATTATATAGATTATTAAACATAGCATTAGCATAATAGTTATTCTTTTTTTTTTTATTATGGGTAAAAATCAAAATTCTCACAATACATACTAACATTTGCAAAATGATATATAAATATATATGCATATATGTGTATTTGCTTACAAAAATGTTATTTTTATATATATATATATATATACATATATTTTAAGAGGTGCTTAGATTACCTAAAATATTACACGGAACCCACTGGGATTCCCATGTTGCCCACCTCCCACACCTCCCACCACATCCCACACAAACATCTCCCACAGTGTGGCCCACCAACCTCAATGAACATATATTGCACATACTTATATCAATTTCTTTGCCATATGTGTCTTTAGCAGTCACTTATATTTTCCTGAAAAATATATTTTAATTTGATGTTTTAATTTAAGGTTTTCATTGAATTGCTTGTAATCTTCCAGTTCATAAATTTGCAAGTGCTGACAACTTCAATTGGCTCTACTCTGTGGGTCATATTTTTGATAGAAAAAATAATCTCTCTGACGTGTGTGGTGGTAGTACCTGGTAGGCTCAGAGAAAATTTTTCGAAATGAAGCACAGTCCCAATTCTAATTTTTTATTTGTATTGAAATATGTAAATATTTAGTCCAGAGAGTCACTCTATTCTCATTGTGCATTCTTACTACTTCTCTTCCTTACGTATTTTTATAAGAAAAACTAGTCCAATTAGTTGTCTCTATGATTTTTTTGGTAAGTTTATTCAAAATCAGCTATTATAAAATGGTAGGCCCTCTCAGTTTCATTCTAATCTGGCAAGGAATATAAATATATCCAGTTGAAAATAGAGCACCATTAAAAGACTTTTCCCAAAAATCAAAATATTTCAAAGTGCAACTATAGAATTTAAAATTTATATTTGTGCACCATTTGAATTCTTGTTTAATTTATTCAATTCCTCCCTTGTTAGCAGTGTTTTTGTTGTTATTTTGTTGCTTTGTGTTCCATTTGTTGAATACTTTTATTAAAGATTTCTAAATGATTTTGAAAAAAAGGAGATAATATTTAGATTTTTTACTGAAAAGTTTAACAACATTAAATGCTCTTATGCTGATTTACAAAATAGGTCTTAAAAGGTTCAAAATTTCTAAAATACAATTGATGATGGGCATCATAGAGAGAGCATGTTCTGGCATCCTGAAGCACTGTTTTTGTATTTAACATTAAATTTTTCTAAAACATGTTGTAATTTAGTCACTCATACTTGTGTGTGTGTATATCCATGCACATAGGTAAATTTGTAAATTTTGACAATGACAAATCTTATTTGAGTTAGTAGAATAACACAGTTTTTAAAATTCAAATGTGGATTATAATTTAGTACAGCCAATTCTGAGAATATTTCTGTCCCATAGGTCTATAAAAACATTGTTTTAATCATAGCATTGTGCTCCACCAAAATTTCTATTCATATTATCATTACAGTAACAAATAATTTGTTCTTAAATGTTAGACTTTTAAACTGAATTTATAATAATATTGAAAGTAATTCCAGATGTTTCATCTTTGATAGAACAAATTTCCAAAAGCTTTACTTTGATTCCATGAAATGGTTGAAATAAATTGCAATATTATTGGACTTAATAGATTTGCTATTCATTGTATCTGATGGCATGGATATAAAGCTGACATCACTTAAAACTTTCTGCAGAATTCCTCTGCTAATGGAGCCAACTCATTAGATTTCACTTATTTTTTTACAAGCCCGAGAAAATTTGGTACTGAAAATAGGCAAATTTAATTTAAAAGAATAGTCATTTTATCTAATTGAATAATCATGTCTCATAGAGTGATATGTAAACATTCAGCAGTCCATGTTAAATTGCCATGTTTGGACACATGCTTCTTAAAATTACAACCAACTTTTGAAATAGACACTGATGATTCTTCACCAGATTTATGTCTTCAGGCCCCCCATGATGGATTATAAATATTGACAAATATTTTGTGCAAATAACATGATCCTCATCAACTTTTGTGAGAAAAGAAAATTCAGTCCTTATAATTGTTTTACAAACACACTTTGGTTTTTAATTCATTGCTGCCAAAGGGCTTATTGAAAATCAATGTTAGTAATCAAGAAATTAAATAGTTTTGATTTACATGACACAATAAATGACAAAACCACTATACCAAGAGCACTCAATACTCTCTATCCCATCTATGGTAGATAAATCAGCCTTTATATCCTCTACATATTTAGTGTACCTACCAACTATAATATCTCTTGTTTCCCACTAATCTCACCAACTGGTGGTCTAGCAAAGTCATACATGTTGCACACCAAAGCACAGTAAGATTGGCTAGTATGTGCAATAGCTGGCAGGTAAAACAACCAAATCTTTATAGCATGACTACCTGAAATTAGAGGAATTAGCTGTGTTTGGCTGCTTGGGTCTGAGATCACTTTGTTTTATGGACTGTTCTAGATGCTATGCTTGAAAAGGAGCTTCTGGCAAAGATCATGAAACCAAAGAGGGATCATTTCCGGTCACCTTTTTAATTTAACCTCTATTAGAGTAATTATTCTGTTAACTGCCCATGTGTTTCATACGCTGCTGGGAGAAACCATGGCAGAAGCTGGGGGTACAAAGTGGAGTTCTACCACACCCATTCCAGTGTAATTCAATACAATTATCAATAATTAAACTTTATAAAGAATGAAAAATCTGATACAAATGCTTAACTGTATAACAAGTCAGATACATCAGTGGAGACAGTTCCAGATAAATTGTAATGTATGGTTACTCTAGTTTGACGCCCAGGTCAAACTGGGAAGGTTATCACTTTTAGAGTTCCCTAGAAATATATTTAGATGAGAAAAACATTAAAAATATAGGTAAGATAAAAAATAAAAAAAATAAAAATATATATAGCTAAGAGGAAGGGTGAAATGAATATTTAGGAGAGATTAGCATATGTTTCAAGCTGAAGGATGGCTGAGAGAGTAGGGGATTAGGCATTCTCATTATACATAATTTAGTAAAAATCTGAAGAAATGTAAGGAGGAGTGTGATTCAGGGCATGTAAGATTGGAAGCTATGTCCATAAGTCAGAAGCACAATGTAGGATATAAATTTTAACAGTAATAACAACAAAATGACTTCATTTATTGGGTTAGAAACTATTAAGGGAAAAAGCTGGAATTGAAACCTAGATCTATCTTGTTCCAAACCTGCATGCTTTCTACTGTGTTTCTCTAACCACCCTATTCCTCTTATGTGGATTTAGATAGACTTCTTAAATTTTAAAGCTTAGAAGAAACTCTGAGCAGCCCATCCCAGGGTTTTTATCCTCCTTCTCAAATGTGACCTTTAGCCCATGCTTTGAAGGCAAGGAAATCCAAAGCAGTTGAGTTACCTGAATAAACATATGACTTCCTTTTCTTCTTGGTGCTCCCATAAATTGGTACCTTCCTATGAGCATCACATTTACACAATTTGCTCCAGTCACATGAACTCATAACCCCTGTGTAAATGTAACATGATCAAAGTTGACTTTAGCATCAAGAAAATTAAGACTCTTATATGACTCACCTAAAAAAGCCTCAAATAAATTTTATCTGCCTGTATATAATGGCCTCAGAAAATGTGCTTATAAAGAACAAGTGGGGGTTGAGGCTTGGTTCTCATCTACTTCCACATAAAGAAAATTAATGAAACTATAAACTCTTAGAGACAATGACCTGGCAGCCTGCAGATAGAATCCAGTCTCCTCAAAGACTGAATGAAGATATTATTAAACAACATCTGGCAGAGACTGAAAATCCACACCCCTTTTTAAGGTCCTCATTAACTATGGTAGAAAACCAATCTTCCTTCTGATAAATTTAAACAAGAACATCCACTTTGAGGGACTATAGGGTCCTGTGTGGTGGGCTGGCTGAATGATGGCCAGCAGGAAAAAAGCCATGCCTGAAGAGATTTGCAACTGCCTGGGTCCTTGCCTAAGAGAGAAGTGCAAATAGTCTTGTGAATGAGTTGGAGCCTCACTTCAACCACTTCTCTGCTTCTAGGGTAAAAACAACTACATTCTTACCTAATAACTTGTAGTTTTCTCTTGTCACATACTGTGTCACTTGTCATTTACTCTTTTAGCCACATTCTAATTATTCAACATTGGATAAGACTTTCAATCTCTTTGAGCCTCTCTTTTCTTATATATAAAATCAGGGGAGTGAATGTGGCCATTTTATCTCAATCTTGCTACTATTAGCATTTTGGGCTGCATAATTCTCATTGTGGGGGGTAGTCCTCTGCATTACAGGAGGTTAAGCAACATTTACCACATTAATGTACTTAAGGAGAAAAATTCAAATGATCAACATCAGAGATTCAGAAAAGGCACTTGAAAAAGTTCCACATTTACTTATGATGAAAGAAAAATCTTAGAGGACTAAGAATAGAAAGACTGAAGAAAGCCTATATAAATATCTTTAACTTGACATACATTCTATTTGAAGCTGTTCATCAATGTACTAGAAAAACAGACAAATGTATACAATATAAACATGCAAGCAAAAAAAAGTGAAAAAATAATTAGAACAGAAGACTCAAATTGTCATTATGTACAGAGGATATGATTTCCATAGAAAACCCAATAGAATCAGTAATAATCTATAAGAAGTAATAAGGGAATTTCAAACATTTCTGGCAATAAGATCAACATACCAAAAAATTAATGGCATTTCACAATACCAGTAATAATGTAATAAATCAAGACAAAGAAAGGTAGTATTCAACCTAAGAAAATAAATCCTTATCTAGGAATTATTCTAAACAAAGATGCCTAAGACCTTTAATGCAGGAACAATTAAAACTGCATTAGCTCTAATAATGATTGATGTAATGAGTGCACAGCTATGTGATTATACCAAATACCATTGTCTGTATGCTTTAGATGGATTGTATGCTTTATGAATATGTATCAATAAAATTGATTTTTTTTTTTAAATCACAAAAAAAAAAAAAACTGCATTGGGGGGAAAAACTGCATTAGGGGAGCAGATGTAGCTCAGTGGTTGAGCACCTGCTTCCCACGTACAAAGTCCTGGGTTTAAGTTTCCTAAATAATGAAACAAAAACAAAACAAAAAAACATTCCATTAAAGGGAATAAAAGAAGATATGAACATCATATTAATTAAGTGGGACAATTCAACTTGTAAAGATTTTAATAATCAATCATTCTTCTTTAAATTCAATTTCTGTTCTAAATAAAATAGATTTTTTAACTGATTCAAAATTTAAATCAAAGAATATATATTCTTAAATAGGTCAGTCAAGTTTGAAGAGAAGAGGAAAAAGATACAGCATTTCCTATAAAGTATTAAGACATTGTACAAAATCATCATAATTTTAAAAATTAAGGTCTTTTTTGAAGAACCAAAGAATTGAGTGTAAGAGAATAGAGAGTCCAGAAACAGATCTATACAAATATAGGAACTTGGCATGTAATAAAAGGGGTACCATAAATTGGTGAGATATGAATGAATTATATAATAAATTGATACTAGGACTATATAGTCACTATATAGAGTAAAATAAGATTTGATATCTTCCTCACATATTGTTTGAAAATGGACTCCTAATGTAGGAAAACCCAAAACATGAAAAGCAAAACTATAAAGCCAATAAATAGTAGGAAACTATCATGGGAAATCTGGGTGTGGAAAAATTTCTTAAATACAACTCCCAAAATACTAACTATGAGGGGAAAAATACTGATGGATTTGATTACTTTAAAATAGAAAATTTATATTTAGGGAATGACACAATGATCAAAATTAACAAAAGGGTGGCATACTGGAAGAAGATACTTGTAAATTTAAAACAAACAATAACTAGAATATAAGAACTAACTCTTGAGAATCAAAAGAAGAGTACAGGGAACCCAATAGAAAAATGAGCAAAGGATACAAAAGAACAATTCATAGAAGTGGCATACTGCATGCTTTAATAAATATATGCAACAATGCTTAACCCCATTAATATTTAGAGGAAACAAAATTTGAAAATGAGAAACCACTCTATAATGATTAGTTTAGGAAAAATAAAGTCAGATACTCTAAAGACTGTAGAAAATGTGTGGAAAAGAAGTCTTCGTTTCTTTTTTTTTCAATTTTTTTATTTTTTATTTTTAAAGAAGCTTTAGATTACATAAATCTTACATAAAAATTATAGGGGATTTCCATATACCCCACCCCCACCCTTCCCACACTTTCCCACACTAACATCATCTTTCATTAGTGTGATATATTTATTACAATTGATGAACACATATTGAAGCATTGCTACTAACTGTGGACCATAGTTTACATTATAAACTATACTAAACTTCACTTACACTCTGCCCCTCACAATTTTATAGGTTATGACAAAATGTATAATGGCCTGTATCCATCATAGCAATGTCAGGCAGGACAACATCAAGGTCCTGAAAATGTCCCCATCTTATATCTATTTTTCCTCTCCCTCCCCTCAGAACCTCTAGCGGCCACTGCCTTTATATCAATGATAAAAGTCCTTCCATTGCTGGAAAATAAGTCTCTAATAAAATAAAAATAAGTCTACTTTAGTCCATTGATTATTCCCCAATCTTGAGGATTTGGGGATGGTTATGCCCATTTTGTTTTTAATTGAGAGGGAGATTAGATCCCATGGGGCAGATGGATAGAACTATCTTACTTGCTTCCATAGAGACATGCCCTAGGTGTGCCCTCGCCCGCATATCTCCCCATACCCGACATCCTGCACCAATAACCCTCCCCTGCCACATTTGCCAAAATAACATTCCCACCATTGTAGTTTTAACCACAAAACTACAAATCCCCAGAGTTCACCTGCTCCTTCTTCCAGCCCTTCCCCAATTTCCATGAATAATCAACCCAACCCACCTACCCTACTCCCCCTCAAAGACCACAACTGCCAAACCCAATCACATCACTGTACCACTCTCACACACATCTACTCCCCAACCACATCCTTCCATTTTATCATAGATTTTGCCCATATGGGCATTTGTACATCACTTTCTATGCTCTTTCTATCTCCTGATAAAGTAACTTCCAGACTCTAGCACCGTGAGTCTGCTCAATTTACTTAAGTCATATCAGTAAGGTCATGTAATATTTGTCCTTCAGTGCCTGGCTTACTTCACTCAACATTACGTCTTCAAGATTCAGCCATGTTATCCCGTGTGTTAATACTGCATTTTTCCTTACAGCTGAGTAATATCCCATGAAATCTCTATTTCTTGTGAAAAAGTGAACAGATGCAACCATTCTGGGGAACTTCCAGGTAATTCTTACTGAAATCAGTGTGCATATGCACTGTGAACTAGGAAGAACATTCCTGGGTGTTTACATCCTAGAAAATATTTTGCTTAATTTCTAAAGTACACATAAAAGATATTCTTTATTATTTTTTGCAGCAAAGAATTGGACTAGGCCATGATGTCCAGCACTAAGGGAATAGATAAGGGTAATAGATTTTGTGACTTTTCATCCATACGTGTTTCCCCTCCCAGAGTGTGGATTGTACTTTCCTATCCCATTGAAGTCAGGCTAGGCCATGTGCTATGTTTTGACCAATGAAATATGTCACTTGTGGGCAGAAGCTTAACTAGTAGGTTTGCCAGACTTAAAAAATAAAAACACAGGTCACCTAGTTAAATTTGAATTTCATATAAAAAAGTTATTTTTAATAATTTTATTTCATTCAATATTTGGGACTTATTTATACTGAAGATAGTATTTGTTGTTCATCTGAAATTGAAATTTAACTGGGTATTCTGTATTTTATCTGGCAAAAAGAGTCAGTTTGTGATTTACCACATTACTTTTTTCTTCTTCATTTTTTTCCATGATGATTGGAAATTTTCATTATAAAGGTTATTCCTTCAATCCTGTACCCCAGAGTTAGGACATGCAGTCCACGTAATAAATAAACTTCTTGACCAAATATGAATTGAGGTCAGGTATTACTTCAGCATAATTTAGCCAATCCTGACTGATACATAAATTGTCCCAGGAGCAGGATTTCTCAGTAATATAAAAGTTAAAATATTTTTCAATGGCTTTAGGTCTAGGAAGGGGTAGGAAAGAAACAATTATTAGAGGCTGAAAGGATAGTGATCTGTGTTGTTCATTAGTGAGAATACTGTACAACTATTGAATGAAATAATTCGTAAGGTGCCTAGTAAGCATATAGCTTTTGGAAAAGGAATTGATATTAACAGCAACAATAATAACAGATTATTTGTAAAACAGGTTGGTTCGTGTTGTTTTTATTTGATAAGTTATGCAAGAAATACTTGAACTCAGCAAAGAATTGGCAGGTTTTTAAATAAGAAAGAAAGGGAACTCTCTTAATTTGGATTCTCCCAGAAGCTGATCCCTAGCTAAAGATTCAACTGAAAAAAATTTACCTGGGATAAGCGTGAAACATCAGTAGAGAGCCAGAGAAATGAGACAGGGAAGGGGAGGCCAGACATAAAAAGTACATATTCAAGCTGGCTACCTCTGTTTACAACCTTTGCTTAATCTCATGTGGAAATTCTGAGAAATGGTATAGAGATGTCTTACTTTGGAGTTATCCTACACCTCACCATTTGCCTTTCCTCTTGCCACTTGTGGTAGTTTGGAATTGTATGTACCCCAGAAAATCATATTCTTAAAGCTAATCCATTCCTGTGGGTATAAACCTATTGTCAGTAGGACATTTTGATGGGGTTACTTCAGTTAAGGTGTGTGGTGGTTTGAAACTATCTACCCCAGAAAAGCCTTTTCTTAAATTCAATCCATCCTAGGGGTATGGACTCATTGTAAATAGGATTTGTGATGAAGCTATTTTAGTTTAGTTGTGACCCTTCTCATTCAGGATGGGTCTTAATCCTCTTACTGGAGTCCCTTATAAGAGAATGAAATTCAGACAGAGAGAGAAAGTTCACAGAAGCAAGACGCTGAAAGCAATGAAACCGGGAACTGAAGGAAGAGACAAACAGATTCCACCATGTGCTTTGCCATGTGACAGAGGACCCAAGTATCACTGGGAAGAAAACATAGCCTTGATGATGCCTTGATTTGGACATTTTTCTCAGCCTCAAAAGTGTAATCTAATAAATTACCATTGTATTTTATAAATGGGATGAATACAGAGAGAAAGAGAGAAAGCCACAGAAGCAAGAAGCTGAAATCAGTGAAACCCAGAAGGGAAGGAAGAGACCAGCAGATGCCACCATGTGCATTGCCATGTGGCAGAAGAATCTAGGATCACCAGCAGCCAGTTTCAGGAAGAAAGCATAGTCTTGATGATGGCTTAATTTTACATTTTCACAACCTCAAAACTATAAGCTTGTAAACTAATAAATTCCCATTGTTAAAAGCCAACCCAAGGAAGCAGATGTGGCTCAAGTGATTGAGCTCCCGCTTACCACATGGGATGTCCAGTTTCGGTTCCCAGTGCCTCCTAAAGAAGACAAGCAGAACAGCGAGCTGATACAATGGGCTGGCATGGCGAGCTGAAGCAATAAGGTGATGCAACAAGAGACAATGGTGGAAAATATAACGAGAAATACAACAAAGCAGGAAGCGGTGGTCACTCAAGTGATTAGGCACCTCCCTCCCACATGGGAGGTCCCATGTTCAGTTCCCAGTGCCTCCTAAAAAAAAGAAGACCAGCACACAACAAACAAACACAGCAAATGCAAACAATGAAGGGGTGAGGAGAAATAAATAAATAAAAGAAATCTTTAAAAGGAAAAAAAGCCAACCCATTTCATGGTATTTGCTCTCAGCAGCCTTGCAAACTAAAACACCAGTCAAGTTTCCACTTGCAGTTTTGGTTTCTTCATCTGAGAAATTTCTCTAATTTTCTGGTAAGATGTCCTAACCTTATACATTGCAGGCTGGAATTGGCAGGCAATAAATTCAACTTCCCAAACTGGTGGGAGTTGGGAAATTTAGAGCTGCTCAGCAAACCTAGGAGGACATATTTCTTAAACACCCTCTTCATATGTGGTCAAAGAAGATCATGGGGAAAAGAAATAAATCACTAAGAGTGAGGACAAAATCCATGAGAAAAATGAATTTGGGAAATATTTGTATGCAGAACAATCTAGGTGTCCAAAACAACATTCCTCACTCTGAGGGTAGTGGCCTCTTGAAATTTCTGGCCAGCAAGATTTTGGAATTGCTACAGATTAGTGTAGCAGAGCAAAGATGAGATTCATAAACAAACTTTAACACTAATCCTAACCATAACTCTAACTATACATACATTTTCTAAGAGAAAAACTTTGGAGGTTTTGAGCGTATCCTCCCATTCTTCCACTTTCTGAATGAGCTATCTCTGTGTCATCATTTTATTGTGAGAATACATAAGGCCACTAACTTGGTTTTGTATAAGAAGTTTTTGAACAAAGAATATTCACCTGCAGAATCAGTGTTCTGGATTTATTCTTAGAACAGAGACTTGATGGAATGTTTGGGCTTGTCTTCCTTGAAAAATGAGTGAGTGAAGTCTACATATTGAAGGTGGAAGAAATCAAATATTTGATCATCCAAAACGTGGACTGTGGAAGATTGAGTAATATTTTTCCAATATCAACATACCCTCCATGGGAAGGATTCTACTTCAACACTCCAACAAAATCAGGTTTGTCCACATTATATACTTTAACCTATGCAATGTGACAATTGGCAACATTCCAACTAAAGACTACTTGGAGAACATAGTCTCGATAGATATGTAGCATGCTGAGAAATAAATGTTTGTTATTGTAAGAAGCTGCAAAGAGGTCATTTGTTACTGCAGCATAATTTAATCTATCTTGCCTAGTACAATAAGAAAAATTTGATATATGACTGTGGTGAACTACTACATATCTTTCAGAAGCAATAATGAGTTGAAGGTAGATGTGTGGAACTTGTAGGAATTGGATGGAAGTATGAAACTATGAGATGTATGGAAATATCATTTATTTAACTTCAAAACTGCATACACAGCAGCAACAGCATTATATATATTTTTTTCACAAAAGGCATCTGTTAAATACAGTATGGTGACTGGAAGGAAGGTGGCTTTGGTTAGGAATTGATGTTAAAGGAAAACATGAAAGAGGGCAGTCAATGAAATTAAAAACCCAGTGCAAGGATTTAAGGGGTAAACAGCAAATTAGAACCTGTTTACTCATCTATAAAATGAGGGAAATAATAGTACAAACTTCATAAGATTGTTGTGAGAATTAAATAAATTAAGGTGTAAAAAGGGCTTCAAAGAGTGTCTGACACCAAGTAAGCTTTATGAAATTGCTATTAATTATTAGTTGCTATTTATTATTAGTTGAAGAGAGAGATACTGAACTTGAAGGTAAAACAGACAGAAGGAGTTGCTTATATTGTAACAGGAAAGGGTAAACAATACGTAAACAAAATTAAGAGTCAAGGGAGATACAATTTTTAAAAAGGCCAATGTACACCTAATAAGAAGGAGTTCCAGAAGTGGAAAATGTGGAAGAGGCAATATATAAAGAGATAATATCTGAGGTTGTTTCCAGAAATAATCATTAAAAAGATGAATCCTTAGTTTGAAAATCATACTGAACTCTTAGGGTGATGAAAAAAATCCACTTTACGCACATGATAGTGAAACTTCAGAAACCAAAGGCAATGAAAAATAAGAAAAACATCAAGCTGGAAAAGGGTCCTTCCTAGAACCTCCACAAGGAACACAGTCCTGCCAACACCTTGATTTTAGCCCAGTGAGGTCCATTCCAAACTTCCAATCTGCAGAATTGTTTAAGATAATGAATTTTTTGTTGTCTTAAACCATAAAGTTTGTGTTAATTTGTTACGGCAATAATTGGAAACTAATAAAGGGCTGGAACTGGAACCTAGGTCAGTTGACTCCTAATTTGTTTGCTCTTTCCTCCACATACATCTTTAGTGATTTGAAATTTCTCTGAATACAATGGTAAGAAATTAAAGACTGCCTGAGGGGACTTCCGGGACGATGGCAGATTACAGAGACACAGGATTCTCTTTTCTCCCTGAAAAAATAGGTAAAGAATCAGCAGAAACAGCCTGGAAATAAATGTTCTAGGGTTTAGGACACCAGAGGAAGGCTGGACACCTCCCAGAAAAGAGAGGGCAAAGGAAAAGAATCTTGATGGCAAAACTGCGAGTTAAAGCTGCAGATGCAGCTGCCAGTGTCCTTCCCTCACTGGACTAGCAAACAGTTTGGAATTCTTCTGCTTCTGGCCAGTGGCTACAGAGGAAATTGCAGGGATCCACCTTCCCAGAAAATGGGGAAGAGAGTAAGGCAGCCTAAAGATGATTCAGCTTTTGGCCCACAAATTTGGTCAGCCTTCCAGGCTGGGAGGGGCTGTGCCACTTTTTGCCCTGGGAGCCAGTGAGACTAAAATGATCCAACCCTCTCAATCACCATCCCTACTGGCTGGGACTGGTTATTAAGGATGCAGAAGGGAGTGGAATTATTTCCTACCTGGGAAAAGGGAGGGGGTTGCAAGCAAAGGTTGGAAAACAGCCTCTGAGAAAGTTTGAGTTGCAAGGCTCTTAGCCTCCAGGCAGGATCCTCTGTCACATTGCTGTGGTTGGTGTTTTGGTGTTGCACCAAACATATTCCCACCAAGCTTTGAACTGAGAGAGCTGCCAAAGTTCACCATTTGCTGGTGGACCAAGGAAATGTATGTGAGGAAATGAAATGAGAGGCTTTTTCCAGCCTTTACAGCCTCCCTCCCCAAAGCCCTTGCAAGTGGGTTTGCAACCAACTACTGGTCCATGGCCCAGATTTGAGCAACTAAAAGGTATAATCCTAAAGACCTAGAACAGGTTGAGCCAAGAATCAAAGAACATCAGTTATACACAGCATCCCACCACTAAATTTCTATGAGAGAAACTGATCATCGTCAAAACTCACCAACATAATCAGATTCCTAGACAACAGCAAAAAATTACAAGCCATACTAATAAAATGGAAGAAATTGTCAAAGCAAAGGAATATATCAAAGCCCCAAGGAGACACAGGATTTGAAAAAATTTATCAGCGAGATTCATACAAATTTCCTAAGTCAAATTAACGAGTTGAAAGCTAATATGGCTAAAGAGATAAAGGACATCAAGAAGACACTGAGCAAGCACAAAGAAGATTTGAAAACCGAATAAAAAATAAAAGAGCTCAGGGGAATGAAAGACACAATAGGTGAGATAAAAAAACACATTAGAGGCAAACAAGAGCAATCTTGAAATTATAGAAGAAACAATAAGTGTTATAGAAGGGCAGAATAGCTGAGATTGAAGAGAGAAAAGAACAAAATGATAACATGAAACTCAACAACATACATGTTATGGGAGTTCTAGAAAGAACAGAGAAGGGAAAGGGGGCAAAAAGAGTATTTGAGGAAATAAGGGCTGAAAATTTCCCAACTTTCATGAAAGAAATGAATTTACATGTCCAAGAAGTGTGGCATACCCCAGTCAGAATAAATCTAAATGGACCTACTCTAAGACACATAGTACTCAGAATGCCAAATGTCGAAGATAAAGAGAAATTTCTGGGAGCAGCAAGGGAGAAGCAAACCAAGGGATGCCTACTAAGACTTAGTTCAGATTTCTCATCAGAAACCATGGAGGCAAGAAAACAGTGGTGTGATATAATTAAGATGCTGAAAGAGAAAGATTGCCATCCGAGAATTCTTTATCTGGTAAAATTGCCCTTCAAATATGAAGGTGAGTTTAAAATATTCATAAATAAACAGAAACAAAGAGAGTTTGTAAAAAAAAAAAAAATCTGCCTTTGCAGGAAGTGTTAAAGGGAGTTACAGCCCAAAAGAAAATGACAAGAGACAGAGGCTTGGAGGAGAGTGTAGAAGACAAGAATAGCAAAAAGGATAACCAAAACAGTAAAAGACAGATGAAAATAAAATATAACACATGAAAACCAAAGAATAAAATGGCAGAAGTAAATCAGGTATTTACAGTAATATCATTGAATGTGAGTGGATTAAACTCCCCAATCAAAGGATATAGACTGACAGAATGGATAAAAAAAACATGAGCCATCCATATGCTGGCTACAAGAGCCTTGCATTAGACCAGGGATTCTTAACAAGGGGTCCATGAGCTTGAACTGAAATTCAAAAAATTATTCTTGATTCTTGTGGGGACTTGTTGGTGCTGTATGATATATTTTTAAAGTAATACACAGTACAATGTGGACTTAGTAAAGTGTCCAAGGTTTTCACCTGACTTGCAAAGGGGTTCATGAAACAAAAAACTTTGAAACCCCTGCCTTAGAATCAGGGATACAAACCAGCTGAAAGTGAAGGTTGGAAAAAGATATTCCATACAAACAGTTACCAAAAATGAGCAGGGGTAGCTATACTAATATCAGACAAAATAGATTTTTGATGCAAAAAAGTTATAAAAGATGCACAAGGCCATTATATATTAATAAAAAGGACAATCCATCAGGAAGAAATAACAGTCATAAACATCTATGCACCTAAGCAGGTGCCCCAAAATATATGAGGCAAAGTCTGGCAAAACTGAAGGGAGAAATAGACATTTCTACATAAATATTTGGAGATTTCAACACACCACTCACATCATTAGATAAAACATCCAGACAGAAGATCAACAAGGAAACAGAGAAATTGAACACTATGATAAACAAACTTGACCTAATAGACGTATACAGAACGTTGCACCCCAAATCAACAGGTTATACATTCTTCTCAAGTGCTCATGGATCGTTCTCTAGGAGAGACCACATGTTAGGTCACAAGGCAGTTCTAAATAAATACAAAAAAATATTGAAATTATACAAAGCACCTTCAGATTATAATGGAATGAAACTGGAAATCAATTATGGAAGGGAAAGGGGAAAATTCAAAAATGTGTGGAAGCTAAACAACACACTCTAAACAGTCAGTGGGTCAAAGAAGAAATTGTAAGTGTAATTAGTAAATATATTGAGAAGAATGAAAATGAGAACAAAACTTATCAAAACTTATGGGATACAGTGAGCACTGTACTGAGAGGGGAATTTATAGCTCTAAACTTCTACATTAAAAAAGAAGAAAGCGCTAAAATAAAGATCTAACTGAACAACTGGAGAAACTAGAAAAAGAACAGAAAAGCATTCCCAAAGCAATGAGAAGGAAAGAAATAAGGATTAGAGCAGAAATAAATGAAAATGAGAACAAAAAAAATAGAGAAAATCAACAAAACCAAAAGCTTGTTCTTTAAGAAGATCAATAAAATTGACAAACACTTAGTTAGACTAACAAAGAAAAATAGGGAGAAGATGCAAATAAATAAAATCAGAAATGAAAGGGGGGAAGTTACGATTGACCCCACAGAAATAAAAAGGATCATAAGAGGATAATATGAGAATCTGTATGTCAACAAACTAAACAACCTAGATGAAATGGACAAATTCCTTGAAATGCACAACCAACCTATATTGACTCTACAAGAAATACAAGAACTTAACAACCTAATCACATTTAAAGAGATTGAATCAATCATCAAAAATTGCACAACAAAGAAAAGTTCAGAACGAGATGGCTTCACAGGTGAATGCTACCAACAATTTTGAGAAGAATTAACACCAATCATGTTTAAACTCTTCCAAAAAAATTGAAGAGGAGGGAAAATTAGACAACACATTTTATGAGACCAACATCACCTTAACACTAAAGCCAGATAAATATGCTACAAGAAAATAAAATTACAGACAAATCTCTCTAATGAAATAGATGCAAAAATTCTCAACAAAATGCATGCAAATAAAATCCAACAGAACATCAAAAGAATTATATACCATGATTAAGTGGGTTTTATTCCTGGTATGCCAAGGTAGTTCAACATAAGAAAATCAATTAGCGTAATATACTACTACAACAAATTGAAGGAAATAAACCACATAATCATCTCAATCAATGCAGAAAAGGCATTTGACAAAATCTTGCATCCTTTCTTGATAAAAGCACTTTGAAAGATTGAAATAAAGGGAAATTCCTCAATATGGTAAGGGCCATATATGAAAAACCCACAGCCAACATTGTACTCAATGGGAAAAGGTTGAAATCTTTCCCTCTAAGATCAGGAACAAGATAAGAATTCTTACTGTCATCACTGTTATTCAACATTGTACGAGAAGTTCTAGCTAGAGCAAATTAAATGAGAAATAAATAAATAAATAAAAGGTTTCCAAATAGGAAAAGAGGAAATACAACTATCACTATTTGTGAATGACATGATCTTCTATTTAGAAAATTCTGAAATGTCAATGACAAAACCACTTGAGCTAATAAATGAGTTCAGCAAAGTGGCAAGATACAAGATCAACACACAAAAATAAAAAATGTTTCTGAACACTAGAATTGAACAATCTGAGGATGAAATCAGGAAAAAAAATTCCATTTATAGCAGGAACAAAAAGATTCAAAGACCTAAGAATCAACTTAACCAAAGATGTATAAGATCTACATTCAGAAAATGACAAAACAATGCTAAAAAAAACTAAAGAAGTCCTAAACAAATGGAAAGACATTCTGTGTTCATGGATTAGAAGACTAAATATCATAAAGATTTTAATACTACCCAAACTGATTTATAGATTCAATGCAATACCAAACAATATTCCAACAGCTTGCTTTACAGAAATAGAAAACACATTTAACACATTTATTTGGAAGGGTAAGTGCACTGAAATAGCCAAAAGTATTCTAAAAAAGAAGAATGATATGGGAGAACTTTCACTGCCTGAACTTAAAACATACTACAAAGTTACAATGGTCAAAACAGTATGTTATTAGTATATAGATAGACACATTGATCAATGAAATAGAATTGAGAGTCCAGAAATAAACCCTCTCCTCTATGGACAAGTGCTTTTTGACAAACCTACCAAATCCATGTTAATGGGACAAAACAATCTCTTCAACAAATGGTCCTGGGAGAACTGGATATCCATAACCAAAATGAAAGAGGACCCCTATCTCACTTCTTATATAAGAATCAACTCAAGATGGATCAAAGACCTAAATATAAAAGCCAGGCATAAAACTACTAGAAGACAATGTAGGGAGACATCTTCAAGATATTGTGGTAGCTGGTAGTTTCTTGGATCTTATATCCAAAGCATGAGCAACAAAAGGGAAAATAGGTAAATGGGACAGCCTCACAATTAAACACTTCTGCACCTCAAAGGACTTTGTCAAAAGGGTGGAAACTCTGCTGACTCAAGGGAGAAAATATTTGGAAATCACATGTCTGATATGGGTTTAATATCCATGATATATAAAGAGATGTTTCAATGCAACAATAAAAAGACAACCCAATTAAAAAATGGGCAAAAGACTTGAATAGATATTTGTCCAAAGAAAAAATGCAAATGATGAAAAAACACGTGAAAAAATGTTCAACATCACTAACAATTAGGGAAATATAAATCAAAGCGACAATGAGATATCATTTCACAACTATTAGAATGGCCACTATTAAAAAGTCAGAACTACAAGTGTTGGAATGATGTGGAGAGATTGGAATGCTTATTCACTGTTGGTGGGAATGTAGAATGGTACCGCTACTGTGAAGTACTGTTTGGCAGTCCCTAAGGAAGTTGAATATAGATTTGCCATGTGACCCAGCAATACCACTACCACGTATATACACAGCAGAACTGAGAGCAGTGACACGAATAAACACCTGCATACTGATGTTCATAGCATCGTTATTCACAGTTGCCGAAAGATGGAAACAACCCAGGTGTCCATCAACCGATGAAAGATAAACTAACTGTGGTACATACAAATGATGGAATATTATTCAGCTGTAAGAAGAAATGAAGTCGTGAAGCATATGACAACATGGATAAACCTGGAGGACATTATGTTGAATGAAGCAAACCAGACCCAAAAGGACAAATATATTGTGTAAACTCATGGAGTTAATAATTAGAATATGTGTCACCAGAAAATAGAATGAAGGTAGAGAATGGAAAGCTGAGGGTTAAATTGTGCAGAATTGGTAAAAAGATTTTTTGTGAATCTTTGGAAATAAATAGAAACGGTGAAAGAACAACATAGTGTTTGTAACTGACAGTGCGATTATATAAGTATGACAGCGGTTGAAAGGGAAAGTCTAAGGTCGTGTATGTTACTAGAAGGAAAGCTAAAAAATGTAACATGGGAATGTATAGCACAGCAAAATCTCATGTGAAATATGAATATTGGAAATATTGCATATATAAGACTGTTTTTCTTTGAAACCAGACAAATGTTTACTAATGTTAGAATATGTTAATATCAAGCAACAAAACAAAACAAAACACTTTTTTGCTTAGTGAAAGAAACCAGACACAAAGTGCTACATATTGTATGGTTCCATTTATATTAAATGTAAATATAAATCAATTTATAAAGATGGAATTCGATTTTTGGTTATGTAGGGCTGGAGAAAGAGAGATTTAGAGGTGACTGCTAAGGGGTGTGGAGTTTTTCTTTTTGGAGTAATGAAATTGTTCTAAAATTTCTGTGGTGATGAATGCAGAGTACTGTGATTATAATAAAAGCCATTGATGGTACACTTTGGATAGATTTTATGGTATGTAAATATATCTCAATAAAACTGCTTTTGAAAAAAAAAGACTGCCTGAATATGCTGTGACAGGGAAATGTTTCCCAAATTGGAGAGACTGTAGTATACATATATAAAGTACATGTGACACATTCTTTAAACTCTCAAAAAAGATATCATGAAACAGGGCTACACAAAGCATCTAAGGGAGAAGATAGAAATTTTAGCAGCGTGTTTTGAATAGGTTTTATTTGAACCCATTTCTCATTCATTTTATTTTCATCATACTGAGAAAATATCTCCATTATTGTTATGATTTATGCCACTGTAACATACAGCATTGTTCTTGGGAGTGATTCAATGCAGCCAACTAGCACATTTATGCTAAACTTTTCCTTGCATTTTCGTACAAAATACAGTACAAAGTCTAAGCCAATAAGGAAAAGAAACAAAAAATAAATAAAATGAACTAAGAAAAGGTCAAAAGGGGTTGAAGAAATGTTGACTAAAAAGCATCTGTCTATATGGAACAAAGTGAATATGTCCAGCTAAGGTTGGATGGGCTAGGGTTGATTTGTTGGTTACCGGAATTCTGAAACAAAACAAATCAGTTAACATGGTCTAAGAATTTAAAATTTTTTGAAAAGTGAATTTATTAATATGAAAAGTATTATGCAAGCTAAATCATTTAGCTGTTTCATTGAAAAGAAGAAAAGGGACTAAAAACATTTCACAAATATATAACCAATAGTTAATAAAATAAATCTACATTGCTGATATTGTAATTACATTAAAGGTCTATTACAAAAATCCCGAGGTACATAGTCACATTAAAATTACAGGTAACTTTTGGGGACTGAGGGCAAGAATACAAATGTCTTTGGTATTATTTACACATTTAAATATATATGCATACCGTAATCCTTGAATAGGAAGCATGGTGTTATTGTTTGTGTGAAAAATTAATTTTAAAGTTATTATTTATAAATACTTCAAGACAATGCAGTTTGTGTGTATAAAAGTGAACTCTATACCCTAGTGGTTGTTAAATTTGAAATACCCACTGAAGGTGTGTTTGGTACCTTAGTGCCCAAATCATGAATCCACACCCTCAGGTATGATATTTGGGGTACAAAACAATGGCATTATTAAAATCCACAGCAGAGGGTTTATTAATTAGCTAAGAAATGTTATAAAATATCTTTTTATCAGAGAAATAAATGGTGTTGAAAGGGAATGATGATTAGGAATAGTGTGGGAATGAGGTATTAATTATGCAGCAAGTCTAGCTCTTTAACAGCTTTAGTGCTAGGGGGACTGTAAAGATCAGTGGTTGGCAAACATTTCTGTAAAGAACTAGTAGTAAATATTTTCAGTTTCATTGACCAGGTAAGTTCTCTATTTCATGTTTTACTCTTCTTTTTCCATCTTCTTTTTCTTCCTCTTCTTCCCCTCCTCCTCCCCCTCACACTTTGAAAATGTAAAAACCATTCTTACTTCAGAGCCTACAAAAACAGGTCAGAAATAGGATTTGGCCTGTGGGCATGGTTGGCCCACGCCTGGTCACCTTAGAGCCCAGGTGGTTCTAAGTCTTTCCACCTCACAGAAGACTGTGTTCTCTAACTTGACCACAAGGTTGACTGGCATGTCTTGTGTTAGGAAATCACTGTATTTGCCTTTGAACTTTTTATACAATGTGCCAGTCAGAATGCTGGAGATGGAGAGTAGGACTCTCCTGAGCTACATAGCTGGTTGTACAACTTTTTTGTCTATGTGTGCCTAGTTGCTAATAAATGTTTGTTTACTTACCACAATTTGTTTATTGTAATATATCATTTGTCTCTAACAATGATAAATTACCAACTTTTGTCAGAAGATCTTGGTATTTGCTTAATGGCTAAATAGGCTTAGATAAGTTTGCAACACATGGCAGCTCTTGGGACACATATTTAGAGCTTTGTGAGACCCTTTGTGCCTACTGAGGCGCTTTGACAGCATTATTATTCAAGTTTTTAAAAAAAGATTTATTTATTTATCTACTTCTCCCTGCCCCCTTGTTGTTTTGCGCTTGCTATTTGCTTTTGCTCTCTATGTGTTCTTCTGTGTCTGCTTGTCTTCTTTTTAGGCAGCACTGGGAACCGATTCTGGGACCTTCTGGAGTGGGAGAGAGGATCTCAATCTCTTGCACCACCTCAGCTCCTTGGTCTGCTGTGTCTCCCACTGTCTCTCCTCTGTGTCTCTTTTTGTTGCGTCGTCTTGCTGTACCAGCTCTCCACGTGGGCCAGTACTTCATGTGGGCCAGCTCTCCTGCACGGGCCAACACTCCTGTGCGAGCCAGCTTGCCTTTTACCAGGAGGCCCCGGGAATCGAACCCTGGACCTCCTCTATGGTAGACGGGAGCCAATTGCTTGAGCCACATTCGTTTCCCAGCTTTTCAATTTTATACAGTGCACTTTTGGCCAGTTAGTCATCTGAGGCATATTTCTGGCATATTTAGCCTATTAAATTGAATATGCCACTAGAGGAGCAAGGATTGGAATCACCATTGACATCTGAGGAAACTGAGGCCTGGAGAAAAGCCAACCCCAGGATGAAATATATATTATAGTGTAAACTCATGTTTCATTCTTAATTTAGGATCTTAACATTCCTTCAAATAGTCTAGTTTGAGTGGGGCCTTAGCCTATGTACAAATATTCCTAGTATAACTTTCAAGGCTTACTTAAGAAAGGATAGGCAGATAATCTGTCATTCACATATTCACCTTTGAGAACTAGTCTTCTATTACTAAGTGTTATATCAGTCCCTGAAAAGGAGGGAATCCAATGCGCAGAGAGTGATTTAGTGACAAAGGATATTCTTGCTTGATACTTCTTCTTGAGATACTCATCCCTAATGCAAAAGGAAGAATTAAAAAAGAAAATGCTTAAACCTAGGAATACAACTATTATCCCAGGACCCTACTCCAAAGCAACCTGGCTTTCTGTGGTTTGGGTATAAATAAAAGGGAAACAGACAAAGCTGGCTCACAGGAATTTGTATTATCTCCATGAAAGTAAGAAGTATACATGAGAGACCAATGAAGTACCTGAAGCTCATATCTAAGAAGAACATTTTTTTACCTAGATAGATCTTGAGCACAGATACATCAAGAACATCAATAAACTTTTAAGTCTACTTTGTAAAAATCATATATTCTTTAGGTTAATCTTGACAAAGAAAAATGTTCAACCATCATGAACTTCTAGAACCAAGGCCAGCACCGTGCTTTTGTAAATGCCAAGTTATCTAACATTGATATTGTGGAAGGGAATCTAAATCTCTGCCAGGATTATAAAAGGTATAGGTGAGATGCAAGTGGAATTAGAAGAAAATTCCAAAATATAGAATGGAAGAAAACCAAAGGAAGGTATTTTTTTGCAGATGTCTCAACTTTTAAATCATTCTTAACAATAACAAAAGCAAGAACTATTATCTTTTATTGAGTGTTTACAGTATACCAGACATTATGCTAAATATTCAACATAGTTTTCTATCTCACAGAAACCCTAGTAGATAATTACTATTCCCATTTTAAAAAGGAGGAGGTGGAGGTTTACCTAGCTGATAAATGGCAGAGCCCATATTTAATAGCATATGTAATTCAAGTCTTTCACTTTTAAGTTCTTAAGCTATAATAAATCACACCATTAGAAGATGATGATAATATTAATCTATGTGTCAGCAACATGCTTAATTCCACAGTTTCTGTCTCTGTCTTCTATATAACCATGGCTTTGTGGTATTAAAGGCTCTAGGTTCGGAAGGAGAATGGAGCTCTTATTTCTTGGTTGTCTACTATCTGCCTAACTCCATGTTAGGTGTTGGTTTAAATATTCATCAGCTTGTTCAGAAATGCAATCCCTTGAAATGGGTATTATGATTTTCATTTTACATATGAGAAGCTGAGATAAGAGTTTTGTCCACAGACATAAAACTGTCAGTTTAGACACTGAATTCAACTCCAGGTCGGACAACAAAGACCAGGCTCTTTTTACTATGTCATACTGCATATGTATGGCATTTTACACAAAGTAGTTATTCAATTTGTATTTGAAAATGGAGGCTAGGAGATTTGAACACTCCAATTTCCAAGTTTAATATCTCCAGTTGGAAGAGTATGTGTTGAGGAGTGTGTGCAGGATAGGGAAATAGGTTATATATTTTGAGGTAGGAGATAAATGAGAAAATTCATTATTCATATCATTGACATAACAATAATGATTATTTGTATATTAGTTTCTTTTTCCTGCTGTAACAAATTACCATAAACCTAGTGCTTAAAACCACATGAATTTATTATTTTACAGTTTTAGAGGGCAGAAATCTGAAATGGGTCTCACTGGGCTAAAATCAAGATGACGGAATGTTCTCTGTTGTTTTCTGGAGACTCTAGGGGAGAATCCATTTTCTCCCCTTCATTTCTACAAGATGCTTGCATTCCTTGATTCGTGGCCCCCTTCTATCGTCAAAACCAGTGATGGTTGGCTGTGTCTTTTTCATACTGCATCATTCAGACATTGACTCTTCTGCTTCCTTCTTCCACTTTTAAGGGCCCTGTGTTTACAGTGAGCCCACCTGGATAATCCAGGATAATCTCCCATTCTCAAGGTCAGCTGCTTAGCAACGTTAGTTAGTTCCATCTGCAAACTTTATCCTTTGCTCTGTAATTTAACCTATTCACAGGTTCCAAAGAGTAGAATGTATACAACTTTAGGGGGGCAGTATTATTCAGCCTACACAATTTGCATGTAAAAAACAAATGAGAAGTGATCTAAGTGTGGTATTGGTTGAACACTCCTGGGTATTTTCTCATCAGAGTTTCAGCTTCACTCTCCTCCCACTATTTGATTGAAAAAAAAAAAAAACAAAAAACAAAAAAAAAAACCTCTCACGCTGTTTCTTGGTTCACAACCAAGTTTACTAAACCATTAGTAATTTTATTAAAAACAATGCGGTGCTCGCTTCGGCAGCACATATACTAAAATTGGAATGATACAGAGAAGATTAGCATGGCCCCTGCGCAAGGATGACACTCAAATTCGTGAAGAGTTCCATATTAAAACAAACAAACAAACAAAAAACAATGCGACTTCCAGGAAGATGGCAGACTAGAAAGATATAGGACTCTCTTCTACTTAGAAAAATAGCTAAAGGACAGACAGAAACAGCCTGGAAAAAAATCTTCTAGGGTTTAAGACACCAGGGGAAGGCTGGACACCTCCCAGAAGAGAGAGGGGCAAAGGAAAAGAACACAATGGCAAAACTGTGAGTTAAAAGCTGCAGCTGCAACTGTGGGCATCCTCCCATACCCTATAGACACTTTTGAATTCTCAGGCCTTTGGGCCAGAGGCTACAGACAAAGGGGGCCCCAGAGATCCACCTTCTCAGGAAAGGGGTGAGAGAGGGACACAGCCTAAGGTTGACTCAGCTTTTGACCCACAAATTTGGTCTGCTGTGTCACATGAGACCTTCCAGGCTGGGTGGGGCCATGCCATTGTTTGCCTTGGGAGCTGGCAAGGGACGTAAAGCAAATGAAAGTATGGATGAACCTGGAGGACATTATGTTGAAAGAAGCAAGTCAGACCCACAAGGACAAATACTGTATGATTGTACTACTATGAACTAAATATATTGTGTAATCTCATGGAGTTAGTAACGTGAATATGGGTCATCAGAAAATAAAACGAGGTTAGAGAATAGAAAGCTGAGGGTTAACTTGCAAAGAATTGGTTAAAAAGATGTGTATTAATCTTTGGAAATAAATAAAAAAGGTTAAGTACAACATAATGTCTGTAACTAGCAGTACTATTATAAGGTACGACAGTGGTTAAAAGGAAAGTCTAAGGTCATGAATATTATTACTAAAAGGAAAGCTAAAAAATGTAACATGGGAATGTATAGCACAGTAAAACTGCATGTGCAATATAAATATCAGTAAAATTGCATATTTAAAACTGTTTTTCTTTGAAACTGAACTAATATATGTTAATACTACAATATGTTAATATTGGACCAAAAAAACCGCTATGCTAAGTGAAAGAAACCAGACACAAAGCACTACATATTGCATGATTCCATTTATATAAAATGTAAATATAAATCAATTTATAAAGATGAAATTAAGTTAGTGGTTATGTAAGGCTGGGGAAGAAGAGAGGGATTGAGAGGTGGCTGCTAAAGGGTGTGGAGTATTTCTTTTTGGAGTAATGAAATTGTTTTAAAATTTTTTGTGGTGTGAATGCACAATATTGTGATTATACTAAAAGCCATTGATTATACACATTGGATAGACTGTATGGTATGTGACTATATCTCAATAAAACTGTTTAAAAATAAATAAATGTGCAAGAATAGCCAGAAATAACAGATATGCACAACAGGCGAAGCATAGAGAGATTGAGAGGTGAGGAATTTTCTTGTTTTTTTTTTTTTTTTGGTTTGTCTGTTTTCTGTTTATTATTATTATTGAAATAATGAAAATGCTCTAATAATGATTGAAGTAATGAATGCACAACTATGTTATTATACCAAATACCATTGATTATACACTTTGGATAAATTGTATGTTTTATTAATATGTATCAGTAAAATTGATTTGTTTAAAAAAACACAATGAGAGAAAAAGGTTTGAGCAAGTTGTGTGAATTTTTATATTTATACTAAAATCTGATTCGATTATTTTCCTGTTTTTGATAAAGCAAGTGATCTACTGTACTTCATTTAATCACAAAATGAATGCTTGTATTTCTTTACGAATTACTTGCTCTGAACCTGGCATTATGATAGGCTTTTATATTACAGAGATAAAAAAGCCATAGTCATTGCACTTAGGGAACTCTTTGTCCAATAAAGCAAACATTTGGAGAAAAATAGTATTGCCTTAAGTTAACAAGTAGGTTCACCAAAAATCTCATAAAAATTAAGGTGACATTAGTGCAAGGTTACTGAAATGTAAGTCTACAGAGAGAGCCTTCCTCATATTCCAGGATTCAGTCTACATCTTTCCACTCCCAGTTTTGGTATGTTATTACCTGGTGGTGCTTGTCTGCTCCAGCTTAAACAGTTATGGTGGTGTGGCCTTCCAGGGCTTCTGTCAGTAATTCAGGAAGCTCCTGGTTAGCTGAGCCTGTTCTGTTCACAAATCAGGGAATGGTGGGCCCAGAGAACACTAGTGACTTGGATATCTGCCCTTTACCTCCCTGAAATCCTTCCCAAAATTGCATGGCCAGTAGTATTTCTTACTAATCTCCTGTTCTTTCCCCTATGCCAAAATAAAATGTTTAATTACCTTCTACAACAATATAAGAACAGGGTGTAGCTGAAGGATAAGAGCTATTCACCAATTGAGTATTTTCAAGTTCCTTGCTATTTGGGGATTTTACTGTAATTAGAATAAAGAATGAGTTCCCCAATAGGAATAGATACACAGTACAGTGAAAGCTAAATTCCATAGATGAGACTCTCCTTTGCTCTGATTGGAGGTTAGCAGAAAGGGGGCTGCATTTGAGTTTGTACTTGATACATGAGTAGGAGTAGAGTACGCAGAAAGTGGGAGGATGCCGAAAGGAAAGCTTGCTGCAGGCAGAAGGAATTTCATGAGAAAGCCAGGATGTGGCTGGAGTGCAGGTCACAAGAAGGAGTAATATATTTCTTTGTGAGCATTGGGAGAAAGTCTAGTTAAAGCAGTAAAAGCAGGTTTAACCTACATTGTTCTGAAGAATGCTATGCACTGACATTATCTTCCGGCCAAGAGAGCAACACTTTTCCCTGTAGAGTTTAGAGTAGGGAAGTTGAATAGGGAGGAAAGACTGGAAGCATGAAGTCAAGGGCAAAATTATAAAAACCTTACCTGAGAGGGGAGGGCCAAGATGGCGTTAGTGTAGGAAGGCGCACACTGCAAGCTCCCAGAGCAAGGCGGATTGTGGACGGGGTCCTGCCCGGGGGTCTGTGCTGTGCACGCGTGGAGTGAGAAGCTTGGGACATCTATCTGCGCAGATAGGCGGCGTGGACCGAACGGTGGAGATTCGGAACATAGAAAGAAGCAAGGAAATAAAAGAAGAAGAAAAACTGCCAAAGAGAAAAATTAACTCACACGCAGAACCAACAGCTAAATAAAATTCTAGAGCATAGAGAAAAGCTAATCAACTGAACAAACCCATCAAGATAATATGATGACCAGAGGGCAACAGAAAAATACAAATGACTCTGAGAAACTGGAAAACATGGACCAGTCCAATGCACAAAATAAAAACCAGGAAGCAATGCAGTACATCGAACAACTAATCAAAGCTATCCAAACAAATATCATGGACCAACTTAAAGAACTGAAGGAAGAGATTAAGGATATAAAGAAGACACTGGGAGAACATACTGAAGAAATAGCTAACACACCTAAAAAGGTAATGGATATGATGGCGAACAAAGGCACAAGTCAAGAAATGAAAAAGACTCTGGACTCACATGGCAGCAGATTTGAACAGGCAGAGGAAAGAATTAGTGATATGGAAGACAATACAGTTGAAATCAAAGAGATTGTAGAAAAGATAGACAAAAAGATAGAAGAAATCCAGTATGTTCTCAGGGAATTAACCGATAATGCAAGATGCACAAACATACGCATTATGGGCATCCCAGAAGGAGAAGAGAAGGGAAAGGGAACAGAAGGAGTGTTGAAGGAAGTTATGGCTGAAAACTTCCCAATTTATTGAGAGAGATGGATGTGCAGATCCAGGAAGCACAGCGCACCCCAAATAGTATAAATCCCAACAGGCCAACTCCAAGAAATATACTTGTCAAATTGTACAATGCTCAAGAAAAAGAGAAAATACTCAAGGCAGCAAGAGAAAAGAGAACCATCACATACAAGGGATGCACAATAAGATTAAGTGCTGATTTCTCAGCTGAAACCATGGAGGCAAGAAGACAGTGGTATGACATAGTCAAAACACTAAAAGAAAAAAACTTCCAGCCACGAATTCTCTACCCAGCAAAATTGGCATTCAAAAATGATGGAGAGTTCAAAATATTCACAGATAAACAGCAATTAAGAGAGTATGTCAAGAAGAAACCAGCACTTCAAGAAATACTAAAGGAATCTCTACAAGTTGAAAGGAAAAAACAAAGGAGAGAGAGTTGGAGGAGAGTTTAAACACAACTGAAAAGTCAAAAAGAGAAACAAAACAACATATGACATACATTAACCCAAAGAAAAAATGACTGAAGTAAGAAATTCGTTACGAGTAATAACACTGAATGTTAATGGATTAAATTCACCAATCAAAAGACACAGATTGGCAGAATGGATAAGAAAATATGATCCATCTATATGCTGTCGACAAGAAACCCACCTTCGACCCAGGGATTCAAGGAGGATGAAAGTGAATGGCTGGAAAACCATTTTACAAGCTAACAATAGCCAAAAAAGGGCAGGAGTAGCTATTCTAATATCAGACAAAATAGACTTTAAATGCAAAACTATTGTAAGAGACAAAGATGGACACTACATATTAGTAAAAGGAGTAATCTCTCAAGAAGAGAGAACAATCATCAACATTTACGCACCTAATCAGGGTGCCTCAAAATACATGCAGCAAACTCTGGAAAAACTAAGAGGAGAAATAAATTCCTCTACAATTATTGCAGGGGACTTCAACACACCACTATCATCATTAGACAGAATATCTAGGCGGAGAATCAATAAAGAAACTAAGGCACTCAACAATACATTAGAAGATTTGGACTTAATAGACATATACAGAACACTACACCCAAATACAGCGGGATTTACATTCTTCTCCAGTGGACATAGAACATACTCCAAAATAGACCACATGCTAGGCCACAAAACAACACTCAGTGAATTCAGAAAGATTGAGATTATACAAAGTAGTTTCTCTGACCACAACGGAATGAAGTTGGAAACCAATAAGGGCCAGAGAAACAGGTTAGGCACAAGGCTATGGAAGTTAAACAACACACTCTTAGACAAACAGTGGGTCAAAAAGGAAATTTCAAAAGAAATCAGTAACAACCTTGAAACTAATGAAAACAACAACACAACATATCAAAACCTATGGGATGCAGCGAAAGCAGTCCTGAGAGGGAAGTTCATAGCCATAAATTCATATATTAAAAAAGAAGAAAGAGCTAAAATTGAAGACCTAACTGCACACTTGGAGGAATTGGAAAAACAACAACAAACTAAACCTAAAGGAAGTAGAAAACAGGAAATAACCAAGATTAGAGCAGAACTAAATGAAATAGAGAATAAGAAAGCACTGGAAACAATAAACAAAACCAAAAGCTGGTTCTTCGAGAATATCAACAAAATTGACAAACACTTAGCCAGACTAACAAAGAAAAAGAGAGAACAGATGCAAATACACAAAATAAGGAATGAGCAAGGTTATATCACTACTGACCCCTCAGAAATAAAGAGTATCATAAGAGGATACTTTGAAAAATTATATGCCAACAAGAATGACAATTTAGAGGAAATGGACAAGTTTCTAGAAACCCACAAACAGCCGACATTGATGAAAGAAGAAATAGATGAACTCAATAGCCCAATTACAAGTAAAGAGATAGATTCAGTCATTAAAAACCTCCCAACTAAGAAGAGTCCAGGACCAGATGGCTTCACAGATGAATTCTACCAAACATTCCGGAAAGAGCTAACACCAATTCTACTTAAGCTCTTCCAAAAAAATAGAAGTAGAAGGAATATTGCATAACTCATTCTATGATGCCAACATTACCCTAATACCAAAACCAAATAAAGATACCACAAGAAAGGAAAATTACAGACCAATTTCTCTAATGA
>JAKSZT010007815.1:27424119-27444868 GCA_026826555.1 Tolypeutes matacus
GATGCTGGAGTTTTTAGGTATACTTCCAGAGACTGGAGCCTCCCGCCTACCTATGTGCCAGGTGTGCATGAAATCTAGGTGGAGCTGCAACTCCTACCCTACAGCTCAATGGACTCATCCAAGTCACCTGGTGAGGAGACAACGATGGGCAATGGCCATCCCAGGGAATGGAGAGGGCCTGCATCTGCAGGCAGGTTCATCCCACCCACCATATCCATGGGATATAAGCCCTTTCTCACTTGGAGTTGGAGTGGACATCACCATCCCAGTCCCCTCAGGATTGGGGGAAGAACTATGGACTAGAGTGGACTTGATGGTATTCTCTTGTTCACATATGGTGATTCTAGCAATGCAAGAAATTATAACAATGAGGTGGAGCCAGTGGCCACTTGACACTTTTGGGGTAGGGAGGGGATGAGCAGTTGAAATACAGGGGCTTCTTTGGGAGTTGGAGGTTATCCTGAGTACTATTGTGGCAACGGATATAGGCCATTTTAAATCAGCACACACCACTCAGAACTGAGTGGGAGAGAGTGTGGTCTACAGTGTGAAATGTGGTCTATGGTTGGTGGCAAGGCTCCAGGATGTGTAAGTCCATTGAGGGTGGTGGGCCACACTTGTGGGAGATATTTGTGTGGGATGTGGTGGGAGGTGGTGGAGGTGAGCAACATGGGAATCCCAGTGGGTTCCATGTAATATTTTGGGTAATCTAAGCACCTCTTAAAATATATGTATATATATATATAAATAACATTTTTGTAAGCAAATACACATATATGCATATATTAAAAAAAAAAAAAAAAAGAAAAAACCTTACCCGAATGCCTCCAGATTTCTTAAGTGAGATAAATAGTAAACTCCTACTTGTTTAAGAGAAAAAAAAAAAAAAACAACCAGAAAACCTGGATTAGGCTGAATGTGCTGCATATTTAAAAACAAACAACCAAAAACAAGATATCCAGTTAAATTTGAATTTCCAGTAAACAATCAATAATTTCTCTACTATATGTTCCATGCAGCATTTGTGGAATAGTTATACTAAAATTTATTTATTGTTTATCTGAAATTCAAATTTAACTGGATGGCCTGTATTCTATCTGATAATGCTCATATTAAGAGAAAGAAGTAGATCATGGGAATCCCTGTAATTTTTGTGTAACATTTATGTAATCTAAGCATCTTTAAAAATATATATGAAAAAATAACATTTATGTAAGCAAATGCACATATACACATATATGTCTATATATCATTTTACAAATATTGGTTTGTATTGTGAAAAATTTGATTTTTGCCCACAATAAAAAAAGAGAGAGAGAGAGAAAAAAAGAAAAAAAGAGTTTATAAAATTGGCATTCGGTCTAACTTTATCTCTGAATGCAGCACATCCTTTCCTAAACTGTAGAAATGTGTACAATTCAAATTAAATTGCATCAAAATGTTCTGTTCCATTTGAATATAATTGTTTCTGATCTTGCTTTAGCAATGTCATTTTCTTTGAAAAATTTCAGGGCTTTTTGATTCACGGAAATGCATTTTCCCCATTCTTTCTTAAAGTTTTTTTTTTTTTTCCCCTCTGTGTTTAATTGCAAACATAACATTTATTGAAAATAGATTCTAGGGAAAGCATAATAGAGCCAAAACAGTTAAAAATGCCCTTAAGGCCATAAAAGTATAGTGTATGTCTGTGGGTTGAAATCCATTTTCACTTTCAGTTAAAGAAGAGCATACTCCTACACTGCCAGGGCTGCTGAAGAATTCAGAAATGATTATTCTTATTTATATAAGTCTGTAGTCATAAACTGCTCAAGTTTTTCTTTCAACTGTATGTGGCTTGAGACTTGGCTTTATTCCAGAATCAATCAACCAGCAAGAGCTTTTTGAGGCCATGAGAGGAACTAGCATTTATTGATCATTTACTGGGTGTTATGTACCATGGTATGTGTTTTGCATCTGCTTTGACTGAATCTGATTTCATTCTTGGGAGGTAGATATTATTAGCCCCACTTTAAAAATAAAGAAACTGTGTCTCAGAGAGTTAAGGTAAACTTGCTCAAGGAAACTTGGCAGAATAAAATGGCAGAGTGGGATTTTGAGACTAGGTCATTATTAGTCTCTAGCCTATGGGTTTTGTTTTTTTTTTTTTGGGGGGGGGGCGCGGTTGGGGTTACTCTAGAGTACTGATTCTCAAATGGAAGTGATACTGCCCCTCAGGGGACACTTGGCAATGTCTGAAAACATTTCTGATAACCAACAATGTGGGGTGAGGTATTCTACTGACATGTGGTGGATAAAGGCCAGAGGTGCTGCTAAAAACCCTGCAATGTACCAGACAGCCCCACAACAAAGAATTATCTGGCCCCAAATATCAATGATACTGAAATTGAGAATTCTTGCTCTAGAATACAGAACTGTACCAGATACTTTAGTGAAGCAGATTTAGAGTAAACTTTAAAAAGACCTTTCTAACAATCTAGTTTTTCCCAATGTGAAGCAGGTAAGTCAGTGAATTTCTCATCATTCTACATATCCAGATGAAGGCTGGATGATTACCAATCAGGCCTGTTGTTGAGGGGTTTTAGCCAATTGGGTGATTGGTTGGAACAGATGAGCTCTAAGCTCCATTCCAACTCTGCTATTCTGATTTTTCCATGTTAGGTCACCTGAAGTGAAATAACTTAGAATTTAGTAAAAAAGCACACTAACCAAGCTGAGCTTTTCCCTTGTTTTCATATAGTCTAGCTTAGAGGAAAATGGAAGAAATACAGCTGTATGTATGGAAAAACTTGCAAGACTTTAAAAGAAGAAGCTGACATGGTTAAAACAAAATAAAAAATAATCATATGGAGAAATACAGAATACTTTAATAAGCTGCAATTTGAATCATGCATACCTGTTAAAATTAAAGGAAGTGAAAGATGTCTGGCTTTCATTATTCATAAGAGACCACCTCTGAATATCAATATTTCAAAATCTTTATCACTTTTCCTCAATGCCTCTAGCAACTACCTTTATTCTGATTCTATCACCTCTTACTTGGACTGTAGTTAATATCTCCTAACTAGGTCTCTCTCATTCCAGTTTATCTAAGAAATTGATCATTTCTGTTATTCACATCAAGCTCGAAGATTATTACTATTTTGATAATGCACTGTACCAAATTCATTATAATAGATTTTTTTCCTTCTGTCTAGCTTGAGTTACAAAGCCTAGCTTATGTCTGTCACTAGCAAAAGTCTGCATAATATAGGTGTTCATATCTATGCCATTTTACATTGAATCCCTTTTAAAATGTACTCTATAAAATCATTTAAGCTTTCCTAAGTATGGTTGATTATTTGTTAGGTTCAGAAACTTGGAAATATTAATATGGATAAAACACCAAATAAAAAGACCTATTTAAGCAAACATCTTACTAATCAAATATTGGAAAAAGAAAGGCTGGTAGAAGAATAATAAATAATATGATAATGGTTTCTGATTTAAAAGTGGGTACTTAATCAAAGAAGGGACAGAAGCAGCACCTCTAAAAAGGTGGTGTAAGGACTTAAAATCCACTCCTCCATGGAAACAGAAACATTGGCACACACACACCAATGTCAAAGCCATCATCTTCAGAACTATAGAAATTAACTGAAGATTTGCAACAACCCAGGGAGTTTAGTCAAGAAAAATGGCCAAATACCTGTAAGAATAGCAAGCTTTGAGGCAATTTAACTTGCTATATTCCCACTCTCCAATTTTTATCTCCAAAATAGGATTTAAAATAAGCAGCTTCACTATCATAGTTCCCAAAAGCCCAAGCCCAGAGAATCTGCGTTATTTGACCAGTCTGGTGGGCTCCCTGGAAAAGCCCCACCAGAGTGCTTATCTTTATTTGATCAGACTCAGAGCTCACTCAGTGAGAAAAGCACTATCTCTAGGGCATTTTTTGAAGAAAATCAATGGCATTTATTTAACATACAGCTGCCTGAGGCAGAAATACAAATCGGGTCAAACTAGAGGCTGCCCAAAAAACTTAAAAGGAAAATTTGGAGAAAGAGAGTTCCTTACCTGCTCTGAGAAATTCCTGACATATTCCTACTAATCTAGAAGCCCACATGCATGTGCAGGGCTGTATGCATGCCCAGGGAAGATCTGAGAGGTCCTAAATCTCTAATTTCTGGCTAACATTGAATCTCTCTGCAGGCAGAATATGAAAGCTATGGGGGACTTAAAAACTGCTGAGACATTGAAGGCACACACTAATACACACAAAGAAAGCACCTTGGCAAAGATTATGAGCATTTTTGGTTCAAGACATTTAAGGAAATCTCCTTAAAATTATTACAAGCTAAACGAGCAGAAGGTTCACATGCAACAAGTAATACAGATTTACATAATTAGTTCAGGGAAGTCATTAAAGCAACAACAGCAGACAGCAATAACAACAAACCATGAAGAGGGAAGGAATCTGATTTCTAGATTTGTCACATTATAATATTTAAAGTGTTCAATTTTCCAAAAAGAATTATGAGACAAAGAAACAGATAAGTGTTGTCCATACATAGGAAAAAAAAAAAAGCAGTCAATAGAAACAATTCCTGAGGAAGCCCAGATGTGGGATTTATTAGACTAACCTTAAATCATCTATATACACTATAAATATATCCAAAGAAGTAAAGGAAATCATATCTAAAGAATTAAGGAAAGTATGAGAATGATGTTTCACATAATGGATAATATGAATAAAGAGATGAACATTATACAAAAGAACCTAACAGAAATTCTGGATTTGAAAATTACAATAACTGAAATGAGAAATTCACTAGAGGGGCTCAACAGCAGATTTGATATGGCAGCAAAAAGAATCAATGAATTTGAAGATAGGTCAATTGATATTATCTTATCTGAGCAGGAGAAAGAAAAAAGAAGAAAGAAACATAATTAGGTCCTCAGAGACCTGAAGGCTACCAATGACTACCAACATATGCATAATCAGAGTCCCAGAAAAAGAAAAAAGAAAGGGACATAAAAATATTTGAAGAAATAATGGCCAAAATTTTCCAAATTTGATGAAAACTATTAATTTAAATATCCTCAACAAACTCCAAAGAGGATAAATATAGAGAGAGCTCACTAGACACATTATAGTCAAACTGTTTAAAGACAAAGACAAAGCATCTTCAAAGCAACAAGAGAAAAATAATTCATCATATAAAAGGGATCCTCAGTAAAATTAAGTTGATTTTTTTTTTTTTTTTAACCCTTGAGGGTAGAAGGCAGTGGGATGGCATATTCAAAGGACTGAATGAAAATTACTGGCTATCAAGAATTCTGTATCCTGTGAATATTCTCGCTGTCCTGATTTTGTGATAATCAGGGTAGGCTAAACATTCGCTATATTAGAAACCATGCACGTGTCCCCAGACCTAGTTTTTCTCCCTAGGTCTGGTTTTTAGAATGCTGGTGATAAACCAAGCCTGATTTGTTATATGACCATCCTGTATGGGAAAAGACTGTAACTTTGGGTATCTTTGGTCAACCTTAAGAGATATAGCAGGGGAACGGATATGGCTTGGGTGGTTGGGCATCTGTCTCCCATATGGAGGGACCTGGGTTCGATCCCCAGGACCTCCCAATAAAAATAAAAACAGAAAAATATGGAAGGCGCGTGGGCCACCAGGCCCCGTGAGCCACGCAGCAAGATCATGACGTAACAAGAGAGTGATACAAGGGAGAACCAAGACAAGACGCACCAAAAAACCAGGAACTAAGGTAACGCAGGCAGTAGGACGCCTCTCTCCCACATTGAAGATTCCGAGGATCGAATCCCAGTGAAGACAGGAGGAGAAGGATGAGAAGAGAGGGCAGGAAACAGACACAGAGAGTTGCCCAGTGAATGGACACAGAAACAGCAAAAATGGGGGGGTAGGGGTAAAAATGCATAAAAGTAAATAAATAAATAAATAAATCCTTTAAAAAAATGTATAGGGGAGTAAGATACGGACTATAGTTAGTAGTAATACTTTCAAGAAACTCTTTCATGATTTGTTAACAAATGTTTCACAACTCTGCAGGGTGTTTGGGGGTGGTGGTGATGTGTAGGAGCCCTGTATGATGTTATACATGTTTTGTAAGTTCACTTATAGTTTATGTATGTTCATGTATGAATGATATACTTCAAAGAAATTGTTTAAAAAAAAAAAAAAAAAGAATTCTATATCCACTAGTAGTATCCTTCAAAAACAAAAAAGAAATCAAGATATTTCCAGATAAACAAAAGTTGAAAGAATTTATTGCTAACAGACCTGCCTTACAAGAATTACTAAAGGGAGTCCTTCAGGCTGAAATAAAAGGACACTGACAATAACTCAAATCCACATGAAGAAATAAAGAGCACCAGTGAAGATAAATGCTTAGATAAGGAAACTGGAGTCAGATGAATTGAAATGGCAAAACTTTTACTTAAATGGTTTTTCAAAAGGGAAGGCTAAATTTCAAAATATCTGAACAAGAAAAATATGACAAAGAACTTTTTAAGATATGATCCTAAGTTACAAGAGGAAAAATTATTGTCATACAATTATATCATTTGCAATATTTTATACCCAAGCAACAATTTAAAGTTTCTCTTTTATTTTTGATTGCGCTACCACAATTTTCATAATCTATATTACTTAGAGAAATGAATTTTTATAACAAAAATAAACTGAATTATCTTTTTAAAAATATAAAGAAGGGATATTGACTTTACAAAAAACTAAATGCCCTCATCAAAGGTTACCTTTTGGTCACATGTCTCTTTTGGATGAAGCGTTTCAAACATTCAATTGAAGAATGTAAACTGCAGATAAATACAAAAGTTTCCTGGGCATGTGATAAACCCATATTATTCAAATTAGAAATAATTACAAATGTAATAAAATCTTGACTTTGTATTTTCTATGACAATAGACTAATTAAAAAATTAAGACCTCACTACAGTTTTTCATATTAGCCCTATTTGTTCTATTCCTCAACTGAGTCATAGTCTGTCTGATTAGAAGTAGGAAAAAAATAGGTTTTAATTATCTTGAATTGCGGTTATTGTCTAAGACAGACTTTGCATATTTTTAGTAATTTATAGTTAGGTTATCAAGTCCTAAGAGGGATTTATTACCTTTCATTTTTCACAGGATGAACTATATAATCTGCTTATATAAGTAGCCATTTAATATCAATAAATAAAATGCATTGAGAATAATTCATTTATTGCAAATATTCAAGCAGAATGTCAGAGTGATATTATATTTTTCTCTGTGTGATATGAATGGGAAATCCCCAGTTGATTGTTATGTATGTTTCCTTGTTGAACTAACCTAAACTAAAAATATCCTCAAGAAAAATAAAAATGAAAACAGTCAAGGTAGGCTTTAATAAGGAAAAATTTGGCTATTCTAAGTTTATGCTACAATTGTATTTTCAGTAAGTCAATTTGTTCAACCAACCCAATCAATCAGCTGCCACTTTTAAAGTAGAAAACAAATATAGTAGCAAACATCCAGGGACAATTATAGAGTACAAATGAGTCCCTTGTCTAAAAATGATCCTATTCAAAATGTTCTTACTGATTACCTAGATTCTGATACATTTGTTAAAAATATATAAACAAACAAGAGAAAAAGAGCCAATTGGTACTTTTAAATCAGAAGAGGGTAACGTCAACAACAGCTCAATTTATATAAAAATATCTCAAATGGAAATAGTTCTAAAAACTAGGACATCTTATTTAAGAGTAACATTGGATATGCTGCAGGTGAGAATTCTCGATGTCACAGTACATTGAGGCATAAAGGGACTGTATTGACAAGTCACTTTAATATATTCATTTCTCAAAAGAAAAAGAAAAAAAAAACCCACAACAGTCCCAGATAGGGTAAATGTTTTGTGCATTGTCACACAGTATGGCAAGAGCATACCTCCAACTAGATTCCAGGTTGCCAATCTTCTAGGTCTGGAGTCCAGGATTTTTCCCAATAAATTATAGGGTTTCTTATCGCTCAGATCCTACTTCCACCACTCATTTCATTCTTACGTGGTCATTGATATATTCTCTATGTCTACTATAGGGATTCTTTTTCTCTGTGACATGAAGTTTACATAATTAATTTGCATAACACATTCCATTAGGGAATGATTTGGCAGTCTTTGGAATGGTGGTTGATTTTTTTTTTTTTTTTAGGGAAAATAAATAATTTTTAAAATATTCATTTATTTTAATTTATGTTCCCCAATACTCTTTTTAAATTCATGTATGATTTATGTGGAATAAAAAGCAATGGCTTTTAAGTATACAGTGTGATGAATTTTGACAAGCATATACACCCATGTAACCACCACCCTAAACAACACGTAAAACATTTTTACCACCCAGAAATTTCCCTCATGCTCCTTTCCAAACAATATCTTGCACACAAAAATCTATTATTTTTTAATCTTTTACCTAAGATTAGTTCAACAACTTTATATAAATAGAACCACAAAGCATGTATTCTTTTTTTTATACCTTGAATACTCTGACTTTATTTACTTTATTTAAATATTGCTCTTCTCTCTCCTTCATTTTATCATCATTATAATTTTTTTAGATTGTTATTTTGAAATAACTTCAAACTTACAGGAAAGTTGCAAAAATATTACAAAAACAATATATAGAACTCCAATATATCCCCACCCAGATACCCAGATTTACCAAATTTTAGCATTTTGTGAAATTTCTTTCTTTCTATTATCTACCATCTCCCCCCCCATAAAGTATCTATTATCTATCTATCTATCTATCTATCTATCTATCTATCTATCTATCTATCTACACATTTGAGAGTAGGTTGCATACATCATGTCCCTCTAACACGTAACACTTCCAGGTACCTTTCCTGAGAACAAGTACACTCACTATGTAACTGTCTAAATACTCTATCAAGTTAAAAAAATTTGTCTTTGAAATAAAACATATAGTCCATATTCCAATTTTTTCAGTTGTCCTAATCATGTTCTTTTTTTCCCTGGGTTGAAAGATTTTTTTAAAACTTTATTTTAGTAACGTATATACATCCTACAATTTCTCCCTTTAACCCGATTCAGATATATAATTCAGTGGTGTTAATTATATTCACAATGTTATGCTATTTTCACTATCATCCACTACCAAAACTTTTCTATCAACCCCAAAAGAAATTCTTTACAAATTAAGCTTTAACTCCCCATCCCCTATGCACTCCCCAACCACTGGTAAACTGTAATGCAGTTTCTGACTCTATGAATTTGCTTATTTTAATTATTTCATATCAGTAAGATCATGAATATTTGTCCCTTGTGTCTGCCTTATTTCACTCAGTATGATGCCTTCAAGGTTCATCCATGTTGTCACATGTATCAGGACATCACTCCTTTTCATGACTGCATAATATTCCATTGCATGTATTTATCACATTTTGCTTATCCATTTTTCGGTTGTGGACACTTGGTACACTTTGGGTCTGGACACTTTGGGTGATTTTGAATAATGTTGTTATGAACATTAGTGCCCAAATATCTGTTCAAGTCCCTGCTTTTAATTTTTTTGTGCATATACCTGGAAGTGGGATTGACAAGTCATATGATAATTCTATACTTAACTTTCTAAGGAACCACCAAACTGTCTTCCAAAGCAGCTGCATCATTTTACATCCCCACCAGCTATGAATGAATCTATTTTTTCACATCCACTTCAACCCTTGCCATTTTTTTTTTTTTTTTTTTAATGGTAGCCATTCTAATGGTGTGAAATGGTATCTCATTTTGGTTTTCATTAGAATTTCCCTCATGGCTGATGATGCTGAGCATCTTATATGCTTTTTGGTCATTTGTTACCTTCTTTAGAGAAATGTCTTTTCAAGTATTTTGTCCATTTTTTTTTTTCCGGAGGTTCCAGGAATTGAATCCAGAACCTCATACATGGGATATAGGTCCTCAACCACGGAGCTACATCTGCTCTCCTGTCCATTTTTTAAAGTGGGTTTTCTTTTTATTGTGGAATTGTAGGATTTCTTTATAAATTCTGGAAATTAAATCCTTTTCAGATATGTGATTTCCAAATATTTTCTCCCATTCTGTAAGTTGTCTTTTTACTTTCATAATGAAGTTTTCCTTGCACAAAAGCCGTTAATTTTGATGAGATTACACTTACCTATTTTTTTTTTCTTGGCTTACTCATGCTTTTAGTGCAATGTCTAGGAAATCATTGGCTAACACAAGATCCTAAAGATGCTTCCCTACATTTTATTCTAGGAGTTTTATATTCCTGTTTCTTATATTTAGGTCTGTGATACATTTTGAATTAATTTTTGTATATAGTGTGAGATAGGTATCCACTTTTATTCTTTTCATAGGTATATCCAGTTTTCCCACACCATTTGTTGAAGGGACTATTCTTTTCCAAGTAAGTGGTGTTTCAATTTCCTTAGCTGCTCAAGAAAAAATCATGCAATGGATCACTTAAAAATGGGAATTTATTAGTTCACGGTTTTGAATTTAGGAAAAAGTCCACATCAAGGCTCATCAAGGTGATTCTTTCTCTCCAAAGACTGACATTCTGGGGCCGGCTGCCAGCAATTATTGGTCCTTAGCTTGTCACATAGCAGGGCATGTGGTGGTGTCTCCTGGTCTCTCCCTTCTCTTCCAGGTTGCATTAAATTTCAGCCTCTGGCTACTCCCTCTGTTTCTTTCTATCTCATTGTTTAAATCATTCTCTTACAAAAGACTCCAGAATTAAGATTAAGACCCATTCTGATTGAGGTGTGCCATACCTTAACTAAAGTAATCCTATCAAAAAGGTCCTACTGACAATGGGTTCATTCCACAGGGATGAATTTAGTTTAAGAATGTGTTTTTCCGGGGGTGCCTACTGCTCCAAACCACCACAAGTGAACTTGGCAACACTGTTAAAAAATCACTTGGCCATAGATGTGGGGGTCTATTTCTGAACTCTCAATTCAATTCTATTGGTCTATATATCTGTCCTTGTGCCAGTAGCAAGCTGTTTTTTGTTTGTTTGTTTGCTTTTTTAAAAAACAAACCAATTTTTTGATACATATTAATAAAGCATACAATTAATCCAAAGTGTACAATCAATGGTATTTGGTATAATCACATAGTTGTGCATTCATCACTTCAATCATTATTACAACATTTTCATTATTTCAATAACAATAATAATAAACAAAAAAACAGACAAACAAACAAGAAAATTCCTCACCTCTCAATCTCTCTATGCTTCCCCCACTGTACATAGCTGCTGCTTCTGGCTATTCTACCCAATGAGTATAATCAATGGCTTTTAGTATAATCACAATGCTGTACATTCATCATCTCAAAAAGTTTAGAACAATTTCATTTCTCCAGAAAGAAAGACCACACCCCTGATCATTCCTTCCTCAGACCTACATAACCACTAATCTAATTTCATCTTTATAAATTGATTTATATTTACATTTTATATAAACGAATCATACGATATGTAGTACTTTATGTCTGGACTCTTTCACTTAGTATAATGCTTGTTTTTTTGTTGTTGTTGTTCGATATTAACATTTTGTAGTATTAAATTACATTTGTTCAGCTTCAAAGTAAAACAGTATTATATATGCAATTCACCCATACTCATATTTTGTTTTTCACATAGTATATTTAGCTCACAACAGAGCAATCATACAGTATTTGTCCTTTTGGGTCTGGCTTGCTTCACTCAACATAATGTCCTCCAGGTTCATCCATGTTGTCATATGTTTCATGACTTCATTTCTTCTTACCGCTGCATAATAGTCCATCGTGTGTATACTCCACATTTTGTTTATCTATTCATCAGTTGATGGACACCTGGGGTGTTTCCAACTTTTGCCTATTGTGAATAACACTGTTATGAAAATCGGTGTGCAGATGTCTATTTGTTTCACTGCTCTCAGTTCTTCTGGCATATACCTAGCAATAGTATTGCCAGGTCCCAACACAAGTCTATATTCAACTTCCTTAGGAACTGCCAAGCAGTCCTTCACAGTGGCTGTGCCATTCTACATTCCCACCAACAGTGAATAAGCATTCCTATCTCTCCATATCCTGTCCAACATTTACAGTTTTCTGACTTTTTAGTAACGGCCAATCTAATAGATGTGAAATGATATCTCATGGCAGTGTTGATTTGCATTTCTCTAATTGCTAGTGATGTTGAACATTTTTTTATGTGTTTCTTCACCATTTGTATTTCTTCTTTGGACAGTTGTCTTTTCAAGTTTTTTGTCTATTTTTTAATCAGGTAGTTTGTCTTTCTATTGTTGAATTGTATGATTTTCTTATTTATCATACAATTTATCATGGATATTGAACCCTCGTCAGATGTGAGATTGTCAATTATTTTCTCCCATTGATTCAGCTGCTTTTTCACCCTTTTGACAAAGTCCTTTGATGTGCAAAGGTGCTGAATTTTGAGGATGTTCCATTTACCTATTTTTTCTTTTGTTGCTCATGCTTTGGTTGTAAGGTTTAAGAAACTACTGCTTACCACAAGATCTTGAAGATGTTTCCCTACATTTTCTTCTGGGACTTTTATGGTTGTTGTTTTTATATTTATGTCCTTGATCCATTTTGAGTTAATTTTTGTATAAGGTATGAGATAGGAGTCCTCTTTCTTTCTTTTGGATCTGGCTATCCAATTCACCCAGCACCGTTTGTTGCATAGAATGTTCTGGCCGAGCTGGGTGGGCTTAACAACCTTGTCAAAAATCAATTGACTATAGATGTGAGGGTCAATTTCTGAGTTCTCAATTCAGTTCTATTGGTCAATCTGTCTGTCCTTATGCCAGTACCATGCTGTCTTTACCACTGTAGCTAAGTAATATGCTTTGAAGTCAGGAAGTGAGAGTCTTCCAACATTATTCTTCTTCTTTTTTTTTTTCTCTTTTTTTTTTTTTATTATGGGTAAAAATCAAAGTTCTCACAATACATACAAACATTTGTAAAATGATATATAAATATATATGCATATATGTGTATTTGCTTACAAAAATGTTATTTATATATATATATATATACATATATTTTAAGAGGTGCTTAGATTACCTAAAATATTACAGTTTTTGGGTAGGGAGGGGATGAGCAGTTGAAATACAGGGGCTTCTTTGGGAGTAGGAGGTTGTCCTGAGTACTGTTGTGGCAATGGATGTAGGCCATTTTAAATTATTCTTCTTTTTAAAGATATTTTTGGCTATTTGGAACCCTTTACCCTTCCAGATAAATTTGATTATTGGCCCTTAGATTTCTGCAAAATGGTTGTTGGGATTTTTACTGGGATTGCCTTGAATCTGTAAATCAGTTTGGGTATAATTGTCATCTTAACAATATTTATTCTTCCAACCCATAAACATGGAATGTCCTTCCATTTATTTAAGTCTTCTTCAGTTTCTTTTAGCAATGTTTTTTAGTTTTCTGAATATAGGTCCTTTATGTCCTTGGTTGAGTTCATTCCTAAATAGTTGATTGTTTTAGTCACTATTATAAATGAAATTTTTTTCTAATTTCCTACTCGAATTGCACATCAGTAGTGTATAGAAATGCTATTGATTTTTGCATATTAATCTTGTATCCTGCCACTTTGCTGAACTCATCTATTAATTCTAGTAGTTTTTTTGTGGATTTTTCAGGATTTTCTAAATATAGGATCATGTCATCAGCAAATAGTGCAAGTTTTACTTCTTCCTTTCCTATTTGGGTACCTTTTATTTCTTTGTCTAGTCTAATTGCTCTAGCTAAAACTTCTAGCACAATATTGAATAATAATGGGGGTAGTGGGCTTCTGTGTCTTTTCCTGATCTAATGGGAAAGCTTTCAGTCTTTCACCATTGAGTACAATGCTAGCTGTAGGTTTTTCATATATGCATATATCGTATTGAGAAAGTTTTCTTTTATTCCTATCTTTTGGAGCATTTTTATCAAGAAGGGGTGCAATATTTTTTCAAATGCTTTTTCTGCATCAATTGAGAGGATCAAGTGCTTTTTCTTCTTCAATTTATCAATAAGGTTTATTACACTAATCGATTTTCTTGTGTTGAACCTTCTTGCATACCTGGGGTAAAACTCACTCAATCATGATGTATAATACTTTTTTTTTTTTTAAGGTTTATTTTATTTATTTTTCCCCTTCTTTGTTGTTTGCTGTTGCTGTCTGCTCTCTGTGTCCATTTGCTGTGTGCTCTCTATGTCTGCTCATCTTCTCTTTAGGAGGCATTGGGAACCAAACCTGGCATGTCCCATGTAGGAGAGAGGTGCTAAATCACTTGAGCCACCTCAGCTCCCTGCTCTTGTTGTGTTTCTCATTGTCTTTCCTTTTTGTGTCTCCTTTGGTGCATCATCTTGTGTCAGCTTGCCACGTCTGCCCATTGCATCAGCTTGCTGTCTTGCTCGTCTTCTCCAGGAGGCCCTGGGAACTGAAATGGGGACCTCCCATGTGGTTGACGGGATCTCAATCACTTGAGCCACATCCACTTCCCATATGTATAATATTTTTAATGTGCTTTTGGATTCTGTTTGCAAGTATTTTGTTAAGGATTTTTGCATCTATATTCATTAGTATATTGGTATGTAATTTTATTTTATTTTTTGTAGTATCTTTATCTGATTTCAGTATTATGGTGATGGTGGCTTCATAAAATGAGTTTGGTAGCATTTTCTTTCCTTTTCAATTTTTTGGAAGATCTTGAGCAATATCAGTATTAGATCATCTTTGAATGATTTGTAGAATTCACCTGTGAAGCCATCTGGTCCTGGGCTTTTCTTCTTTTGGAGGTTTTTGATTACAGTTTCAATTTCTTCATGTGTGATTGGTTTGTTGAGGTCCTCTATTTCTTCTAGGGTCTGTGCAGGTGGTTTGTGTGTTTCTTGGAATTTGTCCATCTCACCTATATTTTCTAGTTTTTTTGCATACAGTTATTGTAATGCAAGAAGATTGAGTCTGGGAAGGCCAACTGAATACTTTGAAATTCCAAAGAAACCACATGGGGAGGCAGGCAGCTGTCATGCCATTTATTGACCCATATCCTGATGATGGCCGTCAGGCAGCAGCTGCACTGTACAGTGGGAAGACAAAGGTTATATAGGGCTAGACAGCACAAAGAGGGGGTCTAGCTCATGCATAGAGCAGCTTGAGGGTGCACGTAGCCTGGTAAATGATTAACAGTGAGTACGTGCATACAGGGGGAATTATGTAGGTTCCCAGAAGCACATATGCAGGTTAATGATTACTATGCCTAGGGTCCTGTGTGCACTACAGTGCAACCTGCCAGGATGGATTGCTGGCTTTATTAGTCATCCAAAGGAGTGCTGATGCAAAATACCAGAAATCAGTTAGTTTTTATAAAGGGTACTGATTTGGGGTAGAAGCTTACAGTTACTGGGTCATAAAGCATAAGTTTCTTTTCTCACCGAAGTCTGTTGCTATGTGTTGGAGCAAGGCAGCTGCCGACATTTGCCAGGGTTCAGGCTTCTTGGGTTCCTCTCTTCCCAGGGCTCTGTTTCTCTCCGGGCTTAGCTCGTCTGTTTCCTCCACAAGGTCAGCTGTAGACTATGAGGCTCTCTATGTTTTACCTCTCTCCACAAGGCCAGCTGTGAACTCTCAGGAGAATGGCTTGTCTCTATCCCAGGGTCTTCTCTCCTTCCTCACCAGAACTCCAACATCAAAACTGCTGCAACTCTCTCCTTTGCCATGCCATTTATATTTGATTCCCCACCCACCAAGGGATGGGGCTCAATGCCCTACTGATGTGGCCCAGTCAACACCCTAATCATAACGTAATCATGCCCAGATTAACAGACCAGTTTACAAGCATAATCCAATATCTATTTTTGGAATTCATAACTATATCAAACTGCCAACCTGCTCCACTGGCCAATTCCATGTGCTTTCTTCAGAATATCAAAGTATTTGATTGGCCTTCCTGGGCTCAACCTTCTTGCATTATAGTTGTTCATAGTATCCTCTTATGATCTCTCTTATTTCTGTGGGGTCAGTGGTAATGTCCCCCCTCTCATTTCTTATTTTATTAATTTGTGTCTTCTCTCTTTTTTTCTTTGTCGGTCTAGCTAAGGGTTTGTTGATTTTGTTGATCTTGTCAAAAAGCAACTTTTGGTTTTGTTGATTCTATTGTTTTTTGTTGTTGTTCTCAATTTCATTTATTTCTGCTCTGATCTTTATTATTTCTTTCCTTTGGCTTGGTTTGGGGTTAGTTTCCTGTACTTTTTCTAGTTCGTCCAGGTGTGCAGTTAGATTTTTAATTATAGTTCTTTCTTATTTTTAATGCAAGCATTGAGGACCAAAAATTTCCCTCTCAGCACTGCTTTTGCAGTGTCCCATAGGTTTTGATATATTGTATTCTCATTTTCATTCATCGCAAGATATTTCATTTCCCTTGTGATTTCTTCTTTGACCCATTGATTTCTTAAGAGTGTGTTGTTACACTTCCATGTATTTGTGGATTTTCCAGTTCTCTGTCTGTTATTGATTTCTAGATTCATTCAATTTTTGTCAGAGAAATTGCTTTGTATAATTCCAATCTTTAAAAGAAAATATTGAAACCTATTCTATGTGGTCTATCTTGGGGGAATGATCCATGTGTACTTGAGAAGAATGTGTATGCTGTTTGGGGATGCAGTGCTCTTTATATGTCTCTTGGGTCTAGTTCATTTACCATAGTATTTCCTTATTGATCTTCTGTTTAAATATTCTACCCATGAAAGTGGTGTACTAATGGTGTATTGTAGAGGTATCTATTTCTCCCCTTAGTTATGCCAGTATTTGCTTCATGTGTTTGGGGAGCATAAATGTTTATAGTAGATGCATAATATTTTATTGTTATTTCTTTTTGTGGATTGACCCTATTCTTATATATGGTGTCCTTCTTTGTCTCCTGAAACAAATTCCATTTTGTCCAATACTAGCATAGCTATGCCAGCTCTCTTTTGATTACTATTTGCATGGAATATCTTTTTCTATCCTTTCACTTTCAACCTATTTGTTTCCTTGGGTCTAAGATAGACTTTTATAAACAACATATAGTTGGATTATGCTTTTTTATTCATTCAACAATCTGTGTGTGTTTTCTTTTTTTAATTTTTTTTTTTTTGCTTACATAAATGTTATTTATATATATATTTTTTAAAAGGTGCTTAGATTACCTAGATATTACACAGAAATTACAGGGATTCCCATGTTCCCCACCTCCCATACCTCCCACAACATCCCACACAAACATCCTTTATCAGTGTGGCACATCATCCGCAATGGATATACACATCCTGAGGCCTTGCCACCAAGCATAGGCCACAGTTCACATCGTAGACCACACTCTCTCCCACACAGTTCTGCATGGTATGTGATGATGTAAAATGGCCTACATCCATCGCCACAATGCCACTCAGGATGAACCCAAGTTCCGAAAAAGCCCCTGTATTTCAACTGCACTTCCGCTTCCTGCCCCAAAAGCGTCCAGTGGCCACCGGCTCCACCTCACTGTTATAATTTCTTCCATTGCTTGAATCACAATATGTCTACAACAGAATACCGTTAAGTCCACTTTAGTCCATAGCTCTTTCCCCAATCCTGAAGGTACTGAGATGGTGATGTCCACTCCACCTCCAAGTGAGAGAGGGCTTATATCCCATGGATACGGTGGATGGGATTATCCTGCCTGCAGCTGCAGGCCCTCTCCATTCCCTGGGATGGCTGTTGCCCATAGTCGTCTCCTCACCAGGTGACTCTGATGAGTCCATTGAGCTGTAGGGTACGAGTTGCAGCTCCACCAAGATTCCAGGCACAGCTGGCACATAGGTAGGTCAGAGGCTCCAGTCCCTGGAAGTACACCTACAAACTCCAGCATCACATATAGGTTTGAATAGAAGGGACTGATGGACCATGTGCAGGGAGGACTTATTTGAGTCCAACTCTGTCACTCTCAGGAGCACAGTTTCCAAAGCAGAGCCCACAAATAAGGCATCAATCTTTAGGGCTATCCCCCTTATATAGGACCTGGGTGTCTCCAGAGCCCTCAGGAGCCCCTCTGTGTGGGGTGATATCCACTTTGGTGTTCTATGATGTCCTACTGAGGTGTGCATAAGAGTTACCTCTGGGATGACCTCCCGACCCTCTTTGAAGTATCTTACGCACATGAACTCATTTCTCTTTACCTTTTCCCCCTTTTATTCGAGGTCTTTACCAATCATGTTGCCAGTTGGCACTTGGTATTAATCCCTCATTTCCAGGGAGGCTCATCCCCGGGAGTCATGTCCCACATTGGGGGAAAGGTAATGCATTCACATGCTGAGTTTGGCTTAGAAAGAGGCCACATTTGAGCAACAATGAGGCTCTCAGGTGGCAACCCATAGCCACCCCATAACAGTAAGCTAAGTTTCAATTACAAGAGCAAAGACTCATAAGACTAGTCATCAATAACAAGAACCCATCAGTGGGTCATCCTCTTTGGCCAGACACTGCCCCTGCACTCAGGGGACTGTTGCTGCTCCCTTGGAGAATGTGGCAGAGTTCTCCAGGCTGGGAATTCAGATTCCCTCATTTAATGAATGATTGTCTACCCACCGTGGCCATGCCCCATCCATTGATCATTTGAGCAATTTTTATATCTTTCATGTATATTCAGATGAACTTACTCTCATGAATTCCCCATCCCAGACACCCCTCACCAATGATCTTCTGCAGCCCCCATTGAAACTCTTCTGTGATCTAAACCTTCCTTGGACCTGAAGCCCATATAATAACCAAATACAATTAATAGAAAAAAGAAATAATAATGATAAGCTTAAATGCAAGAGATAAGTACAAGGAAACTCAGAAGAAAAAAAAAACTAAACTAAAAATAAAATATAATTAGCAGATTGGGACATTTTAAAAAATGGGAAAAAAAACAAAAAAAAATTCCATTTTTAAAAAAATATTCTTTTTTCCTTTTATCACTGTATTATCAGATGTCCAGTGTACCTTGACACCTTCCCCCTCTCATTCCCCACTGTCTCCCTAGTTTTCATTTAATTTTCAAAGAAGTTTTAGGTCACAGCAAAGATACACACGGAATACTAGAGATTCCCACATACCCAACCTCCCTCCCCTTCCCCACCCCATATTAAAACCTTTTTTTTTTTTTATGGATGTTAGCATTGTTATAACTGTTATACAGATAGTAAAATATAGCAACTACATATTGTCAATGGTTTACAGTATACTTTACATATTAGATGGTTGAGTTTAATAATTTTTGATGATATTTGCCATGTCCTATGTCCATTACTGTAAGATAATGAAAAACCCTTCCCATAACCACTAAATACCCCATTTGATCTTAACTGTTCCTTCCTCCCCATCCCCCTGGGGCACATGACACTCCCTTGTCTTGACTCATGGAATGACAAGATTCATAGTTACATGCCCTGGGTATTCCAATCTGCCCTTCCTAATCTACCCACCTGTCAACCCTGCACCACCAAACCCAGTAATATCACTACCCATCTTTCCTATTCTTCAATATGCAGCAATACTCTGTCCCTTTACCATAGATTATGTCCATATGGGTGATGGCTCAAAGCCTACTCCCTTGTTAACCTATCTTTCAGACAATGGTTCTCAGAGACTGCTCACTTTCCTCAGTTCAAATCAGTGAAGTCATATACTGTTCATCCTTCAGTGCCTGGCTTGCTTCACTCAACATAAGGTCTTCAAGATTCATCCACGTTATTCTGTGTGTTAGCACTTTATTCCTTCTTACAGCTGAGTAATATTCCATTGTATGTATGTACCACAATTTGCTTATCCATTAATCTGTTGATGAACACTGGGGCTGATTCCAACTTTTGGCAATTGTGAACAATGCCGCTATGAACATTGGTGTGCAAATATCTGTTCGTGTCTTTGCTTTCAGTTCTTCTGGGTATATACCCAGCAGTGGAATTGCTGTTTCATATGGAAGATCTATTTTTAGTTTCTGAGGAACTGCCAAACTGTCCTCCACAGTGCCTGGGCCATTCCACAATCCCACCAGCAGTGGATGAGGGTTCCTATTCCTCCACATCCTCTCCAACACTTAGAGTCTGCTGTTTTTTTTAAATAGCTGCCATTCTGATGGGTGTAAGATGGTATCTCATTGTAGTTTTGATTTGCATTTCCCTGATAGCAAGCGATGATGAGCATTTTTTTATGTGCTTTTTAGCCATTTCTATTTCTTCCTTGGAGAAGCGTCTTTTCAGTTCACTTGCCCATTTTTTAAATGGGTTGTTTGCCTTTTTATTTTCAAGGTGTAGGGTTTCTTTATATATGCAGGATATTAGGCTCCTATCAGATATATGGTTGCCAAATATTTTCTCCCATTGGATAGGCAGCATTTTTATTTTCTTAATAACATCCTTTGAGGTGCAGAAGTTTCTTATTTTGAGGAGATCCCATTTATCTATTTTTTCTCTTGCTGCTCGTGCTTTGGCTGTGAAGTTCATGAAACCATTTCCTATTACAAGGTCCTGTAGATGCTTCCCTACATTATCTTCCAAGGTCTTTATGGTTTGGCTCTTGTATTTAGATCTTTGATCCATCTTGAGTTGATTTTTGTATGAGGTGTGAGAGGGTATTCTTCTCTCATTCTTTTGGGTATGGATATCCAGTTCTCCAAGCACCACTTGTTAAAGAGGCCATTCTCTCCCAACTGAG